>CM055205.1:18161941-18896941 GCA_029224185.1 Karalla daura
TTGCCCAACCTGTCTTCTTGGATAAGGTATCATGCATCTACAAACTCCGATCTGGGTGAATGAGAAACTCCAGATATTTGGGTCTTGGAGGCTTTGACTGTCTTTTCTCTGCCTCCACAATCACATCAGAAATGTTGTCCATTCTTGGCCTGGAATGTGTTAAGAAGAATGTTGTAATTTCAGTCCATTCTGGTTCTGATTTTTTCTTTCTATTTCCTTCTCAGATGCACGAAGGTGATGTGACTTCAAGTATGTGGAGAATCTCGATCAGATACGACTCGAGCGTGTGTGTGAGACTGACACGTTGTTCCCACGTTGTGCACACGTTGCACACCATGTACACGGTGTGAGGATGAGACGGGCGAGGAGGTGCATCGGATGCCTTTCAGATACAAGACGAAAGGATTTCCTCCCTCACACACTGCCACTCGCCGTTACGTAACGCGTTCACATCTAGCTGCGAGTCGGGAGCGTCTGGTGGTTTCTTGATCCAAACGAGTTGTGCTATAAACAAGCTCTGTCCTCATCAATAATGGATTCCCACTGTAAAAACGTTTGTCGTCTCCGCTCTTCAGGACCTCCACATCACAGCGGAACAGTTATGTAACACCAGGGGCGGGCGAGAAACTTCTGACGGGGGAGAGGGCAAGGCTGGGGCAGAGGGGGGGGGGGGGAGGAGGACCTAGGTAGAGCAGGTAGAAGCTCTTGTTCTCCGCAGTAATAACCTGCTCCACCTTTGACGGATCACTCCAGCTGTTAACTCCACTGAATGCCACATTAACATAAATGGGGGGGAAAATGATTCTGCGCATCTTTATTGGGAGGAAACTAAGTGGCCACATACTTAATAAGTCTGCTTTCATGTGATGACACGTTAATTCATTTGGTTCTCACACCAGGAAGTGACAGGTGTTGATCCCTGACTAGAGAACATCCTGATGCCTTGATCAATAATAGATAGTCCTTGATCTTCTCCTTCACTCCTTCCTCAGTGTTCTACATGCCATGAGGGTACGTGCATGTGAAACTATGAGGGATGTGAGCTATTATTTATCTGTGGTCTCTTCTTCTTTTCAATACTCTGTAGAGCACTTTGGGCTGCTAGCTCCTGCATTAAAAGTGCTTTATTGATACAGTTTTGATTGATTGATTGATTAATTGATGACACTTGGACCAGACCGTGGTATCTGCAGGCTGAAATCGACCAAAGGATAACACAATCATCATAGATGATCATTATGATGGATCATGGAAACAAAGATTTCTGTTATATGGAGATGACAAATAAATTCATGCATTATAACGAGAAAACTGACTTTGTTGTATGGAGATGACAAAACAATAACTCTGTCTGACCACCAGTCAGACTGAGGGTCTCTCTATGTGGGGAAACTGGAAAACATGTCTGAAAACAAGATAAAAACACCAAATCTGCAAATCTCAAAACAAGTGAAATCTGTCTATGCAGGAACAGACTTGACACTTGACACAAGATTTCATGAAAAGAGATCTCGATATAAGATTATAGTGCAAAGATGAAGACTTATAATAATAAATTAACTCTTAAAACAAGATAAAGCCATGCTTTTTTAAAATATTGTTGAGAACCAAATCATTTTCAGTGTGATTATGCTGATAGCATCCACTGTGTGTTGCTTGAAATATGCATGTTCAGGCCGACTGGTGACTGGACTGGTGGCTGTCCAGGGGCTTTATCATACATGGTGGAGTGGAGACGTAGATAAGATGATGGAGGGATCGAGGTCTTCTTGGAAACAGTTTTCTTAAAGCCAGCTCCTGTGTAAACCTCCCTTTATTCCCTCTAAAACGAGACTCCCGGAGTCTCGAATTAGCTCGACACAGGGGGAGACCTGAAGGGCCTTCCCTTTATTCCCGGCTCTGTGTAAACGTCCCCTGACAAGTCAAATGCCACAGACGGGGAGGATGGCATTCCTCGAGGTGGAAGGGGACAATGGACGGAGCCCTATCGGCCCCCCCCCCCCCCCCATCAGCCTCCCCCCCGCCTGCTCAGCCCTCGGCCTTCCTGCCAGGCCCGGCCTCTGACATTTTGATTGAGCGCAGCAGCCGGCTGGCGGTAACAAGCCGCCGCTGAGATGTCGCCGCTGATTTGGGCTCCGGCGCTGCCACGCTGCGACTTTCACCTGGGTCAAAGGGAAGGGGGGAGAGGAGGAGAGGAGAGGAGAGGGGAGGAGAGGAGGGGAGAGGAGAGGAGAGGAGAGGAGAGGAGAGGAGAGGAGAGGAGAGGAGAGGAGAGGACAGAGAGAGGAGGAGAGGAGAGGAGAGGAGAGGAGAGGAGAGGAGAGGAGAGGAGAGGAGAGGACCGAGAGAGGAGGAGAGGAGAGGAGGTCAAAGGAGAGGAGAGGAGAGGAGAGGAGCTTTCATTTCCAGCCCGTGACCCTGGGGAGCGCCAACCCTACGGTGCTGCTGTGGAAGTAAAATGTGATTGGTGCAGGAAGTGACAGTGACGCGACAGGTGTGAAGGCCGCCTGCAGAGAGAGAGAGAGAGAGAGAGAGAAAGAGAGAGAGAGAGAGAGAGAGAGAGACTCTCAGGTAATAAAACGTAAACGCTGGATTTGTCTTAAAATAGTGACAATGCACCAGATGTTTGTCTAGAGGATGGGCCGCGGTTTATCCTCCACATCGATAACAGTCTAATAATTTTACACTCTGTTCCTGCAGAAATGACCTGGAGGACATAATCTTAGCTGTTTACACAGATTTGCCAGTTAAAACTTTGGCTGATTTATTGCAGAAAGCAGAGCTTTAGACACACAGCAAGAGGGAGATTGCACCACTGCTGCACCGCAGTATGTTTATGCGCGATAAGAGACTGTATATGATGAGCGATAGCATCTCTGAATTAACACTATCTCAGTCCTGGATCTGTGACCGCATCCAGCTCAAGTTGCAATCCGGGGATTTGATTTTTTTTCTTTTATCGAGAGACATCGGCGTCTGAGGTTAGCAGAGATCTAATAACAAAAACATCCAGTCGCATTCTGGGGATTGTAGAACGGAAAGTGGAGCTCGTTTTTTTTCTCTTAAACTCACTTTATGAAAGAGGCGATACGAGCAGCCGCTGCATGCACAGTTCCTCACATAAAGAGCAGACAAACAAAGGTCTGAGACCCACTCTGAGACGCAGCTCCGGCTTCTTCCTGAAACGTGCTGGCTCGGCAAAAAACGATTTATTTTAACTGTCCCTCTCATCCAGGCCGATGCCTGTTATAAGTCTCTTTCTCTCAAAGGATCCAAATCATAACGAAATGTATAAAAACATTTAGCCAAGGGTTTATTTTGGCTCCGAAGCAAACGGGGCCGATTGCGGCGTTGTAATCAATACTTTGATGAACTCCTCATGTTTACAGAAAGAGAACGAACAAGTTGGCCTGGAACAAGGTGCCTTCGCTCCGACTGTCTCACCCACAGCTTTGTTTACATGGGAGAACACGATCCGACAGGAGGCCGATTGACCGTATTAGATTTCTATTTGTTTTATTTCACGTATCGTGTTTATTTTCGAGTCGTGGTGGGAAAAGACGGTTCGTCTGTTCCGCGTGAGGACAATGCGGTGATATCATAACAACACTGTACAGTTGGGAGCTGTCTAAACTAATACTCTTTCTTCTCCTTCTTCTTCTCCTTCTTCTTCTTCTTCTTCTTAGAAATAGGCGCTGGGTGGGTGGGTGGGTGAGTAGATTGTGGGGTAAAAATAAAGAGCAAAGAGAATGAGTCACCGTTCCCTCAATCCCAGTCTGGATATAAATACATCCACATAGACACTCAAACACGCATACGATTCTCCACGCGTGGCTGACATTACATAAGCCGGAGCGTGGGAGGTGTGATGCGAGGCATGTATAATTCATCAATGTGGGATTCGACTGAGGGGCAAGCGAGCCCCCGAACACGCATCAACACATCAGCTCTGAGATGAAATGTTCTGTTTTTTTCGTTTCTCCATTCAGTGTCGTTGGACCTCGCCTCGGACTCGAGCCCTGGAGTGAGCGCGGAGCGTCTCCAGGTGAGTGTGACGTGACAGACGGGCTTCCCGGAGGCTTCCCGGAGCAGATATCGGAGATGACAGCGTGAGAGTGGAGACGGATCAGGATGTCAAAACAACCCCGGGGACGAGGCGGAAACACGACGACGTGTGAGGAAAAAGTTCCCAGGAGCTGGAGGAAGATGTGGTTAGCTTTGCTTCAAATCTACGTGATTCAATTCGATTTTACGATTCTTTCTTCTTCATCTTCTTCCTTTTTTTGTCATCCAAAGTGATGCGATAGTAAGTCTTTACATGCACCTTGAAACCGTCTTGAAATAAGAAATAAGGCCATTTTTACCGTACAACCCTAAAGTGACGGTTTTGAAAAGAAAAACTAGACTAAACTAGAAAATATGACTAATAGCTATGGCAATGTTGTTGCAATGATGCCAAGCAAGAGACATTAGGTCTGGACGACTCGACGCCTCTGGGGATGGCGAGATCACGTCACAACAATATGATTAATGCTTCGAAATTCGGCCGGACTGAGTATAATTTTGCATGTTCTCCCCGTGTCTATGTGGGTCTCCTCCCACAGGCCGTAAACATGCATGTTTAGGTCAATTGGGGACTCTAGAATTACCTCTAGGTATGAGAGTGAGAGTGAATGGTGTCCCATGATCTACACATGATTAGGTTGTACATATTCCCTGGATTGGTTAAATAGGTAGAGGTAATGGATCAATCTTATAGATGGTGGACTGGCATTTTGGAATCACGAATGTCATATAAAAACACATACACACACTTCACATCTTTCATACAGAAAACATTAGATATAAATGATCTCTTCTAAATATGCTTTTCTGTCATCCTTATTAAAAGAAACAACACTTCTCTCACACCATATGAAACACTATTTGTCTGCTATCATAAAAGACATGATAGCAACATTGAGACTGTGTGTATGTGTGTGCTCTCAGTTTCATCTCAGGAACAGAGTGTGGTCAATGCACGTAAGATGTTCAGGCATGTTCCACTTTTGTCCACATGGGGCGCAAACGAGCTGGAAAACAAGAAGCAACCACAGCTGTGAGACTCTGCACTGCAGTTGACTTCTTAACAGTAAACTGGAGCCCACACACACACACATACACACCCTGCACAACACCCTGCACAACACCCTGCACCATTTACAGCACTTATAGCATTTACAGGTTCCAGTATGTGTGCTGAGTCATCCTAAAACTGCTTCAAACCCCCACCCCACCCTCCCCTCCACCTGGTGCGATATACGACGTTTATTTTTTTTAGCTCGTCTGTCAGAGAGGAAGAGAAAAGTGTGAGCTGCCGCCAGCAGCCGTGTCAGGAGAGCAGTAAAGATGTGAGCGGAGCAGCACCGGAGAGGGGAAAGCCTGAATCTGATTACGGCTGATGGAGTCAAACGACTTAAAACCCCGTGTTTCCAGTCTGTGCTGCTTAGGCGTGAGCGATTTATGCCCAGCGACGATTGAAGAAGTGAAAGAAGTGTTGCGTCATTCATGAAAAGCCTGAAGAAACATTTGATATTCAGAATAAACTCTATTCACAATCTTACACCAAATATACCTTCTTTTCAGTTTCATCTTCATATGGAGAAAGACTAAAGACGTTGTATCGTTCACTCAGTTGGCCTGTGGGATTTTGACTGTTTTCTTAGCACTTCAAACAGTCTACGTGACCGTGGAAGCAAGAAACACCCGACTTTCACACAGTCTTCTGGTCTCTTTGGGGAAACACTGTATTTCAAATCAGCAGTGACGGTCACCAAGACGGTTTCACATCCTCATTTGCGTCAGATGTTTGTCAGATGATGGTGCGGTTGAAGGTTGAGGACAAAACCAGAACCAAAACAAACCAGTTCAACCAAACGACCAATACAAAAACAACTCAACCAGCCACAGCGCAGCTTCACGATCTTTGTCACTCTTAAATGTACAGTATAAAACCTGCATACTAGCCACCATATATCCACAACTTGTCTTTTAATGCTCTATTTAACCTGCTGTTTAACCTAAATGCTCATTGCTATGCAAAGCTATATGCTTTCTCACCCTAGCTTCATAATGAAAATGTAAGTAGATCTCTTTATATACCTTTATATCTCTTTGTGCATTCTCCTCTGCCTCAAGTTTGCTAGCATAACTACCACTTACTATTAATTCAGCCCTAAATATGCTAAGCTATCTGTTTCCTCCCCATGGCTTTATACTTAATAACACAACGAAGAGTGTCAATCTTCGCATCTAAGCGCTTGCAAGTAGGTGAGCACGTGTATTTGCTTACTGTCAACAAATCCCCAGGTTTGTCTACTTTAACTGTTTGAGAGGACAAAGGTGTCGTGATGCAGGCTGTAGACATACAGAGCAACAACAGAATCTCCCGGGGGTTTACGATCGACCCGACACGCTCGTCTCCGAGGACTCCGACCCGTCTGCGCCGGGCCTCATCGTCCGTCTGCAGACACGTCACGCCACAGACTCGCACGGTCACGGCGTGGAGTCACGAGAGCAGAGAGAGAGAGAGAGAGAGAGAGAGAGAGGGAGAGAGAGAGAGAGAGAGAGAGAGAGAGAGCCAACACCTCTGCCAACACAAGAGAGAGAGAGAGAGAAAAAAAACAAAAAGATTTCCTGGATGTGTCCCGTGATTCCCGTCTCCTCCAGGATTTAATGAGGTCATCCTTGGTCCACGCTGCACCTTTCCATCGATTTGTTTTTCTTTTCTTTTTTTTTTTAAGCCCGATCCTGCGAGACGAGCGAGACAAATGGCAGCTAAAGGGTAACCTAGTTAAACCCGCACGGCCGAGACTTTTGGTTTTTAATGTGAAGGACCTGACACGGAGGAAGACGCCCACGTCGAGCGTCTACCTTCCGGGCACTCGGAGGACAATTAATGGATCGATGGATGGGACGCGGAGAGGTTTCCCCGGCACGCCGGCCTCTCTGCTGCTCGCTGGAGCTGCTGTGCAGCTCTGAGGCTCCCCAGGCCCTGCGCTCCCGGGGACAGTGGAGGGTTATTAAGCGCTTTGTGTAACTCATAAATCAGCTGATGTATGAAGCAGCAGGGGAGCTGCATCCGGCTCCTCCTCCTCCTCCTCCTCCTCTCTCCAACGAATGCAGCATTTTCCTGAGCAAAGCCCCGGCATGTTCCGTTGTTTCCTCCTTCTTTTCCAGGGAAAGCCCTAAAAGTAGCAACAATGCAGCTGGCATGGTTTTTTTCCCT
Source organism: Karalla daura (assembly GCA_029224185.1). Taxonomy (NCBI): domain Eukaryota; kingdom Metazoa; phylum Chordata; class Actinopteri; order Chaetodontiformes; family Leiognathidae; genus Karalla; species Karalla daura. The sequence goes on from CM055205.1 coordinate 18,169,209, forward strand.
TGGATTTTTTTTTCCTCCCCTTCTCTTCTTCCCGCAAATGTTTTCCAGGCACTCAGAGTGCAAACAAGTGGAAAGTGCAGACGAGCCATGAAGTCGTTAAGTTTAAGGGGTGGGATAAAACCAGATGCTGTGTCATACTTGCAGAAAATAGTGTCAGGCATGTAAAGATGAGAGCATTTCTTTTTTTTTTTTCCACAATCCTGCAGAGATAGCATGCATTTGCGGGTCTCATTTCAGGCTGAACACGTGCCAGGTTTTAGAAAACCTTTTTCACTTTCGCTTCAGTTTTCCTAGAAGTAATCTGTAACGCTGAGTCAGGGCGGACTTTGCATCACCCCGTTATGACTGTGAATCCGAGAAAAGTTTCAAAATATTCTGGCAGTTTAATCTAAAACCATCCCTCTGTTTATTTTTGTCTGAAATGAGTCAAGCGTGAAGAGTAAGTAAAGAGTCTGCAGTAGAAGTATCACGATCGACCTTTAAAAGGAGATACGTTGAACCAGCTCTTGTAGAACTCACTATGTAGAGTTTTACACGTCACATCAAAATGCTATTCAATGTTTCCCCACACAGTGTCTTATATAACAATTAACCATGAGTTAATATCTAAAAACAAGGCTTGTTAAATGAGACTGAACATGTAGACAAACAGGGTGAAACTGAAGATTTGACATGACATTTTGTACAAAATAACAACAAACCTCTTTGTAGAAACAGATTCAGAAATCTATTCTGTGGACCACACAGAGAAAACAAGGTTTAGGAAAGGAAATGAAAGCACAGATATCTGTTTTGTAAATAACTTCTATCCCAAATTACAACATCTTACGATAAGTACACGCACGAATGGAAAGAAAAAAACCCGCCCAGTGATTCATATCTTCTTGAGACTTCATGGCGTTCCTCCTTCTTCTCATGCAACACCGTTGCAGCAGATGAAGCAGTTGTGCGTGTGGCCTTTGCATCATCCTGTGAACGAACAGACACAATTTCCTGAGCGGAGGTAATAGCAGACATCGCAGACAAGTTAATAGCTTTGGCAAGGCCGGGCTAACTGGATGTTTGGCATGGACTGAATCATCTCGGGTCGTTAGCGCCGTCGCCTTGGAGCAAGACGTGTGAACCCTGGTCTGTGTGCATGTTGACATGCACACAATCCCCGTCTGCATGGATTTCTGCTCACAGGCCAAAAACATGCATGTTTATAAAGGTCGAATGGAAACAATAAATTGCATTGAGGCGTGTGTATGTGTGTGCAAGATGGATCTGTCTAAAGTAAACTCTTGTTAAGATGCCAATAAGGAACAAAGCAGGTAAGACTATGAATGAATGGATTGTCTAGTTCTCTATATATATAAGTGAATAGTTGTATTGGGAATCAGTTTTACTAATATTAAAATGTATACATAAACTAAAATGTATACATCAAGTTCATTCCAATACCAATTTCAACATCAAATTTGAGTCATAATTTGTAATTAAATCTATACAAGAACAAAAAGAACCAATTCATCCATAGGCAACGTTTATTGGTCACTACACGTGACACAAACACTACACCAGAATTTGCAGTCAGACTATTTGGAAAGAGCTTGAACACAAATACAATTTAATACCTCGTAAAACTGCGATAATAAAGACTTTTTTATTCATTTTAAGGGTTTTAATCTACCAAAAATGGATCAGAAAGCTCTGACAGCGTCTCTTACTAAAGTGATCAACAAAGCCAGTGTTTGCATATGCATACAGTTGTAGAGTTTGTGATCCATACCTTTGACCAAAATGCAATTCATACTCTATGCAGGATACAAACGGCCTTACAAATGTCTCTGTTTTAGGGGGATAAAAGCCTCCAAAACAGTCCAGCGAGCGTGTGCTCTCCCGGTAGCCATGGCCACCGCTGCTGACACATATTTTTAGTGACAGTAAACAGACGAGTCGCTTTAATATTTCCTTTCCGCTCCACCCCACAGTGGAATCATTGAACGCCTGCTCTTTCTTCTCCTCTCAAAATGGCGCATTTACTGTCGTATATGCAGACCCTCAAACTGCATTTTCCCCTTATTAGCGCGGCGAGGATTTTTTTCCCCTCTGCGGGAGCGTCACTGGAAACGTTGACACAACCCCAGGCGTCTCCCGAAGAAGAAACGCTCTCCTTCTTCAGGAATCGGGAATCTCGGCCCAAATCCCGGTCGGCCATGCCGTCGAGGTGTCATCCCCGGGTTTTTGACAGGTTTACGTCCAGTGGAAACTCTGCAGGGATGTAGTAAGTGACTCAACGAAGGAGAAGGAGACGAAGGAGGAGGAGGATGTTGGCCTTGGTTTACAGAGTGACTCCAAGGCTTTTGTTTTTTTTCTCCCTGCATGGGAACAGTGAAAATAGGGAAATCATTTTTCCTCTGGGCTCGTTTTGCCAGGCCCCGGGAGCTGGAGGGAGTCACCGAGGTCAAACAGGGCACGGAAACGGGGTTTGCCTCGGCTATACTTTTCCGAGAAGCGCCCTGCGTTCGAAGCTGGCATCGCGCAGAGTGATTTTCTCACCAGGGATTAGAGGAGGGCGTAAAACCGGTCTCTTAACGACATCTTTCCACTGATTAAACATCGGATCCACACACTGTGCGCTGCTTAAGGCCGTCAGGCCTCAAAAGTGGCTTTGGCTCGACTGGGTTCCAGCTTTAACCGAGAACATTTACACAAACAAAATCTCCATATGAAATAAACCCAAATGTCAGCTGTTTTTTTTTTCTGTTTTCACACATACACAGTTTGTGCCGCTCTACATACTCTCGCAGTGGAAACCACGGTGACCGGAGCATCTCGTATTCAGGGCACAACCATGATGGACGACGGGGGAACGCTGTCACCGCGATCACGTCTGCTCACATTATTGATAAGCATCTCTGGATCTGCGCCCTACATGGGGCAGTATGCACGATCCATACTGTACGTGCCTGGAGTCACAGGCTAGACCTTGAGGGGTTGGTGGTTTCATTTCTTTTGATGGATGGGACGAAGCTCCACATTCTCTGATTGTAAAAGCGTTTTTCAACAATGATGTGAGACACTAAATGATCTCATTAAAACTAAAAACGGGAGCACATAAAATCTGATGCTCCATAAGCTCCACATCGTCTTCTTAAACCTAAAGTTAAGACAGCATAAGAGCTAGCCTGATTGGTCAGATGTCCGCAGACGATGTGGAAGCTGAATTGAAGCTGGTTTCAGGTGGAGCTTAGCACTGATTGCTAACTAGCTGGTGGCTAACCAACAGCTAAATAACATTAGAAGCTGCTTCTAGTGACGTATGAGAAGAAGAACAAAAACAAGCTCCAAGAAGTCACAGACACACTATCCATCGTCCAGTTTAAGGTGTTTAACTGGACCTCCAGACTCCAACAACTTCATCTGGTCGATCATTTCCAGTCCTGGCTGGTCCTCCCACTCAGGCCGCTGTGGTCCTTAACGGTCCGGTAATCCCTCGCACACACAGAAAGTAACTCACATGAAACAAATTGCTGTGTTGTTGGTCTCAAAAATGCCGGGTGATGTCACTGCTCAGAACCTCAGCCGAGCAGGAAGGACAAATGGTTCCCAGGACCAGGTGCTTTTCCCAGTGGAGAAGCCTCATAAGGTCCTTCACTCTCTGCTCTGCTCCGGCACGTGTTGTGTAAGTTAAAAACACTGGGTCGAGGCAACATCCCAATCAATAGTTCTTGAGATATTACAGATTCTGGATCAGATCGATAGGCCCACCCATCCATCTGTTCTCTCGGTCTGCTTTATCCCTAACTGTGTTAACATGGGGAGAACATGCAAACAGAGATAGGCTCCCTCAGACCTGCGTGACACCATTAAGGCACAAAGCCGGTAGGATATGGTTGAAGAAGGAGCGAAGATACAATCTAATCTTCTGGATTGGATTCTTTGAGGGTTAAATGTCCTTTAATCGATTGGTTTTCTGTCAAGTCTCGGCAGTAGGAGGCGTGGGGGGAGGTGCGGAGCGGAGGTGCTTTCGATGGCCTGTCAGGTGGAGACGACGTGGAGCGGGACAGCGGGGAAGCCCAGTGCTGTTGTTATTGTACGAGAGAGAGAGAGAGAGAGAGAGAGAGAGAGAGAGAGAGAGAGAGAGAGAGCCTCCCTGACCTTGAATTCAACTAGCGTTGCTCGTACGGAGTGAAAAAGCCGCTCCAACAGTGACAAGCCTCAGCATTGTGTTGTGCAATCAGCGTGAGAGAGCCAACATCGTGTTTTTTGTTTTTTTTTTTGTAAGCTGCTGTTTTTGTTTCATTTTCGACTGACAGCCGTAAATAACAGGATCGTTCCCGGCGCCGGTGGTAAAAACGCCTCATTTGTTAATCAAACGACACCACGGTGGACCATCGCGGAGCGGAGACGCGTCTCCTCCTGGAGCAACATCTCAGAGCGTCGGGGGGAGAGACGAGGCCGTGTTTGTTCTCCAGACGAGCGTTCAATCAACCGGTCGAGTCATGTGCTTGGAAGAAGGTCCTGTTGCCTCTGCGGGGTGTGTGTGTGTGTGTGTGTGTGTGTGTGTGTGTTTACATGTGTGCATCCACGGGAAAAGGGTGGGGAGGTGGGGTAGGGGTGGGAGGGGTGGAGTCCTGCCGTTACCAAGGCAACAGCCTCAGTTATGTAACATCATATGGTGCGGTGTAAACAAAAGGCAACCGGCGATGAAGACAGTCCTGCCTTTCATCAGTGCTGCGGGGAAGATGCCGGAGCGTGGCGTGGCTGTTTGATCCCAACCTGCAATCTGCCTCTGCATCAACGATTCAAAGGAGGAAGACAAAAACAAAACAAAAACAAACAAAAAACATCCATTATGGATACAAATTAGCACCGAGAGATGTGGACGTTACAAGCCAAACGTGCCACCTCTAATCTAGCACCTTGAAAGTGTAGTTTATTAGGCCAAAGCGGATGTTTGCCCTCGTCCTTGTTATGGAAACCTGTTCGTTGTGATACGTGTACGCGCTACAGCTTATCTGCACTCACAGCCTGCGTGACAGAACCATTGTACTGTATTTTATATTGGGGTGTTTATGGTCGGTGCCCCGTCCAAGCTGCCGCAATAGGAAACGCACAGAGGAAAAAAAAAAAGAGAGGATAAAAGGAACGCCGGCCTATAAATACTTGAGCGGCATCAATCTTTCTCCCAACACCTCCGTGGGTGCCAGAGGAACCGGGACAGGGAGGGCACCCCCCCCCCCCCCACTCCCACCCCCCCTCACAAGTACCACCGCCTCTCTGAGGAAGGTCATGATCAGTAAATATCTGTTCTGATATGAAAGAGAAGCAGAGGTTTAAAAACGGTCAGCGGTTAGTGGTTTATGAAGGACACAAACACCCTCACACACACACACACACACACACACACACACACACACACACAGAGTCACATAAGAGGCTATTGTTGAGCGGGACAGCTCTGCTGGGCAGCTGTGCTCTTTTTCTGTTACCACTCCGGGATATTAATAGCCCCGGTGCCATTCAGCTAACGCTGCACTGGGGGCAGTTGAGGAAGTCCCCTTCCTTTAATTCCACCAAGCTGTGATTTTGACAAAGCTCCGACTGACACCGACACTACGCCGGGACCCGGAGATATTAACGGGGGGTCGCCTCGGGTCAAGAGAATTTGATTTGTACCAAATTGCTCCCTTTTGAGATTCCCGAGAACGTCCTGTGACGATGGGAGAGAGAGATAGAGGGATCCCTGCCCTAACCCTAACCCCTTTTAAGTGGACAGGAACTAGTGTGGCTGTAAGCTTTGGAGACACGACGGTAATGTTAGGCAAACAAATACCTGAGGTGAAGACACAACAAGCGCAGGGGCTCTAATAAAAGCAATATTCTGTTTATTAAAGTTGTGGGTCTGGAGCCGAAATGTGTTTATCTGCTGTAAACATCCACATTGCCGGAGACGCTGTTATTATAATAATAATAATAATAGAGGGAAAAGATTCTGAGAGTAGCCGAGCTGTACAACCTGTGGGAGTCGGGGTGGACGCCTGGAATTTAGTTTTGGGAGGTCACCGCTCTGGAATACGCGGCCAAATGACGTTAAAGTGACTTTAATATGAAAAGTTCTTGGCACAAAAGGCAAAACTTGAAGTAATAGTTTCCAAACAGCAGGATGGTTCCAGAAACAGTGTTCCCCATTCAAACTGTAGTATTCAAAGCATAGCTTTCAGTGTGTATATGTATCCTGGGGTTAAAGGCATGATTCATACTCTACTTCACTGCTAGAGCGAGCTGCTCCATAAGGATGTGCAGGCAAGGTCTTTGCATCACATATTGCATTTGTGAACCCATTTTACAGGCTTTTTATGGCAATATGAATCAGTTCAAAGCCAAATTGAGGAGTCAAAGACTGATCATGCTAGTTAAGAAAGTAACAAGAAGCCCTGTCTCACAGCATGGAGAGCCCGATTTGTACGTGTGGTGAATTATGAGGAGAGAAGAGCAGCTTCCCGTCTGCATCCTCTCCAGATCTACACAGAGCAGAGCAGGACAGTGTTTCTGCTCAGCCTCCAAGACGCAAATGGATGCGGTCCAGCTCCAAAACAGAAAAAGTTCAGATTTGATAACTGCTCGTGTTGACTTTGGCTGACAGAGGAGCAGCTGAGGGCTCAATTAATAAACAATCGTTCTGCTCTTGGCATTGAATTAACTCAAACCAAACAAGCCGTCTTCGCAGGAAAAATGTGGTTATGTAAATAGGATTTCACTTTTCTTTCTCCCTCTCACAGGCACACACACATGCACTCCAGCCCCCCTCCCCTCCCCTCCTCTCCCCTCCCCTCCCTCTCTTCCTCGCCTGTTTCATCCTGCTCTGAGAACCAAAAGCATCTCGGTCGATGTGTGGGCGTGCAGACAGCACTGAATGCAAAAAAAAAAAACAACAAAAAAAAGAGCAAAAATGTAAAAGTCTTGTCTTTTTAGCTAATTACGAGAAAACGTAACAGGAAGGTGCCTCGTTCATTCATCCATCCGTTCGCTCTGAAACCTCTAGAAACGCTGCATCGAGGCTCAGATCGCTTGGCTGTCAGAGCAGAGACAACAGCTCGCTGCGGCTCCGGCACAGGCAGAAATGTTCCACTATTCAAATGTGCCATTTTAAGTTGTTGCAGTTGAAACAGGTGAGTCATAAAGCTCCACTGAGCCAGGAGTCCCACTCTGCAGTCTGCCAGGAGCCTGTGATACGAGGGTGGGCGGCTGTCACACAATCACTTATTAATGGGGAGATTTTGCCTCACTGCAGCAAACTTTCTCCGGCGTGACGCGTGACGTGTTGCAAGAAACTGCAGCGAAAAAATCACGTGAAAAAAAATCTGAAACTACGCCGGCGATCTGGGTCGTCTTCTGTCACAATTACATGCGACGCGAGCGAGCTCAGTGTTGAGGAAGAGTTGCTAATTTGTGGAGCAAACTGGAAGCAGCACAGCCTCCTCCTCCTCCTCCTCCTCCTCCTCCTCAGAATCGACTGTCCCTGCGTGACAATATTTCAATTTATTAACGCGTTTGTCTCAGAGTTATTTCTGACCGCCAGGCAAAAAATAGCTCGACCTTTTTCGTTCACCGATGTGTCATAGCCTGACCATCACAGGGTAAAAATAACAACATGTCGCCTCAGCTTTGGACACAGCGGTGCGCCTGTAACGCCCGCTGACAATCACACCCAGATATAAACTACCTAAAAGAGAGAGAGAGAGAGAGAGAGAGAGAGAGAGAGAGAGAGAGAGAGAACTCCATGTACAGTAACTTATTTTATCTGCCTCGAATCACTTTTGTCGCAAAGACCTTTATCTGACTGTGTGGGCAGCGAGAACGTGTTGCATTGTGGGTATTTTCACATCTTATTAGAGGAAAGGTGACAAGCGTGCTCGAAAAAGGAGAATTTCCCTCCGTGCCGCTGTGTTTCCCTCCCGCCAGCTGCACGACAATGGCCTCGACGCGCTGGTGAGACGAGGCCTCGGTGGAAAATGTGAATTAAAGGGGAAACACGTGTGCACGCTCGCAAAAAGGTCAGATAAAATTGCACACATTTGACTGCAGCCCAGAGAAAACACACCATGACCTTTCGCTACTGTATTTAAGCCGTTATTGTTACCGAATGAACAGATCTACAGATAATCGCTAGGGGACCGTCCCATCCATCATCTTACCTGGTTTACCAGTCTCCACGTCTTTGTTTCTCCACGAGGAGCAGGAAGTGCCTCCACTGCTGGGGCTTTCTAGAGGACATAGCTGACACTCTGCTCCCTCTTCAGGTCCTGAGAGATGAGGTTTCTGAAGGAATCTGAAGCTCTCCACTGAAAACACAGGGCTGCTGAGGACTGTGGAGGGGGCGAGCAGAGTGAGTGGATGTCTCCTAAAAGCACACTATCATCTCCTCTCTCTTGTTCAGCTCTAGGTTGTTCTGAGAGACTGTGTTCTGGATGAGACCAATGATAGTAATGTCATCTGCAAACTCCAGGTCGACTGGAGACTCTAAATCAACTCCTTATGTGTGTGTGTGTGTCCTGGGATAGACTGGAGACCTGTCCAACGTCTGAATTCATCTACAGTATGTTTGATATGAGTATTATAGGTATAAAGTGGGTTAAAAAAAAGCCTATTTTCCACTAAAACACTGATAACCTGGCTCCACGGTGGCACCACTTTGTTGGGCCAGCAGTAAGAACTACTGAAGTCAGAGCCTGTGGAGGAGTAGTTGAGACAACAAGAAATTAACATAGTGCTAGTGGTTTCCATTGTTTACTGGCATTAGCGGTAACTGACGCCATTGTTATCGTTCTTCATATATAAGTGACATTTGAAGTAGTGAGGCAAACAGCCAAACAATAAACATCAAATCTGTGTAAAAGATCTGAATTGAGCATTAAAATTTGCCATTTGAACGAAGCCATAATGACATGGAAAGCAAATCTGTCTTTGATGTATGTGCATGTTGAACCTACTGGGACTGCTTTGGTGGAAAACTGGTAAAACATGACTAATGTTATGGTATACAATAAACCTGACTTCATTTGCAATATACGTTTTGATGCAGCTCCAACATTACTTCCGGGATGCATATTGAATTATGTGTATTTTTAGGCCGTTACTCAGTGCTGTAGTACAGCTACAGTGAGGTACTACTTTAACTCGTGGATCTACCTCCGCCCCGGCTCACGCATGCGGTGCTTTGGCACCGGTGGATCCAGGCGGTTCATCCATGCGTCTCTTAGCCGGTCTGTAACCCCGGGTCCCCGGCGCAGAGAGACCCTCCTCTGCGGGTCTGTGCCTGGGAAAACCCGGTGTGTAGTGGCGGAGGGGCACAACGTGACCTGACAACAAGGAACCTCCGGGAAAACCGTCAGTGCTGAACTATGTGCGGCAGGGAGGGAGGGGGGGGGTTCAAGACACCTGCCAGTCAGGGGACAAAAGCCCTCATTGTTGAGGTATGGACCATAAAACTGAAGAAGTCAATGTATATAATAACAACAAAACTCGTATTTGTCTCTAGGGAACACAGACTGGTTGTGCAGGCAGGAAACATAAAACCAACTGCTGCTATCTTTGTACATCCACAGTTGCTTTTATATCTACTTCTAGCTCTATTATTACGTTGTATATAGGAATTTTGTTGAAGCAAGAGAGATACAGTGTTGTTATTCTCCTGCAGGTGCCTGTATATACAGAAAAACTGACAAAAACAATAAATAAAGATTCTCTGGATCCTCTTTCACACTCTAGTTTTTGCACCCTGACCTCCCCACTGTTCCTTCCTCTTTCACATAATCTGGAACTTGCATCCACCAGTGCACAAAGATCCTATGTACTTTCCATTTTGCTGGAGAATATTTTCTTCTGATGCTTTGTAAAAAGTGTGTTTAATCTTTTGCATTTTCTCAACTCCCGTTATTCCCAATGCAAGAGTCCTAATCCCCAAATACCAATTTGCATCTTCTGTAAATACTGCCAGTATCTTCTGATTCATTCATTCCTTCTCTCTGCCCGCTTAATACCCAAACAGTGTCACGGACGTCTTCTGGATCTGATCCCAGAGCTCATAGGATGGAAAAGACAGGAAACGCACTCAGCATTCACTCTCGCTCTCTCTTCTAGGAGCAAATTAGAGCCTCCTATCATCCTAAAGATGACTGTTGCTACTGTGTAGTTTTGATCTATTGGTATTTATTTCGATATATCAATACATTTAGATTACATCTAGAGACTAGATTTTTGGATTTCATATATTTATGTATGTTTTGCCTCTTCTACCTATATGTTTTACACTTTATGTAATGACCAAAGGTAGGTAATTAGTACAAATTCATCGTAATCTATCTATCTATCTATCTATCTATCTATCTATCTATCTATCTATCTATCTATCTATCTATCTATCTATCTATCTATCTATCTATCTATCTATCTATCTATCTATCTATCTATCTATCTATCTATCTATCTATCTATCTATCTATCTATGTTCAAGGTTAAAACAATATAAATGGGGGACACTTTTGCAATGAGGTGAGGCCAAATAATCCCGAGGGTGTGCAAGTAATCAATGCAGAACTATGTGAGAGTGAAGTCGAATGGGATAAGATAGAGAAAAAGAAGTATTGTGCGATGTTTATATAAGGTGCAACTTGACGTATAAGGTGCATATGAATGGCTTCTTTGTGCGTCTGCACCCGGGCTGTCGGGATCCCCCCTGTCTCCTCCCCACTCCCTCCCTCCCTCTCTCTCGCTCTCTCTCTAACCCTCCCTCCTCCCTCCCTCCCTCCCCGGCTGAGAGGCGGAGACGGGACCCCCGTTGACGTCAGTGGGCCTGTCTGTTTCCTGCAATAGAAAGTGAGCGAGAGGGTGAAGGCGAGAAGAAAACACAAGCCACCTCTTCCAGTGTGCAACCTAAAAAAAAAAAAAAGAAAGGTGCGTTTGGAACCGGCGCACCTGTGACCACATCCCTGACCCGCGCGCTCTGCTCTCTCTGTGTGTGCCTCGCGCTCTCGCGCTCTCTCGGGGTGCGCTCGCTTTGCTGAGCTGCGGAGCCCGGTGTCCGCTCCGGAGCTGCGCTCTGCTGGGGCGAGTCTGCCTGGCTCCGTCTGCACAGTCCGACATGCTCTCGCCGTCCGCGATCTCTGCCAGGGACACCTGAACTTTTGCGGATCTTTTGCATTGGAGGAAGGAAGAGGCTGATTTTTGTTTTCTGGCTGGAGGAAGAGGAGGTGCGCGCGGAGGTGGAGGAGGAAGAGGAGGTGGTGATTTTTTCGCACCTTTTTTTTTGGCGCAGTGTTGCTGCAAAACCCGAGCTGCACCGAAAGCTGCAACTCTGTAGGTGAGGGACATTTCAGCTGTGTTCATGTGCTCATTCTCTCTGAGTGTCTATGTGTGTGTGTGTGTGTGTGTGTGTGTGAGGGTGCATGTGTGGACGTTTTGTAGGATATGGTGGTGGTGGTGGTGGTGGAGGGAGGGGAGGGTAAGGGGGCGTGAGGAGGAGGAGGAGGAGAAGGGGAGGGAGGGTGGTGGTGGAGGGAGGGCGTCCCATCCGGAGCGCAGTTTGCAGAGAGACAGTGAGGGGTTTTCCCTGGCTCCTCCCTCGCTTTGCAGGGCGTTCACGTGTTGCAACAGGCTCGACAACACGCTATTCCCCATGCGTGGCTCCAGCTAACGAAATTCCCTGCAGTTCGGGAGACTCAGGATTTTAAGGCTTTTTTATTAGTTTGTCAGGTGCAAATGTGCAATACAGTGTACGTGAAACAAGGAAGTAAGCACGTAAAACATACAAACATACCTATATGCATGTGTATTTTAACGAGGACGAGCTATATACATTATTATCTTTATACATTAACAATTGTCAATTATAAACATTATTATTAATTATTTTTTCAAATTATTTCACCTTTTTACCTTTCTCACCCCCTTCCTCCTTTATAAACACATACTACAGCTATTGTCTTTAAATTTCATTATTTATTACATATACACGCGTATATAACATTATTGTTGCCATTTTGTTTTATCTATTTGTAATGCTTCTACGATTTATCTATCTATTTATTTATTTATTTTTCGTGTTGAATCATGTCTCTCACACACGTACACACACGCACGGAGGCACGCACGCGCGCTCTCAGACACAGTCAGTGCGTGCCTGCGCGTGCCAACGACGCTTCCGGACCGGCTGATCCTCAGGTGTGATCCGCATCCACTAATTAGTCACCTCCTCCTCCTCTCCTTGCTTCTCATCCTCCTCGTCCTCGTCTTCCCCTCGCATCTTCTTCCTCCTGCTGCTGCCTGTATCAGGGTGTTTCCTCGCATATCTACACACACATACACACACGCACGCACGCACGCGCGCAGACCGACAGACAGCAAAAAACGTGCACGTGTATCCCTCTCTCTACCTCTCTTTCTTTCTCTCTGTCTTTTGCCCCTTGCGACGTCGATTCTGCACCGGAGCCGCCTCGCGCGCACAGGTGAGCGGCTCGTTCCCGTGCGTCGCGCGACCGATCGCACAAACGAACGACCTGGACGTTGTTTTTCTCTCTCTCTCTCTCCCTCCCTCTCTCTCTCTCTCTCTCTCTCTCTCTTTACACTGAAAATGCACCGTGAGATGATGTCATTGCTCCAGCTCCACATGTACCAACTGTATGGAGAGTAAAGAGGAGGAGGGAGGTAGAATCATCCTCCTCACCCTCCTCATCCTCCAGTTGTAGTAAGTGTTATGTAATATTGGTGGGGAGGGGGAGAGAGAGAGGAGAGGGAGAGAGGGGGGGAACAAAGGGGCTGCTTCCTGGATCCCCTGCAGCTGCTGCTCTGACACCGGTTGGAGAGGTGTTGTGGGGACAGGGAGGTGGAGGTGATGCAACGTGGAGGAAACCTGCAGACAGAAACCTCAGATGCACGCTGGTCGATTTATTCATGATTGTGTGCTTTTCTCTCTCTCTTTATTTTTCGCAGACGTGAACCCTCCTGATCATCTTCATCATCTTCCTCCTCGTCCTCCTCTTCCCTCTCCTGCTGCTGCAGCGGCGGCGGCGCTTTGTGCACATCTCGGTAGGGTCTAAACTTCCTACGATTCGATCTCTTTTCTTTTTTTGAATTCCCCTTTGAATTGTTTCTGCAAACTCGCAATTTGCATGTTGTCATTGTGTTGGTGAAAAATGGGCACGGGGGAGGAGGCTGGAACGCCACCGGTGATGTTTTCTTTCTGATGTTGTCGACTTGATGCAGGGATGTGAACTTCAGCAGTGGAGGGGGGGGCAGAGGTGGGAGGGTGGGGGTGACAGGGGTGCTGAAGGTTTAATCTGATAGTTTCGCACATGATGTTATTCAAAGCGACTTACGTAATGGGCCGTACGGTGGACGGGCGGTCGGTGCTGTCGCCTCACAACAAGTAGGTCCCCCGCCTCAGAATCCCGGTCGGACCCGAGGGGCCTTTGTGTGTCCTCTCTTAGTGCCTGCGTGGGTTTCTTTCCTCCGGGGGTCCATAAATATGCATGTTCAGGTCGACTGGAGACTCTAAACTGACCCTGGGTGCGAGTGTGAGGGTGATTGTGAGGTGTGTGCATCCTGTGATGGTCTGCAGGATGTTTTCCATGCCTTCACCTTATGTAAACCGAGCGAACCGTAACGGAGTAATACACTGAAGCTACTAAGCTACTGAAGCTACTGAAGCTGCTGAAGGTACTGACCTCTATACTGTCACAATATGTACAATCCTAAGATGAGTCTAAAGTCCAATTACAGAATCTGAGCAATTAAGCACAGAATTTTACCCGTTGTGTAGTAGTGATAGGACACCTGAACACCCAGCTGCCCCTGAGGGTTCATCTCCGACACACACACACACACACACACACACACACACACACACACACACACACACACACACACACACACACACGTTTTTTTGCAGGCAGTCAGATCCAGATCCTTTCACCCACTGCGTCGCCAGCTGAACTTTCTCGCTCGGTCAAATTTAACTGGAAACCAAATCTGATTTAATTTAGACTCCGAAGCCAAATTGCTTTCAGTGCTGCTTGTGTGTCGCAACAGCACGACCGTTCAGAAGGCTCCTCGGGAATCGAACCCATGTCCCTCTGGTTGTGCTAACCTCTCATCCATCATATTACTGGCTGTCAGTTTTAACTCAAACAAAATCAAACCCAGGTTCTTCTTGGGTGCCAACCATTCAGCCCCTGTCTCCTCTCCACACATCCACATCACCCTTGTGTGTGTGTGTGTGTGTTTTCCCTGCAGATGCACCAGGACTGTGGCCCCAGGAGTCGACTCCTCTCCAGATCCAGCTCTAGAACCCACGTTACCCAGGATGCACCTGTGAACTGAGGCGGAAAGATGCCGCGGACCAAGCAGAACAACCCCAAGAACTTAAAAGGTGAGGAGCGGCGTTAGCATGCCTGCTAAGCTGTAGATGTGTGTGTGTGTGTGTGTGTGTGTGTGTGTGTGCGTGTGCGTGTGGGGCTTCCTTCCAGCTGTGGAAACAGAACAGGAAGTGCTGAGTCGTCTCCTCTGACCACAAGGCAGTGAGATCACCACCTGACGCTGACATGCAAAACAGGCCGATTATAAAACTCGTTGCCTGTTTTTTTTGTGATATTGATGGGAAAAACCTGCTGACTCGTCAGGTTCTCCTCTATCGGATTTCTATGGTTGTGTGTGTGTGTATGCGTGTGTGTGTGTGGGGGGGGGATTGAGGGAAATTCCTGCATCCCGGGTCTGTCCGATTATCTGGAAACAGGGTGTTGTCTCTGAGCCAATGAGACGCTGTGATCTTCCTCGTTCTCCTCCTCCTCCTCGTCCTCCTGGTCTCTGGTGCGTGTGATGCACGAATCGGTTTGCGTCGCTCCTCCCGAACCCTTTTCCCACGCAGGTCCGGCTCTCGCCCTGACCTTTTTTCCACAGTTCAGCCCAAACTATTTCCACATGACTGCAGTCTCTGTCGTCGTCCGTCCCCCCATCAACCCGGCTCAGTTTGGAGCGGCTCCAGAATTACAAGTCAGAGGTTTTTAAAGGAGGAGAGCGAAGATTAACGAGGCGCTGACTCTAATTTCTCCTCAATTCAACTTCTTAAGACTTGGTGGACGCGCTCCTCTCCGCTCTCTCTCTACTCTCTGTGTCATTTTTTTTTATACAGCTCTGAACTCGGATAGGAGGCTGCGTTCACATCAGTCACTCGCTTTTAACCTGAATCTGACTTTAACGCGCAAAGATGCTGTTACATGGAAACTAATTTGGAGCGTTTTATGGTCCAACAGGCGGTCGTTAGCAGGGGAGGAGGAGACGTTTGACTCGTTATTTGTTATTCATAGATCCTGGAGGGAGTGCAATTCCGCTATGTTAAGGGTAAAAATCAGATCAGACACAAGTGCGGCACGGATGTGGAATTCATGGCTGCAGTAGTATGTGCACAGCATGGCAGCGATCGGCCTTTTATTTAAAGACACTCCTAGTTATTATAATAGTGTTTAAATTGACTGAAAAATGTTTTTTTTTTATAATTTCACATTTGTTCTGACAGAGTTGAAACTTGATATAAAGCTTGACTAATAATAATAATATAAATGATTGGTACTTAAGAAGTCAAAGTCATAAATGTGAATATTTTATGGTTTCTTTAGTCTCTGTGGCAGGAAACTGAATATCTTTGAGGTGTGGACAAAATAAAAGAAAATAACTTTTTGGTATTTGTGAAACAGACAATAACTGATTAACTGAGGAGGTAGTCAACAGATACAAAAACTAGCAGATCTTTGCTTTGCTGGAACTACAGCCTTTCTCCGAGTGTAGCTTG
Organism: Karalla daura; assembly: GCA_029224185.1. NCBI lineage: Eukaryota > Metazoa > Chordata > Actinopteri > Chaetodontiformes > Leiognathidae > Karalla > Karalla daura. The sequence continues at coordinate 18,185,038 of CM055205.1, forward strand.
CATGTTTCTGATACGACTCGAGGCGTCTGAAGACTTGTTACGGTCATATTCAAGCTGCAGAACAAAACAGAGGAGCATAGACAAAACATGCAAGACAAACCATGGTAGTAAATATGGAGGGATTCATTGATACGATTGAGAAGGAAATTTGTTTTGCAGTTGAACCTTCATGCATGAACTTTTCATGCTCTACAATTTCATCCATCCATCCATCCATCCATCCATCCATCCATCCATCCATCCATCCATCCATCCATCCATCCATCCATCCATCATCGCACCCGCTTAGTACCTTGATGGTGTTGTGCCCATCTCCAGTGCTCACAGGTCACACACGCACATGCACACACACACACACACACACACACACACACACACACACACACATTCTACGTGGTAACAGAATTGAAATGAAGAAAGTCCGAGGTCACACACACAGAAGCAATTCAGAGTCTCTAATCAACCAGAGGAAACCTGTGGGAGAACATAGGAATTCTGCCTTAGGGCTGCAGCGATTTTTTTTTTTTTTGTGTAAATATTTTATGGATTATTTGAGAGATTTATTGAGTATTTGAACAAATATTGTATAAAGATAAAAAGTGAACTGCAGAAAGACAAAGAAAAGTATTTGTACTTGTGTGTGTTATGTTGTTAATTAGACCAACTCACCAACATCTAAACATGGGCTAAAAAGTAACCTAGTAGCATCGTATCTTGTTTACTTTTTAAACATTTTTATTTTTTTAATTATTATTATTATTAGAGTAGAAGTATTATTTTATATAATGCATTTCTATATATATATATTTTTTCATTTCTCATCCTGTTCACTTTAGTCAGTTAATTAGCGGTAGCATAGCCGTACATTTTACCTTTTACTAATTTCTTAGCGTTCATCTCGTCTCCCTATCACATTTAACATGTTGTGTGTTAAATGTGTTTATTAAATGTTAATGTTGCACTGCTTTTACTTTGTGTCGGCCACACATCTTGCGCCACTGCAGTGATAAAGGTTTGCGTCATTTCGTATGTCGTAAGAAAATCTGCCTCGTTGACTCTTTGGAACCGAGTTCTTCAGAGTTCATCTTTTCAGCCGCGCTCCGCACAGTAAACCTCCGACCGTTAGCTAGCAGTGCTAGCAGTGCTAGCACTGCTAGCCGCGCATCCAGCGCGTCACCAGCTGAACTTCCTAGCTTTGTAAACTCAGGCCAGCGGCTCCGGAGCACAGTGACAGCGGCTGCTTTCCATGTCGTGCCACCCCCGCTCTCGTACGTCAGCTGGGGCCTTGGGCTCAGCTGTCTTTGCACAGTCCGCAGCTGCTCTGTTTGGTTTTGATCGCTCGTCACTCGCGACGTTATTGTGCCGCGTCTGACGAGGTCGGCCTGTTGCATAAAGACGTTTTCACCCGACGTGAACCCGGTGAGACGGGTGTCCTCTCTCCTCCGCCCGGCCGCTGAAAACACTCTGAAAAACCAGCAGAGAATGTTTTGTTTTTCATTGTTGTTGTTGTTGTTTTTAAGACCAAACACTGGAGACAATATGGCTGACGCAGCACATCCCGGCTCCGGCGTCTGATGCTCGCCGAGGACTTGGCTCGGAGGATCGCTCGTTATGTCGAGAGCTGACAGATTCACGTGTCGACAGACGTTTGCGGTTCACAGATCGAGGGATTTTTGCAGCGTTCCACGCCGGGTGTGAAAGTGTGCATCACTGCAGCCGACGCCACGCAGCAGACTTCCCTGCGTCTGAGCCGATAGAGAGAGAGAGAGGGAAAGAGAGAGAGAGAGAGAGAGAGAGAGAGAGAGGGAGAGGGAGAGAGTGTTTACTTACCCCGTAAACACTCCTTGTTTTGTTTTCCCCCCACGTTGAGCTTATTTGGCCAAACAACATAAATAATTAAGTTTGAGAACAGTGCATTACACCACCGTCCAACAGAGGACGGAGGGAGAAAACGGAGCCAAGCGATACTTGATTCTATTTTTAATGGAGACCGTTCCCTCGTTTTTTTTTTTCGTCTTTCTCGGTGCAGACGGTAAACTGCAGCTGCTGCAGTGTTGTGCAGGTTTACAGAGCTGGACCTGAGATCATTTAACGGATTCGTTCTGATTTAGTGAAGAACTTACAGGCTCTCAAACACGGATAGAAAAACGAGCCAAAAGGTGGAAATGACACAGATTGAAACCCTGGATCCTCTGCAGAGATGAATAATAGATTATGAATAGATACGTTTTCTACACGTGTGATAAGAACCGTGTGCTTAAAATGTGGAAGTGTAAAGCTTAGGACAATGGATCCCTGGACGTGTGACTTGGGTCCCTTCAACCATTATTTCTTGAGCCTGTCACAGGACACACACACACACACACACACACACACACACACACACACACACACATGCAGACCTCACACAGAGGAGCCTTTGGTCTAAAAAGGATTCGAACCAAGGACGTTATGGTTCTGCCTCTTTCTCTTTGTGTTTCCTTGTGGACATCTCTTCCCCCCCTTTTCCACCCAAATGGTGGAAAGTTTCCTCCAAAATTATTTTGGCTTTTCATCCGTTATGTTTCCACCATAACGGATGAAAACATCATTCCTCCTCAGCTGCATCTTGTCATTTTTCTGCTCTTGTTAGCTTTTATTTAACGTCTTTAGCTGCTCTATCGTCAAATCTGTGACTTCTTCTGTGGCGCTGTATTGATTTTAAAGAACATTTAAACGATTTAAAATGTCTGTGATTGTTTTAATTGGCTCTATTTCACTTTTTGCAGTGTTGCCCATGTGTTTTCTTGCCTCTATCAGGCACTATGAATCGCCTTGTTTGATACCCAGCACGTAGAATAGCGGCCTTGTTGTTTTTATTTGTGTCAACCAGCACTGGAATTGCCTCAGCGGAAAACAGGCTTTTATGGCTTTATTAACCAATACCAATAATTGTGTGTGTGTGTGTGTGTGTGTGGTAGTTTTCCATCTCCTCAGCAAAGGCTTCCTGTGCCGTACAGCGTCTACCCAGGCCTGGATCTGTTTTCCAGTCGAAGTGTTTGAGCGTGTTGCGGGGAGTACCCGGATCACTTCCTCATCATCTGATAACTTGTTAAGACATTTGTTTGGCTTCTCGTTTTGCCTTTTGACCCAGTTCATCACCCCCGCTCCTCCTCCCGGGCTCGCTCTCAAGGCTTTCCCTTCATCAGACAGGAAATGATAATTGCACGGCATGCTATCACATGCTCGGGCTGTGCTGTGGAGAATGCCTCTTCCTGGGAACTCAAAGAGTCCTCCTCATACTCGGTGCCCTCGGGCCCTCGCGTCATAAGGCTCCTATAATGCCCAACAGTAGCTTTGCAAACCCTCGGCCTTCGACGCGCCGTAATTACACAAACGCCTGCTCAGGTCGACTCTGCCTCAGAGGCTTTTTGGCAGGCGCTCGTCCAAAGAAAATCGTTTTTGTCCCGCGTTGTGTTGTTTGAGTTGTGAGGAGTGTGGTTTAGTGCCTGACAGACTATCAGGTGAATCTGATGCAGGCCGGATCGCGAAGCTTCACTCGGAGCCGCAGATAAAACCTCGTAATGAGATTTTATCTTTAGCTTGTTTTTTCACAGTGAATCTTTTTATTTATTTATTTTTTTGCAGACTTCCTGAATACAGTCGTTTTTTTATGTAAACCACAGCGTGGAATGCAAAATAGTAAACACACTTTTGTCAGAGGTTGAAGTCTCCTTCTGTCTGATGAGTGTTGCACAATAGTCCCTGGTTGTGTGTGTGTGTGTGTGTGTGTGTGTGTGTTAATTCTCCATAGTGCGAGATTTCATCACTTCAGATCCTTGGTAGCGTTGGTGCTTTGTTTGTATTAGACCGAGTTATTAAAAAATGAGCAAATATTTCAACACTTTAACAGTTTTTCAAGACGAAACACGTTTTTTTCTTCACATTGTTTGGGCAACCACACTGGACACCAGCATATAACATAATGGTGACATTATGGTCCCGTTTTATGTGCTTTTACTGAACTAAGAAAGCGACTAAAACATGCTAAAGTCAGGATCAAAATGACGCTACATCAGAATGGAAGTTCTAGCTGATGACGATCTGTTTGTCGTTTCGGCCTGTTAAATGTCACGCTGATCGATCCGAATGTGCTGTTTTGTCAAAACAACGGTTACGAACCCACACGTGGAGCAATTACGTAATCAGGCAACGACTTAATTTTGTCTCAGGATTTAATTAAACACTTTAGGAGACATTAGTTGTAGCAGTATGGCTGGCATCGGTATGAGTATATCTCCTGATGTTGATAAAGTCTGTGAAAAAGCTTCACAGATTCGGATTCTGGACAGGAAACTGTGGCGATCCTGCTGAAATACCTTAATTGAACGTATCGTTAAGAAGAAGCTGAAATCGAGAGAGGAAGAACGGCATCATAACAAACTCTCCAGCAGCATAAACAGAGAATCAGAGAATCAGGATGTGTTATAGCTGTGTACTTTTACTCCCAGGTTCCCTCGCTGAATCATTTACCCCGGAGGGACTGTCGGCAGAAACCTTGACAGCTTAATAAAATCGGTGAAAGGTTTTCACTTGCTCGCCTCTTAATTTTCTGCACTTTTAACAGCTGTCACCTCTGTTAGTGTGTGTGTGTGTGTGTCGTCAGGAAAGGTCCTGTGACGCAGTTTGTGGGCAATAATGCAGGAAGTTAGGAACTCCTGCCTCCCCCTCTCCCTCCCTCCCTCCCTCTCTCCCTCTCGTCCTTTCAGTCCCTGTTTACTTTTCTCAAACAGCTGGTCTCCAAGCAGCTCAGGCGGGATACACACACACACACACACACACACACACACACACACAGTGGTTTCCCCTTCTCAGACAGACACGCACACACACACACACACACACACACACACACATAGGCTGTCCGTGGACACCCGCTACAAGTACACACTGCGGCCGGGCCGGCTGAACCACAGGGATTTCTTCAAAAGTGCAAAAACAAACAAAATCGGAAAAAGAAAAAGGAAAAAAAAGTTTCCTCGTGCAAGATTTTCTACAACATCCGTCTCTGCTCGGTAAGTAACCTGCTCCTGTGCAAGTTAAAAACTGTCTGTCCATGTTGATTGTTTCCAAAAACAACAATCACGGCTTTGTGTAGTTTCATTTTCAAGCCACAAGCGAGTTTTCCTCGATTTTTTTTTTTCCCTCCTAAGAGCTGGAGGATGTGGATCGAGCCCCTGAGATGGAGTTTTTTAGGGTGGATATCGGGAGGATATGGGAGAGTATCGACTGATGACGTTTGCTTCACGGCCTTTTCTTTTTCTCCCCCACGGAGGAAAAAACAAACCTCGCGGTTTCAACCTGCGGACGAACATTTCACGTCTTGTTCGCCGCGGAGCGAACGACACCTGTGACGTGTCGGCGTTGGCCGTTTGCAGCTGGGGCTGTGACGGTTTGACCTCGGACTTTCTTCATTTCAATGCTGTTACCACGCAGAATGTGTGTGTGTCTGTGTGTGTGTGTGTGTGTGTGTGTGTGTGTAAACGGAGATGAAGCTGGGAGAGCTTCTATAGTTGCTGAAGTTGTCAAACTTGGCCGTGGATGGAAAGTTCTTCCTCCCGGCGCCCTGAAGCTCCCTGCGGTCTTGGCTTCCTGTCGCTCGCTCTCCTGCGGCTCGAACACAAAGGAAAGTGAAAAGTGTCTTCGGCGAGAACACGGGCGAACCTGCTACAGTTAGAGCAAAACCAACAGGTTCAGGCGATCTGCTTCATCTGACAATTAAGGCTGTTCTGTTCTATTGTATTGAATGTGAATAAAGCAGATCAATGCAAACAGGTTTTTATGCTCCCTGCGAGCTTGCAACAATGGATCGTTTAATTGACTGCTAGAGTCATTGAACACTATTTTAACAATCAAAACATGTTTTGAGAACGATTTTGAGAAATCAACTGGTTAAAAACCTCTGATCTGGTCTTCTTAGATGTGGATATTTCCTGGTTTCTTCAGACTCTTTGACAGAAGAATTGAACACTGTAGAGGTCTCAGTGATGCAGACACGAACCTCTCTCACAGTTTTAGCTTCGTTACATAAACCTAAACGACTCGTAGAGAGTAACCTACGGGCTGCAGCTCTGTGGACGTTTGATCAGCTCTGTCTGTTGAAACCGCTGCGTTCGGCGAACGCCTCTAATTCGAGTGAAGCCGCCGTGTTGCGACGCACCGTGGGACGACTGGCCTACTTCTGCAGCCACGGAAAAAATGTGACCCGGAGTTAAAACCCACTGATTGAGAAACGAGCGCAGTTTATTAACCTCCCCTGCCTGGCAGCGTCTGCAGAAGCCGCACTCCCCCATTCGGCGACTCCATCCAGACGTAGCAGCCCCTCGGACAGCGTGGCACTCTTTTTTCTGTTCCTCCCTCTCTCCTCTTCTCCTCCTCCTCCTCCTCTCCTCCTCCTCCTCAACCGCTCCTCCACAGTGCCCCTGAAAATGCCCAGACTTGTTAGCGGTGCCGTCCGTGTTTATAGAACTGACTCTGCATTCCTCTCGTCTTGTAAAAGGCTGCTCACGCCAGAGCCCCGGCAGGTCCGCTCCCCTGCCTCAGCGGAGACCACGCCGCGTGATAAACGGCCCGACAACCGCGCTGAACACAGAGCGACCACCTTAAATAAGGTGGAAAATGTTTGCCCCCGTAAAGCGGATGCTGCTCGGGACTTTCTCATCCCCCTCGGCACTGGAAAACAGTCTGTGGTGCTTTCATTTCATTTCATTAACTCGATGGCTTAATCAGGTCTGGAAGTGTAATTTGCGAGGAGTCGTTTTGTTTTAGAAGCAGAGTGTGAGATTGTCCTCGTGAGGCCGGACTGAACGAGGAGCGAGGACGCTTCCTGGGGTTTTGCGCCCGTCGGCTCGAGGGCTTTTCTCACCGCCTCGGTTCATTTGCAGCGAACCGGCAGAAACTGTTTTTTTTTTGTTTGGTGTTAATGATCGACCGTGCGTCTGACCGTGGTTAAACATCCAGGGTCAGAATAAACTGCAGCACTAATCGGTCAGAGCCGAGCAGAGCTGCGGACGCAGGACTTTGTCTTTAAAGCTGAAGCAGGAAAGAATCTCGGGCCTCCGCTGCCCTCGTGCTGAGAGCTGAGATTCATTCATTTCACCTTTTTGGAAACGAAAAGTTTACTTTTTAATGTCTGGGGTCAACCGTTGTGAACAGAAAACATGCTATGAGCTCTATCTAAACCTCTCTATTTGCACAAGAAATGATGGTGGTGGCTAATATCTGGATGGGTGCAAACTCTGCTACTCATTTTGTTCAGCCCCAAGTTTGGTTGAGTTTGTTGTTCTGTTGAAATACAAAACAACTTCCTGAAGTTAAAGTCAGATTTGTATTGTATTCTACTACTGAGTTCCTTCCTCTCGTCTTTTTAAGGTCTGTGGTCAACAGTCAGAGAAAATGTGACCTTAAATCTACCTATAGAGACACTGTGCACTATGGCGGTTCTGGCTAATGTCTGGATCTGTGTCGAGCTACTTACTTTATCCAGCCCCACCTCTGGCTGAGTGCGTTGTTTTGTAGAAATATTTAAAAAATTGATAACATTACATTTACACATATTTACATCCATTAGCCTCTGGCCTCATCTGCCCTCGTACTGAGAACTGAAATTCATTGTTTTCACCATCCGGAAATGAAAGTTTGTGACGTCAGATTTTTGTTGTAACCCGCTACGAAGTTCCTTCCTCAGCCCGGGGTCGACTGCTGCCTGTGAAACTTAAAGCTTTGAGATGCGTTCTATCAATCTCTCCACAGAGATTATATTGCACAACAATGTTGGTTGTGACTAACGTCTGGACTGGTGCAAAGTCGTATTTGTGCAGTGCTGCTTATTTTGACTTCACGTACGTTGTTTTATAGATGCACAAAAAAACGAGAGCTTTACGTTCACTAGCCTCTGACCTCGACTGCCCTCGGTGTGAGAACTGAAAGATTCATTCCCTCGACTTTCTGGATATGAAACTTTGACACGATCGTACCGTATCGTGCTATGAAGTTCCATGCTAACTCAATGCTAACTTTTTCAGTGCCTGGGGTCTGTGGTTGCTACGAGTCAAAATATTTAGACAAGATGCTGCAAATCGTCAATCAAGCTCCATCACGTCTGGAGTTTAGCGTCTAGAGACAGCGTGCATGGAAACGTTGGTTCGAAATGAAGTTTTGTCCTGGAGCCTTTTCTATTGGTGCAAGATATGTAAATTTGTGCAAAATAACTGCCTTTTATAGCATAAATAATCATTGTTCACTTGTATTATTCTGGATTGTGAATTTCCATTTTCATTCCCATATAATCTCAGTGTGAGATAATGAGCGTGACCCCCCCCGTGTGCTGTTTACATTGAGCTTTATGTGCAAAAAAAAAAAAAAAAAAGCTAGCCTGGGAGCTGCAGAGAAAGAGTTAACATCCCGGGCTGTGCCTGAATGGATTTTTACATGTTGTGTCACGCTCAGGCAGCCAAACCAGTGTTTCCGCACGGTCCCTTCAAATTACAGTGTGCGAGATTCACACAAAGGGAACTTCTCTCCCGGGGGCGGGAATAAAACCCGGGGTTTTTAGCAACAGTAACTACAACAAGGCAGGCTGAAACTAGTTCAGGGATGTCTGTTTAACTCGGTGGTAACCTCAGAGAGGCTTTCGCTTTGACTGGGAAGCCGCACTTGCGACTGGGAGGGGAGGAATTTTTATGGCCATATTTTGTGTGAACGAAACCGAATATGGGGCGTGTGCACACTTTGCCATCCCCAAATGTAGGTTAATGTCTATTCCTTGCTTTTAATGGAGGAATTAAAGCATGTGTTTTTTAGTCCTCTGGCAGGAGCGTTCAGACATAGTGCAGAAAAATGCTTTTTTTCATGATGATGATGATGGAAAGTTGTTTCCATGTGGCGTGAACTCTTAATTGCGAGGTTGCTGTCGTCTCTCGTCACCTCGGACCGCCCGCCGAGCTGTGCTGGGAGGGGGAGGGGGGGTCCGTGACAAACTCGTCCAGGGTGGGGAGGAGAGAGAGGATCCTCCCCATCACCTGGTAACATCTGGAACGGAGGGAAGCCAATTTGTCGGAGCAGGATTCCAGACGGCGCAGCTCGTTCATTACGGCAATTTTTCTTCGTTTTTTGATGAATCTGGGTCGAGTTTGTTTTACGAGCCCCAGTCAGACGATTCCAAAGTGTTTCTCTGGTGTCTGCGAAGACACGAACAATTAACTGTGAATAAATTAACTTTTTTTTTGGCTGAATCTCGGCTTAATTTAATCATGACCAGGTGCTGAGGAGAAGTCTTGATTTGACTGCGATTTCACTGAGTTAATTTTAACCCTGAACTGGGGAACAAATAAAAAAGATAAAATTGATGCCTCAGATGTTCCCTTTAATCCACTGAATAAGATTATAAACTTAAACTTAATTTCTTCTTGCAGCCCGAGTTCATGCAATGATGCACTTTGGATTACATGTATAAATGTGTATAGTATGTCACTTAACATGCATATATGTGTATATACATGTATATATATATGTATATTTCCATCTTCAGGCATCATATTATCATCTTAAGTAGACTTAAAAGTGACATTTGACAGTTGTGTATCCCCAGATGTTCTCCCAGAGCTTTGATATTCTATTTATCTTTTTGTCTGTTTTGATCAGGTCAACCACGGCGTTTTCACGCCTTTCTCTTTAACCTCATTTAATAATACTCCGCTTTACGCCCCTTCTGCTGTGAGCTGACATTTGCCTCCCCTGATAAAGAGTCGAACACAGACGCCTCGCTCTGGAAGAATCGGCCCAGGCCTCTCTTTAATTACCGCCCTGGCGAAAGGTCGACCAGAGATGTGAAGCTGTGACTGAACGATGAACGATTGAGACTTTAAACTCGCGCTCGGCTCGGGGGTTACAGTCGCAGAAGACAAAAAGAAAAAAAAAGTTTTGATTGTTCTTCTTCGTCTTCTTCCTCCTCCTCCTCCTCCTCCCACCTCACCTGAAACCAGCTCTCGGTCTGAATGTCGAACCTCTCGCCCGTCGACCAGACGTTGGTGACTAATACCAGGGCTAACACCGCCCGCCTGCCTGAGCAGAAAAGGTCTCGCATTCGTGCCTGCGTACGTTTCGATTACGCACACGTGTGAGTGTGTGTTCCCCCTCAGCGTGTGTGTGTGTGTGTGTGTGTGTGTGTGTGTGTGTGTGTGTGTGGAGGGGGTTCGCCATGTTATCATCCCTCATCCACCGCTCTCTGCAACCCTCCGGGGTCGCACGGCCCACCTGAGTGAGAGTGTGTTTTCACAATGTTTCTGCAGATTTCTGCATAACATCTCACACATTTTGACGTAAAACAGTATTTTTTCGCTATTTTGCAAAGTACAGTTTTTCAGTTTAACTGGATGACATCGGTTATGTTAACGGCTTAGATGAAAGTGATTTGTCATGATTTTGAAGGTGACATTTTTTTCAGGTGTGATCGACTGTTTCCACTGAAAGTCTGTTGTCGGAGCTGTAGCTAAACCCAGTTTGCACCTTTGAATCTCAATGCACAATTTCATTGAGGATCAGAATAGAGTGGAATAGAATAGAACCCAAACATGCATCTTTATCGACTGTGAGAGGAAAAGGACAAAAATCAGACTTATTACTTGCATGCAAACTCCACACAGAAAGGCCCATCGCTCTGACTGGGAGTCAAGCCCCAAAAGCTGGCGTAACTCTACGTACGTCATCCTACGAGTCGAACAATGCGATTTAGTCACCCAAACTACGTGAACTACGTCACAAATTAGATTTTGTAATCTGCTGTGGAATACACTCGTAAAGAAAGCCCCTTCCAAGGCTGTCGTCACCTCCGTCACCCTGCGAGACGAAACGTTCCACAAGGCGTCATCGCTCGTTAGCAACCTGCCAGGGCCTCTTCTACCTGTCGCTGTGTGTGTGTGTGTGTGTGTGTGTGTGTGTGTGTGTGTGTGTGTGTGGCTGTAATGCCGTCACACACACCCCCCCGGATACATCTGCATGTCCTGGGTTTTCCACCTTCCTCCCTGCCCGCTCCCTAATCGGTCAGTCAGAGCTCCGGGTCTGAGCTCCTGAAGGGCTCAGGCAGGCGGAGGTAAATTGGAGCTAACGAACGGTGACCTTCCACATGCACGGCCCCCCCCCCCCCCCCCTCCGCCTCCCCCTCCCCCTCCCCCACCCCAGGTGAGCTGGAGCGGCCTGCCGAGCCACTTCCTGGAAGCTCGGTTGAGCAGCATCGATGTTGGCAACTCGGAAAGGTGAGCGGAGATGATGATGATGATGATGAAGAAGAGGAGGAGGGGAAGGAAAAGATTTAGGAAAGTGTATTTAAAAATGAAAAAAAAGAAACAGCAAGGGGCGGGGGGGGGGCCGACAGGATTTGCCCGTGCTGGCGTCAGCACTCGGACTCAGAGTAGTGGAAGAAATTCTCCCTGAGGCGGTGACGCGGGCCCGATGCCGGCGCTGGATGTCACATTATTCAGAGATGTGGTCACGACACGTAGAGGAGGCAGAGGAGAACACACACACACACACACACACACACACACACACACACACACACACACACACGCAGGCCGGGGATATATGTCATCTGCAGAGAAATGCCCCAACAAAACCCGCCTCTGTTCGACAGGCTGGGTTTGCTCAGTCCCAGGGGGTCCGTTTTCTTTCTTTCTTTTTTTTTTTTACGATTGTGGGGAAAATGTGACGGGGGGTGAGTTGAGCTCCTGGAGTTAGAGGTAAAAAGAAAAAAAAGAAAAAAAACTAACTTATAGGAAAATAGACATAAAAAGCTTTGGAAAATTCTTAAATGTATTAAAAAACAAAAACATTTACCAGGCGGAAACCCTTAAAAGGGTTGTTGTGTGGGTGGCGCTTTTCTGTGTGTGTTTGTAAGTATGTGTGCAGCTGCTTCTGAGTGTGTGCGCGTGTGTGTGTGTGTGCGCGTGTGTGTGTGTGTGTGTGTGTGTATGCAGAGCTGGCATTGCTTAATGGTTTGCACACGCAAAGCCCGATGTAGGGGTTGCCAGGGAAACAGAGCAGCATGAGTCTCGGTCTGCAGGTGCTGTTCCTTGTGTCCTACTGCTGGAACCTCCTACGAGTGTGGAGGGAGGGAGGGAGGGAGGGAGGGGGAGAGGGAGGGGAGTGGAGGGGAAAAAAGAGAGAGTGAGAGGGGGGAAAAGAAAGAAAAGCTCAGGAGGGAAAACTGGTAAAAGAGGAGCCGAGACAGATGCAAAGAAAGGGGGGGGTAAGCAAAGACTGGAGAGGGCCTGAAGTGGGCTGGAAATGAGCAGAACGAAGGGGAAAGTGAATCAGTTTCAATGAAGTAACCCACAAAACCTGACCTGGAAAGGAACATTTTACATCCCTGGAAGTGAACGTGAACCGCCCCATTATTTCAATATTTATTGCACAGATGTTAGTGAGGAGTATCAGCGTCGTACTGCCTCTGTATTTTCAGTAGGTGCACTCTGTGTTGTTGTGCCGGTGCATTAACAGGGTTCCCACGCATCCTGGAAACCTGGAAAATTAGCGACCGAGTTTCCAGTCAGGGAAACATGCACACAATAAGAGAGAGAGAGAGAGAGAGAGAGAGAGTGAGAGAGAGAAAAAGTTGTCCTGGAGAGTTATTTCTCCTCTCTCTACTCCTCTCCAGAGACAGTTCAGGCGGTTTGCACATGCATAGCCTGTAATTTCTAAGCATGTAAGCGATATTTATATAGACAAGTTACAACCACAGACTTTTAAATGAGACTCCTGGGGTCAGGAGCAGAATAGTCCTGAAAGCATTATGGTTAAATGGACAAAATGGAGGGTACAACTGCAGACATATCTCCAAAGCTGGAGGCATGTGAGGGGGGATTACTGTGTGACACGCCAATTTTTTATTACCTGTCAGCTGTAAATTAGCCAGATTTGTCCTTCAGTATGCAGATGATCTTTGCAGTGTGACCAGGACAACAGGGGTAAACATTTGTGTCTGGCTGTCTGAGTTCCAGCAGCTCTTCCATGTGTGGAAAAGTGCAGGACTTCAACAGTCTGGAGCTGTCAGAGAAGAATCCAACGACACTGCCACAGATCCAGGCTGGGAGAGCTGGGAGAGCTGGGAGAGCTGGGGCTAGGGGTGGGAGTGGATGTGCATGAGGCCTGGATGAGGATGACGACCTCTGGGGGGGGGCTGATGTTCCAGGCTCCTCGTCATCATCATTCCCCTCTCTCTCTGTCCTGGTCACCTCATCGATTTCCTGAGGAGCTGCTGACTCCGGCTCTCCTCCTCCCCTGTTTGTTTATGAACAAACGTTACATGAGTATGAATGGGAGCGGCTTTTTGCCGCAGCGACATAATTGCTCATAATTAATTCAACGTCGGCATCTGGGACATTAACCCCGACGGTCGGCGGCTGAATCTGAGATCAGAGACGAGTCTCGAGGCTGCTGTGCCAGATGTTGGAGTAGAGGCCGAGGCCGAGGTCAGAGGCTGCGTGACAGTCACAGTGTCGCCCCTTCCAGACGTAGAGCCGCTAGAACGACCAATCGATTTCATCGGGTCGGGGAATAACGAGAGACACGCTCTTGCCTCATATTCTGACGACTCTGAAGTCGTTTTTCCAGCATTTTACACATCAAACACTTTAAAGACTCCTCGAGGAAATACTTGACAGATCACTAATGGTAAAATGATGGTTTATAGTAGCCGTAGTCGACATATAATATATATATAGTATGAAACCCCCCCCCATCACACATGTAGCATGTGCCTACATGCTTTAGACTAAAACTGAGGACCAATTAACTAATAATCATCTATCATCTTAACAACTGTTTCAAACTATTTCAAACAAATTGATCCTCTTAAATCTGAATATTTTATGTTTTTCAGACAGGAAATGACTTAAAATCTTAAATCACAGTTTTTCTGGCCAAAGTTCTTCTCTAAGGTTCCTCAAGGAGACTGTTTTATGCACCAAACAACTCAACAGATGAATTAAGAAAGCGCTCGACTCATTTATCAACCCGGCTAACGACCGTCTCAGGCTGGAGTCGCAGCCTCGTCTTTTCACGCCTCCTCAGAAACAATCCTCCGCTCCATTAAAGACGAGCCGGGACGCCACGGCTCGCTGCTCCTTCGAGACGTTTGACTCTCTCGTCGCGGAGTTCCTCCTGAACGGGCCGGCGGAGCGTGGAGGAGGAGCGGAGGAGCTCCGAGGAGGCGTTTTTAAGGAGCTCTCCACATTCTGCAGCTCGAGTAGCGCTCTGGAATGAGAATCGTCTCCTCGTCATGTTCCGCTCTGCGTGTGTGTGACACTGAGACTGAGATGGTTTCTGTTACCATAATAACGTGTGTGTGTGTGTGTGTGTGTGTGTGTGTGTGTGTGTGTGTGTGTGTGTGTGAGTGTGTGTGTGTGTGTGGTGCCTGTCGTGACCCTGGGCCCAGACTCAGAGCTCTGCTGGTAAACGCCGAGCTGACTTGGTGCCAGTATGTCTTTATGAGTTTGTGCCAAGTTTCAGTTCATTAAAAATGTTGTATTCAGAGTAAAACCGTCACACAGACAAACCCAGAGCTTCTTCTGAGTTTCTCCAAGTAGCTCCAGGAAACTCGAGGCATCTCAGCAGGGTTTAAGTTATGACAAAGCGTCCACAGGCTCTTAAAAAGATCAAAAATCCTTTATTGCGATTTTATGTGGTATTACTTTCTTTGGTGTTAAATCCTTTTCCACATAGTTTGACTGCAAAAACTCTGGTGAGTCAGAGTCATTTGTTGTGACCAGAGGTAATAAACTTTGCTTTTGGTTTTAATGATAGATACCGTATCTATAGACAGATCTATTGATCCGACTTGGCAAAAAGCTTTAAAAGCTTTAATTGCAGGATAAAACTGACATAAAGTGAAATAAACATGATTTGTCTTGCTGTTAAGGTTTGTTTTCCAGCTGCACCTGAACAAACCCCTGTTTATGTTCAGTTGCATTTTGAGACACGCACACACACACACACACACACACACTCACATGCACACTCACACACACACACAAACAAACAAAGAGCAGTCAGTCAGCAGAAACCAGGATGCTGAATAATGGAGCTGAATGCCGTAGAACTCCAGGCCGTGGGCCTTGTTTTTACAGGAATCAGCGTAGTCCCTCACATCTCACACACACACACACACACACACACACACACACACACACACACACACACACACACACACACACACATGCAGCCTGTTCATTCATAAACTCTGAATGCGTCCCAGAGGCCTGGGTCGGACAGTTTACACGGGCAGGAAACGTGTTGTTTTGTCTGTGCATGTTTGTTTTCGAGGTATCAGTCGAGCGAGGATGCGGAGGAGGAGGAGTGGGAGGAAGTGAGCGTTGTGTTCTAGGGAAGGAGAGCGGAGGAGGAGGAGGAGTAGGAGGAAAGGGGGGGGGGGGGCAGAGGGCGTTTGTCCTCGGCTGCTCGGGCTCTGCGGACTCTCTGTGGGTCGATGGAGAAAGATTGAAAGGTGTGTGAGTCATCAGGGAGGCTGAGCAGGGTCAGCGGGGTCAGGTCAATACTGTAAAGACTGATGGCTGATACTGTCCATAACACACACACACACACACACACACACACACACACACACACACACACACACGCACACTCGGTCTATAGTTAGCGCAGGGTTATGGGGTCAGAGCGGGGGTGGAGACAGCACTGACAGGTCCTGTCAGGTGTGAGCAGGTGATGCATTGTCCCGTCCTGTTTATATACAGCTGAAGCGTGAAGGTTAGACTTAAATATAAACAGAAATATATACGAGACCTAAATATCACACACTAAAAAATAGCTTAAACCTCTTAAATATCTCTAAAACAGTCTCGTGAGGTGGTGAGGGAGACGCAGGAGGTCACATGACCCGCTCTCCTCAGACGGGATGGAAGGAGGAGGAACCTGAACTTTTACCTAAATCCAATAAAATAAAAAGACCTAATGAAATCATAGTCACTCAAAATGTTTTAGACATCCATCTTAGTAAAGTGGAGTCTCACGAGGCAAGGTTTTATGGAAATTATGGGATGTCACGAGAATAGATTTAATGAGAGTTGCAACTCAGGGCACATAACAGTGTTCAGTGGAAACACCTGCTAGAAATACTTAAAAAAATGTGTTGTTTCGTGTTAAAATACAGCATCCTTAATAAGTGTTAGGCTTGGTTAAGGTTTGGGAAACATTAAGATGAAATAAAGCCCTACAGTAGGGGAATGTGTTACAGCTGCATTGATAAAAATGACTAAAAATGAAAAGTGAGTAGTGAGCATAATCGGAGTGATGTTTGAGCTTGTAATCTATGCTGAAAAGGAAACAACAAGCCTAAAAAGGCTCAGTCTCACTTCGTTTCTGAGACAAACATGTGCGTGTCGAGCAAATGCTTGAGATTTGACGTAAGCGATAATTAAATACAAAAGGGGAGAACTACAGCGCAGAAAACAATGCTCGAGACAATGGAAATAAATAAATGACTCTGAAGTCGTACTTAACTTGGCTTTCTTGAGCTGATTTCATTCCATCTGTGGGATTTTAACGCTCCGTCCTGCCAGAATCGACCGAAACCGGTGAGATCTAATAAAAAGCGACTGTGGACCTTAATGTCCCTGCAGGGCCCCCGTAGAACCCCCCCGATTATCTGATGAGGTTTTACTTTTTTTTTTTTTACAACGGAAACTGAGCGGGGTCAGGCGGTCACGGCCGCCGCCGCGTCGCCACGGCGATGGGGTCAGCTGACCACAGTCACATCTCTCTGCTTCTCTTTCCTCCTGAATGGAAAGAGAAAAGAAGCTGCTCAGCAAAGAGGATCAAGAGGAGGGGGAAAAGGAAATGTGTGACAGTTAAAGGAGACCTGGAGTATCTAATGTTGTAGTTCTGGGGCTTTCATAGAAGCTATGGAGCTCTGGTTTCATCAGTAATGTGCTTTGTTTTCTTCGTACGGATGAGGACTAGATGATGCTTTTGGATCTGCAGTGGTTAGTCAACAAAGCTGGAGGGAAATGTGTTTTTGTGTGAAGGAGGTGTTAAGGAGGGAGCACCGAGTCAGTGGACAAACGCAAAGAGGGTTAATGGGGACGCTGTGAAAATATGTACGAGGAGGAGGAGGAGGAGGAGGAGGAGGAGGAAGGGGTGCCTGCCTGCTGGCAAGGCTTCATCCTCTTGCGTAACAAACCCGGGCCGTCTCTTCCTTTAGCCGCTGTTGCCATGGGGAGAGATGATGTTGGGAGGTGGTGATGGAGGGGGGGAGAGGAGGAGGAAGAGGAGGAGGAGGAGGGGAGGGGGGGTCTGTTTCTGAGCTCCTGTTGCCTCGTGGGTGGAACAGACTCCAGGGAATTCTGAGCTGTGACGATTCCCGACTTCCCTCCCTCCTGTGTCGAGGGGTAGAGAGAGTTTAAGGAACGCTCTGGTCGTATTTTTAGATCCTGGATGATTTCGATTCAGAGGAGCCATGCGAGGCTGCCGGGGCCACCCCCACACCGAGTGTGTGTGTGTGTGTGTGTGTTTGTATGTGTGTGTGTGTGGGAACCTGCAGGGCGTCTGTGTGTGAGTGACTCAGGCCGAGGTTCAGGTGTGCCTTGTAAAATGAAATCCAGGCATTGTTTATAACCGCTGCGTTGTTTTCCACATTCACAGCGTGACTAACAGTGAGTCTGAACAGTGAGTGCAGGTGTTGCTGCAATCCAGTCACTCTCTGTCTATGTGTGTGTGTGTGTGTGTGTGTGTGTGTAGGTGTGTGTTACTGTCAGTTCAATCTTGTCAAGCCAGCGAATGATGAAGATAAGGTGGATCTTCACCTGCAGTTGATTAAACGATAAGAATATTGACGGGAAGTTCAGAGAAGCTGGACGTGCGGCTCGGCCTCACAGTTCAGGAACGGCTTTGTTTTATTCAGACAGGAGTGGAAGTGTACATTTATCTGACCTGTGAACTCAGAGAATGACAGCGTCTCTTTGACGAGTTATGCACTCTCCAGCTGGAGCGACTTTGTCATCACACGTGATGAGCTGATACGATGCGAGTATCCGGTTTCCTCATTTCGTGGTCGCTAACGTGTCATTCATCCCCAGAGCGTGAATGAAGTCCTTTCAGCTGGAAAGTGAGTTGAAGCGCCTTTTAAATTAGTGACGTTTGTTGTCGGACAAAAGCCGCAGTTTGACAATGAAACTGGGTAAATGTGCGTGTTGGTTTCCCACGTTTGTGTGGAATGACTTCCCTCACGGCAACACACACACACACACACACAGCTGCTGTCAAAATAAGAGCATTGTGAGATTTCTTTTCGTCGTTCCATTTTCCAGCTCCTCTTATGCAACATTACATCAGATTCATCTGATACAGATCTGATGAAGTGCATTCACTTTTTTTTTAAAGTTTCATACCTTTAAAAGATAAATTGTGGGATAATAATCTGCAGATTACCAATGTTAATGAAGGTGAATTAAAACAGTCTGGTGTTGTGTTGTGTTGGTGCTCTGCAGCGGCTGTGGGGGCGGTGTTGCCTTCAGGTGCAGGTTAATGTCACACACCTTCATTAGTCCCTGTGTGTGTGTGTGTGTGTGTGTGTGTGTGTATGTGTGTGTGTGTGTCTGTCCCCGGTCGCTCACCCTGCACAGATCGGATCAATGCACAGGACGGACAGAGGAGTATTTATAGCCTGAGCGGGGTGTGGGAGGTTGTACGCCACAAGTAGGTTAGCTGCTAATCTGATGTTGACAGTGTGTGTGTGTGTGTGTGTGTGTGTGTGTGTGTGTGTGTGTGTGTGTGTGTGTGTGTGTGTGTGTGTGTGTGTGTGTGTGTGTGTGTGTGTGTGCAGAGGAATTAGACCTGTGCTGTTTTTAGAGCCTCCATCCTGCTCTGTTTTGCTTTTTTTTAGCAGACAGAGAGAGAGTCGTGCTGCCGGGCGCTCAGGCAGGCAGGGCTTTCCCTGGTTTAGAGTAAAAAAAGAAAAGGAAGAAAACGAAGACTAAAAGGGAGGAGGAGGAGGAGAGAAGGGAGGAGAGAGGAGGAGGAGGAGGGAGCAGGAGCACAAAGGAGGGAGGGAGGGAGGGGAGGAGAAAGAAGCGTGGTTGCTACACTGACACAAGTGAGAAGTGAAAGCTCGGCTCAGACGCAGCTGTGAGCGCTCGGACACACTCCGCTCGGCTCTGCTCCACTTTTCCTTTTTGTTTGTTCTTCTCCGGGGGAGAGAGAGATAGAGAGAGAGAGAGAGAGAGAGCGAGAAGAGAGAGAGAGGGAGAGAGGCTCAGGAATGTCATAGCTCCGCGGCTGGGAAAGTGTGGGGAATGTCAGGTGTTCCCGCAGGAAGCGTGTCTGACTCCAGGACAAACACACCGGGAGAGAGTGGAGCTCCTCGGGCTGCCGACAGGTACAGTGAGTGGCGTCTGCTCCATTCTCTCCCTCCCTCTGTCTCTCTCTCTTTCTCTCTCTCTCTCTCTCTATATATATATATATCTTCCTCTCTGTCTTTCTTCTGAACCCACATTTTATTCTCCCTCCTCCTCAGTTTTGACCAAACTTCCTCTGAGCGCCCCTCAGTCCTGTTACGACGGGGTGAAAGTTTAAATCGAGCAGGATTCGCACTTTTCTCACTCCTTTCCATCACTGATCGATCTGTTCAGTCTATTGATGAATGCGTCTCATTGTCTATGAAGTCACAATGCTGTGAACCCTGTCACTCAGACTCTCCACACTCTTAACCTACTTACACACTGTACTTTGTATGCAGTCATGTAGCAGAGTACTGCTCCACAGCCTGTAATACACACAGTACACACTACACCACATACCCCACAGTAAACTCTGCAGTACACACACTGAAGTACACAAACTGCAGTAAACACTGCAGCTCAAACACACAGTACATACATGACATATAACGGTACATACACTTACATATAGTGCACACACACATAGCAGTACACACAGCAGAGTAAACCTTATACCGCTGTACACACACACACACACACACACATACACACACAGTCCATATGACAGGGCATGCAGTACAGTTGCAGTACACACATGTGCTCCGGTGTCCAGTCAGTTTCAAAAGCAGAAAATTGTCGCAGTTCAGAAGCTCGAGGCGTGAAATCTTTCACTTTTTTTTTCTTTTCTCTTGAGAAAGGTCTCTAAACGTCGTTGGCTGTCACTCTTAGTCGAATGTTGAATCTATCAATCGGTCAGTGTGTGTGTGTGTGAACTGATTGATTGGAAAAAAAAAAAGTGAAAGTCCAACGTCACTGAGATGCGTCGACTTCATCCCTGGGAACAACAAAGTCGGTCAAGGGGTTAACGTCTCTGCCGGAGGCTCATTAACCCCCTGGTATCAGCTGCTAATGCCTCGCTGTGTGTGTGTGTGTGTGTGCGTGTGTGCATGTGCATGTGTGTGTGTTGCCCGTCACCTCCGTCCAGGCGGCAGCTCTGACGTAGAGCTAGGGCGGAGCGGAGCCTGAGCTGCTGGCGTTACGCAACAGTTCGGACCGGAGATAGAGCAGAGCTGAACTTACAACACTCCCAACTTCTCCTTCCCCACACACACACACACACACACACACATATGAGATCATCCGACTCACTTAGCACCCCCTCTCTTTCCTCCCCCCCGTCATGCAGGAATAGCTGTTACCTGTTTCTATTTCAGAGGACACGTTCTGGGCTCTCGCATGCTGTATTTGCACACATCCTCTCCTTAATTGCTCTTCCTTTGTTTGTGTTTTTTTTTCTTCCCCCCCTTCCACTGTAATTTCATTACTCTCTTTAAATGGTTCATCTTATTAACGTTCACCTCAGCTAATCCTGTTGCCGTCGCAGGATTTCCTATGCGGAGGGTTTTCCACACACATACACACACAAACACACACACACCTGTGTTTTGATTTCCGTTTTTTTCATTTGAGGAGAACACCCAGAGTGGACGTCAGAAAGCTAAAAAGTCCAAAGTTCGGTCGTGAGGAAAAGTTGAGGCGGGTGAAAACAGTCGAGCGATGGAAACGGACTCGGTAGACGTGTCACAACGAACAGGAAGTTAGCTCAGCGGCCAGAAGTAAACCTGGATGTTTCCACTGTGTTTTCCTCGTGGTTTACCTTCAGCTGAGGTTTGACCCGGGTCCACTTCCTGACGTCATCTGGTCGCGTCCAAAGAACCTCAGAACTCACCTGACAGGAGAATTAGCGCCACCAGGTGTCTCACTCCGGGAAAAAAAACATGTTTTTTTTTTGCCTGTTGAGATCAATCAATTGATTAACATAGATAATTAAGGCAATCAGCAATTTTTTGGCAAAATATCTCCTCGAGAATTTGCTGCTTTTGTTTGTCTCATGTTGGATCTCACATTGTTTCTCATCCAGTTTCTCTTCCAGTTTCTTTCATTTTATTTGTTGAAAATCTAAGATTGAATCGTCTGTTCAGGCTCCATGTTGGTTATTATTGGATGGCTGAACGGTCTGGTTTTGTAAGACATGGATGAGTCGGTCTCCACATCCTCTGACTGTTTTTAAACTCTGATGCGATAGAGACGGAGGAGAGTGCGGTGGGAGAAGAAGCAGGGATGGAGAAAATGGGAAGTCTGAGTGAGGTAGCGAGAGGGGGTGAGAGAGGCAGGGAGAGGGAAATGGAACAAGGCAGGAGGAGGAGGAGAAGAACGGGAAGACAAAGTGGGGAAATTGAGGAATGAGAGTAGGAGGAGGAGGAGGAGGAGGATGATGACAGCGGGGGAGCGAGGTGTCGCCCGTGCTGGCGGTGGTTATGTAACGTTACCTCCCGCTGCTGTGGCTGCGATGGCAGAGGAACGTCGAACAACAGCAGGGAATGACATCCTCACAGAGCCGGACGGCCTCTAGCAGACAGATGCTCAGAATTCCCAGAATTCAACGTGCTACCGATGATCTGTCGTGTCGCAATACTTTCATATCTAGCTTCAGCCCTAAGCAGCTTTGTTGTTATAATTTATGAGATGGAGGACGTTTTAAAACATCTCGGTCTGGTCTTTGCTCTTTGTCGCCCACCTCGCAGCCATGCGGGCTGTTTATGGACCGTGTGAGTGGAGACGAGCCTGTGGCTGCTTGTTCACAGGTTTGATTCAGCGTTCAGGTTCATTTGTGAAGCCGCCGTCGATGCCTCACTGTCTGGCTGTCGCTGCCACTGTCGGGACATGTTGCTCTGTGTTTACACACAGGACCAGCCACGTATATGTCACACACTGTGTGTGTGTGTGTGTGTGTGTGTGTGTGTGTGTGTGTGTGTGTGTGTGTGTGTGTGTGTTAAATGAGCTAGGAAAGCAGGTGGTTGTCTGGCGGCATCTGCAGAAAGAGAAACCAGAGCGAGGCTCAGAGCAGCTGCAGGAAAAGCCCTGTGGGAGTCTGTCGAGTCGGCCACCGTCTCCCGCTGAGAGCACACTGCACTACGGCACCAGTACTGTAATACACTGTAACAATAGTGTAATAACAATGTAACAGCTCTGGGACAATACTGTAGCAGCACACTGTAACAATACTGTAGCAACACACAGCACTGTAGCAATACTGTAACACACTGTAATGATACTGTAATAATGCTGTAACAACACACTGTAATGATACTGTAACAGTAGTGTAACAACACTGTAACAGTACTGCGACACACTCACAGTACTGTAACAACACACTAACAATACTATAGCAATACTGTAACAATGCACAAAGCAGTGTAACTACACCAACAATACTGAACAGACTTAGTACTGTAATAATGCTGTAACAACACATCGTAACTATACAGTAACAACACATTGTAACAATACTGTAACAACACACTCACAGCACTGTAACATGCTGTAACAACACACAGTAATGATGTTGTAACAACATGCTGTCGCAATGCTGTTGCACTGTAATAGTAACACAGTAATAACACTGTAACAACATACTCACAGCACTGTAAGTACACAGTGTAATGATGCTGTAACAATATGCTGTAACAGTAATAACACAGTAATAACACTGTAACAACACCAACAATACTGCAGCGTCACACTAACAATAGTGGTCACACTGCAGTGATGATGCAGCACTCTGTAACTTGACACACAGTAATAATGCAGTGTAATAACATAGTAACGACCCCCACGCTAAGTCGCTGTAGCAGCGCTGGCGGTGCCATGGCAACACGGCTCAGACCGGGCGGTCAGCTCTGAAGCGTCCACAGCCGGACACGGAGAAGAGACGATCGGTTCAGATGCAGCGATGAAGGTTTTCACGCCGCTAACGTGTTTCGCGTGTTTCCGCGTCACTTCGCGCATCACATCGGCCTTTATTAATAACTCTGCCTCCCTCCGAGGGGAGAGCAGTGGGAGGTGGCGGGAAGAGAAGAGGAGGAGGAGGAGGATCCTTCTGCTGTGTTGCACCCTGATCGATGACCTCTCGTGCCTTCAGATCCCGATTTCCTGCATAAGCTCGCTGCCTTTTGTCTCTCCCTGTGTCTCACTCTGCTCAGCCTCATAAGCTCCAGATCTAATTACCAGTCGTGTCTTTTCCTAGAAAGCTCGAAGGCTGTGAAAGTCTCCGCTCGCTCCCGCTGCGAAAGACGGCGCTGTGATTGGTTTCCGGGACGTGAGAGCAACATCTGTCAGCCGCATGAAACTTATTGGCCAGGATTGTGTTAGATTCCAACGATTGGACTCACGGTTGCGTCAGTGCCTCCAGTTATAAATCAGTGAAGGAGGAGATTTCAGCAAAAAGAGGCTTTGAATGGGTTGGAGGAGGCAGCGTTCACATCCGGTCCTGAAGTGGATGCACCTAAACATTGTTGGAGGAGCTTTCTCTGGTTAGTGTTAAAGAAAGAAGAAGCAGACTTGTATTGCACTTAATACTAAGTTTGTTGAGTGGTTTCCAGCTAAAGCACAACTAGATGCTGGATTTTGGATCCACAGGTTTCATATTCATTTTTCTTTCTTTTCTGGTATTTTTAAGTGAGAATTTTGTTGATTTTCATGAAGTCTCAGCAGCAGGCGGCAGCTGTGCGGCAGATGTGCGGTAAAGGTGTGAAAAGGACAGTCGTGCCTCCGAGATGTTGTGGAGCGCTGTAGTTCAAAGCCACGCGTGGCGGAAAGCACTCGGAAACCCTCAGACTCGTAATAGATGTCGGCGCTGTTTCTGTACCAGACAATCGCTCCTTTGTTGTGTTTGTGTGCGGCCTTGAATCCGGTTCTATGAGACATATTTCTGCCAACATCTGTCTATCCGGTGACGCGGTGGATGAGTGATTAGCACGTGATTACCTCACAGTAGGAAGCTCCCGAGGGCCTCTCTGCCTGGAGTTTGCATGTTGAGGTCGATGGGAGACTCCGACTTGTACTCTGGAGCGAACTGTGGTTACGTGTGGAGCAGGTTAAGAGAATGGACGAGCGGATCCGTCTATAGAGATGCATGTGTATAAATAGAGGAGGACTGGAGCGTTGTTCTTCCTCCTCCTCCTCCTCCTCCTCTTCATGGAGAGGTTTCAGTTTGGTATCAGTCTGACGCTGTCGGCGTGGGCGTCTGGTTGTATACACACGGCTTTTTTCTTTTTTTGGCAACAAAAGTCAGTTCGATTCATGACTGTTTTCGGGCTGAATGACTGTGAGGGCGTGTGTTATGTGTGTGTATGTGTGTGCGTAGATGTCTTTAACCTAATGGACAGCAACACACACACACACACACACACACACGCGCGCGCGCGCATACAGGGCAGGGTATTAGAGGTTACTAGCTGGATTACTTCATTCAGGCTCTGTTGCATTATCACCAGCTCAGCTGTCATTAACTCAGATGTTCCCACAGGGATGAGGCAGCGTGTCCTCCACTGCTTTCCACACACACACACACACACACACACACACACACACACACACACACACACGTACTCAGGGTCGTGTTTGCGTGGTTATCCCTCTTTCTGGCCTTTTTTTTTTTTAAATTAGATTTTCTAAAGAAGAGCAGCAGAGATCCTGCGCCTGCGTCTCCGTGACTCAGTGTTTATTTTTGCTTCCTCCCGCCAACACCGGCTCCTCGCCGCTCCTCCGTTCCGGGGCCGTAATGACAGAGCGTCGTGTTGATCCTGGACTTTCTGCCCGACGACTGTTTGTCTTGAACACACACACACACACACACACACACACACACACATGCACACACAGAGCCGGCAGTGACAGTGCAGAAAGTGCTCGGTCAGGCTGTTTGCTGTCTGGCCTGGGTAAATATTTCCCTGATTTTCCTGACCCTCTTTTTGTGGCCGGACTGTGAAACCCTCAGAATTCCCCATAATGACTAATGTGAAAACACAGCGGAGGGAGCTTCCTCATCCTGCACGACGCAGCAAACCGAAAGCTCTCGACGGATTGGGCTGACTGAGCTGCAACACTAAAATAATCGACAGCTACGTTAATAATTGGTTTTAGCTTCTAGAGCTCTCAGCTTTTGCTTCATTTTATAAACCAAACAACAATTCGACCACAAAAATAGTCATTTGTCGCCATCCTACCTTTTTTTCTTTTTACTATCAGAGCTACCAAGCAGCAGCTGAGCATCTTCATCTTCAAGGAGCTCTTGAAGAGCGAGAGCACCTCCTCTCTGAAGTTGCACTTCTCGAGCACAGCCGTTATTCTTCCTTCTCTCTCCACCTTTTCCTCAACGTCTACGTCCTCCTCAAAAGTGCTCAAACTCTGCACTTGTAGAAGAATGGAATAAAACACCTTTATTTGTCCAACAATGGGGACATTTTAAAATAGTACCAGTACGTACACCACTGCACTCTCATCCCTATAGTCTCTTTTGTGAATGTATTTTCTTGTACCCCTCTCTATGCAAGTTGCTCTGGTTGAAAGCGTCTCTAAACTAGACTGGGATGTAAATGCTTTTTGTCATCCTATGCCTGGCGGCCAGGGGGGGGGGGAGGGGGGCCCCCTGCAGGGAGCGGAGGCGGGATCTGACGGGATCCCGCAGCTTGATGTGGGCCTGTCAGAGTCAACATCTCGCTGTCAGTCACTCACTGTTTACCAGGCGGCTCCCCTTCCACCCCACGGCACAATTTAATGTTGACTTTCCAGATTCTGGCGGAGCGAGCAGTTTTTCACGGCCACTTCCAGACGCTCGGTCTCGCGCCCACACGCAGCCTTGAATGTCTCCTTTTTTCTTTTTTTTGGGTGGGAGAGAGAGAAAGAGAGAGAAAGAAAGAACAATATTGCTGCTGCTGGGTGTCTCCCTTTCCCTCAGTTAAGATAAAGAAGTGCGGTTTGTTTTTCCGGGTAAGTCATGACACCAGGAGCTGTATTTAAACAGGACGTGTCATGGCGGTGGATCAGATTTAGATTCATCACGCGGGAGAGAAGAGAGTCTGCTCGGTCCGAGGTGTGACAATATCAGAACGGTCCTTGTTCGGGGGGTTTTACCAGTTCGAGCTGGAGACAGGTTCAGGTTTGATTTGGGGATGTCACAACTAGTTTGTTATTTCTGTAATCAGTTTGTCCTGATTATTTTACTGGATCACAGGCAGGCTTCAAAACCATCAAACAGTCAGCTTTATAAAAGCAAACGATCTCGTCTTTATGGCAACAAACCTCAATCTAACAGTTTTAGAATATGTAAGTTTCCGCACTTTAAATCACACATGGTCCTGAAGTTGACTCCAGTCTGTCTCCAGAAGGGAAAAACCAAACACTTTTGCATCTTCATGATTCTATTTTGTGAACTCAAGGCGTAACTTCAACTCTAAAATTCTCACATTTTATATGTAACGGAGCGTACTAGGATGTCACACATGCTGCATGTTGAGCGACAGGCTGTTGTTCACATTCGCTTGTGCGTATTCCCTCGGTCGTTGCAGTAACCAGAGCCTGACGGAGACGCTGGCTCATGTCGAAGCTCGTGAACGCTAACAGGAACCGCTCGGCGGGCGACCCGGGCTGCAGCCTCGTCTCGAAAGGGAACAGAGAGCAAAACAAAAAAAAAAAGAGTCAGAAAAACACCTTCAAGTCTTCCTCACCCAGTGAGCGAAGCTGTTGGGCA
Source organism: Karalla daura (assembly GCA_029224185.1). NCBI lineage: Eukaryota > Metazoa > Chordata > Actinopteri > Chaetodontiformes > Leiognathidae > Karalla > Karalla daura. The sequence continues at coordinate 18,212,116 of CM055205.1, forward strand.
ACCAGCAGCAGTTGGCAGCAGGACGCAACAAGGTCCTCCCCCTCTGACACACACACCCACACACACACACACACACACACTCACAGGGGAGGGAGGGGGAGGAGGGAGGGAGGGAGTGAAGGAACCCCTGGAGGCTGCCAGAAGCCGGTTTTACGTGACGTCAACCGGCCTGCTCTGTTTGGGCAGGCCCTCCTCCCCCCTCCTCCTCCCTCCTCCCTCCTCCTCCTCCCTCCTCCTCCACTCACCCCCCCCCCCCCTCCTCTCTTTCTCTCTTCCTGGGCCTTACAGGAATTCCCCTCTTCGTCACTTTATTCTGAGGAAACTGCTGGCAACGCCCCGCGCCGCTGCACAGCCACAGCTGATAGGCCGGAAACGCAGACTTGTGACTGCTTGTGTTGACATAGGAGTGTGTGTGTGTGTTTGTGTGTATCTGTGTGTGTGTGCGTGCATGTGTGCACTTGTTGTTGTTCTTCCTCCGGCTACCTTTTGTTCTCGAAACAAAAGCGAAGAGCAGCTTCTGAGTGTTTCTTCCATGAAACATCAGCCGGTAAGACATGAACGTTTTGTCCTGTTGTGAAACACTGCGGTGCGGGGTTTCACTGTGCTAGCAGTCACTTTGAGGTCAGGCCAGAATCTGTGTGTGTGTGTGTGTGTGTGTGCAACTGGTCCGCTGTCGTCAAACCGGGCCTGACAGCTCTCGTCAAAGTGAACGACACAGACAGGAAGTGAGCTGTCACTCAGCCGCAGCTCCACGGCAACCAGCAACAAGCAGGCGCCGGCACCCCGGGGGTCCGCGCAGATAGCTGTGCAGAGTGCTTCTGATTTCCTCTTTTTTTTTGTTGTTGTTTTTTTTTTTGTTCCATCTTGAGGTCTGCAGGAGCTGCTTTCACCTCCGCTCTGCTCTGACAGCACAGAGACCAGGCTGATGTGTAAGTCCCGTATGTGTGCTGTGGTAAGAGATGCTCCAGAAAGGTCACTTTCTGTTGACAGACCCAGAAAACTCTGCAAGTTTAAGTCGGTTTTAGAGTTTTAGGCCTTTAAATCTGGAAATACTTGTGTGTGTGTGTGTGCGGTTCAATAAGCATAGCTTAGCATGAAGACTGGAACTGTCAGGACTGGCTTAGTCCAAATCCTGCTAGCTCACATGTTGTGTGGGGTCTTGTCGGTTTTGAATCTAAAGATAGAAACGTTAAAAAAGATAATTCGCCATTGTGTGATGTGGTTACACCTCAGACTATTTCTGAATGGGGACTTCCTGCAGTGCCCCGAGGTGAGCTGTGCCCTTCACAACGAAGTGAGGCTGACTAAGAGAGTTACGGGATCCTAGCAAACGATCAGATAGCTGCAAAGGAGCAGTGCGGGAAATGCAGATTTTACGTTATTCTGCGATTTGAAACGGTGTCGCAACATCTTCTCAGTCTTGACTCAATCGTTCCGCATGGCTCCTCCCCCCTCGTCCTCCTAAACGGTCGCAGCGTCCTCTCTGGTTGTTTCTCTTCTCCGTCCCTGAGACGAGTGAAGCGCACTTCCTGTCCCGTGGTGGAGCCGCCGGTGGAGATGTCATTCGGCGTCCGTCCGTCTCCTGCGTCAGAGGCCTCACACCTCGAGACGCTGACTGGATCGACTTTGACGTGCAGCTCCTTTTAGTTCCTCTTCTGGGTTTTTTTTTCATCTCTGCAGAGAAAGACGTGGGCGTTTGTGTACAGTCCAGAGCTTTGAGACGGAATCAAACATTTGGTTGGAGCTTGTTGACGAGAGCCGGAGCCAAGCTGAAACGCACAACTTTGATTAGAGAGGAACTGTTAACTCCCAAACCAGCTTCTCAAATGCAGGAAAAGCATCTGAAGGCGTCAATTAGCTGAAATTCATTGATTAGTTGGTGATTGTCTGCTTTTTGTGAGCCAGAGAGGGAGTTTTATGTTTCTGTTCCTCTGATTATATTTCACTGTATTCAGATCAGGGCTGCGACAAGGCATCAAATTCATAATCAATTACATTCTCCATTAATCGATTACTTGTTTGGTCATGAAAATTGCGCAAAAAAATTTGTAAAAATGTGATATTCAGTTTCAAGAAACTGGAAAATAGTTGAGAATTTTGTCTTAAATTTTTAAAAATATTCTCAAAAATTCTTTCAAATGCCGAACTTGACCAATTGATCATTTTATCAATGATTGATGAGTTTTTTTTCCCAGAAAGATCGTTCACTGTATAAAGAGTCTACAGTTTTCACCAAACGTGTACAAGAAAGTGAAAGTTTATCCGAGTGAAGGAGCAGAACTTCTCCTGTGCTTCGGTAAAATCTTTCAGACTGAATTTATGGAACGAACTTGAGGGAAAAGCAAAGACATTAAACTAATAATGACTTCCTGCAGATTTTCTGCTTTAATTTTCTCTGCGACTCACATTCTCTGCTCGTCTTGAGTCGTGTTTGCTCTCTGGCTCTTTGTGTCTTTCGGTGCAGACGCGTTTTCTTTTTTTTCTTTTTCTGGAAGGTGGTGGGGGTGTAAATATGCATGTGTGTGTGTGTGTGTGTGTGTGTGTGTGTGTGTGTGTGTGGTCTGAAAAAGATGCAAGAGGGTAATATTCATGTATATAGCTCTGCCTGCACCATTAAACCCCCTACACACACACACATAGAGACACACACACACACACACACTTTTCTACCCACCCAGTAGGTTTCTCGTTATATCAATTTTTCACAAGGGTGCCCACGCAGTCCCAATAATCAGTGGCCTCCAGTCTGCTGCTTCTTCCACCTACAGTTTCCTGCGGGGGCAGCAGCACTGTACAGATACCGCACCGAACCACTGTCTTTGTCTGTGTGTGTGTGTGTGTGTGTGTGTGTCTCTCTATGTGTGTGTGTGTGTGCAGGAGGGCAGAGTGTGATCAATATTTCATTTGTCCGCTGGCTGTTAGGGCTGATCAGGAGGCCGTGAGGAGCAGGGACGCGGCCTGTGAACACGTCCTCTTAATTGTTGTTGTTATCGTTGTGGGGAAGCCGGGAACGTGGAGTTGTGTTTCCATGATCTCCAGGATCTGCAGGATCCCTCCTCCTCCTCCTCCTCCTCCTACTCCTCACCACCTCCTCCTCCCGCTCCTCTACAGCCTCACATTATTAAAAGACGTGGGTCCCCCCCTCCCCTCCTCTCTCTCCTCCCTGGCTCCTAGTTATCGCCCTGCTTACCTGCTCCACTCGACAAGCAGCTGCACATAAACAATGTGGCCCTGCGGAGGAAGAGCTGGAGCGCTGGCCCCTCGCTCCTCCTGCTCCTCCTCCTCCTCCTCCTCCTCCTCCTCCTCCTCCTCCTCCTGGCTGCAGCTTGTCTCCACTCAGCGCTCCATTTCCCATTTTCTCTACGTCATCTGACATCTGCTCATACCTTTAGTCTCCCTACCTTCCTCCTTTAACGTTTGTCTAGTATCTGAATTATCCCTAGAGTGAAAAGGAGGTGTCGACAGAAATCGGAAGTGGGAAATGTTCTATGAAACGTGGGGAAATGGTGTTGAAATGCTTAATTTAAATACAGTTGAGACTAATAACAAGTATCTGACATTAACATGAACTCACAGAAATCTGTGTGGACATCCAAATCTTAATCTGAAATCTAGCAACAAAAATCTTATTTCAAGAAATCTTTTGAAGTCATCTTTGAAGTAGTATCTTTACTGCTTGTTGTGAATGTGTTTTTCCTCAGATTTAGTGTCTAAATCTTGTTGTTTTGAGGCACCCCTTTGTTGCAGTGTTGCTTTGTTGTCTGAAACTCTCTCTTATCTCTCATCCTGAGGACAGGCCTACCATCGATTATCAAAATCATGATTCTTTCATTTCGGCAGCTTGCTCCGAACCAGGCTCCATCCGAGCCTCTACATCTGTCCTCTCCTCCGTCTCAGTATTCTCCTTATAGCTCGAGTAGATTAGATTTGAGCTGATCTGACTCCTTTCCTCCCCTCTCCTCTCCTCTCCTCTCCTCTCCTCTCCTCTCCTCTCCTCTCCTCTCCTCTCCTCTCCTCTCCTCTCCTCTCCTCTCCTCTCCTCTCCTCTCCTCTCCTCTCCTCTGATGCCAGTGATGGACTGGAGGGTAATAGGACACTCCTGGTATGTCGGGCTGTGTGTGTAGGGGGGAGGTGGGGGGGGATTCCTCTGCTCTGTATCATCGTCTGTCTGATTACTAAGAGAGCTGAACTTCCTGAGGCCACACGCAGCTGTGCGGGTCCTCTCCTCCCTCCTCGGCCAGTGGGAGTCTCTCGGTTTGGGCGTGTGCGTAGATAAAGGATGTGTCAGAGGCTGACAGCGGCTCGGACTGCGTGGGTCAGCTGCTGAGGGCCGCAGAAAACGCAGCATCTCCTCCTCGGGAAGAAGGACGACGAAGAAAAAGCTGAGATAAGATCATCAGAGTTCCCCGAAAGGTGACGGGGAACGCTGCAGCAGCTGGGACTCCTCCCAGCTGTTGTTGTGACTGTCGGGCCCCCAGTTAATAATAGAGCTATTGTCATGTGGAGCTTCGCTGGGTTATTATAGCGAGATAGAGCGAGCTGATTCACAGTCAGAAGTCAAACATTGTTGCTTTAACGTCGCGATGGAAAAGATGAGCTCAGGATTCGTGGGCGAAATACTAATAGATGCTTTGATTGGGTCTGGAAATCATTTCAAAACATGCAGATTTTGTTTTTCTTCTTCTGTTGCATAAGATAAACCAAAGCTTTCAGTTTCGGCTCAATCGACTATATCACAAAAGCTGCAGATTAATTTATTGTCGATAACCAAAACAATGATCCCACTTGTTGTCGAAGCTCTGATGGTTCTGATGTCATGAGATCTGCAGCTATGACGGGGTCATCTGCAGCTTCGTGACATGTCAGAAAAAAACAGAAAACGCTCTGAAGCTGTTCAGCCCAAAACCACAACGAGACAAAGCAAGAAAGAGAATCAGAAAATCTGCTTTTTGGGCTTTCAAAATGTAACTGATGTAACCCAGAGCTTCAGCGCGTTGTTTTGTTTTTGTCTACGCTCGTGTTGTGTCTTAATTCACAGAGAATCGTCTTCGTCCGTGATTGTTCCTCTGCATCAGCCAACGCTGATGGGCTGTGTTTGATGTGTGTGTGTGTGTGTGTGTGTGTGTGTGTGTGTGTGTGTGTGTGTGTGTGTGTGTGTGTGTGTGCAGCAGGCTGGTGGAGGTGCTCGCGTTACATAAGCTCCATCTCCCTCCCGCACACTGACAGGGAAGAAGGGGGCAGCTGCCGACTCCCATCTCGTCATCTTCAGCCTGCTGAGGCATCTCCTTCCTCACGTCTCACACACACACACACACACACACACACACACACACACACACACACACACTGGCACTGCACCCAGGCCTAACGTCCAGCCTCGCCCTCCTCACTGCTCTGCGTTTTTTTAGTCGTTCCAGCTTTGAACACTTAAAATGTTGTTTGTCTGAACCGGAACTTGGAGCGGTTCAGCCTCAGGTGTCGTCATAGAAGCGTTTTCATCAGACGTCCTTTTTAAAATCCCATTTTTCAATTTGGAAATACAACAGCATGTTTCTGGCAGCCGCACATAGACGATTACGTGACTTTACATTCTCTGAACGACTAAGCAGCTTTTCCACAAACTACGTAGTGACTGGAGTGATACAGCTATAGCACTTGTGTATCTCTCTCTATTTTACATTAAATTTTGTCTCTGCTCGGATTTATTTTTGCCAGTATCCATCATGATGATGTTTCTGGACCAGCCGTACATCACCGTACTGTCCTCAGTCGTCCTCTCGTGCTAGGTCCCCTTTAAAAACACAGAAAAAAAAACAAAAAACATGGCTGCCGGACGCCGTCTGGCCACACACACGGGTGCGCTGGCATTGTTCGGGCTTGTTGCTGTTTTACTGGAGCGGTGTCGCGCATACTGATGCCACCCCAGCCATGGCAGATGCCTGCTTTTGCACAACAGGCACAACAACAACCCCTCCCCAAACATACATCTGATGCTGGCAGGAAGCAGCCGGGGGTGGGGGTGGGGGGGGGGGGGGGGGTGCTCAGACCGCCGTCTGAGGCATGTGCATATGGAGCGAACTGGTGAAAAGCTGCCACTGTGTTTCCGATGGCGGCCATTTGGCGTGTGGAGGCCCAGCAGGGCAGCAGAGTATGAACGTGTTGCAGGCTGGCAGAGAGGGGCGGGCATGTGGAGCCGGGTGGGTATTTGTCAGCCAACAGGGTGGAGGAGGTGGGAGGGGTGGAGTAGTGTGGGGGGGCAGTTGTGCTGCTGCCTTTTGGTTGTAATGTTTTTATTCATCAGAAGGACGCAGTGGGAGGGGTCTGGGACCGGAGGGGGGGGTTGTTCCACTCCAGGTTGGGTTTATTAGGTCTGTTTTCCGAGGGCGACTCGGCGCTGCAGCTCATTACCATGTGTTTGTATCTGCGGCCACGTCTTGACTGGAAGTTGCACGCTTTGCGCTTTGACGGGCCGGAGGTGGGACCGGGGATGGGGGGGGGGGCAGGGGGGCTCACGTCGGCGTCCTCTCGGACTCAAACGCACAGCGAGCGCACGTTTTTCCTGGGCGGGTGACGTCACCGCTTTGGCCTTCAGGGCACGGATAATCACATTTCCCACTCGCCCTCAACCGAGCAGAGCAGAGCAGAGCTGAGCAGAGGAGTGGGCTGGAAGATGGAGGGGAGGGTGTGTGTGTGTGTGTGTGTGTGTGTGTGTGTGTGTGTGCATTAAAGATTGGTGGTTGTCATGACAGCGACCGGCGAGGAGGCTGACTCCCTCCACACACCCACTCAGGCCCCTCCCGGCCCGGTGCACATCCTCAGATGCGCAGGGATCAGGAGTTTAGACCTTTGGATGTTGCTGAGACTTCAGACGGAGATCAATCTGTGCTGCGATGCAGTTTTACAACCACACGTTTCAGTTACATTAGCGCCGCGTGTTGACTCACATCCCGCTAAATTATTAAAGACGCCGAACATTATTTTTACTCGGGGACGCAGCCTGCTTAAGCGTACGAGGCCCTTTAGGCAACTGGTTGGATGTGATTTGCAGATCCGCGCTGTTTCTCTGTCATCAATCAGGTGGAGGCGGCTCTAACCCCGGGAAGCAGGAACGACACTGCGACTTTTCCGACCCGCACGTTCACTGCGATATCCTCCACAAGAGCCGAGCGTGTCCCACGAGTGTGCAGCTATCGCCCACAATCTGCATCCCCGTCCGTCCCGTCTGCTGCAGTCGCACAGACTCGGGATGAAGGGTCGAGCCATCGAACCCCGGCAGCCGTAATGAGGGAAATGTGGACGACCCTGTAATCATTCCCTGCTGCTGCCTCAGTAACTCGGGCACCGTGGATGGAATATTTCGGCGCCTCTTTCTTGTGTGTGTGGGGGGGTGAAACGGCCTCGTCCTTTTCCACTCATTTGTGCCGGTGTTTCCTACTTTCCTACCCCCCCCCCCTCTCTCGTTTCAGCTCCACTTCATGTGTGTCTTTCAGCATGAGGGGTCTTGTTTGTGGCTAGTTACGTAACAAGTGCAAGCTGATCTATAGTAGCTTATGCTCTGGTCAGAACCACTAATAAGATTTTTGCTGGGCAGTAATCACTTACGCCTCGCCATGCCAGCGCGGCCTAATACGAGACATATGTATTGAGCTGTGACTACAAAAACAAAATCTACCTCGGCATCTACTATCCCAGCCGCCTCAGAGAGCGTTTATTACCTGCTACTGGTCGGCAGTAACAGCCGCTTGTGTGAGGTCGAGCTGTGGGGGATCCTCTCGGCGTTGAGAGGAACCAGAGTGGCGTCAGTGCCAGGAAAACGCAGCCTACCTGTTTCCTGCTGCCGAGGGCACTCGCATGGTCACATACCTCCACATCTCTGTGAGAGACGCGTGTATAAACACTCTCTGCCCTCTCCTCCAGAGCCTCGGTTGCTGTGTTTCTGCTGGCAGGGTGCCTTTGTTTTGCTCCACGGCAGCACAGGGGTGGGGACGCATTATGTAATCTGTAGCGTGTGCCTGGGATATACAAGAGAGATGCGGAGAGGGAGGGATGGAGAAGGGTGTGACTGTAGTAACATACACATATGATGACATAATCTACTGACCTCTTCCGTGGCCTCACTCGAGTTCACCCCTCCTCCTCTTTCTCCTCCTCCTCCTCACCCCTCCTCCTCCTCCTCCTCCTCCTCCTCTGAGTGTTCCCGGCACTGCTCTGTGATTTTGGGAACCGCAGAACATCCTCTTTCACCCTCCATTAGCATTTGTGCAATCTAGGACAAAACTGTTCCGATTGGTCCTTGAGGACTCGTCTTGCACTGTAAAAGTCATGCGTGGGGCAGCGAAGCCACAGAGGGTTTATTTTTCCATCTAGTTTCCATGGTCATAGGAGGCAGAAAACCCGCCCGGCCTCTCCGGCAAACACCCACTTTCCTCTCCTCTCCTCTCCTCCCTCTCTCCTCTCCTCTCCTCTCCTCTCCTCTCCTCTCCTCTCCTCTCCTCTCCTCTCCTCTCCTCTCCTCTCCTCTCCTCTCCTCTCCTCTCCTCTCCTCTCCTCTCCTCTCCTCGTCTGCGGCGCAGCGTATTTACACAGGGAGAAGACTCATTGCTCGTGTTTGTCCCGATAAACATGCACAAAGAAGGAGCAGATTAGTTTCTCACCTGGATTTCATGCCTTTTTCCCTCTTGTATGCACATCGTTGTGCCGCCGGAGGAAATCGATGATTGTGGTTTGCAGTAAACAAAACATGGCAGCTTCCTGTTGTAGAAATTGAGGGAGAAATGGGTAAAGAAATATGAGAAATCCGCATCAAATTCCACAAGTTTAACTTGGGGAAAAAAACACTTAACAGTAGCCCGTTTTCTGACAAATACTGTAAGTAGAAGACACTTGTTTACACACTGTTGAGCCTCTTCCTGTAGTGGCAGGAAAACACAGGCTTCACCTCTTCTTTCTGCCTCGATTCCACCTGTGTATAACCCATTCACGCCACGTCGAGCAGCGTATATAATTAATATTGATTACAGTAACACACGGTGGGTGCTGTGCCTCCTCCCACACGTGCATATGGTTCACAGAGGAAGCAGGTTATTCACCTGCTGGATGGTGCGTCATGATTGAGACGTATAGAAGACCTGGGTGGAATGAATTAGTCTCACCCCCGAGGGGGTGCAAATGGCATTTCGATATGCAAATTGATCTGTGGGTTAGCGCTGGCTGTGATAATGAGAATGAACCCAGCGTATTGACTTCTCTGCAAACTCAACCTGTGCATCTTACACACGCTCCGTGCTGTTATTTCTTTAAGAGGGTGTGCTTTTGTGTTGTTGTGTGCGCACACGGGGCTCGCCTCCTTCATGATTACAGTAGTTTCCATAATGGAACAGTGCACTCACTCCTCTACTATGGAAGAATATCTGTTTTTCATTTGAGAGACCTTCATCCTGCTGCAGCCGTGTGGGAAGCATCCCCAGTATCATTAGTTACACTCTGCGCTGCCTTCGCTGCTCTGGATCCGTCCGTGCTGAAAACGCTCTTCTCTCTGCTCGTGTCTTGCAGATAAAATTGAAGAGGCGCAGAAAGAACTTAAAGACCCCAAAGGCTCGCAGAAAGGTAAGGGACCATTCCAAAACCACGAGCGACGAGTGAACCTGGCTACGTTTGTGTGGAAGTTTGTTTACATTTGGAAAGGAAGAAAAATGAAATGTCACCAGTTGTATTCTGGAACGATCGGGGAGGTAGGAAAACCCTTAATTAGTATGGGCATCGGTTTATTTATTGCCTCTTTTAGGGGAGGCTATATTTAACCTGCAAATGTGGTAATGTGTGATCACAATCTGTTCAGAGGCAGATCAGCTGCTGTTCAGCATCTGGATCCGCAGTCATTACACTGAACGCTGAACAGCTTCACTACAACTGTTTGGCTCCTTTGTTCTTCATGGTGTAATAGCAGGGGTTTAGGTCACTGCTGGCAGCGACTGTGCTTCACTGTTGTCCTAATTACAAAACGCAAGAGTCGACTGTCGAATGTTTCACGTGAGAGAAAAGTATATTACTTCACTCTCTTTTATTTTGACATATAAAAAGCAATAGTTTGTGTGTGTGTGTGTGTGTGTAGAGAGAGTAGTTAGTGCGGGCAGTGAGAGTTCTATTATACACACATGCAGAACATTTTCTGTTGTTAAGTGGTTGTTATGTAATACAACAGATTGAAATAGAAAAACCAGTTGAGCCTAAGCCGCTTCGGGGTCTCTGTTTAAACCGAGCCCGGCTCATCTCTCGCAGTGTTGTCCCTCTCGAAACACCCACTACGTTTGCAGGACGTGCGAGCTTTGATTGAATTATCCGCTGCTGCCGCTCAGATTAAATGGAGACAATAAATAGAAAAGTACAAATAAGAATAACACAAAGTACAGCAGGCGCTGCTGGCCGTCCCTGCCCGTCAGAGGTTAATCCGTGTCGTTCCAGCCTTGAAGACGACCTCCGCTCTTAAACTCCACCTCACACCGGCCGTAGACGCTTTATTTTATGTTCCACATCTGCTGCAGTTGCTACTGGCCGACTGGAGCCGGCTGCATGGAAACAATATCAATCCAACGATGGCCGTAACGGCTTTTACAGTCACAGCTGAGAGATAGACGCCATTTATTGAAGTACTTTACAAAAAAGTTTGTGGTTGAGTCATGGAATCTGCAGTGGGAGAGAAAAAGTAGCGAAAAAGTCCTTTTTAGTAGCGTTCGATTAGAGTTATTGACATCATCTCGGCATGTGCTGCTTCAAAATGCCCATCGGTCGCATGTTTGTGTGCAGGATGGGTTGACTTACGTAAAGTCGAGGCGTTCCTCAATCTAATTATACGAGAGGCTTTGGAGGATCCCTGACCTCATCTTGGGAAATACCTACCGAGCCAGGAAACTGTGACAGGGCACTGCTGAACTTACGCAACATGTCCTTAAACACACTTGCCTGAGCGGCTGTTGCGTAGCCAGCACAACAAATCACTGGGACAGTGTGTTATGGGTGTGCCCCTCCCAGGCAGAGCCACCTTGTTATCAGAAGGCAGTTCCTCCTCTCTGTCGTCTGCTCCTTTGTTTGCAGGTGGTAGGCTCCTCAGTGGCGAGTGGAATAAAAATGGCCATCTTACATAACGAGAAAGACAATATAATTATAAGTGCCTGTTGAGTCCATGCTCTGCTCTTAAAGGTCATAAAAGAACTGTGACTACATGAGTGAAATATGCTGGTACTAAGCTGCTGAAGAATTCGTTGGGTGCCGATACCACTGATGTTTCAATGAGTTATGTAACTGAAGTTACCTTTCAATTACTATAATTTTTTTATATGTCTAGATTACGCCCCCAAATCAATATCATTTCATTAAATTATCTGTAATTGTCCACTTTTAATCAGAGTGCAGTTCAGTCTACCCATATTTTCGAGGTCTGGTAAAAGTTTAAAAAGTCGATTGTGTCACTTAACTAACCCGGTTCCTCTGTCTCATTTACGACAGTGATTTCTGAAAGCGGTCGAAGAAATGCAGATAACATAAAAGGCCTAAAGAGGAAAAAGGTCGTGGCAGAGAATCGGCAGGAGAAAATACCCAAATCTCCGGTGAAGAAACCGCTGCAGTCGAAAACATCTGAAGCCACGCGCCACAGCGCTCCGTCCAAGGAGACGACATCGTCCTGCTGCTCCTCGTCCAACACTCCTCCCCACGAGCCTTCAGCGTCACCCGCTGGGAAAGCAGACCTGCGATATGTCCGGCCAGCTGCAGCGTCCCCTCCCAAGGGGTCACCTTCCACTGACACTGAAAGGCTGAAGCAGGAGGAGACATCCTGTGGGTCGCCCTCGCTCCCGCCCACCGATGCTAAGGTGGACTCTCTGACTCCTGCCGAAGTGTCTCAGCCACAGGACGGCGAGAGCCGGGACGCCAGCTTCGAGGGGGACTCGTTCCACAGCAGCGCTCCACTTGCTGTTCTGCTCAAGGCCATGGAGCCTGACTTCAGCACTCTGGCTGAGAGGAAAAACTCCTTACAGGGCATTGGGAAACCTGCTGCAGCGCTGAACGCTCAATCCGGTGGTGAATTGACGATACCGGCTGTCAATGTGGGTCTGCAGACCCAAGCCTCCCATATGCAGACTTACTACATTGACAAACAAGGCAACTTTATTGGCATTGCGGCGCCTCTACCGGGAAATGAGCAGACGTCCTCGCACATCACTCCCATGCAGTCCTCTCCGCTCGCTACGCAGCATTTCCTGCCTGTTGCTTCGAATCCAGAAAAGCCAAGCTTGCACATGAGTTTCAATACTGGGCCTTCCACTATAACTCACGCACCTGTTCCCTCAGGCTCCAACACTTTGCCACAAAGCCAACCGCCAGTCGTGCACACGTGCCAGTCCCTCTCCGCCAGCGTCCCCAGCACCATCCTCGTCCCGGTCACGCCCGGCGGCAACCAGGTCCAGATGACCACGGTGATGAACTTCAGCAGCGAGCAGGTTTACAAAGACCAAAAGCCTAAGAAGCCAGGAAAGTATGTTTGTGAATACTGCAAACGTCCGTGCGCAAAACCCAGCGTGCTGCTCAAACACATCAGGTCTCACACGGGGGAAAGACCGTATCCCTGTGTGACGTGCGGCTTCTCCTTTAAAACCAAGAGCAACCTGTACAAGCACAAGAAATCGCACGCTCACGCCATAAAGCTGGGTCTGATCGCGCGGTCCGAGTCGGGAGGCGGATCGCTGTCTCAGGAATCCGACAAAGCCCTCGGTACGCACTCGGAGGCGGAGGAGAGCGGGGACAGCGACGAGGAAGGGAGCACGGCGGAGCTGGACCCGGACTCGTCGCAGAGCAGCGTGGCAGCTCTGTCAGAGAGCAGCCTGCAGAGCGCAGGTACCACGCAGGCCAGCCACGCCGACGCCGACCCGTCTGCTGGCTTCGAGTCCAGTAAACCAGCCTCCGGTCAGAGGGCTCACGAGCCCAAAGTGACGGCCGCTCTCCCAAAGGTTGTGGTGTACCCGGTGAACGTGTCCCCCCTGCGGGCAGACAGCCCCCGGGTCACAGGCACAGCCCCGGAGCAAGCCGCCGCCCAGCGCCAGCGAGACTTCCAGACTCGGTCGAGCGTCACGGTCCTGTCGTCTCTCAAAGAGGTGGACGGTACGAATCCCTCGCTGGACGTGGTGAGCGAAGACGAAGACCAGCAGTGCAAGTCTCCGCTGCTGGGGGGGCACGCTCAGCTCCAGAGGCAACAAGCTACAGACTTTTCTCAACAGCAACAGGTCAAATGTCTACTCAGTCCCCGTAGTTTGGGAAGCACGGACTCCGGTTACTTTTCACGGTCTGAAAGTGCCGACCAGGCCATGAGTCCACCGAGCCCGTTTGTTAAGATAACTCCGCCGGTGGATATCGACATTGCCAAGAACATTCTCACTAATGCTCCGACTGTGGTCGCCACGGTCATGCACGTTGCGGCCGAGCAGAAGCCACGGACCACAGAGGCACAGATGCGGCCGCCATTAGAAAACAAGGCGCTCTCCTTGGAGGAACGCATTTCAAAGCTGATATCCGATAACGAGGCGGTGGTGGATAACAAGCAGCTGGACAGCGTGAAGCCAAGGAGGACCTCTCTGTCCAGGAGAGGCAGCATAGACTCCCCCAAGTCGTACATATTTAAAGACTCGTTTCAGTTTGATCTCAAACCCATGGGCAGGTCGAGTTCCAGCTCAGACATCCCCAAGTCTCCATTCACCCCAACGGATAAATCGAAGCCAGTATTTTTCCTCTCTGTACCTTCCCAGTACCCGCCAATGGATTGTCTGCCAATAACCAGGAGTAACTCTATGCCCACCACACCCGGGCACTCAGCTATTCCACTCAACGTCCGCCACACAGCTCACCCTCTGCGAATCTGTCAGTCAGTTGATGAAAAGATAAGTTCGTTCAATGATGATGTGTTTTCATCAGCCCCATCGACCCCGAATCCAGCGATACATTCTCGTACCTTAGTCAGACAAGCGGCGGTGGAGGACTTCTCCACGAGTGAGGGCCACGGCCTGCCCACTGTTCGCTCGATGGATGAAGGCTATCACGGCCCAAGCGGATCCACAGAACTGATACAGAGAAGTAGATCTTTTGAGCACCATCAGGACAGAAACAGGAAGCCCCCGCAGAACAAAGGCACAATGTACGAATGTGAAACTTGTCGGAACCGGTACAGAAAGTTGGAAAACTTCGAAACTCACAAGAAATTCTACTGCTCCGAGCTCCATGGTCCAAAAAACAAGCCGGTTACTGTTAAAGACACCGACCAAGATGTCTTTCACGTCAACGTAGTTCAGTCTGGAGCACCGAGGTCGACCGTAGTTGACCAGCAGACATCTATGAGGAAAAGAAGGATAATGAAAAGCGTCGGAGATGAGGATGATCAGTCTCCTACGGACACCATTCCACCTTGTTCAGTTAGTTTTGATTTACCAACAGCTCTGGCCAGTCGGACCTTTCCGCAGCATAATGTAATAGTGGACATTCAGCCCAAAAACAACCAGTCAAAGCTACCTCAGATACAGCTTCTGGCGAGAGGTAATTCTTCGGATTCCAGACTGTCACCGATTCGAGAGACTCAGATCAGCACCTCGACCAAAGGAGAACTTCAAAGACAAGGCAGTGGTACCTCAGTGATTAGACACACCAACTCCCTCAGCAGACCTAATTCATTTGAGACAGAGCATATCGACAGGGCATCTCCTGTCGACAGCCTGGAGAAGGATTCCTTGAACAAGCTCAAAACAGATGCAACGACTAACGTCTCCGCTGACAGCTACCACGAGAACGTGTCCAAACCTAAGACTGTCGACTATGGGAAACAAGGGAAGGAACAGTGCAGTGACGCAACAGCGGGACCTGGTGAGAGCTCCACTCCTGTCCATCAGTCTCGTCTGGTTCGTCAAAACAACATCCAAGTTCCTGAGATTCTGGTCACGGAGGAGCCTGACCGAGAGCACGAAACGCAGAATCCCGAAGCGGTGGATAAGTCTGCGGATCAGTTCAACTGGCCTCAGAGAAGCGAGAGTTTGTCAAAGTTACCCGCAGAGAAACTCCCGCCCAAAAAGAAGAGGATCCGTCTGGCTCAAATGGACCATTCCTCGGGGGAGTCCAGCTTTGAGTCCAGCCTGTCACGGAGCCTGAGCAGGGACAGTAGTCTCTCACGCTGTTCCAGCATCTCAGCCTCTTTCGACAGAGATGAACCGTCTCGGTCGGAGAGTCCTTCAAGAGGGGAGTGTGTCAGCAAAATTCCAGAGCCCCAAGGTCTGCCCGCAGCCTTCAACACGCTGGGTGTTCCTGGTATGATGAGGCGTGCTGCGTCCGAGCAGATCACCTGCACGCAGCCCTCGGTGGAGATTTCATGCGACTACCGTAGCAAATCCTTTGACTGTGGCAATGTGTCTCCCAGCAGATCTCTGTCACCTATGGGGCAATCCAAAGCTGCCTCTCAGGTAGCCCAGGTGCCACTCATTGAAAGGAGGAGGGGTCCGTTAGTTCGCCAAATGTCTTTGAAGATTGGCCCCGAGAGTCAGCAACCTGTTCGCAAAGTCATCCCTCTCGACAAAGCTCCCCTCACAAACATTAGCTCTTCGACTCAGAATAGATCCCAGCAAATACACATTGCCAACAGGCGCACCATGGCTCAACCTTTTATCCTTCAAACTGGGGAACTGCCCTTGCAAAAGAACGAGCAAATGGTGCAGAGCATCAATTTGGGCAGCCCAACTCTCCAGCCTCAAGTCCACGGCCTTCCTCACCCCTGGCATCAAACATCAAGGGTCCAGATTTGCCAAAAGATGCAACAGCCACTGAGCCAGATCTTAGTTTGTCGAGAGAATGTCCAAAACAAGCCATCTGACTCTGAAGAGAAGAAATGTTTCGTGCCCAAATACCAACTGCAGTGTCCTGCCTTCAGAGCAAGCCAAACATTTTCATTCTCCAACACACAGGGAGCTCAGATTGCCTTGCCAGTTTTAACAATACCTATTGCCAATCCAATTTTGAGCGTCTCAAAATCATCAGACGCGCCGCAAAACGTGTACATCGCTCAGCCCCGTCAACAGTCCTCGGAGATGAAGGTGCAAACTGTAGTTCTCTCAGGCGAACACCAACGAGACTCTTTTGACCAGAGCCAAGCGGGCCAGACTATACCGTTACCACAGATCCTCATAACCCACGAGCAGATGCAGCCTTCACCCTGCATGTCCAACAAAACCAGCCTCTCGTCCACGCACAGTGTAGAAGGGGACGCTCATGGTCCGGTGATGCCGAAGAAGGACAGGGCTCAGATCCAGGCGGCTGGCGCTGGAGAGCGACCGCCCTCTCTGGGGTCCTTACACTGCACGCAGAAACTGGCGTCGGTGACCCTGTGCCCTCAGCAGGAGCCCACCGCCTCCAGCAAACGAATGCTGTCTCCCGCCAACAGCTTGGACATCTACATGGAGAAGCATCAGAAACGAGCCAAGGACGAGCACGGCGTGGCGTGTCTGACCGATGGCAGGTCGGTCAACTACCTGAACTCCAAGATGTCGGAGGTGACGCGGCAGAGGAAGTTCACGCTCGTGAGGCAGGTCTGCACGACCGAACCGGCGGACAGTCCCATCGAAACCGAGGCGCCGCCCCTGCCGCAGGTCAAAGCCGATGGAGAGAAAGACTCGGAGGCGACGGATGACGTGAAGCCCATGTCTCCCGACAGCGCCGGGCTGGAGAAAGACACGAGCCTGGTGATTCCTGAAGAGGCCGACCCTGCCCTCAGCACCACACCCTGCAGTCAGGGCAGCTCCGTACCAGCTAGTAACACACTGAAGCCTCAAGAAAAAGCTGAGGACCAGAGATGGACCCCTGCCAAATCTCCTATCCGGCCCTCCAGTTTCCACGGCGGTCAGATTAAACTGACCACGTCTGTGTCTGTGGTCAATACGAAGGACAGCCATCGCCTGTCGTTCCCCAGTCTGAAGACCACGACCACTTTCACGTGGTGTTTCCTGATGAAGCGGAAACCTCTCCATATCCCACAGACTGACCTGAAGACTTCGGCTTATTCTGCATGGACAGTCAACCCCAACAACCATAACCCACTGGGGCTGCCCACCAAGGTGGTCATGTCGCTGTTTGACTCCAAGCAGAGCTCCAAGAAGATACACTACACATCGGCCATAAGAACGAGTGGGAAATCCGACATCTTGTCCTACTCAGGCAAGCTGAAAGATGTCATGCCCAGGGTAAGAACATATTTGTTTGCTACTAGGATGTATTCTGTTTTGAATTGGACGTAATTAATCTATCAACCATTTTCTTTTTCTGCAGGTTCCAATAACCCAGAAGTCTCCATCTGTTGAAGCCAGAACAAAAGTGCAACCGGAAACTCAGGCCAGTAATGAGTCAGACAAGGACGTGGGATCTAAAACGGAGCCGAGGCGGGTGAAAATATTCGACGGCGGGTACGATTCACTTTGACAAATTCATGCTTTTATCTCACATTGTTCAAAGCGGTATTTTTTTGTGGTTGTTTAGACATGTTATGTTGCAACTCCGCAGATACAAATCTAACGAGGAGTATGTTTACGTGCGTGGCCGTGGTCGTGGTAAATACATCTGTGAGGAATGTGGGATCCGCTGCAAGAAGCCCAGCATGCTGCGCAAGCACATACGCACCCACTCGGACGTCAGGCCATACCACTGTGTCCACTGCAACTTCTCCTTCAAGACAAAAGGTCAGAACTGAGAAGTTGTGTCAAACGGAGACACAAACTGTGGAGCGATATGGCTCAAATGTTTCTCATTACTGAAGTATTCCCACATCAATCAATGCAGCGAAAAGGCATCAAAACATTCAGAATCAGTTACATGACCTTCAACCACTCTGACTCTCACTGCATGTACATTGTGCGTACTGTAAAGTGTGTGTAGTATTAATTTAGGTCTATCTGCATTTCTAATGTGGAGCCTTGAACTGCTGCAGATCACATCTTCCTTTTAGAAGCTGTGAAATTAAAGATGTTGTTTTACCATCTCTTTAACCAAGACAGTTATGATTCACCGTCCTTTATCGAACTTGCCTTCCCACGCTACACTGCAGAACAGTACTTGGTGTCAGAGCAACCCACGTTCATTTAAAAATGTCTTTATCAGTTACTCACCCTTTATATACAGCTTGCAGAGAGACCGCATTCTCTTACATAAACTCCCTCTGTGCTATTGTTCGAGCTCTACCCGCCCGCAAGACCTCACTGCCTCTCTCTCTGTGCAGGAAATCTGACCAAGCACATGAAATCCAAGGCCCACAGTAAGAAATGCATGGAGATGGGGGTTCCTGAGGGTCTCATCGAAGATCAGGATGCAGAGGACTCAGGTACAGAGCTGGATGGGAAACGGAAAGATCGTGATGTGCTTCAAAGTTAGAACTCACAAAAACAACACCGTCCTCACACATTCAGGTGTATTTGCACTGAAATGCTGCAAGTGTATGACTAAGTCACTGCACACAGATTGTTTGCACCCTTTGCTTTGGTTTGGAACAACAGGATTGCCCTTCTTTAAATAGTTCTCCCGCTAATGACATGAGATGTAAAACACGGATTGTCCCTGCCTGTGTTCTTGTTGCTATGTCGATCAATAGCTTTGCCATGGTCTAATTAGAAATTCTAAATGCAGCTTCTTCCTCTGTTAACTCGCAGTGCATGTGGGCGGCATGCGCGGCGTTTAGAAAGAGGAAATTGCTGCGTCTAATTTTAGAAAGAAAAAGATAGAGAAAGAGAGAGAAAGAGAGAGTGAGAGAAGCTGCCTGAAAGCATTCTATAGACCTAGACTCTAAGAGCGTGTTTGTTTTTCCTCCCCTGCTTGTGATGGAGCTCAGGGGCGTACGGTGGTCGCGGGTGTGAAGCTATGCAAGCATGAGAGCATCACCGAATTGCGATCTTAGCTATGGATTTTCTCGCTGTGTGATAATAGAGCTTTTTTTTAATGAATGGAAAGTGGTTCAATACTACCAAAGGGCCCATCTATTTTCATACCAGCTCCGATGACTCATACAGTCTGAGGAATACCAAGAATAGACTTCCACCTTATATATCCAGAGGTATACATGTGTGTTTGCTCATCCACAGGAGACCGCAGTCACGTGAGCAGCGCCGACCGTCAAGACTCAGACGGAGACGACTCCGACGGCCCCGACGACGAGGAGAACGATGACAACGAGGAGGAAGAGGAGGACAGCCAGGCGGAGTCCGGCCTGTCCACCAACCCCTCGGTGTCTGCCAGCCCGCAGCACATCCCATCCAAAGAGACGGAGGTCCCTCCCAGTGCCCTCCTAGCCCAGATGTCCATCAGCTCAGTGTCCCTGCCTCTGTCCCAGCCGCCAGCTCCCGAACCCGCCTCCTCAGACTCCTCAGACCCCGCCCCCATGATGAGCCCCGTGTCCCTGAGCAAGCAGGCATCCATGTCCGGGTCCTGCTGCAGCCCCGTGCCCCTCCCTTACTCTCCTCCACCTGTCGCCACCACCTCAGACTCCTACACCTCAGACACAGAGTCAGTGCACATGATGAGCCCAGTGTCACCATGCAGGCAGATGTCCATCGACTACCCTGACTTTGATGTGCCCCCTAGCCCCCCAGTGCCAGGCAAGGGCAGCAAGCCAGGCCAGGTGAGACCCATGTACTCTCATTGTGTGTCTCTCCACCGCTCCGTGCCCACCTCACGTCTTTCCTACCCATACCCTTACTTTGAGTCCTGCATGCGAGGCACACCCACAAAGCTCCTGTGAATTCTCTGGAACAGGTGAATAGCATCAATACATCTGCTTGTTCGGTCTGGTGGATTGGTTTCATCTCAACATTAGGGATGCACCGAAATTAACATTTATGGCCGAAACCGAAAATGAGGAAACAGATGGCTGAAAATCCGAAACAACGAAAGAAAATATGCAGACATGTAGAGATGAATATCTCCTCCTTTAGGGTAGAGAAAATAAAGAGTGATGCATGCGTTGACAGTTTAGTCTGCAAAAGTCAATAGTAACTCTGGAAAAGTCACTTAATGTGACAATCTTTTGGAAAAGAGTCATTAGAGCGGTCTGCATCCTCACTAAATATAGAGACCAATAGGCTCAGTTAGTATAGAATAGAATATGTCTTTGTTTGTCCCTAGAATGGGGAGATTTAAAGAGACACTGCACAGTAGTTGTAGTAAACAATACTAAACAGCAGCATAAATTACGCACTAGAAAAATTTGCAAATTAGCAAAATAGCAACAACAATAACAGATAACACCAGTGAGTGAGTGAGTGAATGCAGCAACTATCAGACAGGTGAATGCTGGTTGATTACTACATCACATCATCCTGTTGTTTCGGTGTTCATTTCAGCCGAATAATTTAAGTGCCAGAATATTTGGTGCATCTCTAATCCTATTATAATCTGCTTTGAGTTTGACGTGATGGAAGTCAGGAAATGAGACTTTAATAAGGTTTTTGTTTGTTTTCCTCCTGACAGGACTCGTCCTCCATCCCCTCTGCCGTGTTGCCCAGTGAGTCTGGGATCCCCGTGGACCGCAGCACTCAGACGTCTTCTTACGCCTCTCAGGGTCCCGTGCTCTTCCCGCCACAGGGCGTATCCCAGACGGTGGGGGCGGAGACCCAGACCCACCTGTTCAGCCACCTCCCCCTGCACTCCCAGCAGCCGTCCCGCTCCTCCTACAGCATGGTCCCGGTTGGGGGCATCCAGCTGGTGCCCGCAGGCCTGGCGGCCTACTCCACCTTCGTGCCCATCCAGGCCGGTCCCGTGCAGCTCACCATCCCCGCCGTGAGCGTCATCCACCGGAACACGAGCCCGCTGCCGGCCCCCAACACCCCGCCCCAGCCGGAGGGCCTGCAGACGCAGCCCCTGGTGGTCCAGGAGCCCATCAGCAGCGTGGTGCCCTGCTTCCCCCTGGGACAGGTGGCCGGGCTCCAGGCGCAGACCATCCAGCCCATGGGCCTGGAGACGCTGAACCTGATGGGGCTGGCCAACACGGGCCTGGCCTCCACCCAGCTGCTCAACCAGCAGGGGCTCACCCTCAACGCCACCCTGGGCCTGCAGGTCCTCGCCGCCAACCCCACGTCCCAGAGCAGCACGGGCCCCCAGACCCACGTCCCCGGCCTGCAGATCGTCAACATCGCCCTGCCCGCCCTCATCCCCTCCCTCAGCCCCCTGTCCACCCTCAGCCCCCTCCCCGGGTCCTCGGAGAGGCAGGGCAGCCCCGAGGCCCCCGGAGCGCCGCTCCAGTCCCCGGGCGGACACTGCTCCGCCGCTTCTCCACCCCCGAAGGTCGGCGGCTCTCCAGACGTGGCCCCGGGCAGCAGAGCGGAGCCCGCGGAGACTTTAGAGCGAGGCGAGACGGCCAAATCTCCACCGCGGCTGCAGAACCCGTCGCCGGCCCCCGAGGGCCGAGCAGACAGTGGTAAGGAGTCTGCAGCCGAGGGAGCTGGAGATCCCACGCCTCAGAGACATCCTCCAGCTCCAGCCAGCAGCTGGCAGAAGGTGATGGATGATTATAACGAGGCGTCCAGTGATGATGAAGACAGACTGGTCATCGCCACCTGAGAAACCCAACGTGGAAAGCTCTTCTTGTTCCTCTTTTTTTTTTGTTTTTTTTGTAATTCTTGTCACTTTGTAAGACTGAAAACACTTTTCGGGGGGTTTGCTCCTTTGCAAATCGCCGTTCAAAAGCACAGATGCTGACATTCATATTGTATGTGCAATCATATGATAATTATAATAATGACCAATCATTTTATTTTTACTTTTTTCCTTCTTTTTTTTTTCTTTTGTACATGTTGTATAGACAATTGTGCCTTTTATGGAGTTTTTTTTTTGGTTTCAGAACTTGTACATACTTCCTTATAAATCCAGTAGTTGCTTGTGTTTATTTCAAAAGATAGAAGTAAAGAGAGGCATAACGATGGAGGATATCAGTTTTATTTTGGAGGATTTGTCATTCGTAAATTTATGGAATTATAAATGTTGTACTGGTATATGTACATTTCTATGGATTATGGAGCAATGTTTCTGTGTACAGCTGTTGTGTTCAACTATTTATTATAATCCATCTAGTGCCCATTATGATTCATAAGTCCAGAGGTATGTGCATTATGGTAGCTTTACATTGCTGTATCAATATTCTTAACTGTATCAGTAAACATTTGTTTACAAACAAAGCGGTGTCACTGTGTCTTGTTCAACACGAGAAACTTAACTCGTCGATGTTCAATCATTGATTTTAACAGATTAATTAATGTTTTGAACTATACTGAAACATGTTTTGAAGTTAGATCTCATAACGTAGGTGTCATGATATTTGCAATAATTGGCGATAATTGATATGAAAATGTATATTAAACAGCGATTCGGCCACTCAAGTGTAAATATTTGGATATTTTCCTAATGTGCTGTAATGAATGGAAAACTGTTGATGCTGGAGGGAGTTATAGTCACGTAGAAACTTAATGGATTAATCAGTGATTCATTTGCATATACAGAGTAAAGATAGGCTGGTTCCGTCTTGTTCTTATAAAGGGATCAGTTGCAGTAACACAGGTTTGTTCTGCCTCACCTTCACCCTCCCTCCACAGTCCATTTACGGTACACAGTGGCAGGCTGCCCGGCAAAATTTAGATTTAATCCTCGGAAGATAACCCCGCGCTCCCTATCAAAGTGGCACCGCGTAATAAAGGAATCGCTGGCGATTATTAGATTCATTATGTCTCACGCCTCCTCTAGCAGGAGGGTCCTCGTTAGCCGAGCCAAAGGAAACGGAGCAATCTGGACCCAACGAGGGGAATCTTCCCTCTCATCTAGAGAGGTTTTCTTTTTTTACCATGATAACCACCTCGTTCCGCCCCATTCAGAGGGGTGACTCATCCATCTAGAGTACAGATCCCATCACTGTACCCCCCTCCATCCCTCCCTCCCTCGCTCCATCCTCCTCCATCTATCCCACGGGGCTGGCAAACCTGCAGGGGAAGTCATAGCAAAGCAAACAGAGACCCCTAGAGGTGATCCTCTGCTCTTGCACGGCCAGAACAACCCCCTCACAACGCTCCCAGCAGCCTCCTGTGGAGTTGTCTCACAGTGAAGTATTGCAGAGATGTTTCTGCCACCAGAACTAACGACTCCCCAGGCCAGTGGAAACTCTGAACCGCATCTGCTCAGAGCTGCAGCATGTCAGGATACCTTACCTTAAAAACTTTTCTTTTTTCTTTTTTTTTCCACTTTTGAGCATGAGCAGTGAGCGTGTGCACGCCAACACACCGTCGGCGGGGTCAACTTTCCATCGCTGCTCCCAGAGAATGTGATTCAGGAAAGTGGAGAGCGCCTCATTTTCCACAGTTTATTACCACTGGTGGGGGCGGGAAACCATCAGATTAACGGTCACTTTGCAGCCTGTTTGTACGCTGGTAATCATGCAGTAATAAAACATCATACTGTGGAGCATAGGAGGCCAGCAGGATCCCATACTCATTACATTATATTGATTTTGGTGTTCATACACATATCTGCATTCTGAGCATTATCGATTATATACCCCATATACCTAGACGTTTGTTAAGTCTCCCATGATGAATCGGCTCAAAAAAGGATGAGAAAATAAATGTTTTAATTGATTATGTAATTCTTTCTTTTTCCAAACCGTCTTAATGGCGTTTTCTCAGGGAAGGAAAATGAGCTCCATCAAACTTTGATTACATCTTTTCCAGCTCAGTTCCCCAGATCATGCAAAGGGCAAGAAGTCTTCCCCCAGCAGGCAGCCTCTTTGTCTGCAGCGGAGTGTGTACACAGAGTGGGCTGGCTCTCAAAGTTCAAACTTCAGTATGTGACAAGACTCCAGCTTTAGACACAGCAGCTGAAATATTTCCCTAGAAGTGCTTTCATCAGTGTGATTAAGCACACTGACTGAATACCAAAAGATTTCACTATGTACTTGGTACATCTCTTCCATTCCCCTGCATGTCATTTTCTACAGTTGTACCAAAGTCTGATTTGAAAGATGTTTTACCTTTGCTCTCATCATCTGTTTGTTTTCTATGACTGGAAAACTGGCCACTAAGTTACCAGGTTTTCCAGGATGCAGAATGCTTTTGTTGTGTCCACATTAAAGACTCCAAAGGTGCTTTTCTTATCTCACGTGTCAACACGAGTAGCACTATTAATTCTGTAATTATTAATTTGGTTAACTCAGTTTATAGGAGTTATCTTTTAGCCTATGAATAGATTTTTATTTTTATGGGTGGGGGGTGGGGTTTACAAAGTGCAATGATGGATGATGGATCGTTGGACTTTTTTTTTATTGGATTTCTCCTCCCTGCTGATCTAAAACATAGAGTGATGGTGACATCTGGGTCGTTGGTGGCCCGGGGGCAACGTTAACTACTGAGGTTGGTGTTCGATCCCAGCTTTCTGCACAACGTGTGTGTCGAGGTATCTCAGGGCAAGATGCTGAACCCCAAAACTGATGCACCCTGATGCAAAATGGACAAAAAGCTAGTGGTTAAACAGACTGACCTGAGTCACCTGTGCCACCATTCTGCCAACAGGTGAATGTGACCACTGAGACTAGAAAACCACCATATAGAACCAGTCCAATTACCACTTAAGGTTGTAAAGACTCCTCAGTGGCTAACCTAGGTCTGGTATATCGATAACTTACTCTCCCTCACCTCATACATTCAGAGCTGAAGCAGCTCGGAGAAATTTAAACGTGACGCTTGACTGCCCCCTGCTGTCTGAGAGCTGCAGCTGCAGCTCATCCTCCAGACCGACTGGAGAAAGGCGCAGGTCGCCTCCTCCCGCCACACACACACACACATACACGCATACACGCATGCGCGCGCGCACACACGGGGGGGCTGCTCAAAGTACTGAACTAGTGCTTATCTGCTGACAAACATCATCCCTGTCTGGGTCCGAGCCAGGCAGCAGGAGGAGGAGGGGGAGGAGGTGTTGTGGCGAGGAGGAGGAGGAGGAGGTGAGGGAGGAGGAGGAGGAGGAGGAGGTGTGGGGGGAGCTCCGGTATAAAGTCAAAGGGCTGCACATGTGGGGCCACAGTGACAGAGACTGTGCGCGTCCGCTGCTTCTCCCCTGCTGCAAAGTGCGCTCGGGACACACAAACACTGGATGATTCTTTGTTTTTTCTCACTTTTGGAGGATTATTATTTTTCTTGAGCGACACTCTGCTTTAAAAAGAAAAAAGACGCCCGTAAAAATGGATTTATACACTCTGATTTCCGTGTTGTCAGTGATGCACTCCTGGATTTTGTGCACAGGTAACTTTCGCTTTTTTTTTCTTACCTTCACGACAAACAAAGCATACAATCTTAGATTAAAACCACAATTTTATGATAGATTATATTATTTATAAGGTATTTGTATAAGGTATGACTTGTCTCGTTTAGTAAAATGTCAAAACAACCTCTGCAAAGTTTCTCTGCGCAAACCCGTGCAGGGGAATCGTCCCGTTCACACGTTGTTTGCCCTCTTGTGCAGCTCTCTTGTTTGTGAGGTTATAATTACAGTTTATGCGCAGTGTCTTGATAACTGTGATTTAATTACAGTGCTATCAGCGCCTACCGGAGAGACGGCGGCCGCCACCCAGGGGCAGCATCATGTGCGCACCAAGCGCTGCTCCTGCGCCACTTTCCTGGACAAGGAGTGCGTCTACTTCTGCCACCTGGACATCATCTGGGTCAACACACCTGAGTGAGTGCAACAGCTGTGACGGAGGAGCCTGGACGCAGACCTTTTATATAGAGATTTAGCTTTATATATACAATTCTGAGATTATTAGTAGAATACAGGAACACTTTTATTTTATTCTAACTTGAGTCCTGTTCACTGCAACGAGAGTTAGCAACAGTAATAAGTTTGAGAGATTCTCATTCATTACTTTTTAACAGTTTCTGTAATAAAAAAGTTATTTAAAAGGCAAAATGGAAATAGGAATTTATGAAATAGCATCAAAAATGACTTTTAGTGACAAATTTGAAACTTTCTGAGGACTTTCTCTGACAGCAGAGAACATCATCTACTTATAATGTACTCATACATGTCTCCTGACTGGTGATTGCAGGCATGTGGTCTCCTACGGTCTGGGCAACGCACCCAGGATGAGGCGAGCGGCGCCGGGCGCCATGGCGTCCGGACCCCGCTGCAGATGTTCCCGCGAGAACGACGACACGTGTGTCGACTTCTGCAGGCTGGAAACGCGCCCTGGGTGAGACGTCTCTCCTTTAATCCCCACTTGTTTTCAATCCCGGCCATCGATCACAGTCGGTCGGAGACGTGCATCCCTTTTTTTTCTTTTTTTTGTTAATCGCAAGTGGGAACAGGTTCTGACTCTTCAGAACGTCTGGAGGCCGAGATTGTAACGTGATCCCGCTCTGACTCTCTCTCTCTCTCTCTCTCTCTCTGTGTTTGTGTGTGTGTAGGGATGGGACGGTGCCAGAGCCGCTGATCCGCTCTGCCGAGGGCAACGGTTGTGTCGAGGCGCGGTGCAAGAACAAGCTGGCAGCAGACGCGGGCGAGATTAAGCGGTAAGAGGAGGCAGAAAACCCTCGAACTGTATTTGCAAAATAAACGGACACGGTAATTACCGCCTCACGCAACACTGGGGGCTTTTATAGGGCACAAATATCTCAGAATCATCATTTGTGCATGTGTAAAGATGCAGGAATTTAGAGATTAACCCCCGGAGCAAGGAATTCCTTATGTATATAACGATGACAGAGGCTCATTATGAATTCCATAAAACCTCTTAAACCGTGCGTGGAATTCACCTAAAGTAAGGAGGCGCGACTTTCACTAAACAGCTGCGTTTCGTGTACCGTCATGTCTCGCGGACCTCATTTGCGTAACACGTCTGACACATTAAGGGAAAAGAAAACTCGAGTCAAAAGAGTCGAGTTCAAAACACCCGTGTAAGCGTGACACTTGTCCTACTTAAACATCCCCGAGACTGACAGGTCAAATCCACCCAGCCTCTAGGTTTATGTTTTACATAACCTGGCAGAGATCGATGGCTCAGATGTCTGATTCTGTTCTCTCTCTCCCTCTCTCTCTCTCTCTCTCTCTCTCTCTCTCTCTCTCTCTCTCTCTGTCTGCAGGAGGAACAGCAGTGGTGTGGAGAGGCGGGTGTCGCCCCCCCCGGCGGTCCGGGCCGCCCTGAAGACACGTCTGCTGCTGGAGAAGTGGAGGGCGAGACAGCGCCACAGGGCGAGAGCGTGGGAGGGAGAGAGCGCCGCGTCCTAAGGGAGACTGAGCACCTCCGTGCCCCAAAGTGTCACAAAAGAGAGGGAGAGGGTTTCGCCCCCCTCCTCCAGAGCGGTCTGGCCCCCCCCCCCACTCCAGGTTTAGGACAAATGCTGAGGCTTGTGGAGAGATGTACAACTAGACTCCTTCATCTGCCTGGAGGATGGGGGGGGGTTGTTCGGAGACGATATGGGGGAGCTGATAAGCCGGACACAGGACTTGCCCCCCCCCCCCTCTCTCTGCTCTGCAAAGATCAAGGACGTTCATCGATCTTGTGGGTGTCGGGGTCGAACACAGAGGCCGTCGCTCCTCCTGTGGACTACGCCGCAATGACATTTCAAGGACTCGAGATTCGCTTTTGAAGGTTTCCACATGAATCCCTCTGTTACTGAAAGCCAGAACGACTGCCGTGTATGGATGAGAGCAGTATCACGTATTGTTATTATCATCTCAGAATGCCATTATTCTTCTTCACACACACACAAAAAGAGACTTTTACGTCCAGCCCGAAGGGATCGAAGAGTCTGGACGCAGCTCGACGACTTTTCTCTCCGACTGAAACCATTCACTGCGTTTTGTTTCAGGACGTAGTTTGCTGTAGCTCCT
Source organism: Karalla daura (assembly GCA_029224185.1). NCBI lineage: Eukaryota > Metazoa > Chordata > Actinopteri > Chaetodontiformes > Leiognathidae > Karalla > Karalla daura. The sequence continues at coordinate 18,240,034 of CM055205.1, forward strand.
GGTGTTCATCGCATTAATCCTAATTTAATTTACACTAAACGTGCCACCTATGTCGCTGTTTATTTATTTATTCCTCTGACATGTTGCCATTCGATGGCCATATTGGTCCGTCACGTGTTTTGTCATCATTTCTGTGAAATGTGTTGTCACCGCGGCGCCAAAATTTGTTTTGGCCAGACTTATAAATAAATTTTTACACATTTATTTAAACGACGGATCGGCTGGTTTGTTGTTCCTCATTGTTTCATGGAGCTGCCCATCGATCGCAGGTGTGGCGTGTGTAGAGGTCCAGAGGAATTCAGGTTTTACAGATTAAAATAAAGAGAGCGAGACGACCTCAGATGTGGAAGACAAAGAGCAATAAATAGCGAGTTCACTCTGCGCTTTCATCTCCGTGCCGAGCCAGAGCTGCACGCTGCATTCAAGGTTTACCTCCGAGCTTTGTAGCGAAGTAATGATCACCTACTCACCTACTCCTACTGTACCAGCCTCTGCTGACTCAGCTGGAGACCAACAAGGGCTCGACTCCGTAAAGTCACAGTGCCGGCCGCTGCCTCGGCCTCTGGTGATGGCTGCAGATAAGAGTCATTATCCGCAGCTGTGCTCCCCTTAGTCACCCTTCACCGCTCCTCCTTCACCACTCCTCGCTTCTCTTAATGCCTGAATCTCACCTCGTCAAATCAATCAAAATCGGCTTTGTCTCACTCGTCTGGCTGATTTTGCAGGTGTTGAAAGAAAACCTGCGATCAGAAAAAGTTTATAAGATAATCAAATCAGTTTTAGATGAGGGTTGGGCCCAAAGAAATGGAGAGTTTTCTCAACTACTAGTTTAGTGTTTTATCCTTCTATCACCAGACAGAATAGGCAGAAAAGACATCCACCTTCCCATCATCTTAACTACTTTGTACAGGTTCTGCTGGTTCCTATCTCTAGTGCCACCTAGGGCCAGTTTACCTTCTCCAATCAACCTCAACATGCATGATCTCGGTCCAGAGTACCCACAGAAGACCTACACAGACGAGAACATACAAACCTCCACATAGGCCGACCCTCAGCCCCACTCAGGAACTATTCATATCACCCCAAACTTTATTTTAACTTCTGGGAAAAAGTCACCAGTCTGGCTAAAAAAAGAAAAAAAAAACAGAAAGGAAAACAGAGCTGACTATGCAGGAAGAGTTTCAAAATAGAGTTTGGCCCAAAACAGAGAATTTTGCCAACCAGTTGGCGAGCATTTAATTCTTCTCAAGAAAATGTCAACATCGTCTCCAAACATGGAAATCCTGAGAGTCAGGATTAAGATCGCTGCTCTCCGAAATCGTGGATTACCAGCACAGTGGGAAAACTCTGACTGGGTGATGAAGTTATTTCTATCATCCGAAGCGCTTCTTCTTTCAAAGGCCGCCTGTCAGCTCTGCGGCCTGTATGACTCTGTCCTACATACGACAGATGTCGTACGACTTGTTCTCGGGTTCAGCTCAAACATTGGTGCGCCTGAACGTCGCGCTATCACTCATCGCCGCCCGCTTCGGCTGGCAGCCGAGAACAATCCAATGTAAATCGGCCTGTTGGCTCTTATCTATCCAGCCCATTTAGCAAACAAATCCAAGTCGGATCCTACGCCCCGGGCTGAACGAAAGAACCGCGGCCGTGTCCCGCTGCGTGCAGATGCTAATCGTCGTGCAGCTGATGTCATGTTTTCCAGACAGGCGTAAGATTTGTTGGCAAAACATGTTCGAGACGCTGTCCGCGGACGGGAGACAGCCAGGGACTGCAGATACAGCTCAGACGACACGTGAGAAAAAGCAAAAAAACTTCAGCTGGACTTAATCCCATGATCCAGGTATAGCGCACACAAGTCTCTGCAGCCAAACGAGCCCTCCGGTACGGAAGTGCATGTGCTGGTATTGTCCCGGGCTCTGCTGGGATTGTAAAGGACACGGGATAAAAATATCACATAAGCAAGTGAAACCGAAATGCAAAAGTGAGTGGTTCTCGACATGTACATCTACATCTCTACATTTCACTCTCAGGTTTATGGATATGTGATGTAATGCTCCATCCATCCATCCATCGTCTCACCTGCTCTGTGCATAAATGGCGTTGCAGGACTTTGCCGGAGGCATCGGCAGGTCGGGTCACACACCATTCATTCTCACACTCATACCCAGGGGCAATTTAGAGCCGCCAATCAATCTGAAGATGCATGTTTTTAGAGAACGCTCCTCAGACTGGGACTTGAACCCCTCTGTGATGCAACAGCACTGTCCTACATGTCTCACTCTGCAGGTTTATGGATATGATGGCACACAATATGTTACAGATCGTTCTTAAATTAAGTCTCTGAGCATCTGAGGTTATGTTTATTCTATTCTTTCATGTATTAACTGATTTGACAAACCTGTTGAGATTCAGTCGTACGTGCTTTGCAATCTGCTATGAAATCTGTCGCTTTGAAGTAAAGAGATTATTATGGATTACTAAAGTGACATTATTACTGTACTCCACCACACATTTGCTTTTCAACACTCTGACTCCATAGCTTGTTATCAGGCCATCTTTATCAAAACCAGTGCAGGGTGTTTGCTTCTGTGACTTGGCTCTTTCCCTCTTATCTCCAGCATCATTACTTGCCTCTCTCTCTCTCTCTCTCTCTCTCTCTCTCTCTCTACGTCATAAGGCTTTATTAAACCTCTGGTTCCTGCGGGAGCGGAGCTAAAAGGAGATGCCTCCGTGTTACCTGCACACTAAAGAGGTTAGCAGCATGCGGACGGGCCCGGGGACCCAACACAATGGCACTTACCCTCTAAACTATGCGCCTCTGTGCGAGGAACTCCCCTGAGACATTAGCTTCTGGCATAACTCATTAGTCTATTGAATAGAGCAGGCGAACATAATGCCCTGTCGCACAGCAAGGAATCTCCACGACTCGACAGGAATTCTCGAGCTCGGGAGTCGAACAATAGGACCGTGTGAGAGGAACGTCTGGGCGGGGACGGCCGGCCTCGGCCTCTGACGTCTGAGCCAACGCCTCGCTCTACCTCCACACGCCCTGTTTTTCCAACCAACACTCCCAGCTGTGCCAAAGCATCTCACGAAACCCGGCTGCGGCTCGTCCCGAGGGGGATTAATTTACTGTGACTGGCTGAGTCAAACCTTCAGGACGGGTCACCGGGAGTCGTCCGGATGACTGAGCACCACGAGAACCGTGTCAGGGACGTTAAGCTGGGAGGCCTGAGGGCGGCTGTGGGTGGGAGCCCGATCTTCCACTTCTATTCTGGTTCCCAACTACATAAGAATACTCCACACAAACACCTCTGTTCTGACTGGATAAGATCATATCGGATCAGATCAGTCGGAGAGTGGTCCATGTAAACCCAGCTATTGTCTTTGCTCTGCAAGAGAAAGGTTGAATCGTATTTGTCATCACATCTGGCCGATATAAGAGACGACATGACACACTTCTTCTCCGAGGGCTTGATCACGGGGAGAGTCTGTGCAGGCGTCTCTCAGCACTTTGTCTGCCAGTAATCCCCGCGCTCCACCAGTCCAACCCAGCCCAGCTACAGACGCACCTCCATGCCAGGAGCACATTAATACTGAGGAGCATCACATGAATATCCCCGAGATATTCCAAAAATGCTCTGCTGACAGACACGGTCTGCAGCCATGTTTCTGCTCATCCCCGGCTTGATTTAACTCCTGAGCCAGGCGGCATACGTTACTAGTGATACACATTGGTAGGGAATGTTCAGAATGCTAAGAAATTCCACTTTAGGTTTCGAGAACAGTTTGGACTAATGTCCAAAATTAGCTCAGCCAAAGGCATGATGCAAAGCACAGATTTCACAGACCTTGACCATAAACACATTACGTAACAAATATATACACACCACATGCACACAGATAATAAATGCGCGGTAAAAAGTGCATTTATTTGGCACTTGGGGTAATTATTTGCATTTTTGCCGGCGTAGCTAACGGGCTTTAGTCTTTAGCACATTCCAGATGGAGCGATTCACCCCCGCTGAACATAAATCACCGTCTGACAAGGGAGAGCCCCGGGCTGTGCTACCTAGAAGTACAGTCTGACCTCGGTGAATGCTTAAAACCAGCGGTTCAAAGAGTCACATTACCAGTGATTAACAGGGCCGAGATGCAATAATGCGCAGAGGAGTGTCTCTTTTGGCTGCAGGACGTTGGCTCACATTTGTCTCGCTGCTATAATTATCGAGCGTTGATGTGTTGGACCTTGAGTAAATACAACACGATCCGAGAAAACAACTTGACTGAGCTTGCACGGGCGATCAGACAGATATCAATCTTGATTCCGGGGTTTATAAATATAAATACACAAAGAACTCGGGCACGCTCGCCCTCCGGTAGCATGTGGTACGTGTTATTAAAGAGCATCGGCGTTTGTGTTTGTTTTGCTCTCCTTGGTCACTGTGTTTGTTTACATTGCTACTGTAGGCAGGTGGAGCTGAGGCTTTGACTGAGCCGATCTCTTTCAGTCGCTCTCAACACACGCTGGAAATCCCTCCCGAGGGATGCACAAGGTAAACGATGAGAGACAATGGCGCTTTTGTGTAAATCACAATAACGTGAAAGGATCGATGTCATCGCACCGAGTTTTCATTTGTTAATGCATGGAAAATATCAAAGCCATACGTCAGTCTCTGTAGAAGAAGTGGGTTTGGACCGGCTGTCGTCTTATGATAACAATCAAAGCCGATGGTGCTTTAAAGTCGATATGTCACTGGGCGGTCTCGCACATCAGTGACTGTCTTTCTATGCTCGCATGGGTTTAATGTTTGTTTTGTTTAAACACACAAACACTGATAATTGTTGTTGGTAAAAAACTATTTTACCTTGACCTCATTGCCTATAATTTGGTTATTCCTAGTCAACAATACATGGCAGGCCCAAGAACTCTCCTCACTTGGTTCAGGTTTTGGTGAAGTTTAAAGAAATGTCAGAGGATGTGCTTCTGGTTTATTGATTATCTCTGATTATCTGATTCTGGCTCAAACATAGGCTGGATGTGGCCTCACACTTAGCTTAGGAAAACAGTTACTCATCCACATGGTTTGGCCAGGAATGCCAAGTCAAAGGATTGATTATTAGAGTGCCAGGCCAGGCACCCAATCATTGTTTAACATGCCTGTGGTGCCAGAAAAATCACGGAAACAAATCTGTGGAGGAAGAGAACGCAACATTCCAGTGAAACCAGCGTCCCATAGCTTCTTTGTTGACGCCGGAGAACAATGGCAAATACTGATACAGCCTGTGTGACACATCGACCCTTCACCTCGACCCTCGACCTGAACTCGGCCCGGCTGCTCAGAGGTGAACAACCTGAGCAAGTGTCCAGAGCTGCTGCTGCAGTCTGCAGGCGTCTCATTGTGTCAAATCTTATCCTCATCATAGTTTTGAAGATGGATTCGTCAGTAATTTCAGGCAAAATGAGACATATGATGCTGCTTATCTCAATGTGCAGCTTCATAAAGTTAAACTGAGCTCTCCACTTTACTGTTGATACAGTCTATTAAAAATGATCTAAAGTGGAATTAATCCTTGCTTAACAAGAGAAACTGATGATCTTGAGCCAATCAGATTGCATAAATTGAATCCACTGACTTGTTTCCTCACTAATGGATAACAGATGTTGATTTTCTCCATGCCCCTACGATAACAGGTGGTACTGGGCTGCTTTCTTGGCTGCGCCGTGTCATTGATTGATCAAATTAGGCGGTTGCCTCAGCCCTCAACATGACACGTTTCTTTGATGTGCTCGGCTTTATTGGATGGATGTAGTTCAGTGGGAGGTCAGAGATTTAATCCCATCCTCCATCGGGAAGCCAGGAGTAACAACAATACGGGAGGAGCTGCAGAATGTCTTCTACAAATACGGGAGGAACGAGGAGACTGTTGACATGTGAGCACTGGTACGACGGGGATGCAACCTGGGATGTAAACACACAAATTCTTGGAAGGGAAGGGCAGGTCAGCAGGTCTGTGCAAAGTGCATTCTGGGGCATGAACTCAGCTCAGCTCAAACCGCTGTATTTGTAGCCAGGGGGCAATCCACAAGTTACAAGTGAGCTCATTCTAATTACGTGTCTGTAAGATATGAAGTGATGCATGAACAGCATTGGTATGACAAGGCCATGAAAAGATACCTGTAAAAAGAAAAGATGGATGTGAAAATTGATATTAAGCAAGATTGGAATCAGTCTTTACAGTAATTGGGGCCAAATACCTTTATGGCAAAAATCATGGTTTGGTTCATCTCTGCAGGAATGAAACAGAATGCAAAAGTTTAGAAGGTGGTGTAGTTAGATAGGACAGTACTACTTGTCCATTTATATATGTATATATATATATATATATATATATATATATATAAAGTTACTTATTTTTATATTCATGTTTTATATTCAAGCTTTGTGTACTTTTAACAGAAACGGAGGAATATCCTTTTTGCTTAAAGAAGCAAAGCATGTCATGTTTTTATTGTGAAAAGGTTATGGGAACTGATTAATGCTAACGCTAATGCTAATTCTAACCCTAACGCTAACGCTAATGCTAATGTTTGTTGTCATTGACCCAGCAGAGGTAAAGTCTACCAAGTCTCCGACATACGCCAGCCCAGGAGGACATAATATTTTGTTCAGGAAGATCATATTCATCACATATGATGTGCTCTCCTCCAGACGTTTAAGTCTGTTCTGTTTTTTCTTCTCATGCCTGATTCAACCAGCCAAACAACCAATCAGACTGTGAATGGCTGAATGCTCATGAATGACTTTCCTAATATCTGGCGCTGACTTTTCCTGCCTGATGCTTGAATTTGTCTAAACATGCGGCTGTCATCAGTGACGCACCGCACCAAGCAGCTTGTCCCGCCACCTGTCGTCTCTCTGGACTTCTGGCAGTAAAGACGAAGCTCTCTCTCTCTCTCTCTCTCTCTCTCTCTCTCTCTCTCTCTCTCTCTCTCTCTCTCTCTCTCTCTCTCCATCTGCCTGTGTTCCAGCAAAGCACCTTCACATTGTCTCTCCTACACAGAGAAACATATGTTGGGAGATCTCCCCGTCTGTCACCTCTTTACAAGACGTCTAAATCGTTCCTAGGTGTGTGTGTGTGTGTGTGTGTGTGTGGGTGTGTGATGGACTGGGGTGTATTATTCCCCACCTTCACATCATGTGTATTAGAGACCGACACCAGAAAACCCCATTAAGATACAAACACCAGAGATGAATGGATGTACTGTCTGAACTTGACTTGTCGCCCTCATCCATGATGAGACAACACTAAAATAATCCTTCAGACAAGTCTGAACATCCTGTCAATTCGAGGTCCATCTGACATGCTTCGTCTAAGCGCCACTTGAGGCTTGTCGCTCGATCGATTTCACTCTCCACTCCACAGGTTCAACCTTGACCCAAATTAGCTCAGGCGCATTACTAAACTCAATTACTGCACACGGTGAAGTCGTGTGAGTGATACAGCTCGGCTATCCTTGAAGATTATCTACAAGGCTGTGGGGCTCAAACCCACCGATAAACCCAGGAGATAACTGCAACCTTTATTTAGTTCGGTTATGAAAGTAATACATGTAGCACATTCCTAACATTTTCTTTTTTTTTTTCCTTCTTTACTTTTGCGACCAGACTTTGTCCCATTTCCCAAAGCATCTGTCAGCGTGCTTTGCTCCGAGGCCTCACACGTCCCCAGTCGATGAATTCCACATCCACAGCATCGGTACCGACTCTGCAGCTGCACCGGTCCTCAGGTCCCATCACGTGAGAGACCAGAGACCAGGGAGAAATGTGTGTAAATGTGTGTGTGTGTGTGTTCACATACTGTAGTGATAGAGGAGCAATTACAACAAAGACGGAAGAATGTGGGTGTTTTTCCAGCTTCAAACGCTTTGGCACAGTGAAGAAAAACAGTTGTGGACTAAAAATAAACGGGTGACATCACAAAAGCACATCTCACTCTGGTTATTCGGATAGGATTATTCATTTACAGCGACAGACGTGTCACAATATTTTAACGGACGCTGGAGAGAGTGAAAGCCGCTCGTTCTCTGAATACAAAGTGCAGCACGTACTCTGCCTCCATCATCATTCTGCTGGGCAAAGTAAGATATTGTAATTTTATCACGTGGGTGAGGTTCAGCTTCCAGTTTCATTGAAAACACTGAAACATATGACAGCAAATGTCCTTTTTTGTTAAATGAGTGAATGTGAATGGGAATTGTCGTTTATAATAGACCACCTGTTTTGACAGTAACTCACCTCGAAATCCCGCATGGATGGCACAGTGGAGATGTGTTGTCCTCATTGTTTACAGAATCTCTATCAACGTTGCACTTTCTGTTCACATGCTGACGTGTATTTTCTTGCGTTTGCACCGGCCCGACAGAGTCTGGATGAATACAATCTGATCTGAAGGAAAGTTGTTGAAAAACACAGCGCGATGCAGTTCAGATAAACAGAGGATTTACTGGAACTTTTTACAAGACGTGGGCAAAGCCACCGGACAAAACAGAGACACCTGGTTTATGTATTCATCTCTAAGTGCTGTGCCAACCCTGCACCTCTTGCAGCTCTGCGGTCTGAGGTGCTGAGCTGTTCTGGAAACAGACTAAATCTGTGTAAACACTCTGTTTGGAGACAGCTAATTTCATTATGCGACTGTCACTCCGCACTGACCCGCATGTCCTAACACTTCAACGCACAACGTTGCATTTAGTCATTGAGGCCGTAGTGTTTCCAAGCATTTCTGGAGCTGTACGCGAACTGTGCAACGAGGCACGGAAAAGAAAGTGTTTACACGTCGGGCTATCGCTCCATCATCCCTGACACTGGGCCTCCACAGCTCGGATGGTGTCGCTCTGCCCCCGTTGTGGTTGAACGATACGCCCCTCTGCCCGGCCCAGCGCGCTCGCTATCTCCCTCCCCGAGCCAAACACGATTGTGTGCACCTGCAGCGGGGGCCGAGGCGGCCGTTCCCAAACAACACCCAGACTCTGTCAACAGCCGGTGAGTCAGCTGTCAGCCGACACATCCTCCGACATCTCAAACCCAAATAATGGGAAGATTATCGCGGGCTGCAGCGGCACAGGCCCTGCCGCCTGGAAGGATCTGGCTTCTGTGGAAGAAAGGGCACCGTTTACAATAAAAGCCAGGAGGAATTTCAGCCTAACGAAACTCGATGAATCTTTTGTTCTTTTGTTTCCCACAAGGTCGAGATAAGTGGCAAAAGCTCCATTTTCATTTTCTGAAGAAGCGACTGGAGGTTAGACAAGCAGAAGACGGTGCAGAGGAAGAGGAGGGACACGGGGCTCGTACTTCTGTGGTTTGAGACGGATACTTTTGCTCCGTTTGCTTCCTGGATTCTTGTCTGTCTGCGGTCAATCATTTCTCTCACTGTTGGGTAATTATTGACATGGCACCAGTGTCTATCTGGAGGTCTGAGAACATGATCCCGGCAATTCTTACAATGTCAGGTCAGAAGGCCATGAATTGAGTAACTGAGGCAGGTCCATGTTCAATGGGATCATTATTATTATTATCAATGTGAAACGTATCGATGTCACGTTGTAATCAGTCTCGGAAACATCATTAAATTCCTGCTTTTTGGATCACTCACCCACAGGTTTTGACCATTACATTTACATTTACATTTCTGCAGACCTACAGCTGCTATTATCAGCCACAGACACCGTAATTGTCCTGGGCGTAACGTGTTGTCGGTTGAAACCGGTCGACCTGCGTCTCTGCTTTGAACCCGACAGTGGATCGTTGTTTACCTGCGTGTGTCAGTCAGTCACGGGAAGACACTGAGAACTGTCCAGGGCGGCGCCCACTCTCACCCCGAGTCACCTGGAGATGATCTGAGGCTGCACACTGGATGGTTGATGGTCTCGGAGATGACGAGTATTTTGGTCGGTGAATCGTGTTTTTTTATCGGCCGCATTCACTTTTATGAGGTTATGTCAACACCTCTTGTTGACATAACCTCATAAACTGTACGACAATTTGTCGGCATAAAGTTGAACAGTCAGGGCAATATCACATCTCTCCTGTCATATCTGAGGGCATATTTAGAATCAGAGAATAAAATACATAACTAGAAAGATGGTGAATTATCTCAGGCACCCAAGTCCATGTTCCCCCAGAGTAGCTGAAGCCATTTGATTGACAAAAATCTGGAGATTTGGAGATAAAATCATAAAGATCAAAACAAGAAAGTGACACTGAAATTGGAAACCATCTGAACTATTAATTAAACTATTCAGCAGTTAAGCATAGCATCTGATTTGTAACTAGTGTCTAACAAAAGTGAGTACACCCCTCACAATTATGCAGATATTTTGTTATATTTACATATATATATTTCCTATAACTTATAGAAGCATCAGTATAACTTATACAAAGTTACATACTGTGACATACTAAGATATTTGAGTACAGAATTCATAACATTTCTCATAGAATTCAGTTCAAGAAGAAACATAAAAACCACATAAAAAGCCATACACATGCAAGCTACAGCTGAACCTTCAAATGCTTTTCAAGAATGTGCTGAGAAAAATGCCGTGACTCCACGTTCCCACATTTTGTTCTTGACCACATGTCTGCTAGCAGGCGTGAGAGTCCTGGGGTCATGTCGTCACCCTCACACCCCTTCATGTGATGTGCCGGGCCGCTGGTCGTCTGCGTGACCCCGACTCGCTACCTGATCCCCTCGAGGGGGGGGGGGGGTCCTGCACCCGCTATGCCTTTATGAGGGCCATTTAGAGGAAACCATTCAGGCCGTAATGACCTCCTCTGCAGGACCACGGCCTCTGGCCGAACAGGGAGGGGTGAGGGGGTGGACACAGGGGTCATCCTCATCTCTCCTGAGCTGAATGGACTCTGTCTGACTCTGTCTCCTTCCCAAGCTGCTGGAGCAGTTAAGGCCAACCACTGTGAGGGGTGGGAAAGCCGCCACTAAAGCCCTTTAAAGACGACCGGGCCGGGTCAGAGGCCGAGGCGTGTTAGGCTGTCGTGCGGTTAAATAAATGAGATAAAGGAGGACCTCAGATGGTCTGGACCGCATAACATCTGGCAGCTGCACTTGTGGAGGTTTCTACTGTAGCACCTGCAGATTGACAGGTGGGACGGGACGTTACAGTACAGGACTGTAGCGAGCAGCAGGTGTGACCCCAGGCACGACTTCCAGACTGCCTCTGACATTAAACTGACTGCAGATTAGAAAAAGTTACGCTTACGTTATCGCTGTTTTGGTTTGGCAAAACAGTGGAAAAAAACAAAACAAAAGCCATGTTACTCATGTTTGGGTGCTTCAATAATATTAAATATTTAAGTGCAGAGCTTTTTGGTAATCGTCTGACTTCACACGCAGTCCCAAAACATCGCTCGCTTTGACATATAACTCAGCAGCTTGTCAACACTGAGCAGCATGTTCCATAATATTGAACTTCTTCGAATGGAGCAATACACAGTGCATGGAAACAATCGAATTCCCGAGATTTAGCATTTGCAACAAGTACGTTGTTGTAAAAGTCTAAAGAAGACAGTTGAAAGATCCAACAGCGTCCCCCTGAGGTCGAATCCAATACAAACATGCTTCATGTTCCTCATATTCTGTGTATTTGGGAAGAAATGTATGACTTGAATTCCACATGTTTATAAAATGTGGAAAGTGTATTAATACATGATAATCATACAAAATATTACATTTAATGCATACTTACAGTGCACACATACAATACGTAATAATGAATATGACTCCACATTGCTTTATACCCAATGCCAATGTATATATAAACCATGGATATCTCTTTATTCTGTCATTCTTACTCTTTTTCATTGGGCCTTGAGTTTGCCCAGAGAGACAAATAAAGCTCTTTGAAATGACTTGAAATGCATTGACGGCGTTTCAGAAATGTGGAAAACAGTTTTGTCCATTCGTGACATGAAACCTTCACCTGTCCGATCAGATCTGAGGGTTTCAAGCCTGATCAGTTGGCTCCGATACCAAAGACTTTGGAGGGCATGCATGATACTGCTCACTAACGCGAAAACCTTCCACAAACACAAACAGAAGTCAGTCCCGGTCTGAACATGTGGGAACACTGAATAATGAGCAAAAACATTAAATCAAATCAGGTCAGGAGAGGTACGCTATAGGACGGGAATAAAGATGCGTTTCCTTTTGTGTTGCTGAACGCAGGCTCTTCTGGCTCGCTGTCAGTCGGAGTTTATTCAGTGATAACGCTGCTCTTTGTCTTCCTCTCAGTCGCTGTGTTTTCGCTGAGTGACACCGACAGATAAGTGGAAGATCAACAGTAACATTTCACGTCTGGGCGACACGCTCGACGCACGCAAAGGTCGCCGCTGGATGTCTGCAGCTTCCACATGGCTGCCTGCGCGGTTCCTGTAAAACCTAAGCTTGGTTTTTATGGTTTAGGAGGAAGGTCTGTCAGACGTGAAGGAGCAGCAGAACTCGCTCGGCTGGTTGTGAACCGAAGAGTTAGCATCTCCTCAGTCTGGCTCGGCGGATCGTTTAATTAGCTCTGACAAGTGACTCACACGTTCACACACGGAGCGTTGCCATTTTCTCACAGTCCCAGGTGTCTGCGTGCCACGCTCGCTGTGGGGGCTGCGGTTCAGATCCCGGTAAGTTCCCGGTCCGTCCTGACCCTCGCATCCACCTCCCAGACCCCCCCGCAGGCCATCACCAGCAGGACCGGACCGCCGGCTACGAGGTGGAGAGACCAGACCGAGAAAAGTTCAGGTTTATTGGCACTCTCATTGAATATACATTAGACTCCAGGTGTGTTTCCATCATTCCTAGAAATGCACAAAAGCTAAACGCTGCAATAAAAACTGGTAGTGGAAAAACCTAAAATACTAAAAAAAAACTTGCTCAAACATTTTGTAAGTTGGTTTTCCAGATGTGTCGATATAGAAGTTTATGTCTTTTCTCATATGAACACATCACCCAACATGACATAGGGGGTCACATGACCTAAAATGACAACTAACTAAACTCTATCAAATTCCATCCATCTTCCTCAAAGTGTCTCATAGGATGATATTTCACTAAAATTACAGGATGTATGTGCAAAAACATCCTTCAATGGAAACACCTGCAAGCAGCAATTACACTTCATTAAAGGTTTTGGACGTTTTTAGCTTTTATTCTTGCTGTATAACTGTGATGAGGAGGGCACCTATAAATACCTCGGGGAATGTTTGGCATTCCAAGATTGCAGCAGGGAAAACGCTGTGTTGTCAGGGGGAAGTGATAATGGCGCGGCCGTGCATTTGTCAGTGCGGCGGTCACATCATGTTTGGCTGCTCGCATCCTGTCCAGTGTTGTTGTGTGCTTGAAGGCAGCTTGTGCCGACCTGGTCGCGCTCTTTTATCTCCCCAGTAAAAACACCTCATATCAACATTCTGGCCACTGAGACGCAGACATCCGGTGCGAATCAATGTAAATTTCCCTTTCATGCTCACTTGCCAAAAGCCACAGACAGGAGGATGCAAAGCGGCTGCGTGTTTGTGTGTGTGTGTGTGTGTGTGTGCGGCCTGAAGGACAGATCAGGTTCTCTCTCTCTCTCTCTCTCTCTCTCTCTCTCTTCACCCTCTCGGTCTCCTGACCCTTTATCTGCCTCTGGAACGCCACGGAGAAGGACGACAGCAGCATGATGAAAAGGCAGCCCGTTAGAACCGGGGAAAAGTGAAAAACACGGAGTGATTTATCTTGGCAGCTTGTTTGTTATTCTTAACAATGAGTTCGGGGACCAGGAGTTCAAAAAAAGAAAAAAAAATCGAACACCCTTTGTAGATGGGAACGATTTTGCAGCCAGGATAATGAAAACAGCCACTTTTCAAAAGTGACGGGGAGGAGAAATGGTGGCGCTCGCCTCACCTGAGCGCCTCGTGTTGTTCCTGGAGAGGAAGACGACTGATGGTGTGACACTTTGAGCACCGGAGGAAAAGAGGAGCACTGAACAGTAAACACTCACAATAACCCCCTCGCTCTGTCTGCTTTCCATATATAATTCTTCTTAGATTAACCTGATATTTACAGACAATCTTTTTTTTGTATTGTTCGACTTGCTTTCATTTGTCCACTTGGGATAGACTCCAATTGAATGAATTAAATGAACTGAAATGGCACTGAGGTGAGGACAAAAAGAAAGGCATATAAATGCATGATTCTTTAACAGTTTTCACAGCTTTTGAGTCATTTTATGAACCAAAACAACGAAAAAATGTCAGAAAATTTGAGTCATTTAGATCCATGTCCAGTATAGAATAGCACAGAATAATGGAGGTCTACTCTACTTCTACAGATTGTAACAGGATCAGACCAGACTGACTCTCTGATAACTGGATTATCACCACGACACCATCATAATAAAAACCTCTTCTGAGGAAACGACTCATTTACAAACCGGAAAGAACTGGATTTCTCCACACAGGAACCAAGTCGGACCCCTTGTTTCTCAGACGCAGACTATTTGTGTGACATGCTTGTTAGTCACTGAACCTGAAAGGAGGACACTCTCCTGAGAGGCCGGAGGAAGACAAGAGTCCGGGGACAAAGAGGCAGAAAGAAAGAGATGAATGAAGAGGGGAAGGAGGGAAAGCTGGTCCGGGAAGGTATGAGCGAGCATTGGGCTGCAAAGTGGAATCAAGTGGAGTCAGAGCTACAGTTTCTGCTCTATGTGGCGTATTTCTGCTCTACTGTGGCATAGTTATGGCGCTATCACAGAACACTCCTGTTATTTTTTTCGATATATTTCCTCACCTCGATGTTATCAACAACTCCAGTTTCACTTGAGATAAACGGCCAAAATAGATGCAAATCGCAAGAAAAAATAGCGGCGAGAGACACGGAGACACAGATAGTATCAGAGGTAGCAATAATCCAGTCCAGATTTCATCTGAAAATGAAAACAAAACACAGAAAAAAACATGGGAGAAAGAGAAATTTGACCTGGTGGATAGTGACGGGTTGTCTGTGACTAACTGCTCGCCCTGTGGGTGCAGTTCCTTATCAGATGCCACGTAATATTTCAGCACCGCACTGACTCCAGGTGGGTCGCAGGATGCCTGACTGGTTAGTGGAAACAGCAGGTAGGTCACTGGTTCGCAGCCCAGTTGGGGGTTCCTGTATGGAGTAGGTCTGGGTCCATTCAAAGTCCAAAAACGTGCATTTTTAGGCATAAAAAGTTGCCTCTTTGCCATATTGTGTGTGACACCATTGGGTACATATTGATCATAGGTGCAGCATAAAGGTGTGGAAGAGATATGGTGAAACTTTCATTTCTATTTTCATTTCCCAGCATGAAATAACAAAGCTGTGAGAACAGAGGTAGAGCGCTAGTCTGGCTTCATCCAAAGGTAACAGAAAATGTCTGGCCTCGCCTCCAGCTCTCGCTGATTAACCACGCTATATCTGGTTCATCGGTCTATACATAAACATGGTTAAATAAACTGCTTCCAGGGAAGTGTTTAATAAAACAGTTTACTGTAGACTGCTGCTTGGCTGAGAGCGCGACCTTAATTGATCTTCTCAGACTCCAGGAAGTTATTGCTCTCGACTGAGAAATAATCTGGCACACGGCTCGTAAAATGTTGGATGACTCCTTCTGTCACCTTGCAACTCAGACGACTTGTGATTTATGTGTCACCTCCTCACTGACACGGATACGTTTCTAAAAAAGTGTGTTTGTTCTTCTAATAATGCCCAGCACTATGGCCGACCTCTATACGCCGACAAATGCATGCTAGACTGCATGCAGGTCTAGTAAACATCCAAATTTGGAGATGTTTTCCCCCCCGACAGAGACTTTGTGTTGATATGTTGTTGTTGAATGACGGGAGAACAAAAAAAAAGCCTGTTATCATCTGCTGAAAGAGTTATAACTCCAGACAACTCCGCCTGGAACGTTTGTTATTCTAATTCCGATGCAGGCAGATCCTCACAAACAGCGTTATCCACATTCTTCATCTTGGCGCGATGCTGGTGTCACCTCCTCCCTCGCCTCTCCTTAGGTAATGAGCTCCGGGGAGAAGAAGCCCGGCTAAGCGTGAGATATCTTGGCAGAGCCCGTTTCGGAGTGACTCCCTCCTAATTCCCTGACCTGTCCTCTCTGAGATCAGCGCCACCAGGGATCAAAGCTGAGCCCAGAGGTCGCAGGGGTCACGTCCCTGCTGGGCTGATGGAGGCCGTCAGGGACCTAACGCCGTGTAAACGTAAACTTTATAGTTTCCTCGTAGCGGGGGGAACGTCTTCAGAGGGGGCCTAACGGCATCCATAATGACGCCGGGGTCCCTCAGTCATCTCTAATAGAAGGAAACAGCTCCTTCTCTCCTCTGTCTCACTAATCCCTCCGACCTGAGCCTGCAGCCTGACAGACACACGCCTCCAAACACTCTTAACTGCTCCATTACCTGCTCGCCACAGGCCGCGGGCGTCGACAGACGGCTTCTCGCTGTTGGGCGACCCAGAGCCGCACAAGCCAGCAGTGATGGGAAAAGGTTAAGTTAAAAGGCGCTAATGACGGATGCCATCCCGGGTCGTGCCATTTAAGATGATAGACTGCGTGCTTACTGTAATTGAATCACAGAACGAATTCCCCGTGGCTGTAAAAGCGAGTCGCCAGTGGCCCTAAACACAGTTCTGACTGTGAATGCATTGACTGACACACATAAAGCGATTAAAAAGGAAATCATTAACACAGAGAGGATCGTAATGATGTGTCATAGAGCTACAACACACAGACATTCAGTGATAACAGTGAAAAGTTAATCTGTGTTAAACTTATCTCAACACTGTCGTATTTTTTGTTTTTACATACATTATAAATGTAAATTCACCCTTTTAAGGTACCCAAGTGTGTTATATCACATTGTTTGGGACAATTGCTCTGCTTTTGGTCCAACTCAACTGTCATTCATGTAAGTGTCAGAACCACTTTTCTGTGGCTCAAAATGACAAAATTGGTAATACAAAGTTGTGAAAATGGTTATTAACAGTCTTGGGGCACAGTTGTCCATTTGCTGCTTCGCTACAGTGAAGGTTCGGGCCAGAGGAACGAACCCTGGAATAATAATAAACTAATAACCGAGCTGCAGGCTCTGAACAAAGGGAGTGAAGTCTGTGTCAACTCGATGGTGAGCGGCCAGCGTCCTCGTCCTGAGTTTCGATGTGTTTTTGATTAAAAAAAACGGGGAGCACTGTGTACCTTCTCTGACTCTACCTCCCATTACTGGGACAAAGGCAGAGTTGACAGAAGAAGAGGAAGAGAAACAGGAGGAGGAAGAGGAGGGAGAGATGGCATCGAACAACAGGAACCTTGGCAGGGGATGCCTGTTAGAGACCGGCTGACTGACTGGAACACAGTGCCCGCAAACAGGCTCGATGTGAGGACAGAAATCGAGGAAAAAATATTTTTTTTTGTATTGTTTCTTCTTTTTTTTCAATCTCCGGCCTGTGAGGTCTGCCCGGCACAGGTGGCACCTGGCGCTCCATCCCCTTCCTGCCCGTCTCCTCGCCCAGCATCACCTCCGTACCGCTCTCTCTCAGACCTCCCAGTCGCTCCGTGAGTGGAATCAGCTGCTAAAGGTGGCAGGATCCGCTTGCGTAACTCTTTTAAGGCTCGACATTGTGAACATTTCATGCTCCGCGGCCTGTTCCAACGGTTTCGCTCTGGAAACATTTTTCCACATAACAAGTTGTATGCAGTGATCAAGCTGTTTTCCATATTTCAGGAATCCGCTTCACGGGTGGCGTCCGCGATGTGTTGCAACCCGAGGGCCGTGTCGAGCGGGTCGTCCCGGTGGCGGCGTGGAGGTTTAGCATGCACACGCGGCTGCAGGTGAAGCAGATGTGAGAGGAATGACACGCCGGAGCCGGAGCCGGAGTCGCACACAGACTTGCGTGATATCTAGGGCGCCACAGCTCCCTTAGGGGAGATTACACGTACTGTACAGTATGCTTGCAAGCACCTGCTAGGGATTTTGGAAAAAAAAAGAAAGAAATTCCTTACATTCATGTTCTGTGTGCTCCACAGTGACCCCTCAGTTCACACACTAGCATTCCTGAGGTCCTGGAGGAAGGTATGATAATTTCTTTCCAGCTTCGCTAATGCAACAAGCCGCAGCCTTTGTCCTGCACACATTCCACCGACACATGGAGCAGATTTGGGTAACGATGGCCTGACAGCTGATCTGTGGCCCGTGATGATGTCTGGAGCCGCAGACTCGTACGAGGGAGGCGGGGCTGATCCGCGGTTTGTGATGGAAGGAGTTTAACTCAAGCGGATCATCATGCGTAACTGACTTTGATCAGCGTCTTTGTAATGGAAGAGGCGAGTGTGGTTTGCTGGGTGGCGTGGCTGCGTAGCCTCACGGCCAAACGGTCCTGAGGGCTGAACCCGACAGAGCTGCAGCTTCTCCTCTCCTCCTCTCCTCCGAGGGTCAGGTGAGCGGAGGAAGTATGAATTACCCAGACACAGGAACGTCCACTCGTCTCTTTTTGACTACGAGGACGAATCGGAAACCTGTGGAGCTATAAAGGCCGTGACACGAGCCTTTCTAGTTCCCTGGTCAGAAACTGAAACATGGATGCTGCAGCTACAATTCCCGGGATGCTTCCTCAAAAGGAAGCGAGTTTCAGCTCCACTGGAGATGCTGCACATTTCAACTCTCACCTTGAAAGTGTCTTCTAACCCCCTGCAACCTGCATCTGAAAACCTTGCATAAAAAAGTGTAGAGTTTGTGGAATGTCTTAGATATTATGCAAATCTCCACATCAAGATGTCTTGAATTAGGCTATCGAGGAAATACAGGAAAGTCTGCAGGATATCGATTTCAAGAGAGACATGCGGATATCACAACCACACAGGGCTGCACACAGACACCGACTGCAACACAAGCAGGAGAGAAACTGAAACTTGTTGTGCAACTCAAGAGTTTCTTGGTAATTCTGTGGTTGAGACTAATTGCCTGGGGTTCAGAAGAGGACACCAAACGAGACATAAAACCTGGATCAGGCTCTCATCAGAGATTACCTAATTACATGAACTCTCAATCTCTCTATCTATGCAGTGTTATGACTTCATCTAATTAGAGAAATCACACTGCGGTGTAGCAACGTTTGCACCGATCGAACGGCCTCGCTCGCCGAGCTGGTTTGTGATTTTCCAGGCATGTCAGTGGTTGACACGTTCAGCGAGATCACGCAGCATATCTGAGCGCTCAGATCACTGTTTGTTTAGGGTTGGAATATCTGTGTGTGTAGCTGCAGGAGGTCGCTACTCAGAGCCGGGGCGAGACCAGAGAGGCCCCACCTGGAAGTACTTCTGCGGGGTCAAAGGTCAATGCTATTGAACCTGAGTGACAACGTCTACGAGTCAACAAAAAACAGTGTGAGTGAGCGTAATGAGAGAAATGTTGAACAAAGGGAAATCTGGTCTTCTTTCACCGTGTCACTCTTCCAGACTGCCTGGTTTGACCAATTAAAAGGACAAAATAAACTTTTTAAAAAATGGAAAAAAAAAAGTTTGCAGTATTAACATTTAAAGCAGCGATTACAAAGACTCAAAAAGTTGAGCTGAGTCATTTTCTGGTTTTTAGAGTCTTGGAAAAACTGGAACTCCAGCTTCTCTGGATTCCACTTCTATACACTGTGCAAACATGCAAAAAGGTTTCAACTCCCAGTCGAGTTTACATGTTTTCCAAGGGTGCATCATCTCAGAGTCTCAAATACATGCTTGGGTCAATTGGAGGCTCGAGGGGGCGAGTATGAAAGTGAATGGATGGATTCTATATCATCTACTGCACATCTAAAAAGGTAGATCAGTAATAAGTAATACCTCATCAGATGAAACTGACACGATGTGACCTGAGAGGCATTTGAAAGAGACAGATGGAGGTAAGTAAGTCAATAAGTAAGTAAGTTTTAAAAGTTTTAAAACACCCACGAGACTTTTTATAAAGAAAACCCTGCAGTTGTGACTTTTCAGGAAACAGAAAAAGATTAATTGGAGCATGTGTGACTCAAATTAAAACAATTGATATTGCGCTATCAATCTCCAACAAAACTTCTCTCCCTCTCCCTCTCTCTCTCTCTCTCTCTTCCTCTTTGTAGCTTTGACCTTGATGTAACCGAATTGTTTCGCACAATAATAGGAAGCATTTAAAGGCTTTAATATCAGGAAAGGCATCTCCTCAGACGTTGTTTGTCATGAGGGCTGGAGTGAAACACTGACAGCCACAGGAAGGCATCTGCTGGGCAGGTTCCCCTCTGCACGAGCTGAGAAGAATAGCTGTCACTTTGTTTGGGCGCTCTGATGTCAGGTCGATGGAGGATGCCAGGTGACCTCGGTGGCACAAAGTCCCTGATTAATGCACAGGGTGCAGGAGGATGCCAGCTCGTGCCAAAACAAAACGATGCCCGAGGAAGTGCAGGAAAAGCCTTGTCAAAGCTAAACAACAGCACGCCGACTCCTTCCAAAACAACAACAGAGGCAGATCGCGACCTCCTTTCTTTTTGTGGAACAATCAAGAAAACATAATGTAAAAAAAAAAAAAAAAATGCGACCCATGTACAGTGTGCAGTACAGTCAAGGGGAACTTGCAAGCCAAGAATCGAGCACTTTGACCCACATAGACCGTGAGTCCAGATTCGCCCAAGGTCACCGAACCTTCTCGAGGCGTATTTAGTCTATTCAGCGATCGCTCTTCATAACATCCACAGAGGGGGGGGGGGGTTCGCAGTCTTCATGTCTCTGCTTATTGAGGAATGCCAGACATTCCCTCCGCTGTGTGTGTGTGTGTGTGTGAACCCGTGTGTATGTATGCGGACTGTGGATGTGCTTTGTGTGTGTTTGCGTGTGCATGCTCTGACCTGAGCGCAGACATGAACATAACATGTGAATTCACCTCCTCAAAATTCCAAACCCTTGTAGCGGCCACGAGCCAAAACAAGAAGATGGTTTCCTGTTTTGTTCTCTGCCCTTTTGAAAGGAGAGACTCCCACCTTTCCACCACCCACAGTCCACCTACAGCCCCCCCACTTCAAACATAAACACACACACACACACACTCACACACACACACACACACACACACTTCAGCTCCATGAGAAAGGGATGGAAAAGTCTAGAGAGGAAAGCTGCAAAGCTTTCAAAGTCTCCATCCCTAAGTAGTTTTCCATTTCATTTTCTCTGCAGAGTGATTTAATTCGCGGCTTTTGTGTCTTATCTTTGCTCACAAAAAGCTGCACAACCACCCGTAAGCTACCTGTTCCATAAACATGCAGCTCCGCTTCCTGTTGTTCGCCCCAGACTTTTCCTAAGTGGTACAAGTGGTAGAAGCCGCAACCAGACGACTCCCTGTTTAAAGCTGCAGTGCAACACCAGCCGCTGGTTTTCCTTACAACACTCATCGACGTGATGATGAAGTTAATTGCCATTCAGGTCCTGTCATGCAACCATCTCAAACATCACCCAATGATTGATGTGAGTGAAACTGCTCTAAGTGAGAGTCCGGTGGCGTTTCGATTTGATTTGAGAGCATCTTTTAGTTGTATCGAAACATGCTGAAGAAAGTAGATTGTTGAAGATTTTAAAGATCAGTTCTGAAGAACGATGCAAAAGATTCAAGACAGGTGTTTTAGTGGCATGTTGTACGTCATTACCCATCCATCTTCACATTATCTCTCAATTGGTACCTCGTGCCAGAGTAAGACTGGTAGAGTCGGACTGGTACAGATTTAGCTATCTCAGTGGAGGGGGAGGGGTGTGGCAAGAAACTGTCAATCATGCTGCTGAACCATTTCATCTGATGGCAGCAGTCTTTCGCACGCACACCTAAAAGTCAGAAAGAAAAGGTCGATTGTGGAAAGGTTCCTGGGTCTGTCCATCACAGAGACTTTGGTGTGATATTATCTGAGGTTATGTTTTCCTACGGGTCCCTGAAGTGAACATGAACCCCCTGCTAGGTGTAGCTTCCTGCTAGCTTAGTAAAAGTTAAGCTTGCTAGTTAACAAATAATACAAAGTACAAAGACAAGATACTGGGACAGGAATATACCCTGGACAAGTTGGAAATCCAATGCAGGGCACATACATTCACTTTCACACCAACACCTCAATCAAAAGTCTCATATATCGCTAAACGTGCATGTTCTTGGACTGTGGGAGGACATGCAAACTCTGTCTTACCAGGAGTCAAATATGAGCGCTAACCACTCAACTACCATGTGTCCCATCACCGAATGTATCTGGAAGCGATGCCCTATAATACGGTGTTAAGTTTGAGTCGAAATTGCTGTTTATATATCCACGTATATAAAGCTGGAGTCGACATAAGGCGGTGAAACCCACAAAGTTAACGTAAAGCTGGGCGGCCCGAGCCGAACGCCTCCCTGTCATTCCGCCTCGCCAGATTGACGTCGGCCAGCTGGAAATTAGACGCCTCCTTTTGTTTACTCCCGCCTGACGTCAAGGACTCATTGTGTGAGAAATTACTATGAATTTGCAAGGGGGAAAACCTCCCCCGGGTCACCATCGCAAACTGCATATGACGGCCGCAGTGTGGGCGGGGCTTCTGTCAGCTGTCAGTTAACACAGGTTTAGAAAGTTACCACTGAACGTAGCCCCGACTACACCGTGACATAACAACAACAAAGTGCAGATGAAACTTCACACCTTCACTCAAATCATGAGGTGATTAATTGGGATTTGCTGCTAGACGGCTGTCCGCACAACAGGAAATTCCTAAAACTGGGTTTTTACTCCCAAGATTTGTGAAGATAGAGGCCCTGCCCGCCCACCCCTCTCCCTGTTTCGGCAACAGTAAAGAATAAGGAGGCGAGGCGAACATTTTTAGAGGAATCCTTGCTGTAAATAAACAGGGAGGGGAAGGGGTTTGGAGGGGAGGAGGTGAGCTGTGCAGGGAGGGAGGGAGACTCTTTTATTGCAACAGTTGATTGTTCTCAGAGTCAAAACAACGCACGCTCAAGCCACTGTAGACTGGCATTGTAATAACAAACAATCCGTATTTTCTGCCATCGAGGTTTATACAATCCGAATTGTCAGTCAGGCAGTGGAAAAAAAGGCGAGAGCCCGGGCCACAGACAGAGCGGGTGCAGGTATCTGCCCGGGCGCAACCAGGGCTGGAAATAACAGGAACCGGCGAGTGGCTCCTGCAGCGCTGCAGATAAGAGCCGGGCTGAATGAGGGACCTCGGGGGGCTGCCGGAGCCGCCTCACACCCCGCTCCAGAAACGTGAATAACGCCGATAGTATTCAGCTGTTAGGGGAACGGGACAATAAAGTGCCGGGAATCTCGGAAGAACAAAGCCGAAACGCTGGGGCGATACGTGACACATCACGTAATATCTCGGTTTTGTTTGACTGTCGGCGTCTGGGCAGAATGATGACATGTTGTCGAGCGCCGTTTGCGCCTCAATTTTCTCCCCTTATTTGCCCTTCAGACAAGTTGTGATGCAATGGAAAAGATTGCGTGGAAGCAACTCGAGGAATGCTTTTCGCACCCAGAACCGTAAACACAACACGGTGGGGGGAGGGGAGAGGAGGAGGGGGGGGGGGGAGGTCATCGTGATTGCAAAGGTGAAATAATCAAATGTCCTGTATTCACGGGACGGCTTCGATTTGGCTGTTAGTGTTTCCGAGTGAAAATATTATGAAAATCTCGGAAACAAACACGCTTATCGTTTTATCATCAGCGAGCAGAGCAGTCCTGAGGAAAGGGCCTTCTCCCCGTCGCGTTATGTAATCCTAATATGGCTGATTTCTCCTTGTTTTTCTTTTCTTTTTGGGGCGGTAAAACGAGGTCAAGCGTCGCATTTATTTAATATCTCCTTGGTATGCGCTGGGCGTGCTCCGGCTGACAAACTGCAGGGCTGGATGTAGACGCCACACTCTGTGATTACCAGAGGCCAAAACGCATCTCGCTCCTCAGAAAGGATATACTTGTCATAAACAGACATGTGGTGTGTGTGTGTGTGTGTGTGTGTGTGTGTGTGTGTGTGTGTGTGTGCCGACTTGCTTTTCGGGGCCTCGCAATCATGGCAAACTCAAGATTAATCATTTTAAATATAGATAGCGGCTCTCGCATGAAAGCCTCGCTCCGCCGCACAAAAATAACCCGACCGGGGAGGAGGGATGCGGCAGGTATATCTGGAAATTGCCGAAATTGGAACATAAACATCAATTAAAGTATCGTTTTGGCTGAACTGGGGATTTGTGGCACAAATGTTAAAATTGTGGAGATACGGACTAAACATCCCCGTCTTCCATAAATCACAGTGCAGCGATATGATGCCAAACACATCGGCGGATCCAGTTTGAAGGAAATGTAATTGCTCTGTGGATTATCTCGCCTGTCAACATTTCTCAATCTCTGCACAGTCGTCTTTTTATGACAAAAAAACGTTGTTTTCTGGGTGGTTTGGTGCGTGTTCGCCAGCTGCTCTGAGGTCCCCATCATTCAACGCAGGTTATTTACAATTATTTACATACTCTCTGGAGGAAATCCTTTCACTGAGTGCACAAAAACAATATCTATGAAAGGATTGTGGAATTGCCTGGAGAGTGGTGTCAATCTTAAAATCTAATTGGTGGAAATAACGCGAGGCTGGCTGATGTCCAAACATTCCCATAAATATGTCAGTCTTGCTTTATTTACAGCTCTTCTTCTTTTCTGTCAGGCTGATGGAAGTCAAGGTGCACTTGATTGTCTTCCAAACCCAATTTCCCCAGACAAGTTCGCAGCATGAAAACGTATTTTTAGAAAACAGAATTGGATCGCTTTGATCACAATCCACTTTCGTGTGAGATTGGAGGTAATTTCTGATACAAACGACTGCTTGGACCTGGATATCGATAGTGCCGTGGAATAGGATGAAGGGACTGTGATTTAAGCTGTCCCAAAGCAATGTTGCTCCTAAACAAAGCCACGCAGGCATAATGCTGGTGAGAATTCAATCTTTGTGAACTATGGATGCCCCGAGGACTCTGGCGAACGAGCCGGAGCTGCATTCCTGCCACTCCTCGTGAGGAGTTCCCGACCGATCTGAACAGCTACTGTGCTCGCAGGAAGCTCCGGACGGACGCTGGTGGCCGATCGAGGGCCTTCGAAGAATTCAGGTGAGTGAAAAATAAGAGCGGGAACGAGAGGTCCCAGCAGTCCGGTGACTCAGAGAAACACCAAGTTCTTTCTTAACACTTGTAAACAATGAGAATTTCCAGCACTTCCCCGTTTCCCTGGCTCTCACTTGTTGGCCGTGCTGGTGTTTTGCTGTTTGCTTGTTATTCAGGTCGGACTGGAACGGGTTCCTCCTCGTCACTCAGTGAGTAGGCTTTGCAGTAAAGGACGAGGGAGCGTGCCAGTTCGGCTTGATTGGCAGCCAGCTTGAAGTTTGCACTCAGAAAATGACTTTGATCTGGCTGCTACTGGATATGGAGAATGGAGATCCCTTCTGGGTGTTGCGGCTGAGTCACTTTGACCAAGTTTCGTCTAGTCACCCATCTTCGGGTGGTGACGCACCTGGTTGAGTCCGCAAAACCTAAAGTGCAAGAATTCAGGGGCGACTCAGGTCGACTGGAATCAATCAGTCTCAAAGCCGGAATGTAGACGTGGTGAATCCAACACAGATATCACCTGAAAGTCATGTTTACCCTGCATCCTCCGGACCCGAGCTGCTTTCCCAGGAACATTAGACTTTGACATCAAATGTCACCACATTCACATGTTCTACATGCCACAACTGGCACGCAAACTCATCAGGCTGCCTCAAATTAAACATTAATGACGACCTCTGGCGGGAGAAAAACGGGAATGGTTTTATGAACTAATCTGCTGCGATGCAGCCGACAGAGACGCAGAGATAATGACGTCGTGTGAAGTACAACGCGAGGGGAGATTAGACGTGATAGCTGCAACTTGAATTTTACTTTTAGTCTCAAAGTCCGTATCTTAAACTCATTTCTACTATTACTATTGATTTCTCAGAAACTTGTGCAGATTCATGTTGTTGAATCATTGAATCAATCGTGGATATATAGATGTATTTTTTGAAAAAACTCAATTTAAAATGCCTATATTTAGTACAACCAATGACACTTTGACATTGATAAGCCTTCACTCTCTGACCTTTGGCACGTGCAGCCGATCCATTAAAGCAGAGCTCACAGTACGTGATGGAGACGTCTTTATCGATCTTATCACCCGAGGAGGGGCCGCAATCAGATATCCCACCCTGCGTCCACGTGTGGACCTTCATTGTTGTCTCAGCCGTGTTTGCATTGAAGACGCTGATAACAGGTGGAGTCAAGTGTGAGTGAAAGACGGTCCGGACTTGTTGGGAGATTCTACGACAATCTACCGCATATCTGTGTTGTCAAGCAATAAAAGTGTTAAACCGGACAAAACAAAGCCAATAAAAGTGTTGAATCCAACAACTCAGCACTCGCTTCCAGCTCAGTGAAAGCAACACGTCAAGAGATCTTTATGAGTTATTACATACGCCTCTTAATCTGCACTGATCTCTTCACACATCTGCGCCTCTAATGAAATACCTCCGAGAGATGTGATTAGAGAAATCTGTTCAATGTCTGCACCTCATCTGCACACACACACACACACACACACACACACACACACACACACAGGCGGCTCTATTAATAACATCGCGTGCTGGCAGTTTGTCTTCCTCCGACTCTCACGCCATGACATCACGGGGTTTAACATATTCGCCGTGTTACGGAGCGGCTCGCGCTAAGTCGGGCTGACAGCCGGTGACATTAAGCAGCATTCCTAACATGCTGCCCTGTTGGGGAAAGCAGTTAGAAGATCATAACATATTTGAGTGAAGTTTGATGAGCGTGCAGAGCTGAGGGGGGTGTGGGGGGGGGGGGGGTGGGGGGGGCTTAAGAGAGGATTTCGCTGATCACGTTAGAGCCAATAAACGGTGTCGCTCGGTTCAGTTCGTGGCGTGGAGCATGATGGAAAAAAAAAAAAAGCAACATCCCTGTCGCACCGAAAAACACGCGCAGGCTTCATCTGTTTCGACTTGTCAAAGGTTACGAAACACAAACTGGAACCTGGTGTCGAGTTCTTTGTGTTCCTCCTTAAATACTCCCATCTAATTGTGCAGCAGCGCGGCTCATGTCTAATTGCTGAAACTTAAAGCTGAGTTAAGACGGTAATGCCCCAAACAATGGACGCCTGCCAGCTGCCCTCCATCGGTGAAAACTTACCAAAGCGCCGTTAGGAGCGGTCTGCACCCACCGCTCTTAAACTGGTTAAATGAAGGACTTAGGGAGCTTTGCACAGTGAGCATAAAAAGTAACTTTTACAAAGTGACTTAAGTGTCGATAGATTATGCCCCGCCAGGAAAGCCCTCCCACAAACAGTACGAGACAAGACGCTCGGAGGTCACATGGTATCGATGCCTCAAGTCGATGCATGATTAAAACGACTCGGCCTCCAAAATCTTTGATGGGGAGAGAAACTCAGCAACTCTGTCAAACTCCTATATTTGTCCTATATTTGTGACTTTATATTTCCAAAGACAAATGCTGGTTTGTTTTTATTGAGGGGTGTGTGCATGCATGTGCAATGGAGGGAGTATAAATGTATGAAATTCATGCATGTGTGTCTGTTCTTAGATTACATGAATACTTGTAGTTCTTTTAAAGGGGAGATGCCGTAACTTTGTTGCATGTGCACAGGGTGCATGCAGTGACAATGAAAACACGTTGATTCTGACTCTTTCCCATTGACCCAGATAAACATGTCACTATTGCCACTGTTGAAGCCTCTTTTGCAGCCATTCAGACTGAACCCACTGTCATTCATGTCCCAGCAAAGGGTGCTTCTTCAGTCAATGGGAATGGGAGTGAATGGGTGAACATGACTGAGATTGTGAACAGCAGAAAACAACTATGGTTTGGTAAAGCGTCTATTCATTTATTATAAGTGCTTGCTGACATTAACGAACATATATTTAGTTTTTGTGCATCCTTTCAAAGAGCAGGAATACAGGAACCAGAGTGAATGTGAAGCTATTTCTGGTAACGTTGACTGTACTTGCTGGCATGTACCCTCAATTCCATTAAAAGCCACAGGAAATGGCTGCTAACATTAGCCTAAACTCGATAACACTAAGCATCAGCTGCAGTGCAAATAAGCATCGGTGCTAAGAAAAAAAGCACACAGTGGACACATTAATCAACATCTTATGATATAATACAATGTGTTGGAATAATGCGTGGTTGCTACTGTTCTGTTGTTAAAGAAGAAAAGCCATAAAACTTCAAGTGTTTTACAGTGGTTTGTGAGGTTGAGACCTTAAAACTCAAGCGTGTTTGTGCACGGTTGAAACGATGTCCAAGTCTTACGTACAACCCAACAATTTAATTCCAAGCACCCTCGCAGACATGGACACAGTCCAGCAGAGACTCAGAGTCAATGTGACGGGGAAACATGAAAGATATTTCATCACCATCTAAGATAAGAGATCACCTGCCACGATTGCCTACCTCCATAACTTATTTCGGTGTGAGAGTAGATTTCGATATTGACACATTGCAATGACGCACAATTGCTCAACTTTTTGGTACCCGAGACACTAAAAGCGTCGAAAAACAAAACGTCTAATCGTCCATACGTTCCTGCCGCCGCATTAAAGCGTTGTTTGTGTATGTTTGGGTCTGGTCGTGTAGGGGCATTTCAGATAACAACCCGATCTCGAGAATATCCAAACACGACTACGCCCCTCCACGAGAAGAATGCATCCGGAGTGCCATCTGATACGGCTGATCCAAAAAGGCGTGAAAAATCCGAAGCATGACAAGATACGGGATGAATCATAAGGAAAAGTGTACAGTCACGAACACCCTCATCCCTGCCTTGACATTACGGCTTCGACCAACAAATATCAAAATCTGTCCGGCTCATCCGTCGTTAGTGTCGTAATCTCACACTTTAGCGGGTTACTCTGTATGTAACCAGGGTATTGAAGCTCAAAAAGCATACACGTATGCTGCTAGATGGAAGGTTTCGATGCTCGGCTCCAGACTCGGATTCTGAACATTCCTGCGTTGATGCGTCGAGGGCGAGGGCGTCAGCCACCATGTTTACGGGCGGCAGACGGAGGCGTGGCCATGTGACTCCCTCCTGGCATACGGGCCGGACCCCTGCCAGAGCCGGCCTCACCTTCCTGGAGGGTGATGTCATGGCCCGCCACCTCTCCCTGTCTGCTGCTATCGCTACCCATTCCAAGTGGCCGCTCATCCTCATCCCATCAGGGCATGAGGGCTCGTAACATCCCTCCTCTGCTTTCAAAGAGGAGAGAGGAGGGGGGGGGTGGGGGTGGGGGGGGGGGGGGGTGTAAGTGACGAGTTGGAATACAGTGACAAAAGAGATCAAAGATCATGCCAACGAGAGGAAAAGCGAAAAGTATTATGGAGGGATTTATAGCTGCAAAAGATGGAAAGATAGTACAAATATGGAAAAATCCATTGACCTGCTTAACATCCCTGTAAACGGGCCTTCTGCCAGCCTGATTTCCCCCGGCCTGTGGACTCTTGCAAAGACGTGGCAGCGCAGGAAGCAGAATTGAATGCATCCCTCTAGGGTCCATATATATACCCAGGAGAGCCCACTCGCCCGCTCGCCTTCCTTCTTTCTCTCCCTCTCTCTTACAAAATAGGATTAAAGTTTGGCCAGAACTACCATGCTGGAGGCTGACAAACGGAACAGCGAGCTGGCAGCGTGAACGTGGTTATGAAACCAGCTAAGCCTAACGTAGCGCCCGTCCAAATATTAAACACTCACACACACACACACACACAAACACAGAGCGATTACAGGCTTTTATAATACTCATCGACGGTCATTATCCCGGGATAAAATGTGTTATTTCAGGCATGACGAACAAAGAGATTGCACAGAGACAGGTTTGGGTTTGTGAAAGGTAACAAACGAATCACAAGCCCCGACATCGAGCCCGTGCTCTGCGCTCCATTGTCATCTGAGCGTTACCTGCTGGCGCGCAGATTAGCCGCAGTGTTTCCCGTTGGCCATGGCAACCAGCGCGGCTGATTGAGCCGCGGGGAGCAGGAAGTGCTGCGAGGACAACAGGATGTGCCCTGGCTCCGCCGTCGAGGGTCGAAGAATTCAAGGAAGTTATTGTACTTTGTGGAATGGGCCCAGGAATGCAAGATGTCTGCCGTTTTTTTGTTTTGTTTTGTTTTGTTTTGTTTGGTTTGGTTTTGTTTTGCTCTTTTTTTTTTCTTTAGGTCTAAGTCGTATCACATGTTGGACACGACGGGCTTTGAAGATAATGCGACCCTGTGATACAAGTGTGACAATGTCGCTGGCATGCAGATGTTTGATGTGCCCCCCACACCCTTCCCACCCCCACCTCCCACCTCCACCCAACCCGACAGGCTGAATGCTGAACCTCCCTCAGCTGTTATTCAGGTGATGGATGTGTGAAGGTTTGATCAAATTATTTGCAAGGTAGCTGGAAAAAGCCTGTCACCGGGGGAAAAATGCTGCTCACAACAAATGAAAGACCTTACAACCCCAGAGGAATGTGGCTATCAGCACGGCAGTGATGCATTCAGAGAGCCAACAAAATCTGATTAATGCAGAGTTAAAGCAAACAGCCGGTGTGAAAGCAGGATCCTTGACCAGCTGAACCCCCCCCCACCCCCTCCCACCCCAAATGGAGCCCTCCGAGAAGCTCGAGACATACTTACACATTCTTTCCAGGCTGTACGACAATGTTCTGTATACAGTGTGTTCTGCGGGGCTCTTGAAAAATTAAAGGTGCAAGTTTCTCCACAACAAATCAAGGAAAATGGAAAGAGTGAACCTCGAGTCTTGGACTCGAGCTAAACCTAAACCGAATGAAATATTCCAGTCTTGCTTTGAATGCACCATTACATCAACACTGTGCATAATATTTGGCGGCAACAGATGTAGAACATCGTGTATAAAAAGCTGTAGATTTACGCAGATACTTAGTGAATCAGCTGTATGCACAATCTAACTATTCATCATAGCATATCTATGCTTTTTGGATAATTTATCCCATGTAAAAAAGCTATTTGTATGTTTGAAGTAAGTTTTCTTGATGCTCTCGAAGAAATTGTGTTTGGCATTCTCCTCCGTTTTCTGACATTTTACAGTTGCTCCATTGCAAAAACATTTAATTCGAGACAGCTTTTTTTATATCTTTGTTTCGTCTGGCCGACGGACCAAAACACCCCAGAGATGTTCGGTTTACAAACATTTACAAACGCGGTCAAACCCCACATCTTTTGCTATCCCCTGCTTGAAAATCTGCAAAACATTGCACGCTTTATTTTTTTTTTCTATCCATCATCTTGGGCCAAACGGAGCTCTGGCAGTCCTGTGTCTCCGCTGTTGGTTTTGCTTCGAGCTTAATTGGTCATTGAAACCATTCCCTGACACATCACCCTGCTACAGGACGCCTGAGCTCTTAATCCCGACTCTCCTCTGCAGCCTGTGGCATCTATTCACACTTTTCCTGCAGACAGATTATGTATCCGGTAGCCTGACACTCTTAGCTCTGGCGGGCCGTTTGATCCCGCCTGTAGCCGGGACTCAGCAGCCCCAGATGCCCCTTCCTTCCCTGTGTTCTGCATGTTTCCGTTGTGACAGCCCCCACCACCACCACCCCCCCGACGCGTGGATGGAGCTGGCGTCCTCCAGGTCAGAGGGCGCCGGGGGTCATGGGTTAACACCACAGGCTGCGCTCCAACAACAAACAAGTTGTCCCCCAAAATCCCCCAAACAGGGGCTGGAAGGCTTCACTCTGTGGTCCTATAAATCCCGTCACACTCTTAATATAGGCGGCTCGGTCTCTACACAGAGAGTCGATGGCTCTTCTCTTCTTTTCAGGCTGCCCGGTGGTGGTATTGTGGCTGTGGGGAACAGAGATAAATCTTTTCTCCACTTTGCAATCTGCTCTGTGGCATCTATTCAAGGTGTACACCATAAAAAACATGCAATGGAGTGAAACGCACTGGGCTAATGGGTGGGGGAGGTATGTGTGTGTGTGTGTGCGTGTGTGTGTGTGTGCGTGTGTGTGTGTGTGTGTGTGTGTGTGTGTGTGTGTGTGTGTGTGTGTGGACTGATCCGCTGACAGATCGAATGTTTGCTCGGTGCTGAAAGCCACGTTCTGCCTGTGGGATCAGGGTGTCTGTTTGTGTGCCTAGAGGTGTAGCAAACAGCACATCGGTCCCCCCGATGATGTGTTCTTCAATGGAAGGGGTTAACAGGTTTGACCTCACCCCCGCCCCCCCACCCTACCTCACTCCCACCCGACTCCCCCCGAAGACATGTTGGTCAAAGACACACAGGTCGACCGGCACAGACTTGAAACTTTTGATTTCAGTGAGACTGCAGTCAAACATGCTTTATTCTCACTCAGTTTGGCAGAGCAGCCAAACCCCCCGGGACTTCAGCCAATCATTTCACTATTCTGCTTATGAGCCTTTGCATTGATTGAAGAACTGTTTGATCCATAAAATGTGTGAAAACGCAGCACAGATAAAAAGATGTGATGAAATGTGATAAGGGAAATCATCACGGGAACTCAAGGTGACATTTTTCACCCATTTTGTCTAACCAATCATGGAGATACATATAAAAATAACCCATTCATTCATTATCTTTTCCACTTTGTACTTCAATGGTGTCATAGGAGTTTGCTGGTGCCTACATCCAAAGCACACATGGAAAAGGGAGGGAATACAACCAGTTCGAGTCATCAGTCGAGCTAACCATGCATGATTTTTTGAAGGAAACCAGAGCACATTATGAAGACCTTTTCACAAGGACAACATATAGAGTCTGCAGAGACAGACGCTGGGTCTGACCAGGGTCTCAATGAGGGACTTTCTTGCTTAAGGCGACTTGCTATCAGTCATCATTCAGTCAGTCAGTCAATTGTGTTATTGGTTGATAGAAAGTGTGCTTCAAGGAGGACCACTGTCTAATTAATCAAACATATAATTCAAATCACTCTAGCAGGACTTAATACTCGCTTTCCAATATCGTCTTAACCTCCTGTCGACCATTATGAGAATAAATTGTCCTCCTCCTACAGATCCTCAGGGGGTCCTTGGAACCTGAGGTGGTTCCACTGCATTAGTTATAGTGGCCAATTATTTTCCAGGAATGGAAATGAATGGGAATGGTGGGAATGAGTTTAATATATGTGGTCTTTTCTCTGGCGCTGAAGCCCTCAGCGACATCTGAAGAGCCGGCTCGGTGTTGATGAGCAGTGCGGCTGGTAATGATGGAGCTACACTTAATTTAGGTCAGTCAATTGAGTTTCTCTCCTGTTGCCAAGTGCTATTATGAAAAGCATTTAGTGCGCTGCCAATACAAAGTCCAAATTAAACTGGCACCCAACCATTTAACATCAATCAATATACATAGCAGAGTGGGCAGACAGCCAAAGGGGGGTTACAGTCTAACTGCAGGTATCTCCTGCCCTCTACTGGTACAAACTGTGTAAGACATCAAGGTTAGGAAGCCAGCTCTTTTCTGACTTACCAAAATGTACCATATAATGCCAAATAAAAGGCTAACTTTGTTAGGTAGCTCATGTCTAAATTGACATGTAGGACCCACCATTCTTTGAGATATTAAGAACATAACTGGACCAGCCATTAGGTAGAGGTAGAGATGGTTCTATTCTACTAATTCCAGCACAAAGTCGGACTGGGGCAGAGACAGGGACATGACAGGAGACAGAAGAGGCATTACATCACTAGCGTAGCGTGCCAAGACTCCGATCTCGAGATGACACGGCGAACGACCTCTCCGACATCATGTCATGCGTTTGTGGTTGAGCAGTTTTCAGTCAACAACTCTGGATATGACGGTATGTGTCATGGCTGCACCAGAAATGTCAAGAGGCACCAAACTGTGGCACCGCCGTGTGTTTACAGGCCAGACAGTGATGTAATGGTGGAGTCATCTTCTGTAGCTGTCTTGATAAGGATCCTGATTAAAATGGCCAGAAACAAACAAAGATAGTGGAACAGGGATATTGAGGATTTAGAGGTGGATCCACAGAGTCTCTGTGTGAACAAAGCAGCAGCTTAAACAGCATATTCTTGTCCAGTTTTGCTAAAAGAGACATTGTGCAAGATTTCTTTTTTTCAGAATCGATGTCTGCATTTACTTATACATATATGCGTTTTCATTGCAGTATTATGACCACTGCTAATAATTTGACACATTCTTGTAAATTTTAGATTTGTTTATGCCTTTGACAGGTTAACGAGATCTCTCTCTCTCTCTCTCTCTCTCTATAAATATATATATATTAAGA
Source organism: Karalla daura (assembly GCA_029224185.1). Classification (NCBI taxonomy): domain Eukaryota; kingdom Metazoa; phylum Chordata; class Actinopteri; order Chaetodontiformes; family Leiognathidae; genus Karalla; species Karalla daura. The sequence goes on from CM055205.1 coordinate 18,274,481, forward strand.
AGCGCCATGACAGTCCGCCATCTTGTGCTATTAGCACTATTTGTTTGAATGCGATTTTAATGCTAGATGGTAGTAAACACCAAGTACTGTGCTGCACTTTATTCCCACATTCCAAAAATGTGCACCGTCAAGACAGTCACAGACATTTACATATTTCTGGGTTCTACAAACCTTTTTATAGCTGGAAAGTGCCTTTCATATTGTAAATTTGCCTGAGAGAGTCATCCCATGGGATCGATAAAGTTTAAAGTGTAATACAAGTGCTTCATATACATTATTTTGACACTTGAATAATTGAAGTTATGAGTAGCAGGATTTCATTTGGAGTGGAAAACTCAGAATTATCAACCTCAGTTGAGCTTTATGATGAAAGTCAGGGTTTCTACAACTGGTCGTGCATGAGTTGCACGACTGATCCACTCAGATGACCAATCTGAGGCGGAGTTTCTGCATGAACTGGAATGGCCACTAGAGGGGAGTATTAGCATAAGTAAACAGATCAGTGGCGCGATACTCCACAAGACTCCACGAGAATCTTCATTCAATCTCTTCATTCATTCAAACGTTCTTTGAGTTTTGCAGGAGATTTTTCATTAATCTGTGCAGAAAATCAATTTTCTTGTGTTTTTGATGGACATTTGGTATGAATTTCTTACCAGATTGTATTTAAACATGATTGCATTACTTGGTGCACATTTATGTGAAACATTATTTTTCAAAGTAAAGCTATGAGAAATCATTAAGTGGAGTAAAGAAAGTACAAAGTTCTTTCACATTTGTTCCAGAGCTTTCTGCTCAAAGTAAATGCACTGTGCCGCCTTGGAGCTAAAATTAGACGTAAAAAGTAAGACAGATCTGACACGTGCAGACGGTTTGACCGTTTCACCTCGGTCATGTCAGCAGGTCGCTCTTTGATATTTAATGAAAGCCTGAAACGGGCCTGGAAACGTGGTGTAATCCCACGGTGGTGCAGCGTGTGTTGTCTTTGCCCTCTGTGTCGTCTGCTGCCCCGTGCAGGTCCTTAAGAGGCAGATTAGAGAGTCTGGTTGAGTCAGACTGGCAGATGTGTCATCAGGTGAACCTGTCTGCCTCCAGCATGAACCAGGGCTGAGCTCATTGTCCCTCTGCCCGTCTGTGTCCTCGTTCCGCAGCCCCGGCCCACCCCACCCCTCCGTCATTGTCTCTTCCCACTCCCTCGACCTCCTCTTCCTCGCTCTTCTCCCTCCTCTGTCTGCGTCCTCCTTTCACCCTCTCCTTTCCCTGTGAAGTCTCTGCCCTGGTTTCCTCTCGTTTTATGATGTCTCCGTCCTCATTCTGACGCCGTTTTTGCTCCTGTTCAGCAGTTTTGTTCCTCTGCGTCTTTCCTTTAAAGTAAAAATCCTCTGCAACCGATCTGAAGATGTGGTTGCTGCAACAACTAGCTGATAAACCGACTATCAATCCTCAAATAAAATGAATGGATTGATTGATTAAAGCATTTAAACCATGTTTGTAGAGGGACTAACCTCCAGCATATGCAATGTAAGGTCGTTTAGATCAGGACAAAAACAGTATTTGGGCCTTTGTGAAACAGATGTTAACAATTTTCCCTGCTTTCGCAACTTTTTAGAAACCAGACAACTAATGGATTAAGAAAGAAATCAACATTAATCGACTACAAAAAAAAAGTGCCAGATGAGGCTGCAGCACCTGCCGGGGATATCGGGTTGCCAAGAGTTCTGTGGAAGTGAAAAGTTCAAGCTTTATCGTCACAGCTACTGTACGTTAAGAAACAGAGGCAGGGAGCCTGGATCACACAAGGAATAACTTAGATGAAGCTGGGGACGCAGTATACTCTGCTCGCCTTGGGTTTCATTTCAGCGCATTCGCGCTGCTCTGTTTCAAAGACATAAAATAAGATCAGTGGGTGTGTGACAGAAAGGCAAGACGGATCCTCTGTGTTTGGATCGGGATGAAAGTGTCTGTGATGAGAGAAAGCGAGAGAGAGAGAGAGAAAGAGGGGGGTAAAAACAAATATATATCTATAGATGTATAAATACAGCTGCTGGGCCTCATTTGGAAGGGAAGCAGTCGCTTGTCTTTCATCGACTGCGCCAGTCTTCTTTCCCCTAGCTGCAGAATGTGGGACATGACAGCACAAATCAACAATTATGTAATTCAACTGGGTCAAACAACACTAAATGATAGCAAAAGAAATCGGGGATGAGGACAGAGGTGGCCTACAAAGCAGGGGAAAGTTTACGAAAACACTATTAAGACTTGTTTCCGAACGGCGCCACAGAGACATCGGAGGACCTGTTAGAATGTGAGTGTAACAAGTGCTCGCATGTAGTTTGTCTGCCATTCATTCACATTAATCTGAGGATTTAAAAAATAAAACGTCAAAAATGGGGATTATGAAGACGACAGGGACCGTCACAGGTCAGTGAGGGAGTGTGTTCGCCGGGACTGTGTGTGTGAGTGTGAGTGTGTATGTGTGTGTGTGTGTGTGTGTGTGTGTGTGCGTGTGTGTGTGTGTGTGTGTGTGTGTGTGTGTGTGTGTGTGCATAGGGTCATCTGTGGATAACAACAGCTCTTTTCATCATTTTCAGTGTATCCGGGTCAGCTGTGCAGGAGAAGCTGAAAGTGCTGCAGCTGTTGGATGGAGCTAAAGGGACGAAATGAGGACGGTGTGTGTGTGTGTGTGTGTGTGTGTGTGTGTGTGTGCTGAATAAGGAAATCTCCCCTTTACAGCTCAGCGGTCCAATCAGCCATCTCACAGTGACGTAAAATACCTAAATGGCCGAGAAAACAAAGATGGGTTTATGCCAGGGGACGACCGCCTCGCCGCTTGTTTTGACTGCATCCCCATGACTCAGGCTAAAGCTGCTCATCCTGCGCTCCTGTTTGGGTTTGTTCAGACAGAGAGATGTCATGTCATGTATCATCCCAACGTCTAAAAGCAGCGTCACTATCAGATCCAGGTCGATCGCAGCTGTGCGAACAGGAAATACTAACTCTCCCCACTTCTGCTCATTTTCAGTCCAAAAAGAGGTCACTTTAAAAAGAGGAGACTTTAAATTACACCTAGGAGTGAGTGTGAGAGCATCCACAGTGTATTTCCTGACTTTGTTGACAACCATTACAGCAGGTAAACTGAAGGTGTCTAAAATTAGGTTTTGCAGTGCTTTATTTGCTGTTGAGAGGTAGTACTCCTTGATTGAAATTGAGGATTACAGCACGTCTTCCCCTACTACTGACTAACCTGACGCCTCTTTGTCTAATCTAGTCGCTTTGGCAGCTAAATTAAGTTCTTCTATTTACAGGTTCCACGAAATGGTCCAGGCCTGGTTCTTAAAGCTGTGCATAACAGGTCAAGAATAAACACGCCCAGTGAAGTTTGACCGTCTCTGAGAGTTTTGTTGTCTCCTCACAAACCCCGACCCGAGGGACATAAACACCAGAGTGTTAGAGTCGCACTTACAAGCCAGTACAAAATCGCTACGATTGATAGCAACGAGGCTGCTTACACCTGTAGACGGACGACGGCACCTTCTCCACTGTTAAATTTGCTGCAGTCGTTTATTTTTGGACATAAGGCCGTTGCTAAGTTAAGGCTCATCTGATTAACTTACTTCTTGGAACGGGCGAGAAGAAGTAACCAGATCAAGGCTCCATCCACCTGGTCAATAGGTTACAAGGGAATTTGATTACTTTTGATTTGACCAGTAGTCACGGTTCTGTTTCTCAGTAAAGGAGGAACCGCTCTGAACAAAACAAAACGTTTTTAGCTCAGTGGTTGACAGGTTGTTGTACACTATGTACAGTATGAGACTGAGGACCGACAGCAAAGTGGCACTTCAAAGAAACATCCTCTGAGTTTGCCTGCTTGTGGCCTTCTTCTGGGATATTATCTTATCTGCTCTCCATCCTTTGTTTATTTTGTTTATTCTCTAATTGCCTTCATGTTTCCATCTCTGGGGACGTTCCTTGTCATTTCCCAGAAAAGTCTTTATCCTTATCTCACAGTGTCTTATGCTCATGAGAAATAACAAGACATTAAGTATTGTAATAAACAAGTATAATTGGATCTTTAAGAAATCATTTGATAGTGATTGTTTTGTTGAATAGCAAACAATTTGTTTTTTTCCAGATTGTTTTGTTAATTCATATATAATCCGTTTTAGTTGTTGTGACTTTGGTTTCTCTGTGTTTCCGATTTATCAGAAGTATCAGACTTTTTCCATTTAGCGCAGAAAGTAATCTCACAGACTTTTCCTGCAGCACCATTTATCATGCAGATTTTGCAATGTGTTATCACAACTTTTACATGAATAAAAGATCTAAAAGCCTCTCCTCCCACTGTTGCTGCTTGTGTCTTAAACTTGAGAAAATCAATGATTAATAAAATCACTCGAATAATCATCCAATATACCAGCTCCTCAGAAGCTTCTTCACAGCGAGCAAGCTTCATGTTAAATGTGTGTCAAGGAGACCATTGACAAACACGTGTGAATCAATGTAATCACACGTAATTCAACTCATAATTACAAGAACAAAACCAGCCAATACATGGAAGAAGTGATGCTTCCACTGATATTTCACCGGGCGTCCTTGCAGACGTTGCATCTGATCCTCTTATGGTTCGCAGCTCAGGCAGCTCCATGACCTGGAATACAGAATGGACCCGCGAAGAGGGTTGCATAATAAGAGCTGACCTGCGACCACGTGGGAGAGGCTTACCGTACACAGTAAAGCCTCCCAGGTGTGCGGCTCGCACTCTCATCTCATCATATTTCCATTTCATTTTCCGTTTCATTCATGAGGCTTCGTCCCTCACGTTGACGGACGTGCAAGCGAGCGATCAGACAGAGAACATGATGTTTGCTTCACCAGAAGCACTGAATGTGGAACAACGATTTCAGGGGCTGGGGGGGGTAAAATGAGCTCAGGGAGTTTATGGGAGGATGTTTGAGTAAACGGTTGCATGTTAACGTTCCTGTAAATCAATATGAAGCTGTAATTTTACCACCCTGTGTTTTGACATGTATGTTTCCTGGTTTCTGAGGGACTCTTGTGTAACTTCCCTTTGAGTTATGGCTCCTCTGTTACCCTGCGCACACAATTCTGCACTGTCCGCAGTTCACGTAGCAGAGAGCATTTGTCAACCTCAGCCTCGCTGAGCAAAGCAGGTGAAGAGCTGCTTTGTGCAGAGCTGCAAAAGTACCAGTACAACTACTACAACTGCTGCACTAATAACCCTACAACCATCACTGTCACTACTAACAATACTGCCACAACCATCATTATTACCAGTTAAATATTACTGTATTCATTTTCCCACTCCATGACAGTTGCTACATTTTACTCTTTTAAACTTTTTCCTGTTACTGAATGAATTGTGAAGCAATTTCTCTGACGTATCCATTTGAAGAAAGTACTTTTAACTGTAACAAAGTTTTCTCCAATGTGTGTTTCATTGTTGTTTTTCTTCCGTCTACTTTTAACCTACGGTCAGCGGTGTCGCGTTGACCGTGACGTCACGCATACGTGTTGCTATGGCGACCGGATACTCTCGAGGCGGCACTGTTCTGTAATGAAAAATTATACGAAGCCGTGAAACATGAACTGATTAACTTTTGTTGTTGTTGTTGTTGTTGTTGTTGTTGTTGTTGTTGTTGCTGTTGTTGGAAACTAAAGGTCTAGGCTCTGGTTAGTTCCAGAGTAAATCCTGGTTTGTTTATAGCTGTACTGCTTAAATGTAAGTACCTTCACTGTAATTCTAATTCAGTCCAGTGCTATTACAGATCATCTGTCAATATATGATTGATTATTATTTTGATTCCTATTATTATTATTAGAATGAATTCGGTGGATTCCCTACACACACACTTTTAAAAAAAAGAAAACTCATGAATTCATCAGCTCCTTATTTCAAGATTCAAGATGGTACTGTTCATTGTGAGCAAATGTACAAGACACTTGTAACAAAATGTAATTGTGACACATATAAGTGAGCATAATATATATTTACACATAGCATATTTCACACATTCTGTGTCTTATAGATAGATAGATAGATAAATAGATAGATAGATAGATAGATAGATAGATAGATAGATAGATAGATAGATAGATAGATAGATAGATAGATAGATAGATAGATAGATAGATAGATAGATAGATAGATAGATAGATAGATAGATAGATAGATAGATAGATAGATAGTGAAATTGAGTGTGTTTGTGAAAGTCTGTAAATGTATTGGTGTGTATGTGGATGTGGATGTGTGTCTGTGTGTATAATCGTGTAGCTGTATGTTTGTTTACATATGTTATATGTCTGAATGTGAACGTGTGAGAGAGAGCGCTCAGGGGGCGGAGTCACGCTGGCTCCGCCCCCTCGGAGGTCGGGCCGCCGGTGGGACCGAGCACCGGGCAGAGGTGAAGCGGGGCTCAGAGCGCAGAGACGCGGACTGTGCGAGCAGTTGCTTCCGCTGCTGGTTCTGCTGGTTCTGCTGGTTCTGCTGCTGCAGGGAGCGAGACTTCACCCTCGGATGTGTTTGGGAGAGACATGGAATACGTCGAGCGGACTGAGACACAGAGAAAGTTGCGTGCATGGAGGCGGCAGTGAGCGGACGGAGCATCGCTCCTGCACAGCTCCTCTGAGGATGACACCTGCATCCGTGCAGAGCGGCTGCGACCTCCTGCAGGAGCTCTGACTCTCTTGTTGCGCTCCTCGTCTGTCTTTGCACCACCGCACACTGCTGCTGCAGCGCACGTCCCCTGCACACAGGTGAGCAGAGATCGCGTCTCTTCTTTTTGTGGGTTCATATTTGATAGACTTATGAACTGAAATGATAATGTTTGAATGTGAAATTCTATCTGAGAAGGAGCTAAGGGTGTTTCAGTGCGTTCTAGTGATGATTTTGCGTCCTGTTGATAGTTTTTAATCCAGGTTTCATAGAATAGCGCTTGTAGACTTTATTCGGCGTAACATTTAGACATTTAAGTCTATTTAAGCCACACATTTCCCCTGTCATTCAGTGCAAGCTTCACCCAATAGTTAGAGGCTGAAAGGGAAATGTTCATGATTTTACTGCTTCCAAAACATATGTTGGTGTGTTTGTTCTGTGTGATATTTTCTCTCTTCTGTAATTAGATATATAGTTAACTGGAAGTTCTAATCATATTTGGCTGCATAGCTGGAGTTAAAGATGTTAGTGTTACGGTATGCAGCCCATATGTACTTAACTGACAGTAGTGGTATTGTGCGTGTGTTAATTTCATCAGTTTGTGAAATTCTCCTCTTCCTCTGTGTTGTTTCATTACAGGCGATGCCTCTACAGTCCAGTAAGCTGCGTCTACCTGTGTTCAGCTCACCTTGGCATGTCCGCAGACCTCATCACATCTGCTAGATATTAAGTAATAAAAGAGAGCTTTTGCCTCAGAGCGTTTACCCCCTCCTCCTCCTCCTCCTCTGTACAACAGCAGCACGGTGGTGTGTAATCTCTGGAGCACTGACTCACCATGGGTACCGTGCTGTCTCTGTCTCCGGGCTCTCGAAAATCAGGCTACTATGACAACCGGCCGGGCTCGCTCAGCCACTACCCCAGCCTCAGCAGCCGCTCCCTCAACAGCCAGAAGGAGCGCGGGCTGAAGCGCGGCCAGTCCATCTTCCTCCCGGCGCTCACCTGGAAGCGCCTGGTCGCCTCCACCAAGAAGAAAGGCAACTCTAAGAAAGGCTCGGGCGGGGGCCCCGGTGGCCTCGGGGACCCGCTCAACAACAACAACAACAGCATCAACATCTACCAGAAGGACCCCGTGCTGCACCTCAACCGGGAGAACGTGAAGAAGTCGCTGTCATGTGCCAACCTGTCCAGCTACGAGGGCCCAGCGGGACTGGGGCTGGGCCTGGGGCTGGGCTACGGCCTGGGTCTGGGTCAAGGCCACGGCTGCGTTTACAGCAAATCCCAGCAGCTCTCCTCGGTGAAGAAGGTCCCGCAGGGCACGGCGAGCTCCTCCCCGAAGCGCGTCATCGTCCAGGCGTCCACCAGCGAGCTGCTCCGCTGCCTGGGCGAGTTCCTGTGCTGCCGCTGCTACCGGCTCAAGCACCTGTCCCCGGCCGACCCGGTGCTGTGGCTGCGGGCCGTGGACCGCTCGCTGCTGCTGCAGGGCTGGCAGGACCAGGCCTTCGTCACGCCCGCCAACGTGGTCTTCGTCTACATGCTGTGCCGCGACGTGGTGGACGGGGACCTGGTGGCGTCGGAGCACGAGCTGCAGGCCATCCTGCTCACCTGCCTCTACCTGTCCTACTCCTACATGGGCAACGAGATCTCCTACCCGCTCAAGCCCTTCCTGGTGGAGGCGGGGAAGGAGGCCTTCTGGGACCGCTGCCTCGCCATCATCGATGCCACCAGCGCCAAGATGCTGCGCATCAACGCCGACCCGCACTTTTTCACGCAGGTGTTCGCAGAACTGAAGAGCGAGGGCGGCTGCGGGCCCCAGGACTACAGCCGGGTGCTGGACCGGTGAGGAGAGGAGCGCCCGTCCTCGCAGACCGCATGCCTTTTTGTACACTCTCGCACATTGTTACGTCGCACACGTTCGATTCCACTGAGTCTGTGAAAGCAGAGTCGAATCATCCCATCTTGTTCGTTGCCATTGTACCCCCCCCTCCCCCCCTCGCTTCATCCTCTGACTGACTGACCGAGCAAGTCAAACCTTGTCAGCCTCCACGCCCACGACTTTATCTCTCTGAGGCTCGCAGTTGTGTTTTTCCACTGGAATATCCACCTCAGTGAGTTTACTTGAACCCCAGGAACCATTTGCTCCACCTGCTGCATCTGACCCCATGTGTCGTCCCAGCTGAACCCCAGCCCCCCCCCCTCCCTCCCTGCCCCTCCTCCTCTCCCCTCCGAATGTGATCAATCAGACGAGAAAATGCCGTCATCTCGCACAGAAACCCTCGAGGACTTTGTCTCGCTGGTCGGAAAGCACAAACCGTGGCACAGACACTGTAATCCACCTGGGGTGAGTCGTATGTGTGTCTCTGTGTGTGTGTGTGTGTTTTTCTTTTCTTCCTGGACAATACAAGGAGACAGTTGTGACACGGGCTGCTGGCTACACCCGACGGAGAACAGTGACTCAGAGTGATGGGAGCAGCTGAGACGTCCACACGAGCTCCTGCTGGTCCTGCTGTGCGCTGTGTAATCACTAAACCAAAAAAAAAAGAAAAGAAAAAGAAAGAATGAAAGAAAGAAAGGAGGAAACTGCTGGTCCGTGGAGCCATCTGAGAGTCCTGTGGCCTGAGGGGACAGTTTTCTCTCAAACCTGCCAGTTTTTTTTTTTGTTTGTTTTTTTTTTATTTTTTTGATCTCATCTCAGGAGAGTTTTCCTGGTGGAAGCAGAATGTGGATTTAAGATCGACACGTTTTCCGTAAGCGTGTGCATTGGAATGTGTGTGTGTGTGTGTGTGTGTGTGTGCGTGTGCAGGCATTGTGCGCTGGCTGGCAGCCAGGGTCATCAGCTGTTTACTCCTTCCTTTGTTCCCTGCATCTTGTTGACGGGGCACCCACGGCCGGGGTATTAATGAGATTAGCAGATTACCCCCCCCCCCCCCCCCCCCCCCTCCACCACCACCACCACCACCACAGCCCCTCCCCTCTCACAGCCTCTACTGCCCCCTCCTTGTCCACTCGGCAGCCCTGCAGAGCCTCAGCGGCTAATCCAGGCCAGACACACACACACATACACACAGACTTGTACACAAACACGGGTTTAAATACCCAGTCGTGTGCATGTTATTTTCCTCGGTGCATGAATAAAACACAGCGCGACACACGTGTCAGGCATCAAAGCTCGCTCAGAGATTCCCAGCAGGAATGGCAGATGAATATTGTTACGGCTGAAGGGTTTTGTCGTAGTTGTTGTTGTTGTTGTGTCTGAATTTTGCCCCATTTTTCCCGTCCGAAACCTCATCTGCCGTCGAGAGGTTTGTTTTCCCTCTCGTCCCGTTGGCGTTTGCGCTTCAGTTGCTCCACTCTCCCATGTGCGTTTGACGTGGTCACAGATGAAGCCTGAGAATCGATGTTATCCCGCTGGAAAAAAAAAAATGCTGTTTCAAGATGATCAGATTATATCGAGTCCGAGGTGGATTTTAATGTCCGCATATATTTATCTGCAAGATGATTAGAGTCCTGCTGCGTGAGGTCACCAAGCCTTCGAAGTTTTACAAATCAGATCACGTCCTCCAAACATAGGCAAGGCTTCCAAAACATGCAAGGAAAAGCACTTTACATATTACATATAGCTGATTTGGCTGTTGGGCAGTGCTGGCCAAAGTCCCAACATTTACCAAAAAGCGAAAGATTTTTATTTTTCTGTGCTTTTCCACCTTGTAGATCATGTCATATTTATGCAGCGTCTCCTCGGTTTTACAGATGGGGCTCTGCAGGCTCAGGATGCCTGACTGCCACCGACATGTCTTGCACACAATAGCACGTGGCAAAGTCTTAATCTCATTGTCTTTGGGCATTTGGAGTTTGGAGCGCACCACATCCCTCCCACGTGTCGCCCTTGCAGATTTCACAATTACGTTACGGTGTCTGTTCTCCCGCAAGGTCGCACGATAAAGCGTTCCATTCCAGCGAGATCCGACCTTAACATGTGTGTGTAGGGACATGCACACTTAAAAAAAATAATAATAATAATCAAAGATATGCAAATGGGCTGTTTCTGAGGCAAACTGTGCTCGTCCTTGTGTGGAAACAAACACACTCGGGTTCACTTCCTCTCCTCGGTCAATCCGGTCCTAATCCCCCCCGACCCAATCAAACAGAGAGAGGGATGAAAACATGAGGAAATAAGTAAACGGTTCAGAATCCGATGAGCTTTGCTGCCACACTTCCACCCTCAGCCTTCAAATCCTGCTCTGACAAAGCAGAGAACCACAGAGGCTCCCCCCCGAGCTCTAGTCGGAGGGAATCAGAGAACCAGAGACGAGCCACGTCTCACTCTCTGGGGCTCTGACTGGCAGCCATGTTGTATCTCTCTCTCTCTCTCTCTCTCTCTCTGGCCCTGGATTCGACAAGGACACTTGTGTCTTGACTCACCCCGTCCCTCCCTCCCTCCCTTCTTTCCCCTCCAACCCCATTTCCACACACACTCAGCTGTTGTTTCCCTGACTGTTTCATTAGATTTGACACCCTGCACCCGCCAGCCATTGTCAGGAGGAGGCAGAAGGGCAGAATGGGGCTGTTTGTTGGCACCGAGGTTGGTTGGTTGGTTGGTTTGATGTGTGTGTGTGTGTGTGTGTGTGTGCGTGTGTGTGTGTGTGTGTGTGAGAATGTGGGTTAAGGGCAACATCTGCTTCCACCATCCGTCTCTGGTAGACCTGGACGTTAATGAAGTTAGAAGGTACAGCACAGCGTGTTCAGAGTGTGCCGATGTTCACTCCGGCCCTGACAAATGAGGAACAACCTGCTGTGGGTTTCCCTGTACCCCCCCCAACCCCCCCCAAACCCCCCTCCAACAACTCCTTTGCTTGGTTGCCCACGCCTATTAACTGCGGCACAGACTCAGAGGAACCACCTCGTCTAAGTCTATTTCATCCCTAACGCAGTTTGTGGAACCTGACGCGATTTGGTCTCTTTAACCGAGAAGGCGACTGCCCCCCCCACCCCACACACACGCACACACACACGCACACACACACCACCACCACCACTTATCCCCCGTCCAATCAACGGCCACGCTCGTTCTGCAGAGCCAATTAACCGGCGCCTGGACTGAAAGCTCTAATTCTGCTCATCCAATCAAAACCCGAGCTCTCCCACGCTAGACACACGATGCCTGTGACATCTCTGCGGATAATGTTTGACTCCCGTTACGTGGAAAAACTGATTTAAACGAGATTAAACGGGACTTTTGGTGCAAATTGGACTTTTCTCCGCGGATGGGACTTTCATCTGGGACTGCGACGACTCTGCTTTACAGTGTGTTTCAGACGGGCCTTAAACTGGCTCTGACTCTGAGGTTTCTCCTGGGTTTGTGTGAACCGTGCGCTACAAGATTTATGGGAAAAGTCTGGTGTCACTCTGTATTATCCTTTTCATCATCAACCCCCAAGAATCGGACCACACTTTGGTACTTTTAGACTAGGCATAAACACTTGAAAGATATCACTATGTCTTTGTGGCTACTGTCACTTTAAGGCACTATTTTCTGGTGTGGATGTATACACGTTCGATGAGTGGAGATGATGGAGAGTGGAACGTGTGACAACAACAGTGCATGTCATTGTTGGCAGGAACAAGAGACAACACTTTCGATAAGGAGAAATACACCCCGTCACCAGACTTGTCCTTGAAGTCGCCACAGCTCTGTGAGCTGTGTTAAGTTATTTCAGTCTGCTGCTGCTGTCGCTGTGCGCAGGTGTGACATCTCCATGGCTCACCTTGGACCGATGGTGTAAATAAGCATAACAAGAAAAGCGGATAAGAACGAACAAAAAAACAACAAAAAAAAGACAATAGTTTTGCTGTATAGTAGCATGCATGCCAGCCAGGTAGTTTAGATATTTCTCTTTTTTTACCTCTGCTTTTTTTGTTTGATTTTTATATGTGATGTTTAAAAAACTCAGTACCAGAGTGGAAACATGATGTCAACAGTATTAAAAGTCTCTCATGACCGGCACATGTAACGTATCATCCGTATAGTGCTCATATCTGTCCATGTTTAGAAATAATCAAAGCAAAAGGTAAACAAATGATCGCCTTTTTGTTTTGTTTTTTTCTTTTTGTTTTTTTTTTCCCCCGAGCCTGAAATAGCGAAGCATGTGAATTCATATGAGCTCCGACAGAATTATGACTTAACGTCCTTGATTTAAACTCTCATACCAGACCTCGTTTGTCAATTTGCTCACCCAGACGCCTCTCTAACAACTGGGATCTGCCTGCCCCTCACAGTCACACAGCTACAGTACACTGGACGTATAGGAGAGACTGAGCTTGTTGTTTTTTTGTTTTTTTTTCTTCAGTTATCAATAGCTTTTCTCATCAGGCAGCAGCTGGTGACACAAAGGCTGCTGTTGTGTGCGTGTGTGTGTGTGTGTGTGTGTGTGTGTGTGTGTGTGTGTCGCAGGCAGCTCTGACTGTAGCTTTGCCTCTGACGCTTCGACCGCGCTTTCTCAAAAGATGTTTGCGACTTTTCATCACTGAGCCTCGTCTGTGTTGTGTCAGCACTGGGCAGATGTCAATGCAGAGGTAACTGTCTGGTGTCCATCATCATCTCCTCCTCTTCCTCCTCTTCCTCACCCCTCCTCCTCCTCCTCCTCCTCCTCCTCCTCTTCCTCCCCCTGAGTTTCCATAGTTACCTCCCTCAGCCATCATTGTGAGTGTCACCAAAATGAAGCAGCACATCACCTCCAGTGACTTTTGTAAAGCCACTACAATGTGTGTATGTGTGTGTGTGTGTGTGTGTGTGTGTTGGAGAGAGTGTGTGTATGTGTGCGTAGCTAAAAGTAAAATACTGTTGATGGGGAAAACTTGAAGAAAAACAAATGTGACTGTTTCATTTTTCATGTTTTTTTTTGTTGGTTTTCCTTTTTCATGATGACGAAGATGATGTTTACTATGTTGATTATTTAATAAAGTATTGAGCTGAAATCCAGATCTGTCTCTCCTCTGCTCTTCCACGTCTGCGAGGTTCACACGCTTAACTAAAGCCTTTGTTTCTGCACCCAAACACACACACACGACACACGCTTTGCTCCCGCACTTCAGCTCAACTTCAGACTGGCTATAAATTCACGTGGGACATAAAAAAAGAAAAAAGAAAAAAGCTTAATGCTCAGGCACACAATAGCCCAGGCCCTGCAGATGGCCTCTTGGCTCCCAGTCAGAGGGGGCTGCGTGTCTCTGCAGCCCTCCCTCCCCCTCTCTGCTGCCACCACAGGTGGATGTTGGGATGCTGCCTAACAACAACATCCTCTCAGGAGGATGGTAGACTTTGGTGTGTGCTTAGAGGCAAAATAACTAGAACCAGAACCATTTCTTTTTTCCCCCCAAGGAATCTCGGACTTTGCAGTACGATGCAAAAGGAAAGAAAGACCAAGGAAAGTGCAAGAACAAATGATCACTAGGAATCACTAAGTAGAGCAAAATATATGCAGAAGTGTGCAATACGTGCAGGTGCACAGCAAAGATCGATGTTTGGAGTGGAAAATGAAGTCTGCTCTGTTTTTTTTCCCGGAAATTATACACTTTTCCTCTCGTACTCGCTTTGTCACAAAAATGACTCTGCAGGGTTATTGTTTTATTTCCATTTTACCTAAGGAACGTCCACCCACCAATATGATGTTGAAGGTTAGTTGTGCAAGATTTTAGGGTAGATCTGCCAGCAGAATAGGATTCATATTTTTGATATTTATGTTTTCACAGCTGTTTTGGTTTTGTTTTTTCTACCTAAGAATGAAGAGGGTACACAGAGGGAGAGCGCCTGCTTCCATGGAGTCCGCCATTTTGAGCCGCCATGTTTCTACAGTACAAAAGATGTGAAACACAAAAACAAGTGAATTTTATCACAAACGAGCCAGTGATGGATTCTGTCTTCATGAACAGGGGTTGAACTGTAAAAGTTTCTAGTGACTTTCAGATGCAGCCTTGACAAGATGATAAACAGACAAACAACAGAATGAATGAAGACGTCGTAGGGAGAGAAAACGCCTCTTGCTGCTCTGCATAGATGAAAACAGTGTTTATATGTTTGTGTTTTTGGGACCGTGCGTCAAACTGCCATTTTCTGCTAATATTCTGCACATGATCCCTCTGGCAGGGTGATAAAATACCTCAATGAATCTGGAGTAAAACTGCATTTCACACTGCAAATGTCCTGCCTCTGTGGGATTATTAAAGGATTATTTCATCTTATTCTATCTTTGCTTTTATCATATAACAGATGTCTGCCATAAAACTAAGACTCAAAAATGACTTTCCAGTCAAAGCAGCTTACTTGCTGAAGTGCGATGCATCTGTCTCCCTCTCCCTCTCCCTCTCTGTCTCTCTCCCTCTCTGTCTCTCTCTATCTGTGATGGTTATTGGAAAATGATTATTTAAATGCCGTTTATAATCTGTTCACAATGCAGCGGAGAGAGGGCGGCAGGGTTAAAACCATATGGCTCTGGCTGGAGCCGGGGTCAGGGCCAGAGGCTGGGGACACCTCAGAGGGCAGCGGGAGGTGAGGGACGTTGTGACGACAGATGAAATGAAACGGAGGGACGTGGCTGCAGATGGCTGAGTCTTTCTCCAGCTTTCTCCAGTCCTCTGAGGACACAAATCACCCGGCATCGCACCTCTATACTGAGCTCCCAGTGGCCTCCTGAAAGCCTGGGCTGCTGCTCGCTGCCTTTTATCTGCCCCCTGGGATCCAACCTGCTCCACAACCCCCCCCCCCACACCCAGCCCAACCCAACCCTCTCTCTCATGGAGGCACTCCTATAGTACCCAGAGACATCGTGTTTTATAGAAGAATAAAAGAGAGGACGTTTCTCGCACCACAGATTGCTGATGTCAGCTCTGAATTAGAACACATAAACAAAGCTAACATTCAGTAACTCGCTGAATGCCAATCTGGAACGAGGAGGAAGATCACAGGATTATGCAAAAATGAAGACAATGTGAAAATCTACAGCAGATTTTTAGAGGGTTGTTCAGTCTGGGAATAAATATAATATATGTGAATATACATGAATATATGATGTGCAAGAGTTGTATTGAACTTTCAGTGTCCTTGATCTGGAATAACAAGAGGAATTAACTGCAATTCAAAGAAACAACAGAGAGATTGTACAGTATAACTATAACGTATTTTGTTACCAAACATTTTGCTCATCATGTTTTACCAATTAAAACTTAAAAATTCAATTATTGTTTCAAAATCATATCGAAATGTAAGGCTTTATGTGAAACCCGACATCTAGATAATTCATATTGATAATTTCTTTTAGTTTTGTTCCACTTCAGCTCAAATTCAAACACCTAAATGAATTATCCTCAATTCAGTTTTGACTCTGATGTTGTGCAGCCATGTCACAAACTGACCAAAACAAAGTTGGAAGTACAGATTAAATAACCCCAGCCTATGACTCTGGCAGGAGTTGCACGCATCAAAGCTGCATTAAGAGAGCAGGATCGCCCCCCCCCCATGGGTGCATAGGGACAGACAGAGGTCCCGTGCCACAGCCGAGCTTTAAGAGGAGTAATAGCGTCTGATATCCGGGTCGGCCTCCTCCCCTGTGAGGTTCTGTGCAGATCAGCGGTGAAGTTTTCCCGACTGAGCGAGCAGATGGTTCACTCAGCCACGCAGACTTCAGCAGTGGGTGAAGGACGGATGGGGGTGGGGGGGTGGGGGGGCTCTGGAAGACGTTGGAGTCTGTGAGGAGCAGCCAAAGGTCTCATTAAAGCTCCACGAAACACTAAAAACAAGTAATAAACTCAAAATATTGAAACAACAAACCCTGAGTGTGTCTGTTTCACATCATATTTGACACACAAACACTGATATTTGCACTTGGATCATTTCATTTGCATGCATAGTTATGCATATGCATGTTGTATACCTACAGTATAGAGCAGCTTAAGACAACTGTTAATTTGCACAATTTAGGATACCTGTCTTGGTTGTCTCGCACAAATCACAAAGTAAAAACAACGTTGTTCTATAAGTTGTACAACAAGTACAAAATAAACCGATTCTGATACAAATCCTTAAATGCTGGCATATTCTTAACTTTGCAGACCTTGTCTGTTATTGGCTGAAACCATATTTTGCTTATTTCATTGCATTTTTGCAGCTAAACATTAGTCATAAGGTTTCTAATGCAGTCTTTTGATGGTATAGTTGCTATGATTTGCTTAGATTTCCCTCACATGTCTGGTCATAGCTTCATTAAGTGCAGCTGACATCATCCAACCCTTCATAAAATGTGAAACTCTTAATTCTTGGTCACATTTCGAGCGCAGGCTTTTACTTGTGAGCATTTCCCAAGCTGTGGTTAAGACACACAAAATAAAAGCCTCAGCACCCCGGTTTGTCCAATATCCACTGATTAATAAGCATTCAGGCTGATGGCATGTTGATTCAGAGCGAGCCAAAGTAAAAACCAATCTCCCCCCTCATGTTACTGTAATCTCCAGCATGTGACCTCCCCTCGGCCTGATGACGGAGAGATGCTGGAAAACCTGCAGCGCTCACCAAACCAGTGGCCGGTCTGCCCTGAGAGGATTTAGAGGGAAAAAACACAGCGGCTCTGGGACACATATTATATTCCCACTGGTAAATCCTCTCCAACTCATTACCAAATCCTCGCTGCAGGGCTGCTAATCTCTAAAGAGAGGGCCGACCAGGTGCCAGTCTTTTTTGTAATGGAATTGCACGGTGCTTTAAGTGATTGCATCAACAACTGGCAGTCCTGATAAATTAGATTAGAAGTAGAAGAATCCCATTTGTACAGCACCGCAGGAAGACACAAAGAAACTTCATCGCAATACGAAACATGCAGAGGTGGGGTGGGGTGGAGGGTGTATGTGTATGCGTGTGTGTGTGTGTGTGTGTGTGTGGAGGGGGGGGGTTATCCATCAGACTTGATTTGCACGCGTCTGCATCGCAGAGTCGTGTTCACGTCTCCACACAGAGACTGTCGGAGTGGAGGATGATTGGAAATGTTGTGTGGAAGAAACTCCTGGCTGCATGAAACAAATGGGGGGAGGGGGGAGGATAATGTTGCCTTTTTTTTTTCTTTCTTGGATAATGGCTGCCATAAAACCAAACCCGGTCCTCAGTCCAAACGTCCTCCTCCGAAATGATGATTAACTGGTGTGTGTGTGTATGTGTGCGTCAGTCTGACACACATATGAGACGCTTTCAAGAGTCTGCGATGGGAGAGGATAAGCTCGAATTTGCATTTTCAAAGACTGATCTCACACTTCATTTATGAATCACGGCTTTCATGTCAATGATTAAAGGATTACACCCAAACACATTGTGCCTATATGCCATAATCTGTCCGGGGCTGGATGTGACGGGCTGGCATGCGGCCTCTGATTGGTGGAGCTGTCACTGGGAGAGGCTGCGCCCAGTTTATCGGCCAGCAGCTGATGGTCTCTGCACAACAGAGACAACAGATTTGGCCCCGTTTGGCTGCAGACACACAGAGCCTCGGCAGACACAGAGGCCGAGGCCGAGAGGTTGTTTGTGGCATTTCAATAAACAAATCTCGAGCACGAGTTTCTTCTGCAGCTGCGGAGAGCGTTCCCGGTTCTCTTATTTATGAGAGGCTGTCTCGATTGTGCCAGGGAGACGTGCAGCTCCTAACAAAATCAGACTTTAAATTAGATTCGCAATTAGCTTTATTTTGCCACTAAACACAATTTAATGTCAAAATAGGGCACGAGAGCAAAGGGCCGAGGTGTGCGGAGGACGGTTATTTCTGCCGGATGTTTACTTGCACTTTATTCCGCCTAATGAGATCTGAAAATAACCGAGCTCTACCCAAAAGTGCCCAGGAATGAATGCGTTGCCGCACAGCTGCAGACTTGGGTCACCTAGTTACTGGAACCTGAAGGCAAAGACCATTCAGGGTAACGAAGGAGCACTTTTCATACACATAAAAGCTTCAGAATGGGCGCCACAGATTCACCGCAGAATCCCGGTTATGCTCCACTTACATTCTCGTTTCTGAAGCTTTTTGAAGGCTTTCAGCCTTGAGAACGCTACACAGCGATGAGGACACTTCATTTGGGTGTCTGATCAATCTCTGACACGTCTCCACGGCCTGTAAAATACCTGCAAGGGATTCAACATCTTTGTAAACTCATCACTGTTTGAATTATTATGCCTTTCATTGTGATGATTGGAATCTGTGTGGTAATCAAACACCACATAACCACAATAAAAAGTCTGCAACTGTCTGAAAAAAAGAAAGAAAAGAACCTGCCGCAGATATACAGGATGCTGTAAACGCCACAATTGCTCTTCTATTTCATCACTCATCAGATGGAGAAAACAGAGTCCAGACAGACAGAGGAGAAAACATCCTGCACCGATGAATCAAAACAGACTCCAAAGTGTCTGTTGGACCTGAGCGTCGTTACAGCGCTGCTCTCTGCATCGCCTCTGCGTGCAGCCCAAACCTACATCCACCCAAACAAACGCCAAACGACACGGCGCTCCGCCGAAAGATGTCCCCAGATTATCAGTTCCGCAGATAAACATTCGCAGCTGACACATGCAATCTATTTGCAATCAGATCTTAGCTCAAGGAGAGTCCACAAAGTTCCCTCCTCAGTGGAAGGACTGTTTGCACAAATCTGCAGTAAAAAAAAAAGAAAAGACAAAAAGAGAAAGAAAAACTCTGCCCACGGCGTGTACAGTGAAGATAAAACAACATGTGAGACGCTTTTATCCTAAACAACCAAGACAGAGGAAAAACTTTACAAGCTATATCATAAAAGAGACCATGTGTAGCAATCAAATATATGACATTGTTCAGGAGGAAGAAGTAGACTAGACCAGAATATAGAATAGAATAGAATAGAATAGAATAGAATAGAATAGAATGTGCCTTACATGCAGTAAGTAGTACTTTATTTATTGCTGAAAGGAAATTATTACGTACAGCAGCCCAGAAATATAATACACAGAACATTATACAGTTCATGTTCACAGTCCACAGAGGAAAATAAGTAAAGTAAGGAAAGTAAGTCATAAGTCATGATTATGAAGTACAAAAAGGTGCAAAAAGGCAAGCAAAACAACAAGAAATACTACAACTATTACTACTACTATTAATAAATGGCAATTATAAATATGTGTAATTGACAGGGAAGACAGGAAACAGCAATCAAAGACTGGAAAGAGGAGAGAGATTGTTTATTTGTCCCACAAGAGGAAAATCTCAATGTTCCAACGTTTCAGTTTCAACATGAAGACATCACTGTCTAAAAGGTGGTCATGCTCCATGATGGAGAGCCATCTCGAGCCTCTTGTGTCTTTTTGCTTTCTAGAGGGTGACTCTGCACTCGAGGTCCGCTTCCCGGGGAGCTCATTCACACCTCGATGTCGCCCCGGGGGGGTCATTAAGAGTCACTCCACAGTCCTGAGAGTCCGGGAGGACAAAGCTGCGGTGAGGTGCCAGTGGACGGCTGTCTCGTGAGTGTGGGGGTAAAGTGCTGCCTGGGGCCGGATCGCACCCGCCTGACAAAAACCTGGACTTCCTGTGTGCTCCTGCTGCGGCGAGGCCTCATCAGAGGCCAGGAGCTGAGCTCCTGCACGCTCTCTCAGCACAGTCGAGGCCGCAGCTGTCGTTCGCAAGTACTTCAGAGGAAAGTGTTGCGGCTGCAGCGACTTCCCTCAGACCTGCAGACGAGCCGGCGAGCGAGTGCGTGACAACGACCCGCTAAGTATGCAGACAGAAACCAGGAGGCCTCCTCGGCAGCTCAGACCCCATGTTTGCCCACACCTCTATTCGCGGAGCTGTGTGCGCGATGTACATTTGCTTTCTCACAGTTATTTTCGGGGTCGCGGAGCGTCGGTCGCAGAGGTGCGGAGCCGCTCCGAGGCGTCAAAATCGACTTTCGCAGGTGTGAAGAAACGCAGGCTTGACTCTGCGCCCGAGATTTTCCTCTTTTGCCGAGCGTGAAATTATACAGAAACAACATCCGGCTGCCCACGTTACGTAAATCCAGCTCGATGGTGACAAAACACACAAATCCATCCACACACACACACACACACACATCTGCACAGACAGACAGTGTATTATGGAGCAGTGAGATTTGGGGGAGTCACAGCGGGGGAGTGTGTCAGAGAGCGGCGAAAGCCAAGTCACAGAGAGGGCAGGATGGTACTGCGTGGCGCTAACAGGTCACTGCGGGCACAGACGGATGAAAAGTGGCAGCGGACGACAGAATTAAGCTCTCAGACTCAACTGTTCGCTGAGATATCGAGTCACAACACCAACATCCACCACGCCGGCAGCTTAGCCACTCTGCTCAGACGTCCACACAGCGTAATAATGATACACATTATCCAGCAGCAAAATGATTATGTCTGCATAAACTGTTATATCTATTGAAGTCTGTTCACAGGACTACAATCAATTTAGTGCTGCATGATACATAAATGTTCTGTACATAAACATTTGCTGTGAAAGAGATAGGGGGTCACACGACCAGTTCACTCCAATAAGATAAGACATCTAATAAAACAATATTTTCCATCTTTCTCTAAGTGGAGTCTCAAGGGATGATAATTATAGGATGTCACAGGGATAGGTTATGACTATGGCTCATATGCAAAATGGCTTTCAGTGGAAACACCTGCAAGTAGTGAGATTTTTAGAAGTATCACTTTTATTTTGCATCTTCTGATTTGAGACGCTCCACCCACTGGGCTCCAGAGTGACTGATTAAAATGATGAAAATGCGGCAAAACATCATTTTAATCACAGTAAAATATGCAAGAAAACAAAGCACCACACCCTCTGCTCCTTCTCTCTTCTTCCATGTTGTTATTGAGCTTGACACGTTTGTTTCCCACACACCTACAGGGACAACCTAGAGTCTCCAGCTGACCTAAACATGCATGTTTATAGACTGTGGGGGTGAAAAACTCCAAGTAAACAAGATGCAAACTCTATGATTTATGATATCTGAATATCTCTGGTGTTGTAGATATCACATCAGCTATCATTTATTCTGTTTGTACCATAACGTCTGCGGCTCCATTTGCCATGGCCGCCTCGTTTTGAGAGTGGTATCTGTGCATCTCTCATTAGCACAGACTGACACGTTGCGGCCAGTCCGTCTCCGTGTTGGAGAGCATGTCAGAGGACGTGGAGTTCACTTCTCAGAAAACCCTGTGATGTGACGTGTGCAGCGACCGCGTGCAGCTATCAGCCCGGCTCATCTGATCCGGAGGACACTGCAGGGACGGCAGAGGAAATGGCTTTTGCGTCAGTCCAGTTTTTTTTCTGTCCACACAAACACCAGAACTAACCGATTCCACGGACTGTTGGTTGTGCAGGAAATCCTCTCAAACAAACAACAACAACAA
The DNA here is from genome assembly GCA_029224185.1 of Karalla daura. Taxonomy (NCBI): domain Eukaryota; kingdom Metazoa; phylum Chordata; class Actinopteri; order Chaetodontiformes; family Leiognathidae; genus Karalla; species Karalla daura. Next base: position 18,296,572 of record CM055205.1, read on the forward strand.
CAGAGTGACTTACAGTTAGCCTCAGAAGTATTTGGACAGACACACAATTTTCATGAGTTGGGCTCTACATGCCACCACACTGGATTTGAAATGAAACATCTTGAACAGAATTGAAGTGCAGACTGTAATGTTTAATTCAAGGGATTGAACAAAAGTATCTGATTGGAAATGTAGGAATTGTACACATTTTTCTACAAACACTCCACATTTTAGGGGCTCGAAAGTAATTGGACAAATAAGCATAATCTAAACAAAAAAGTGTTTTTTAATATTTTGTTGCGTATCCTTTGGAAGCAATCACTACCTGAAGTCTGGAACCCATGGACATGACCAAACGCTGGGTTTCCTCTGCCTTGATGCTTTGCCAGGCCTTTACAGCAGCAGCCTTCAGTTCATGCTTGTTTTTGGGTCTTTCCGCCTTAAGTCTTGTCTTAAGCAAGTGAAATGCATGCTCAATTGGGTTGAGATCTGGAGACTGACTTGGCCATTGCAGAATATTCCACCTCTTTGCCTTCATGAACTCCTGGGTTGCTTTTGCTGTATGTTTTGGGTCATTGTCCATCTGCACTGTGAAGCGCCGTCCAGTCAACTTTGCAGCATTTGGCTGAATCTGGGCAGAAAGTATAGCCCTGTACACTTCAGAATTCATCCGGCTACTTTTGTCTGTTGTTACATCATCAATAAACACAAGAGTCCCAGTGCCCTTAAAAGCCATGCATGCCCATGCCATCACACTGCCTCCACCATGTTTTACAGAGGATGTGGTGTGGTTTGGATCATGTGCTGTTCCCTTTCTTCTCCAAACTTTCTTCTTCCCATCATTCTGGTACAGGTTTATCTTCGTCTCATCAGTCCAAAGAACACTTTTCCAGAACTGGGCTGGCTTGTTGAGGTGTTTTTTGGCGAAGTCAAGTCTGGCCTGTCTATTTTTGACAGTGATCAATGGTTTGCACCTTGTGGTGAACCCTTTGTATTTACTCTCATGGAGTCTTCTCCTAATTTGAGACACATACACCTACTTCCTGGAGAGTATTTTTCACTTCTGTAGATGTTGTGAATGGGTTTTTCTTCACCATGGACAGTATTTGGCGATCATCCACCACTGTTGTCTTCCGTGGACGTCCAGGCCTTTTTGAGTTTCCAAGCTCACCAGTGCACTCTTTCTTTCTTAGAATGTACCAAACTGTGGATTTGGCTATTCCAAGTATTTCTGCAATCTCTCTGATGGTTTTTTTCTTTTTTTTCTGCCTCAGGATGTTCTCCTTCACCTCCATTGAGAGCTCCTTTGACCGCATGTTGTGTGGTCACAGCAAGAGCTTCCAAATGCAAAACCATACACCTGGAATCAGCCCCAGCCCTTATCACTACTTAATTGATGATAGGTTAACAAGACACACGCCTTCTGAGTCAATTTCAGCCTTCTGAGTCAATTGTCCAATTACTTTTGGTCCCTTGAAAAAGAGGTATAAAGAGTGTAAAGAGCTATAATTCCTAAACCCTTTCTCCAATTTGGATGTGGAAACCCTCAAATTGAAGCTGAGAGTATGCACTTTAAGCCCATATTAATTATATAATTGTATTTTTGGAGTATGTCTTTGTAAACAGTTAAAATGACAAAGTGTGTGTGTCTGTCCAAATATTTCTGAGGCTAACTGTAACTCTGGGACTTGTGCCTGCGTTTCATTTACATTGCTGCGTTACTTACCTACTTTGAAGCCCTGGAGCTCACTGCAGAGAAAGGTTTTAATGGCGGTATAATGAGGCCCGGGTGCAGCAGGCTGGTGTGGATGCAGAGCATCAGGGAGAAATTAACACGCAGAGAACTTGCTAAAGTGAATCATGAATAATTTATTTTCCTCCACTGTCTCCTCTCGCCTTCTCTCCTTTCTGTTTATTGCTTCTGACATGGAATTATTGTCACAGTCCCTTTTCTTTTTTTAAGGCAACAGCTTGAGACAAAGCAAACAAAAGGCTTCAGTGTACGAAAATACATCTCGGTCCTGATTGTTTCGATGCGTCGCAAAGGACAATTTGTCAATTGGAAAAAGTGCAATTGTTCATTATTTTTCCATATTATCATTCCAACTGCTCGTTAAATAGTAATCAAAACAGGAAAGAGCAAAGACTGTATCGTCCATGGTCATAAGGCAGCCGGGTCCTCTCAATATTCCTCCTTCCAAAACTTTTCAGCACTTTGATAACTGTCCAGGGTCAAGTCAACGATCCTCTCATACGGTGTATTCACAGCAGATCTCAGTTCCTGTTGTTATCCGATGTGTTCCAGACCAGGTCCTGGGGTCCTGGACCAGGTCCTGGGGTCCTAGACCAGGTCCTGGGGTCCTGGACCAGGTCCTGGAGTCCTGGTTTAGTTCGCAGGGACAAACAGGGTGAAACCGTCTTTGCTCTTCTTGAAGTCTGCGACGCTCTGGCCGGGTTTGGTCTCCACCGTGACGCTCTTTGCTTTCCCTCTCATGTGGAGCTGCAGGGCCGAGCGGCAAACCTTCACGGGGAACTGGACCTTCTTCACGCTGAGGAGGAAAGAGACAAAACACACACAGGGTGCATTTAAAAGGACTGTTAGGTTTGTCATCGAACATCTTCATTTGGAGAAGTTCAGACTTCATTTATTTCTTCATCTCGACATTCACAGGACAATCTGTGACATGATCACAGGACTTGAAAGCAGCAGTCCAGTATCACCTTTTAATCAACAGTTGATGGAGATTTGACTTCAATTCAGTAGAAACAACGTCCAGGACAGAAACAAATGGAGGAGAGAGCAGGTCCACAAGAAGGTCCAGCAACTAACACTGACTCATTTTAACAGCTGATTAGAGCATTTACTAAATATATTTCAAACAAGTTTCTGCTTCTAGCGTCTTCATTTCGAATCCTTTCTTGTTTCTTTGTTATTCAAACTGAACATGTTTGTGTTATCTACAAACCAAGACATGAAGGGGACTTCATCTCGCACGGATCGCTACCATTGTCCAAACTTTTTTTTTTGTCAAATTAAAACGGATCATTTCAGAAGGTCAAAGAGGTTCAAACCTCCAAACTAATTTCCTGTTTCAAACCTGGAGCACAAGAGATGTTTGTTCATCAACACCAAGGTGAGACTGTTAGCGATCACATCTCCTCACCCCACACACACACACACACACACACACACACACACACACACACACACACACACACCTAATCCCTGTGCTGACAGCTGGGAACAGGAAGTGTGGCTCAGCTGTAGCGTCAGCTGAAGATGATATGCTGTGAAGTTGCCGCTTCCTACTCAGCCTCTTCCAGACACAACTTCAGCAGAGACAACAGTCAGCGACCTCACTGTGGCCGACCAGACGCACACACACACACACACACACACACACACACACACACACACACACACACACACACACACACACACACATGCTAGGGCTGCATATTGTCATATGTTGCGTGTGCTCGGCTCATCTGATGCAGTCTGCCATTTTTGAAATGTTTTATGTGTTTCCTTTAATGTGACCTGCAGATGGAATTAATTGGCATTAAGATGTGGAGATACAATATCTCGAGGGATTTTTTGATTTATTTGGGAATATCTCAACAAATACACATTGTAAAATGCAAAAATAACAATTTTTTTTGTATCCAGGCAAGGGGGCTAAGTGGGAATATGATAAGCATTACGAAATTATATTCATAAACCAAAAGGTCACACAACAGCAGGAATAATCCATCCCTGCAATATATGTATTTTTTTGTGCAATAAATGCGCTTTTGAGGCTCTTATGACAACAATTTGTAAATTGTGTCATTAGTGTAATGGAAAAAAAAATACACAGTCCCAGCGACATTCATCACAGTTTTTCTGCAGTATGAGCAGATGTGGGAATTTCTTCAACTAGATCTATCTTCTATTAAACAGATAAAAGTGCGTGGCTGATCTCAGAGTCTCGGTCCTGTCCAGTGAGATGAGAAGGAGGAGGTGACAGGTCAAAGGTCAGAGGTCACAGGCACCACCATTACAAATGTTTCCATGTACACCACTTGTGAATTAAACACTCATCATAGAGATACAGATACAGCATTGTGTGGAGAAATATCACGTTGTTTTACATCCCTAGCACACACACACACACACACACACACACACACACACACACACACAGGCTACAGGTCGACAGCTGATTTCTCAGCCTTCACATACACTTGGACATATTCATTTTCCTCTTTGCAAGCACTTTGTCTGAACCCAACGTGACGGCTCCGGGGAGCAGATGCAGAGCGATATTTGCCAATCCGCTATTTGTGGACGTGCTGGATTGTTGATAATGTGAGTGATGAGCCGAGCTGGCTCCGGCTCAGAGGCCGACTTGGCAACCGCTCGCCAAGTCTGGCAACGGGAGGCAACGTTACGGCTGATTTCCTGTTCTCCTCAGACTGACCCCCCCATCCCTCCTTACCCCCCCCCCCCCCCCCCCCCATTCCAAAACAGGGCTGAAAGCCTCACATCGAGGTGAACTTAATTTACACACATTATGTAATTTTTTGTTCAGATATTACGCAACAGAGCTGGCAACCCTGTTTAGTACATTAGATACACACATACACACCAGGTGAGAGATGGTATCACACTCTCTACTCTAAATGTGTGAGAAACAGTCAGCAAACAAATGTGATGCTATCTCTCTTTCTATATATCTATCTCTCTGTCTGTCTATCTATCTATCTATCTATCTATCTAGCTAGCTAGCTAGCTAGCTAGCTAGCTAGCTATCTATCTAGCTATGTGTCTGTCTGTCTATCTTGATCTCTATCTGTCGTCTGTCCATCTGTCTATCCATCAATCCATCTATCAATTTATCCGTCTGTCTGTCCATCCATCCATCCATCCATCTTAAGTATTGTATCATATCATATCATATCATATCGTATCTATCCATCCATCCATCCATCGATCCGTCTACCATGGTTTGTGTGATCCTTCCTTTCCAGCCCAGGCAGTGAAATGAGAGTCAGGCACAGGAAATGAATCTGTCATCCCTCATGATGATGATGGTCTAAGAGACTCAAGGTTCAATGCTTTCAGATTTAAAAGGGGACCTAGCATGGTTCCACTGAGTCTTTATCCTTGTTTTCTGGTGCTAATATTGAAGCTGTGGAAGCCATTGATTGGTCCAGCCTGCAACTCATATGAATGATCATGTGACTTTATGCTTCTTGCTAAACTTGGCAACGTTTCCCCAGACTAAGTGGAGGAACTGGAGAGTGCATTCACAACTTTCTGTGCCACAACCAGGAGAAGCTTCCTCTGACAACATCCCACAAAACTTCACCAAACGTCTGCATATGCAAACTGTTTTTGCACGTTCTACAACAACTACAACATCTGAAACTTCTATACCAATGAGGTTGTGATGATGTGTTTGGACAAAGCCAAAGTAGACGTGTTGGTTTTTTTTTTCATTCTGGGTCACCTTTAAATCTCAAACAACTGTGCCTCCAAGCTTCCCTGTCAGTGAACTTGCTGCGCTTTTCCAGTTCTGTGTCAGGGCACATCAGACGTCACCTCGACAGGTGCGGCCCCTCGCTCTCTTGTTTTTCCAGTCTCCCTCTTGGCCTTTCTGCCACCACCAGCACCACCACCCGCCTCGCTGAACCCCTCTGAACCCCCCTGAACCAGCTGTCCCGCCCCCGCCGGGGCGCCAACATGCCCGACACACAAACCCACTGACCTCCGCGCAGTTTTTTGATTTGTGTGAGATACTGATCTCGTCGTGCCAGGCGTCCGGCAGCCGGAGCTGGTGAAAGCCCGAGGCTGAGCCCGAGGACAGAGAGCCCTCAGCTGTGCAGCTGAGGACTGAGCTGTAGAGTCTGTGGCCGCGGTTAAACAACTCTAAACGCCTCAGCACGATGACCGACAAGAGCAATTCTAGGTACAAAACGGAAGCCCAGTCTGTGTTTTATCGGTGGAGAACATTTTGGGCTGCAGTTGAGTTTCACTTCAGTCACTTCTTGTAATTCCTTTCATAAGAAACTGCAGTGTGTGAAGAGTGTGTGAAGCTAAGAAACAAACATAGAAAGTGTCATGACACACTCCAAACAGATCATACTGATATACCGTATCAAGTTTGATCGTTAAAGGGGATCGATTGATTGATTAGAAGTAATCACCACCAGAACTGGTTAATACAGAAATGACAGTTCAACAAAATGATAGTCCAGACATTCAGACAGTTTTGAGTGAGTCTGGAGTCTAGATCCGGGTCAGGTCAGCCAAAAAGCATGGGTCTCTTGACAGTGACCGACAGAATGAATGAATGCAACTGGCAGAAAGAACAGATGAGTGACCTGGAGAGAGAGAGAGAGGCAGACATGCTGTGACTGAGGTGGTAAATGAAGCTTTGTCTATCAGAGCTTTACTTGAAAAACCAGGCCTGAAGAAGTCTTTCGAACGAGGAGTGCAGCTGGTTTTGTTTTGATCACCTCAGCCCGATAACTCCTCCACTGACACAGACCAGGATTATTCACCTGTGGCTTCCCTCCCCCACCCCCCCCACCCCCACCACATCTCCCTCCCAACTCCACACCCCCCCATCAACACACGGCTGCAATTTTCCCTTTAAAATCTTAATTAGCTCTTCCCAGCTGCCTGGCAACCATCGCTCGGGCAACAGCAGCATCTCATGAGGCTGGGGGGGGTTGCTCCAGTCCTCAGGTGTGAGAGGGAGCAGACCCCCCCCACCCCTCCCACACACACACACACACACACACACACACACACACACACACACACTTCCCCCCCTCTGGCATCGCTGCACTGATCATCACTGGTCTCATCCAGTATAATCACCGTCAGCGTCATCGCTAACAGCGGGGCCCCATCTCCATCAGCTGCACCCCTGTGTCTCCAGGCCCCTCAGGGGGGCGTTCTGGGAAAAAAAGATAAATAAATAAATAATAATAATGAAAAAATGAGTCATACTGTATCTACAGCGAGAGCAGCCGCATGTGGAGCGATTTCTAGAAATACTGCAAATGTGATTAAGGATGCAAAGCCAACACTTGTTGTACGCACGTGGCTTGAATCAGACATTTGCGTGTGTCATCGACTGCGATGCATGTTAATTAATTGCACCAGCCTCCATAATTTCCAGAGAAATTCTCGGTCAGGATCCAGCGACATGTCTCCAAGATAAAATGGAATCAGTTAAGTGGAGAGTCAGAGCCGGAGCACGCAGTGGAGGAGAACGGCGTCTCCCCCCTGAATCGATTATCAATGAGGGAAAAGCGGTCAAACCCTATCGAGGGGGGATTTATATGTTTCTGTGCAGCAAGCAGATTTGTTCTTGACTGTGACTGAGCTGAACATCCACAGCTGAGTGACAGAGCCGGAGAACAAGCCAAACAACATGTGCTGGCCGAGATAAAGAACTGCTCTTGGTGATTACGATATTTTTGAGGAGCAAACACGTTGCTGAGGAATCCATTGGTCGCACTCGGGAGGTCGATTTACAAGCAGCACGTGTGAGTCCTGTGAATCCACAAAGAGGCCTTTGATGCCGGAGCCTGGTTTTAAGGTCAGCAGTCGAGTCTGAGTGCGCCCAGGAGGCTTTGAGCCGCTCCAACATTAAGTCTCAGGATTCAACATCCGCCTCAGCCTCCTCTCTGCAAACATGTGCATATGAGCTCATATGACATAGACATTACTGTCTCCAGTCGAAATGGCTTCCAACTATCCATTCATCCATCCATCCATTCTCTAACCCACTTCACTGTCTCATAGGGTTAAGGCAAGGAAGACACCCTGGCAGGGAAGACACCCTGGACAGGTTTCCAATCCATTACAGAGCACACACACTTCATACTGGCTCTCAAACTCGGTTCAGGGTAATAACAGTCACCAGTCGACTTCAACATGCACGTCTTGGGACTGTGAGAGGAAACCAGAGAACAGAGAGGCTCTCTGCCTGATCCAGAGGTTGAACATGGATCCTTTTTGCTTTAAAGAGGCAGCAGCTACATTTTCATTAAAGTTTTTTGCTAAATAAAAGTGATTTCTAAAATGTTGTGATGTACTATAGCTACTAATACTGTAGGTGCTTCGTTCGAAGGATGACTCCACTTTGATGAAGATGGATGTCCAAAATGTTTTATATTGGATTTAGAAAAAGTTAATGTGAAAAAATCTTTCCTTCAATCTGATAAGAGTGAAAGGAGTGAGACTAGTAAATTGCGTACCACTCCAAAAAAGATCTACACACTGGTAAATTTCATGTGTCCACTGTCCCATTTCTGCAATTCTGCATTCTGCATGATTATCTGGCCACCACGCCTCGACTTTACACTGATCGTCTGTCACATGGAGGATCACGTGACTAAACGTCCCTCGCTAAACATGATGCTCTGTGACGTTTCACCAAACTGAATGGCACTTCTTCTCCAAAAACACCTGCAGACAGAAATGATTATGATGCAAACTGGGAAATTTAATATGATCTTTTTTTGTCTTTTTTACAGGAAAAACCATAAATGCTCCTGCTATAATCGCATCTCAGATAGAGGCAGTTGCTCGGTGCATGCTGAAGCATCTCTGCAGCACCTGACTTGACTCAGCTTAATTCGCCTTTGAAACACGCACAACTGCAGCTTGTTTCAGTGCCCTGCATTTGGAAACTGTGCTCCAGTCAAAGTATTCAAAGTACGTGTGAATCATTTATATTTAGGAGTTACCTCCTTTGGGCTGACATATCAGGAGGTCATGCCATGTGCTCATCGGCTGATTGTTCTGAGCGTGCACGTATCCTCCGTTTCCAAATCCCCGTCCCCTTTTTAATTACAGCACTAACGAGCTGCCGTTAACTGACTGATGCTCGTTTTAATTTAAGCCCGCTCCACAGAGACACTTTGTACTCAGAAGCGTACCTCGGAGCATTTATGCACCGAGCTGCGTTTACCGAGTTTAACATCGACTTAACACGACGGAGGAGAAAGGTTTTGAGAGGACGCCGTTGGGTCTTTTCATCCCTCCCGAAGGCCTAATCAACAGTCGGTGTGAGACTTTTCACCAGGTTTCGTGTTGATGAGGAAATAACAGCTACTGGAGGATAATTATAGGCTGAGCGATAACGGTCACATGTTTTCTCCAGATAGCTCTCGAAAATGTGCCAGTGGCTAAAATGCCACCGGAAGGACTGTTATTATCAGGGCGACTGGGAAATATTTTATTACCCACTTCCTCCTATAATATTAATCCCGGCTGAATGGGGCTCTTGTCAGCGAGTCACAGTATATGTCCCCAGGCAGGGGCTGCACCAGAGACTGTGTCGAAGATATGATTCGATGAAACATGTGACTGTTAAAGGACATTGGTGCCCTGTTGAACTCCTGCAGGAGCCTGTTTTTTCTCTCTGCATCCACACCACTCAGTCATTCCCTATCCTCCATTTTCTGTGATTTCATGTCGACGTCTGATACTTTATGCTGTTAGTCTCGACTTTCTTTTAATCGAGCATTTCAATCCAGTCCAAATGGCTGGAGCCCAGATGCTCTATATGCTGCAAAAGAGGGAGTTTATTATGTTTACATTGAGAGGCAGTTGAAAGAGATAGGAAAAAAAATGTGATGTGAAATCTTAAAAATCGCCTATGTGACCTAAATATTAGTTGCTTATGCATAAAAAATGAATCACGGTATCTTAACATGACCCTTTAGTCACAACTTGAGAGTCGAGACAGAAAAACATCGACACCGAAAGGCGCTGCCGGCTCCGCTTACAGATCCCGAACTGGAATAATTCATGGAAATGTTTGCGGGAGGATGAAAGCGTGTTTCTCTGCACAGAGGTTGAATTATTCACACGTGTGCTGATGGCGGGCGGCGGGCGGTCACACGCTACGGAGCGGTCTGATGCTGCAGCCGTGCAGTAAACAGCTCGGCCCCGGACGTCCAGCCACACTCAGTGAAGCACATGACCTGCGGCTCGATGGGAACCGAGAGGAACTGGGTCAGCGCTGATGTACGCCGCTCACATGCACACAATCTGAGTTCACCAAGAAAACGTTTTCCCCTGGCTTGTTTGTCTGGCATCAACAACCAGCAAACAGCCAATCGTCTCGTGCGTTTCATTCAAACAGCAGCTGCAGCTCTCGAGATGCGTCTGGCTCTTTGGAGCATATCTGGGTCATGGGAACTACTTATATTTAACCTCTACTATGATCATTGAGCTAATGTGCAAAAAAAAGATGGCAAAAAAGAGGCAGCTTTAGTAGCTGTAGTCATAGGGTTGGAGGTGCATTTGGCCTCTGTTGGGTCTACATAATACTACTTATTAATACGCAATACTACATCATATCTGCATGAAACATAGATTGTATCACTTATAGTGACGTTAGCGTTATCTGCAAAGAAATACTAAATATAAAAATAGAATAGAAAGCTTTTGTTAGTATTGTACAAGCTGACATGCTGCAGGTATGAATAACACATGTAGCAGCATTAACAAAGAGTCATTAGCCGCTGTGCCCATGCACACTGCCTTCTTGAATTCCCTTGACTCTATTACTGTAGCTCTGATAGCTGATAGCTAAATTTTCGTTGTACCTGCCTGTTGGGTCTTGTAAATGTGAAATAAATGTGACAAATAGATGGCATGGGAACAGGGGTAATGTTAGCTCTATCTGCCATGCCAAAATGTTTCCCCTACCTGCCAGGGCTACACTAACGTAAAATAAGATAACACAGGCTGAAAGGAAGCCTTGTTTTGGAGTTTCAGAGTTATACTAAGTCTTTGTTTGGGCTTGTTAATGTGGGATAAATGTGTGAAAGACAGATGTTACAGGGCAGGCTTAGCAGGCTGAGAAGCAGCTTCCCTCACAGGTATTTGGGGGTTCGTAGCATGACGCTAGCTTAATCTGCAAAGCAATGTTAAACATTAGCTAGCTAGCCTATTAGATATCGAGCATAACATTACCTGTCTGCTGGATTTTCTAAATCTGAAATAATAATGTGGAAACAGTGGTAGTGCAAGGCCTATCTGCTAATCTAAAATGTGTCCTCTACCTGCCAGGGCTACGCTAATGTAAAATAAGATAAACACCCTGAAAGGCAGCTTTGTTCTGGAGTTATTTGCAGAATTATTATGTGTACTTAGTCTGTGTAGGGTTGTGTTAATGTAGGATTAATGTGTGCAAAATAGATGCTACAGGAACAGTGGCTATGTTAGCTGTAGCTCTTAGCTCTGCTGAACTAAGCAGGCTAAGAGGCTAAGACTTCAACTGCTTTTGAATGAAATGTGTGCTATCCTGCCGTTGGCCCGGGACAAACAAAGTCAGGACCGGCTGAGCCGAGCGAGGACGAGCCACCGTCGCAGCGTCTGAGAGACGAGCACATTGAGGACAGCTACTGAGGGAGGCAGGAGGAGAGAGACAGAGGAGGCTATTTCAGGCTCGGGATGACGCCTTTCACGACCTAAAAAGTGAATTTAGAATAGAGAGGGCAGGTTTTTCTCGCACACACACCGAAATGACAAACTGTTGACGTCCAATGAGGTCAAGGCAGAAAGTCAACAAGTCATTTGCCGGTAACAGCTCACCGTGTGTCTCCGGTCATCAAAGCCATATCACAAGACCACTCACGTACGCTTTAATGGAATCACGTTTTTTTTTTCCTCTCTCTCTCTCCGTCTCTCTCTCTCTCTCCTCTCCTGGTTTTCTCTCATTGCCGGGATGGGAGGGGTGACCCAGAAGATTGCTATTAATGAAACGCCGTCCCAAGTATCTCCATATTCATAACTGCTGATTTAGGAGAGGGGAGAGCGAGCTGGAGGAGGACAGATGCTGGGAGGAAGAGACTGAGGAAATAAAAACAAATAAACGGCGGCGCGGGAGAGTTCAAATAAAGGAACAGGAGATAAAAGAGAAAAGTGGGAAAAGATAAAGGGTGGAGAAAACAGCGGACAGCACTTTTATTGACAATGTAGCAAGCTGTAAACTAGGTGTAAAGTATAAAGGTCAGACAAACTGTGTTTCTTGGGAAAAAGTATATATCTAGCTTTCTGCCTAGCTAGCTATCCAGCTAACTAGCTAGCTAGCTAGCTACTGGCCCACTGTGAAGTTCCAGCGCTAACCACTAAGCTGGGAACTTTTGAATCATAGAAATCGTTTGTGTTATAAATGTAAATCAATGTGTGGGTCCTAATCTAATCATCTATCATTTTAGACAACTGACTGAGTCACACTGTGCATTTTTATTACCCCTAGAAAAACTAAATATTGCAATATAGACTTCTATATTTAGAAAAGGCTCCTAAATTTCATAAGAATTTTACGCTCTCACAAGATGGTTTTTTAGACACGTTGCAGGCTTTTTTCACATTTATACTTCACTGGACAAATGACTAGGTCACACTATACTATACTATATATGAGTAATACTAAATATTTTCCTTCATTTAACAATTAAAACAATGTCTTGGATGTCTTTCTTCGGTGTTATGTGCAAAACACCCTTCAATGGAAACAGCTAAAAGTAGCAATTCACAATTTTTGGAAATATCATTTCTATTTTGCAAAAACTTTCATGGGAAGGCACTTACAGTACTGGCCATTGATCCTCACCTGGAAGTTTCTTTCAGGTCTTATAGGTTTTATAGGTTTTATTGTGTTATACTTCCACTCTTTCTTACTTTTATTCGAGCACAGATGAATAGGCGAATAAAGTTCCCACTTCTACACTGACGACACAATCAGACTGCTGCAGTGCTCTGTGAGGCGCGACAGCTGGTCCATAAACTTTTTTTTTTTTTGCTCTCAAAAGAATCTCTGCAGTGAATAATGAAATAATAAAATATGCCCAAATTGCCTTTTAAGTAAAGAATCCTCCTCTATCTTTTAAGGCCAGTGACGATCAGACCCTAAATCCTGCCTTTAGCCCGCTCATACTCCCCCAGCTGTCCCAGCAGATGGCCCACGAGCCAACCCAACCCCCCCAGTCCCAAAAACACACACGCACACACGCACACGCAAAACTTCCCTCTCTGTAAACATACCAACACACACACACACATACACACACACATACGGCTCATTCATGCTGACAGCTCAGAGCCAGGTGACAGGAAGAGAAAGCAGCAGAGAGATGGGGATGAGAGGAGCGTGGGGGAGGGGAGGGGGGGGGGTGGAGTTTGTACAGGAAAGAGTGACGGGCGAGGAGGAGAGAGCGGAGGAGCGCGGCCCGCCGAGGGATCGCTAGACGGATGTGACATGACAGAAAACCAGACAGCCTGTCTTCGCTGTCCTCGCCGACAACGCGGAGCGGCTTTGAAGTCAGATTTTACCTCGTGCCTCTAACGGTGCCTTCACTGACCCAGTTTTGTACGACTCGGGAAAGTCGACTCACACGCTGAAATGTAAACGCTCACAGATCGACTCTCTGCTGTTTGAACTGGAAGGAGGAAGAGGGAGAAGAAGAAGAAGAAGAAGAGGCACAGCAGGAGTCACAATCGCTCCATTGACTATTTCCTCCCCTGATCATCCTAAACTAAAATGACGTGCGCGTGACTCTCATAGTCTGGGATCTCACTTCCTGACAGAAGGAAGCACAAGAGGAGCGTGTGTGTGAGAGCGTGTGTAGTCATCCTCTTCCTCCCTCCATCCTCTACACTGCTAATTATTTCATTCTGGCCAGGATGAAAAAAAATGATATACTTTATCCTGTTTTATTTTCAACCTTCAATCCAAGCAACATTCTCTCCTCTTCACTTAAAAAGGTTTTACTTTTACAAGCACTTTAAACATGCATGTTAAACTTCCTTTTGTGTAGTGTACAGAGCATCTGAGCCCTGATTTGGTTTGAATTGAAATGCTTAATTAAGACAATTGAGGCTAGCATTAGCTAGTCTAGCATTAGCATTAGCATTAAGTATATGACATCAACATGGTATTAGGGTGTCTGATAATCTCGTTTGGAGTACCCCTTACCTTTTTAACCTTTTTAACTAGTTTTTATTCACCCTCCTTTTTTTGCAGCATATCCCCTCCCTCCCTCACACACACACACACACACACACACATGCTCACACTCTGACTTTGTCTCAGGAGTTTTTTCTGAGAAGTGGGCTGGTGGAGGTCGCGACCCGCCTCCATTCACCGCAGATGGCGGCACAATGACGGGCGGAGGGTTCGACAACGACTCCGGATGGTCGACTTTTCCTCTCCCTGTACCACAGAGCTCCACAGCTGCTGCTGCTGCTGCTGCTAGGGACCCTGGTGATGATGATACCCCCCCCCACCCCCCCGCCCCCACCCCCCCCATCCACCCCCCCACCCCCTCCCAAACCCCAGACCAAAAGTCTAAGACTCATAAAACCCACAATAAGCCTCACCAGGGATCTGGGATCAGTGGGCTGAAAACACACAGAGAGACTCATAAAAGTGGGAACACACAGACAGATAGACACAGATACGGCTGCCGTCTGCCAAGACAAAATACTGCAAACACCTAAAGTCAATAGCGCCAGAAATACCAGAACTTAAAGTTTAAAACACTTCCCGGATCCACCCCGGGGTCCGAGGCCGCTCCCGACCCGAACTCTTCTCCGTCGACTTCTTCGGAGTAAAGCAGTCGAGCAGTTTCTGTGCGTTATTTATTTTGATCAGATTTCGAATCCTAAAAATAAACACGGCACAGATGCAGTTCACTTCCCTAATCCGGCCGGTGTTTCCAGAGCTGCTCAGCTGTGCCGCGCCACAGTGCTGCATACTAGTGCATAGAAACACACACTGCATGTGTGCCCCTGGTGAGTCTTATTCTCACTATATAAATGGATTTAATTCACAATATGATTCTCAACAGCTGGTTTCTGGTCCCAAGTGTTTTCTTCCCTCGTTTTATTTGTGTTTACTTTTGTCTAATGTTCTACTATTAACAGTGTTTTTGTGGCTGCATCGTCCATTGTACGTTGCGCCCCCAGCTACAATGAAGCACTATAAGTAAAGTTTATTTTCAACACTCATCTGTGCATACGTAAGCTATATTGTAGATCTAAAAATGTTTTATTGTGATTTTTAATATGGACTCTTGGGAGACTCTTTGGGGGCTTTTTTAGCCTTCAGCTACAGCAGACCCAAATAAACAAATGCAGATGGTTTTAGTTTGTTATCATGTGACCTAAGTGTGTATGTTTGTATCCTAATTAGAGGCTGAAAGCGTCAGGAACATTGAGTAAGCGGAGCTAAACTCCTTTTTGAAGACTAAAAACCCAGAAATAATGAGCCCAAGAGCGATGAAGACACCAAAGATTTCGGTGGATTTTGGCAGAAGTGCGGTGAATTTCCACCAGGGACAAACTGTTTATTTGAACGTGTGTGTGTGCGTGTGTGTGTGTGTGTGTGTGTGTGTGTGTGTGTGTGTGTGTTTTTCCCTCTTTTTACGTCACTCACTCACTGTGGTCCTGGCAGGATTTGAAGGATTAATACTTTGGAAGACCAATCACAGCAGGGCTGGGTGCTGTCTCAGCGGACGGCACTTACAATAACACACCCACACTTACACACACACACACACACACACACACACACACACACACACACATGGGCGCCCACCGACCGAACCAAAACAGTCTGCCGTGTGTGAAAACTTGTGGGCTGTGCCATTCAGAACGAAGTCTGGCAGAGACGAATGTGGGAGGATGTGAATCAGATTTATAAACAGCGACGACAAAATCAGGTTCCCTCTGATAAATGTGATAAATGTCAGCGTGACTGATTCATTTCACAGCAGTTATTCAGAGGGGGGCGCAGGCGCCGACAACTATGACAGTGATAAATGCCAAGAGTATGATTTGCGTAATTGTTATTCCGCATTAATAGACTTGGTTTTAGCCGAGGTCTTTGACCGGGAACAAAAAAAAACAGAAAGAGTCTGAGTGCCTGTTTATTCATGTGACACGGGGACCCGGAAAGCCTTTCCAAACAATCGCTTCAAAAATCACTAATTAATTTCTCGTCTCCGCCGAAAAGTTCTCTGAAGAGTGAAATCGGCTGCTGCGGCGCTTTGCTCTGATAAGATCCTCTCTAACCTGATGGCAAACTAACAAACAAACAAGCAAACAAACAAACAAACAATGAGCACAGAGTTGCAGACCAAAGTAAAACTTGAGATAAAAAACTACCAGACAGGCCCCGAAACCACTTCTGTTTCGACTGCCAGCCTTCGGTCGAAACGCTGAGGATAATTCACGGTCTGGTGTTTTTCTGTTTCTCCTTCCTCCCGTCTCTCCAGGTCACATCATCACGGATGAGGAGGAGGAGGAGGCGTGACCGTGGCGAGCTCTGAGCCACGTCTTAATGAGGAGAAACCTGCCCCACAGGCCCCGAGCCCGGAGAGCCTCGCACGCCTTCCCCTTCAAAGACTGCAACGCTCCATCAGACCATTTTTGGAGTTTTTTTTTTTAAGTTTTGAGTGAATTTCCAGGGCACTGACCGTGTGAAGTGGTCCACCAGTGTTCCCAGCAGCTCGCCCACCCGGTCCTGGTTGGGGCACAGCTCCCCTCGCTGCAGACACAGCAGGACGTCGTCCTGGGTGGACGTGTGCAGCGCCACCATCTGGTCGACCCCGCTGGTCACACTCAGGCCTGTGAACTGGGAGAGGAGACAGAAACACGACGTCAAATCGTAACCAGTTAAAACAAAAAGAGCCACGTTATGTGAGGCTGTCATACAGGGAATCTGCAGGAATCCTGAAGTTAATTTCTTTTTAACTCTTACTTCATCTTGTGGCCATTTCAAACACCTTTAACTGACTAACCAGTTGAAGTTTCTGATTAGATCTCCAGAGCTCAACCATACAACAGACCTCAGATCAGCCTGGAAGGGACGAAGCTCCAAAGAATCAATTAAACAAAAGGCAAAGTTTAGGTTAAGTGACTCTCAACTATTCACCCTAAACATACCGGGCATTTTATGGTCAAACTATTTGGAAATAAGTGGAATATCAACAAACTTTAATGCCTTATGCAATCACAGTTAAACCTTTTAAATACTTTTTCAGAGCCTTCATTTTCCAAAATTGAAAACTTTTAATACTTTTTTTTTGAGGTCCATGTGGACGGCTTGACATAACTCCAAATCGAGTGTGTGTGTGTGTGTGTGTGTGTGTGTGTGTGAACTACACAGGAAAGATGAAAGTGATGCTGTCTAAACACACTGTGGGTCCCACAACGCTCTTGTGTCTTGTACTTGTCGATTGATCGTCTCCATCGTCATTGTTGAAACCATTCTAAGAACATTTTGTCTTTTTGTTCAAATTTTCTCTTTATTTCATTATTTATCCGACTCTCTGCTCATTGCAGCTGCACGCTTTTTCCTCCGGTGCTGCTATACTTCTCCATCCCATGTCTAAAGTCTTTAGACAACCAGTGTCTTGAATGCAAGACATCTTTAACTGACTAGACATATTTGACAGACGTAGTTAGTGCAGATGTAGAGCACTGAAATGCTGCTTATGTGCTGTTATACTGTAACAGTGCGGAGCAGATAAGTCCTACATCTGAGCTACGCTCTGCTAACAGCGATTACCTCAACAGAGCTGTTTTTATTTACAGAGGAATCCTGTTTCATCGCTGCTTTAGTTTCCTGACAGTCCTGACTCCGGACGTCAGTACGGCGCCAGCGTGCGAGGAAATTAATTTGTTTAAAAATGTCAGGGATTATCGCCTCAACGTACGTGTAATACCTGTGAGTTTAATACAGTGTGCGGTACGGTCGCGGCGTTGAATGTAGGTGGAAGGATTATTTCTGTTGGGAGCTCGAAGGGCGAGAGAAACACGCACGTGTGGAGGTGTGACACGGGGCAGAGTCATGAGGTCTGACCCAGTTAGAACAACGCACAGATTTACTGGAACCAGTCGGCAAAGAAGGACTCAGACTTCTTTATTTTCTTTAAGTAACGAACAATACTGCAACACAAACGCTGCAAACTCCTGAGCACTGCTTATATTCTGCACATGCCGATGCATTTATACTTGAACTTAGTTCGGACTATGACTGCAAAAAACAGTGATGTGTTTTGCATTAGCGTTTTGAATCTGCAGGGAAACAGCATAGCGTAGGTGCTCTTCCGCTATCTGAGTGAAGTAGAGCTGTAACAGAGCTGTACTTGAGTGTTTGTGCGGCTTAGAGAGACTGGGAGAGAGTGACAGTGTCGGAGCATCACAGCTGTTGGAGAGTGAATGGGAGAGAGTGGACTAAGCCTCTTAGGCCCCCACCACACACATACACACACACACACACACACACACACACACACACACACACACACACACACAAACACAGGTTAATCCAGCAGGGACTACAGCGAGTGCCATCAAGGCCAGATCCTAGGACAACCTGTCCTCAAGTGACGGGGACACAACAGAGGTCACTCTGCACTACTCAGTCATTAGTATAAATACAACAATACTATAATGTATACTGTTATGTAGTGGCAACACATTTGGTTCTTCTGATTCGATGTGTGTGTGACTTTATCTTTGCACGAGGTCGCAGATATGATGTCACAGCATCCGGTCAATAGGAAACTCAACTCTCAGATTTCTTCCTTTTCTTAATTATACGAAATATAGAATAGACTCAGAATAGAATAGAATAGAATAGAAAGTCAAAAAACAAGAGTTTTAGAGATATAAATATGAAGTGACATCTCCAAGTTCAAGTCCTAATGAAATGAGAAGGCGAGAGAGAAAAATCCTGACATATTTCAGATGCTTAAATCTATTAATCATTTGTTATTCATGTCTTAAGATATGAATAACGAGTTCCAGCCTCTGTTTTTAGCCACGGTTCTTGTCATGAATGACTGTTTCCATCCTTTCGTGAGGAACCCAGCCTTGTTTGTCCCGATCAGCTGACGTAGCAAACAAACCCATCATTCACATCACTCGGCCTGCCACGACAACAAACAGGACGCGCTCCCATGACCTCGCAGCTCCACACGACTTCCCGGACCACGTCACAGCGAGGTGTGTGCCGGAGCTCGTGCTCCACGTGGGTTTCGCTCGAGACCGATCGATTGAGGGAAAAACACACAGAGGATGACAATGGCAATCCTGGTCCGCCCCGGCCCGTGCCCGGCTCCTCTCTGTGTTTCTGACCTGGATAAAGACTCGCCCGCCTCCGTCTGAGCAGCGCAGCCTAATGGCACCAGCTATCTTTAGCCGCTGCGCTGCTGCATAATGATGGTTTTTAACCCTCTGGCATGTTCGGAGCGCTCTTTTTTCTTTCTTTTTCTTTTTACTCTTCCCCCGTCTTTTTCCCCTTCAGAAAAAAGAAAAAAGAAAAAAGAAAGTGGACGTCCAGCTGTGCTGACTCATTATGTGATACGTAGGTGTAGGCGACCCGTGACGCGGAGCAGATCTATTCCTGGGTAACCTCTGGCTTTTACAGTTTCACTTCAAGCTGCCACTCAACAACAGACTCTGACACCAAAACGTCAAAATGAGCCCTGGATGTTGGGCTGTGACGGACGGGATGGGGAGCGACGTGGAAATGAACGTCTTACGATAGACGGCGGCACACGTGTGACTATAAAAAGTCACGCAGCCCAGGAAAGTCATCACACTCAGACTCAGACAGGGAAGGGTTTTAATCCCAGGCAGATCGACTGCACATTCTCACCTACGAGACCAAAAACGTTCATGTTTACGCCGGTTATAGACTCTGAGTTGCTCGTAGGTGTGTGTGTGACCCTTTCAGGATCTATTCCCAGCTTTGACCTTATGTTCCCTGGAGATTAGCTCCAGCAGATCCCTGGGACACAGTTGGACACAAAGCAGGTGAGACAATGAATGGATGATGGAGAGAACCGAGTCCTTGTCACTCTTGAAAGCTAGAGAGTCAATCTTTACAGACATCAGTGTAAAAAACGTCACAACAATCTCTTTCATTTTCATCACAAAGTGAATCACGCAGAAACGAGCTGTGGACCTACACCTGACGATATCTGCTCTCGACATGTTGAAGCATTTAATGATTTCGACGTATATATTTTCTCTCTCTCTCTCGAGTCTTGCTTTTTGATAAACCTTTAAATCGAGTCTGTGTGTTATCTCCAGGTCCCTTCACAACATCGCCGCTCATTCAGAAACACATCAAACTGTGGATCTCAGAGCCATTTCAGGGGACCTTGAAGCATCACATTAAATCAAGCTTTCACCTACTGTCTCCACATCAAGCACAACACCTGCCACACACACACACACACACACACACAGGCTGACTCACACACTCTCTCCAGTCTCTGCAAACAGGTCGTAAGCCCTCTGAGTCAGAGGAGACGGCGCTCGCTCTCTGATTGCTCTTGTTCTTTCCTCTCTTATTGATGGATGGCAGTGACCAAGGTCGGACCTGATGGAGGCAATGTTTGTGTATGTGGAAGTGTGTGTGTGTGTGTGCGTGTGTGTGTGTGTGTGAAGCGGACAGTGTGCAATCAAAAGGACAGAGTGGAAGGCAAAGGACAGCTGGGATAAAATACAACAGGTCTGACCTACATTGGTAGTGGATGGTAGGAAGCAGAGCTGCAGGTCTGCTCCTGGTTTTAAGGTTTAGTATCAGTCAGAAGTTCAGACTCGTTTATTGATGCAATCAGAATTAACATTTCAAGATGAGTCCTCTGGTAATTTACTGGTCAGAGAGAGGATTCCACTCGACCAGCCAAAGATAGAAGCTGAATTATTATCTATTGCTATAAAATCCCAGGATTGTAACCAAAACTCTGTGCTCACTTGTGTTTGTTTACATTCCATCATAAAACATAGTAACAGCGAAGTGCTTTTGATGCAGATGTTATGAAATATTAAGTATTATATTGTTAAATAAGTATAAAGTAGTAGTATAAAGTATAAGTATAAATATTATTAAGAAGTATTATTAGGATTATCGTCACCATTACAATAACAACAATAATAGTAATGTTATTGATAGGGTATTAAAATAAAATATATAATGTTATATTAAATGTAACAATATATGCTATCAGGCAACCTTGATTTGTCTAATATCAATTAACATACCAACTTAGATTTAAATTAAGCTTAATTTCTCTCATTTATTCCTTCTTTTGCTTCTATTTATTTTCTGTTCAGCCCTAAAATCTTCTGCGAGGAGGTCGACAGCAAAAGCTGACCGTTGTCATGCGTCGATAACGTGTTTTATACGTTATAAAACGAGTCCACCTCTGCTCCTCACAGCAGCTGGTAAACACTGTCTCGTTTTGTGAATGAAACCACACACACACACACACACACCCACACACACTGCCCGCCACCTGGAACTAACTCACTCGGTCCCCCGTTTCCTGCGGCCCAAACAGAGGTCGCGCCCTGGGAAACTTCAGGCGGTGGAAAACACCCTCGTGGAGGTTTTTGGGAGACGTGCTTGTTTACCAGACAGGAAAAGAAGCGCAACCCTAAGAGAGGCCGGGAGGGAAGCGAGCGCTGCAGCGCTGCGGCTGGAGTCTGACCTACATTAGGCGGCAGGAGTCAGGATCTCTGAGCCGCTCCATTGTGGAAGTTTCCCTCTCAACAATGCAGAGAGAGGACATCGGTTCTATCTTTAGGTACACGTTTCTATCCATCGATCTATGTATCTATCTATCTGTGTATCTATCTATTTATGTATTGGGGGTTACTTAAGTCACAGAGGCCAAAATAAGATCTTTAAAGAAATGTAAAAACTATTCAAATTTATGATGCAGAGATGTGAAAATTGTGACTTAATTCCATAAAAAGCTTAAATCTATCAATCGTTTGACTTTCGCTTAGTTGTTGCAGCTTCATCTGTCTGTCCATCAATCCTACCAACCATCCATCCATGCATCCAACCATACATTCATCTATGCATCCACCCATCTATCCATCCAAGCATCCATCCATCCATCTACCTATCTACCCATCCATCCATCCATCAATCCATCCATCCATACATGCATCCACCCATCTATCCATCCAACCATCCATCCTTCCGTCTATATATCTATCTATCTATCTATCTATCCATTTATCGGTCCTCCATCCATGCATCCACCCATCTATCCATCAATCAACCCCTCTACCATTGACCACAGCTCCTCAGCCACTGAGCTACACTCTTAGAAGATGATGTGTGGGTTCACGTGAAGTGTGGCTTCAGATTGACTCTGAACATTTCTACTCCAACAGTCCCATGAGCTACCAGCAGCACCAGAGCGGGGTCGTCTCCCTCCATCTTCAAGAAGACCCAACTCCCCCGAGAGCAGGAGCGTAGAGCAGTATTTATTGCTAAACTAGTCACACACACATACAGTCCCTTTTGTTCTCCTATGTACATTGATCAAGAGACAAGCCTGAAATGATGAGATGGAAATGAGATGGGGGAGTGTGGACACTCATGTGAGTACTTACAGTTTCTAAAGGCAGCCTCTTCAAAACCTTGTTCTGTTTCTTTGGCTCTAGTTTGTAGATGTACTTGTCTGTGATGAGCAGGCCTCGGTCTGTGCTCTTATTGAATCTGTTCACCTGGACAGAGGAGCAGAGATGGGAGAAGATGACGCTTTGTTTATGTATCTTTTGGTTTATCACATTTTTTTTAATTAAATCTGGTTTTCCAGGAGCTGCAACACGCTAATTCGTAGCGAAACGGATCTGGCGGGTTTTTGCCATTTTCACTTGAACAAAGCCTGCAAATCTTTAAAATACATTTTGGCGAAAAGCTGCTCCAGAGTTTAGTGGAAGCCCTCCCTCTGTAATCCCTGATAAGGAAAATATGGCCACTAAATATCCACAGGGAGATGATACGAGCGAGTTCAGCACGAGGTTAAATAATAATCTTCTTAGAGGTTAAGGAAACTGTAGAAGTGAATTCACTGCTCACTTCCTTTCATGATTAATCCTCCGATTATTCCTGCGCATAATTTCTCTATATTCCTCTCAGAGAGGCTGCGTTCGCCGCTCCAACATGAAATCTTGACAGACGAGAGAGACTGAACGGCTGGAGGAGGGGGGGAGTGGGGGGCAGCAAGTGAGAGAAGTCATTACAGAGCTGAGAGAAGGAACAATAGAGAGAAACAAATCTGGCGTTTTCATCTTGTGCCGCACCTTCCTGCAGAAGCCGGAGAAGAGGACCTGACCGTACTCGTCCTTGTTCTTCAGCTCCTTGGAGGCTCGGATGAAGCCGCTGCTGGTCTGGGGGCAGTCTCGCACCTGCAGGAAGTGAAAAAGCCAAGTGTTATTATTACAAGACACCAGCCCATGCCCCCCCCGCCCCAGGCTGCAGCACGGACAGGACGTACAGGAGAGCGTCCTGAGCTGCGAAACTCTGGGTGACCTCCTCCTTCAGCCTCCTTCCAGTCTTTTTATCGCTTTTAATTCCACAAGCAGCAGATCAAAGCTCGGGGCCTCGGGCCGCTGTTAGCAGACACGCTGTTTGACGCGCCACTGGAGCCGGCGTGTGGGGGGGGGGGGGGGTTAGGGGAGGGGGGGAGGGGGGGACACTGATACTGAAGCTAAACTAAATGAGAAATGGAGTCGCGGGCGTCTGAGACGAAAATCCAGAAGTGCGCTGCGGTCTCCTGCAGCGGAGGAGCCATCCTAACAGTGGCTTTACTTTCATGTCAGCGTTACTGCTAAGTACGGTTTTAACAGCTTTCAAAGATGTTTTTTCCTTTTTTTTTTTGTTAACGATGTGGCCAAAAAGTGTGAGGACTGAGGCTCCTATGTATCGCTGAGAAGGAGAGGTCAGAGCTAAAGCTTTCACTCATGTATTAAACCTTAGAGGAAGGTCACTAGATGTTGCAACCGTACTCCTGCACTAACTTCTTAAGTGTTAAAAGTAAAAGTACTTTTCCAAGTCTATTTTCTTAAACTCATCATCACACTTTTACAATAATAATGCTTGCTCAGGGACACTTTAGCTCTGGGAGGAGTTCAAACCTGAACCTTTGAGTAAACCCTCACGTACAACATCTGCAATTCAATAATAATGTCCCCTAAATTTGTTCAAATATGTGTTTTTACTCGTCTATGATGTACTTCATTAAAATAGAGGAAAGCGTGGACTTCATTTAGCATTCAAAATACTTAACAGTTTAACCATATTATAACCATATTAACCATATTCCTTTATTTTGCACCAAGGCTTGATGGGAATAGTACAGTGTGATGGTAATGGTAACAGATCACACAATGATATCAAACGATATATATATACACATATATATATATATATATATATATATATATATGTGTGTGTGTGTGCGTGTGTGTGTGTGTATCTGTATTTATACTGTCATGCATCCAACCACAGGCTGCCTCTGTGATGAGCTGGAACCAAACGAGCCTCGTCCTCTGACAGAGTCGCCGTGTCTGGATCGAATCTTCGAACCAGATCTAACATCTGCGCGGGGACTCTTTGAGGAGGGCCGAGGATGTTGCAACACAAGGAAAATCAATTGTTTTAAATAACATGAAAACGACCCCACGCACGATTGTTTGTTATATAATGGAGTCATTGCGCAGCGTCAGCAGACGAAATTACTTTACCGCACATTCTAAGTTTGTTTCTCTCATGATTTTGTATTGTAGAGAGGGGGGAAACCCGGCGTTAATGTCTGTGAGAAATAAGTGTTATTAGATGGGCTTTCCGCAGAACGAAGGGCTGATCTGAGAGGGACTAATTTGCCCTCACAGATATTACCCTGCGTGTTCGTTTCGTTTGATGTCTCCTCTCACACGGCAGCCACGTTCCTGCCTTGATCTGATTGAGCGCGGATTTTAATAACCAAATTAATTAGCTGTGAATCTTGTGATGTTGCCGGAGCTTTTCTGAGAAGACGAGGAGTCAGTCACACACCGGTCACCATCCAGGCCCAGAGTGCACGCCGCATTACATGCACTTATCTATAGGTCTTTGTGGCATTAACGCCAGTCACGTGAAGGCCCCCGGGGGCCAGTGGGAGGCGAGTCACGGGCCGCCTGACGGAGTAAGGAGGCCAGTGACTCAGGACTGGCCGCCTCGGGCCACCGGACACCCTCAGATTAGCTGCTAAATGAGCGGACTGTGGGAGTCATTAAGGAGGGCTGTGTTCACAGGCTCCGTCCTGCCTGAGTCACACGCTGTTTACCGCCAGCCTCGTCACATGCGCCGCATACGTTCACAACAAAGGGGAGCGAGGGAGAGAGAAACAGAAAGAAAGGGCTGCTCATCCGAGATGTGTTTGCCGTGATGGATTCCAGCTGCTGAGATTTCCTATTTATTTCCTCTTGTTGTGTGGACTGTCACACTGAGCCGATAAAGCTGGTAAATGAGGTTCTCGTGTGGGAAAGATGCCGAGAAAAAGCTCCAGTTTCCACAGATCGTGACCTGGAGGACGATGTCCATATGCGCACTTACCCACTTACCCTTCTCCTCTTAACTAGTGCTTAGACTCTACTCTTGTAGCAGTGCTGACACTTCTGCACTCTAATCCCTAGGTGGTCTGAGGAATGTAGAGCAGCACTTATTGCTATGCTAGAGTCTCTTTCGTGTAAGAGTTTAACCATTGTGCCAAGACGTATTCACTTGTATCTCACATTTCAAAGAATTTCTCAAACAATGACTCAGTTTCTGCATTGATATTAACAGTATGAAGGGAGAACATTTTGAGTGTGACTTTGGGGGTCTTTGAGCTGCGTGTGTGTTCTTACGTTGGACAGGTAGTCCCTTTCCCAAGCTCGGCCGACTCCCCAGTCTTTCCTCTCCCCACACAGAGCCGTCAGAGCCGCCACTTTGGCCCGGACCTCCAGCATGTCAGACGGAGCGATGTTCTTCACGATCTGCCTCGCCCACCACCTAGAGAGAGACAGACAGACAGACAGACAGAACGGCACGTGGGTGGAGGAACACATCAAAGGAAACGCCGCAGTAGGGGGAGCAACTTCGATGTCAACATCTATTTGGGATAAAGAAATTTCATTCCACAGCTAAGTCATCCTCCCGGCGCAGAGAATCTAGACAAATTCATTTGCATTGCTTTCAAGGCAAATCAGCAGATGACAAACACGATATCACTCCTCGTGTGCAGTTCCGGCTAGCTATTTCCTTGTATTCACAGTTTTTACGCTAAGCTAGCTAGCTAGCTAGCCGACAGCCATGGCTTCAACATCACAAACCTCTCCTTCGAGGCACATTTTACCCTAAATACAATCACAGCTCCATGTTTCACTTATTTCGGGTTGTTAGGGTGTCTTGAGTTTCATTTTCTGACCTGCGATGCAGCATGATTGTGTTCTTGTGAAACTGGGCCAGCGCTGCCGGCGGGGTCGGCCACTCCACGCTCTTGCCGTAGTCGCCCATGGTTCGCACATTAGCAAACCTCCTCTCCACCTCCCAGAAGTGGGCCTTCACCTTGTAGCGCTTGTAGCAACCCATGATGGTGTAGATGGCCCTCATCTGCCGACACTTCTTGCGGGCTAGAGCCCCACGCCACACCTGCAAGTCAGGGGGCAAAAAATAGAGAGAGAGAGAGTGAGAGAGAGAGAGATGTGTTAAAGGGAGAGAGCGGGAAGGAGAGATGAGCGAGCGAGTCTCCCCTGAGCTGGAGACAAACTTGTGCTCCAGTTAAAGAACCAGACTTCTCTGCAGAGTCATCTAAGTAGGTCAGGAGCAGGAGAAAGGAGAAGCGCATTTCATTGAGCAAGTGAGGTAATTGACTTTAATGTAACTGCGCTCTGGTTCTCATTAATTATCCCAATTATTGTTAAAGGAAATTAGGATTCAAGCAGGCAGATGAATTTCAGTCAAATATAACCAGGAGCCACATATTCATGAGGCTGAGGCAAGCTGCAATCTCGCCTTTTAAACCCAGAGGTTTCAGGCTGCAGCTGATAACATTGTGGGTGATTAACTGTAATCACATGATTTCGTGCGGCGTGTGACATAAAATTAGATCTCTGCGTCAATGAAATGGGCAAAAAAACCAACCGCAGAGACCTTTAAGACCGATAACAAAAGACGTGGTGAGACCGTCATGGCCGACCTTCTGCAGGAACAGCACCAGGATGGGCAGCAGGGCGGCTCGCTCCTGCTCCAGGGTGAAGAGCGTCCGCGGCGTCCGCACAAACAGCTTGGTGTGTCCGTACGCCACGTCGTCCTGGAAGCCGTGCTGGGTGATGATGGTCTCCACCGCCTCGCGGTCCGACGCCATCAGGTGGTGTGGCCAGGTGTACTCGCACGTCATTTTGTACCTGAGCCAAAAGATGCAATCACAGGTTGGAGCGTGACCGTGAAGGTGCCGTTCGTATGAGTGAAACTGCTTCTTCTCCCCTTTCCAACTGCTATCAATGAGTCTGTGGACGGGTTTACATGGACCCAGATATTCCAGTTTTATTCGGTTTAAAATCCCAAACCAAATAAAAATGCTCATACTACTAAGATGAGATAAATAATTTATCCCAGAAGGGAAATTGTTCCGTACATGAGTCAAAAAACATCACAATAGTGAAGCAAGTAAGTATATGCAACAAGCAGTGTAGAGTAAAGTAAGCAAAATAATAAATTAATAAAATCACTGGTCCTCTGAGGAGAAGACACTGAATATTGATCATTTTCAAGCTTCTGCTTCGATAAAATCATGGAAATGGTCGTTGCCGTTTTGCGGTTCATCAGTCAGGAGATTTTTGCTTGCGTCACTTGTCTGTTCTGATTAATGTGTTGCTGCATGTAAACACCCTGTTGTACTAGATCAGATCACATGCACACAGTTAACCCAAAAGGCAGAATGAGGAAAAAGTCTATGTAAAGCCACCTTGTACGTCTACAAGCTGAGAAGTTTTAGAAGTTGTTACACAGGGGGGTGAACAGAGATCAAGACGTTGTGAGTCATACGCAGGGCAAATCTGAACCCGCATTCATTATGATTAAAAGTGTGTTTCCTCAGCCACTAATACACTCAAACAAAATCAAAATATCCAAAGATTTTAGATTTAATGTATCCCTCAAATAAAGATTCGAGTTTGTATTTTTCTTCCTCTGCTACTCTGCTAAATTTAACCTGGAAGCCTCAACTCATCTAAAAGTAATTTAAAGAGAAATTTCATCAAGAGCTGCAGCTGCTGGAGAACTTGGGATGGTTGGGGTACATTTTTATTCTGTCGGTGCTACATCAAGCTGCTGGAGTCGAACAAAAAAAGACAAGACTTCCTCTTCCTCTTTCTCTCTTTCTCTCTCTCTCTCTCTCACAAAGGAGCTGAAACACTGAACCCGTCTTGTTGCCTCGTCTCCGTCTCTTACCGCTGCAGGAAGCGAGCGTAGTGCTGCCTGTAGGCGAAGCCCGCCCTGCGCACCATCACGTTCTCCATCAGACCCAGGTAGGCCACCTGGTGCTGGCAGCGGGCGTCGTCAAACAGCACCGGGGACTTCATCTCGTTGGGCTTTATGCACCGCACGTAGTACGGCTCCTGAAAGACGAGAAATCAGAGGCGGGGAAGGTGAAGCCTTCGTCGCTGTTATTGAGCTGCAGAGTGGAGAGAAGTTATCGCTCCCAAACCAAGTGCTGGACTTTATTTAATAAGGCTATATTGTGCCAAGCAAGGGTCAACAGTACTACAACTGGCCTGTGCTTCACAGGCTCATATAGATAGAGAATGATGCTCTGAAGTACTGCAGATACAGTCAAAGAGATCGTTCTTGTTTTGCCCTAACCTGCACGATCTCGTATATGTCTTTGGTTGTGGCATGTTTTCATCAGCAGGTGCAATTCCATCACCCCTAGAAATGTGCAAAACCTTAATAGTGCAACACAAAACTGAAAAAAAAACCCTAAAATTTGCTCATGAGGTGGTTTATCAGAGCTGTCGATAGAAAAGTTGATTGCAAAACTGTAATAGAAACTATTTTAATATCCATCTAAATGTTTCACAAACCCATGAAAAGAATAGAATAGATAGAAAAGATAGATCCAAAACCCCTACAAGTAGGAGCTGTATCACGATACTTTATACGTATTGCTTTTATTTTGCACAAAAAACTGCAATGGACACACAACAACTGTGAAAGTAAATAAACTGCACTCTCAGCTTGTAAACCATGACACATCCAGGGCCGAGCTGCAGACCTGGCAGACTGGGTTCACTGACCTTAATCAGTCGACACTACAACGAGCAGCTGAGGCTCATAAAGCAGCAGCCAGCACATCTACTTATGAACACCACGGCCCACTGCACATTGCACTGCGCAATAAGATGCCCAGCGCCTGGACGGGCTTTCTCTGAGGGACCCGATATCCTGTCTATAAACAGGGGATGCTGTGTTTTAAACCGTCTCTCACTCTCTGTCCATGAAAGATGAACAAGCCGGAACGGACTGAGCTCTTCCAGATCTCTCCAGAACACTGTTATCTATCATATCAATGATGCATGAGGACGTGTGTGCCCCCAATTTCAACCGCAGCGGAGATTCAAGAAAAGAGCAAACTGAAGGGAGACGGGGGCAAATGAGGGTGGAGGAGGGCAGACTGAGCAGAGGAGCCGCTGTACAGCAGCTCCTCTCAGCGTGACCGGAGGTTTAAGAGGAAAGAAAAAAAGAGTTGTCAAGGGAGTTTTCTTTCATTTTTACCTCAGACACCCCCCAAGACAAGATGGTACAACAGCCTGACAGCAGGCCATCCCAAAATAACAGCAGGAAATGTCAGGCTTCAGTCAGAGAGATGAGGGCAGGAGAGGTGAGCGGCACATTTAGTGGTCCACCATCACCACCACCACCACCACCACCACCAGCCCAACACCCCCCCTCCCGACTGGACAGGTTGAGGGAGGGCAGACAACCAGCAAAAAGGCAAAAAACAAAAAACGATACTCTTTCTCTCGATTCGCTCGCTCCACATTTTGTTATGCGCCTGGTGACGAACCATCCTCCCGGAAGACACACTGCACAGACTCATTGGCAGTCTCAGAATAGTCTGTGACTCATTCGGGCTTTACAGGACAACCCGAACTGGTGCACAACATCCGCCTGGTGATGACGCCAGAGAAAACTGTGGAGGGGTTGGAGGGGTTGGAGGGGCGGGGGGGATCAAAGTTGGCACCAACTACTAACCCCCGACATGGAAATCTGATCACATAATTAAGCCTCTAGTGACATCAATGCTGCCACATGAAGCCGAAAATACAGAAACCTCATAGTTAGTCAAAACTGAGTGTCGAGACAGACTTCAAGACATCTGGCTTTTATCATTTTTGTACAAACAAAACCGTTTTATGGACCGTCTATGGATAGCTGGCCTCAGTTAGCCAAATGCTAACTAGGGCTAATTACTGAATCCCCTCCCCTTCAAAATCATCTAAATTCACATATTACATGGACAAATGAGCAAGCAGCTAAATGGCATGAGAATTAAGAATGATCTAGTGAGTTTAGCTAAATTCAGTGGTAGCTACCCTGCCAGCAAAATAATCAATTAGCTGAGCAGTTAGGTTAAATCAAAACTAGCATGTAAGCTAAACAACAGGAAGCGTAACTAACAGACTCCCACAACAACACTGGGTATAAAGCAGGTAAGATAATGGATGAATTACTGATGACTATGTAAACAAACAAAGATTAGCCCACTAGTGGGCTGACCCACTTAGCCTTAGCTAGCAAAAAACAACAAAACATACAGTTTCAGCCAACTCAAAACTAAAAGCAATGAAGAAAACTACACCAGACAATAGCTGGATAATGAGGTGTCCATCTATCCTCGTCTACTGAGGAAACTACATCTACATTTTCTGTTGACCTAAAACTAAAAAGTTAAATAGTTAGCTATTTCAGACACGAGCTATGACAAAGCTATCCACCTACCATTAGAGCTACTATCAGCTTAATGATTTCTGTATAAGCATATTATGTTTGATGATATTTTGGCCTTGTAAATCTGCCATTTGTCCATGCCAGTAAATTTACCTTTAAACTCATCAAATGTATCAAATTGTTACCTATCAAAGCAGATATACCCTCATTCTTATGACTTACTTTAGTGTATATCTAAACGTACACAAATGCAGAATGACTATATTTTGTAGGATATTGAAAAACCTCTTTGTGGTCTTTGTAAGATTTTCTAAATGCAGAGTGTATCTCCATATTTTAAGCATTATGTAATATTGGCAGCGATGATGTTTTTGAGGTAAACTACTCCATCTCAAAAGGCACAAAATGAAAGCTTTTCATTCCTATCTGTCGCAGCCAGCCTGAAAGCTTTGAAAATCCTTTTCTTTTGACTTCACAGCCTCAGTGGTAACTATGTTTTCTGCTCTCAAAAAAAAGAAAAAAAAACAGATTTGTAACTTATCTTCCTTTTCTTTAAACTTACCATAAAATTGTGCCTCTAATCAGTCTAAATACCACACCATCCACATGTTACCCCAGGGGTTAAAAGAGAGGTCGTCCCTGAGGTGAAACCACTGACCTTGCAGGCCAGGTTATCCACCAAGGCCACAATGGAGTTTTTGAAGAGGGTGGCGGCGGTCAGGGGTCGCTTGGTGACCTCTGTGATGCTCAGATGGCCATCTGGCCACATCTCCTTCAGGACTGGGTTGGCACTTTGAGAGAGACAGAGAGAGAAAACGCCAGAAAGAGGGCAAAAAAAAGCAAGGGGAGAACATTAACTAGGCTACCAGGCGAGTGATGTTCAGGAAGAAAGTCATTTATACACTTAACCTAGATTCTGAACTGTCAAGAGCATCCCGATGTTGAATAAAGGCTGCCTGTGAAGATGTGTGTTTGGCACCTGTTATACATGAGACGCTTGAAATCCTGGAACAGCATGTCCTTGTTTTTGTCCAAAAACCCCTCGACAGAATATCTGCAATACACGCAATGGGAGAAAGTGAGAGGAGAAGCAGTTTGAGAGAAGAAGCGAGGTCACGCTAAAAAGCATTAGGAGCGCATTCGTGTGTGTGTCAGACAGAAAGCGTCAACATGTTAAAATTACATGAAAAGAGAGACAGAACATAACACAGTTTAAACAGTGACTAAAAGGGGGCCACTATCATTACCCATTAACTGACTGCAGTCCCTGCTCCAAATGATTCACAGTCCTCAGGCGAGAGGATTAGAACAACACAGTCATGCCGCTTAGACGATTTACAAATTAGGGACATGGTCAAATTCCCACCACGGCTCACGTTTTGGGGTGGGAGAAAAAAAAAAAAGACTGAACTGTCTACAAAATAATCTGTCTGCCTTTTTCCAGACTGCTCAGTGGGTTTTGGTGAGGCATCAGTGGGAGGTCACGGGCGCACTGTAAGGCACAGTTACATAAGCCCTGCAGCCCCGGGGTAAGAGCCTGCTGTGGTGTAAGTGTTGCCTCAAATAAACCTCTCCCTCGCCATCCTCTCACTCACATTCAAACAACAGTTTGCACAGTTTGAATGTTTTGCTTGGAAAAAAGATGCGTCTGTGTTTTTCTTGCACAGATTCATATACAGATGTTTCACTCCAGTGGTTCCCTAAATGATGATCCATCCTCCAACTGAATAAGGATCTTTGAAAGATTGTGCGAGGACATAGCATGAAATGAAAATACTCAATTTACTTGAATATACATAGTTATGGGTGATATACAGCTCTTTGTGTCAAGGAGCTTTATAAATAAAGTTATTGTAAATACTATTACGAATTGCAGAACTTGAGTCCATTTTAAATACAGGTTGTTTTCTCAGTGTAGTAGCTCACCCTTTCCAATACAGACAATCACACACATCTGTGGCTTTCCAACACACACACACACACACATGTCACATGTCGTCTGCATGGCCCGTGTTTGTCTCTGTGTCCTCGGCTGTCACATCTGGAGGCAAAGAAGCAGAGGCTGGCTATGACAGATGTGTCCCTTTGGCTCATGGGTGCCGGGAAAAAAAAAAAAAAAAACACCTGACCAGACCCCGGGAAGAGCGACAGGAGTGCGAGTGTGAAAGGAAAAGAGAGAGAGCAGTCAGGACGCACAATAACAGGCCACGAGAGTCATTCACAAGGACAGAACAGGATGGGGCAGACATGCAGAGATAAAGGCTCTCCAGAGATGAGGAGGAGGAGGATGATTTAGAGGAAAGTATATTTAAGTATGAAGGTCAAGGCTGGTGCAAGGACAGGGCTGTGTTAAACAAGGTTAGATAGAGCACAGAAAGAGAGAGAGAGAGAGAGAGAGAGAGAGAGAGAGAGAGAGAGAGAGAGAGAGAGTTGAGCAACGCAGACCTTTCACAGTGAAATGTTGTGCAGTAAGCAGAGAATATGATGTATCTTATGGCTGCTTAAAGTGCTGTCTGTGCAGGCTGAAATCCTGCAGGGAATTAAAAACTGTGCAGGGCAAGAGAGGGAGAGAGAGAGGAGAGAGAGAGAGCCAGGTGAGGAGCTGGAAAACAGACAGAGGAAGAGGAGGAAGCGAGGAGACAGGAGGAGGAAAGAGAGGACGGTAGAGGAGGAAGAGGAGGAGAGAGCAAAGTAGGTCAAAGCTTGTGATAGTGGTGGTTGGGTGAGAGAGGATGGAGGGAGGGAGGGAGGGCCAGCGGGTGATGAGGACGAGGGTATATTTAGCCGGAGCTGGGATGGACTGGGATGTGACAGGGGGGTGATGGGGGTCCAGCGCCACCAGAGAGCGATAGACGAGGGGCGACAGCTCAGCTGGAGCGACCCCGGTGTGGCCCTGAGACGAGCCGAGGCCGGGTGATGGGGACGCGCAGGGACAGGGACGGGGACATCTGTCATAACCGCTGCAGGTCTGTCACACATGCTCCCATCACGCCCGGCAAGTTAGCGCTGGCAGCGCAGCCGCAATGTAACACAAGATCTGATTTCACCGAGTAAATGTCGTCCCCAGATCGACCACTGGCTCGTTTGTCCGGGATCAACATCACAACCAGCTGATGAGCAGCCTTTTCTCACGTGCAGATGACAGATGTGTCCTTCAGATGAACCACAAGCTGCCTTTTTGGCCCGCTTAGCTTAGCAGGGGCAGCTAACATCTACTTTTCACAAACATCACTTCCCATTAAACCAAACAAAGGCAATAGAAAGCAATACAAGAACAGACAATATAGGAAGTTAACGCCCAGGCCTACGTAGCTTTGCTTAGCTTAGCCAACAACACTTCCCACTTCCTAGCCAACAACACTTCCATCCTCCCAAGTCCAATGGCAGTTACTGTTCATATGAATTTTGTTCTCACACATACATTAAATGGGCCCAGTAGTGGTTAAATATATGTTTAACAATTGTTACAAACCAAAAATGTATTTCTCACATGCAGATGACTGATGTGTCTTTCAGACATGCTACAAGCTCACCTCTTAGCTTAGTTTAGCGGATAGAGCTAACATCTATTTTTCACACATATTATATCCAGTTAAGCCAACAAATAAAATACTAACAATGGCTAAACACATACAATAATTTCCCAACAATAAATGAAGATACATTTCGGCCTGCTTCACATATGTAGCTTAGCTTAGCATGGTTAGCTTAGTCTGGCAGACAGAGCAAATATATGTTAGCCAACAGCACAGAAACAGTTTTTTTGTAACACATATTTCACTATTGCACGCATATGAACAAACTTTCAGCCTACTTAGCATAGGTAGAATTAGCATAGGTACACACGTTTTGATGCACACATTAAATAAGCCCAGTCGCAGTAAAATACACACACCTCAAAGATGTTCTCAAAATGCCAGCGAATCTCACAACTAAAATGCAGTTGCTGTTCAAATTAAATTTGAAGCAGGCAGTTTTCTGCACCAGGAAGTGTTGCTGACTTGTAGTAATGTGAGATTTACCTCCAAAACTAAGCAGGCTAAAAGTCAGGCTGCGGTTGCTGTTTGAGTGAAATATCTGTTATCTGCACACAAGGAGCGCTGCAGAGTGGTTGGGTGTGATGCTGAAAACTGTGTAATCAACCCGGGGAACAACATTTACGATTCATAAAGCTCCTGAAACTGTCTGAATATGTGGATTTCTGTCTGTGTAATAAACATCCATCATGGAATTAAAAAACAAGACCTTTGATGGCGGTCGGGATGATCTGGATTTGCATTTCTGACATCAGACAAATTCACCGAAAATAGCATGCAGATGGAGAACCTACAGCTCCATGTTGCACAGTAGAAGCGGCTGATGCCTGGCTGTGATTGTGAGTATTTACGAAGCGTGCTGTGTTGTCGATCCGAACACTTCCTCCATCACCGGGGAGGGCGGAGTGCAGTAATTGTCTAGGCGAGCTCCCCCGCGCCTCCGAGATGGATGAAATTGCTGTGTGTTTCATGTGTGTTCGACATCGTGTCAGCCTGGATTTCCCCGAGTCAAAGAGCCTCAGTAAACCCGACTCCACTTCTCCTTGATTACTGCTGCTGCCGCATCTCACAGAGCCAAAATTGTCTCATCAGCTGGCTGCATCCCAGCCTCCTCCTCCTGCTTTGCTTCCGTGCTCCCTTGACATATTAATGTCCTTCCCTTGTCTAGATTGAGGACAGTACACGTGAGCGGGGGTGGATCTTCTGGAACCAAAGCCATGACGGGTGACTGCTGGCCCGGGGCCTCATCTGGCCACTGTGACGTCTAAATCCAGTGAACGCGTTAAGGAAGCAGAGCAGTGATGGGGAAGAGACTGGACAAACTGAACCCAGCGACCGCTAACAGAGTGGAAAAACACCTCTAAAGGCTTTTATTATAGCACGATTAAGTAATATAATCCTATTATTCTGATCTATTCCGAACATTTTGCCAACGAAAATCTAATCCAGTTTTTCCAGTCATCAACTGTTTCCCCACCTCTCTCTACAGTGATTATCTCACAAAAGCTTAAATTAACAAAAGGAGTTTAGTGTTACGAATGAAAGCCAGTTACATTAACATGGCAGTTTTTCCCCGGAATCAAATGCTCTACCTGTCTGGGGTTTTTATTCTGCACAAAAAAAGGAGAGATAGGTTCTTTCATCTGCTGAAAAACATGCAAGTGAAAGTGTCTACATGACATGGTGCGTGTGTGTGTGTGTGTGTGTGTGACACACGTCGGAAAATCCTGGCTCGAGGTGTCACACGGAGAGATCATCAAAGAGTGGAGGAAAAAGTAAAAAGAAAGCGCTCGTCATCAAATGCAGGAGCGGAAACAAAAGCAGCAATCTGTCACGTTTGGAACATCTGTGACAGTGATTCTGTGAGAGATTACGTGTTTTAAAGTCGGCGGCCGTGAAGCCGACAGGATGAAAGCATTTCCTCTCACAGGAACGCGCTCCGTTACGCACGCCTGTAACACGCAGGTGAGGAGAGTGCCCTCATGCGTGTTCACATGGCTGAAATGTACACAACATGTGTAGCTGGTTGGATTCCCAGATTCAGAGCAAAGTCATTCACTCCTTAAGGTCTGTGTCGTATGTTTGCAAATATTAGTAGAGCTGAATTCACTTTTGGCTGAATGAATGATTTCTCCTCACATAATGATTTGAATAGAGTGTTTGTGTGTGTGTGTGTGTGTTTGTGTGTGTGTGTGTGTGTGTTGGACTCACGTGACGTCTCCAGCGTAGTGGCGAATGCGGAAGTTTTTCTGGAAGTCCATGGTTTTATCCGTGGGGCTGAGCTGGAAATGAGGTGCAGACACTGTGAGTGCACAGGTAACAGGGTAACCTCTGGTTTCGATTCTTTCATTGTACTGTAGCCTGCACACGTTCATAGAGCATGTCTGTTGATTCAACAGCATCTTAAGACAGCCATTACTTCATGTGTGTATGTTTTCCCCCCCAAAAAAGTCCCAAAACATACATTAAGGTCGACTGGAGACTCTAGATTTGCACCTAAGGACTAAGTGAGATATTGAAGGGTGTGTAGTCCCCGCACCACAACACTCCTGTGACCCTAGCAGGTGCAGGTAGATCATGGATGGATGGATGGATGATTTGATGCCACTCTACAGGCAAAACTCTGGAGAAACTCTGCTCTCTACTGACCGGAATGCAAAGCTGCAGCCCTGTCGGTTTGCATAAGCTGCACCGTACCGCAGACTGTTGGATTCAGGTCGAAAAGCCAAACCAAAACATGCAAGCTTTGTTAAAAGATGATTGGACAAATGTCACACATACTTATCACATAATCTTTTTTTTCCTTTCACAGAACTGCTGGTCAACTCAGATTTTTAACTCCCACAAAGAGATAACTGTTAAAAAAAAACAACTTCCCGTTTACAGTCAAGATTTGAAGCCTCTGAATTCATGACGGCTAATAAAAGACTTCTCAGGAACTTGTGTCACCCTCCGGGACCCGAGAGCAATGGGCAAAACTTCAGTTCTGGCTGAAAATAACATGTCCTCATTTCTGTTTTTTGAGAATTGGGTCTGAGGAAGACATATCTGCAACAAATAACCACTTCCTCACAGCAATATGAGGCAGCAACCACCTTTTCAACACCATCGCAGGTTTCATTATAAGCAGCAGCACAATGTTGTAGATTCACCCTCTCAAAGACATCGAACCAGGCAGGAAACACATGTGATTCACAGCTGCTCTCACCTTGCGGGAGGTGTAGTGGGGATGCTGGGCCAGTTTGGTGTCCATGCTGTCCAGACAGACCGTGTCGGTGACTTTGCCCACAGTGAGGCAGGCTTCGTCCAGGATGGAGATGATGCCTTTGTGCGGCTGCTCCACCAGGTCCACGATGATCTGGTTGTTGAAGTAATCGATCTGTGTGTGTGTGTGTGTGAGGACAAGGACATGATAAGTGACGGTCCTACCATAGATTCATCTGTTTTATGTCCCCTTTGTCTCACTTATCTTTTAACATCACATTTGGATCTGAAAGGTGCGAGCGTGTGACATGACTGGGAAGGTCAAGGTCAGTTGAAAGGGACACACATCTGTTTGTGACAACAACCTCACTTCTCTCTAATTTGTATGAATGTCAGACAACTTCCCATGCAGGTGTTGAGTGTCTGCTTCAAAGACAGAACAGCTGAGTCTCGACTCTACTGCAAATGTGTGTGTGTGTGTGTGTTTTCCTGGGCAGCACACGTGTCCTGGGAGTGTGTTTGTCTCTCACGTGTTGCCACTTGATGCCCTCCCTCTGGTACTC
This sequence comes from Karalla daura, assembly GCA_029224185.1. Lineage (NCBI taxonomy): Eukaryota > Metazoa > Chordata > Actinopteri > Chaetodontiformes > Leiognathidae > Karalla > Karalla daura. The sequence continues at coordinate 18,334,669 of CM055205.1, forward strand.
TCCTTGCTCCTGTCTGAGGATGAGCTCGATGAAGAGCTGCTGCAGCTTCTCGTTGCAGTAGTTGATGCAGAACTGTTCGAAGCTGAGCGACAAAGCGAGCGACACGCAGCTTGAGCAACGTCTCTTGCGACTGAGGCACAAAAAAAGAAAACTATTGCGCTGCAGCATGGCGACACCGACCTGTTGTTGTCGAAGATCTCAAAGCCGTAGATGTCCAGCACGCCGATCACCGTGTTCTTCCCGTGAAGCACCGGGTTGTAGTCTTTCACTTCGATGACGCTGTTGATGCGGCCGACGATCCAGCCGAACAGTCTCTCATAAAGAGCCTGGAATGACAAAACAGCCGAGGGTGAGATATATAACAAACGATCGATCGAATCGGCCGATTCCTTTCTCATAAAGTTAGTGCCTGTCTCAGAAAGGCCAAGATAAGGTCTTTAAATGACTTTTTTTCTTATTCTAACCTCAATGACTTTCAATGTTTTTGTCAAAATGCTTTGTCTTAATTCACATATATCTGAGAATTTAGGCCTTTGGCTTAATTTTGACTAAAAAAATGCTGCAAATGAATTATTGGAATAGTTGTGGAACATCTTATTAGTCGAGGAATAGTCAATGAGTCGGTTAGTTGCTGCAGCTGCTTCAAAGGGAAATCAATACATCCAGAGAGTTTTTCATACACAATTACATAAGCAGATCAAGACAAACATCCACCACTATGGAAAGTGAAGAAGAGAATGATGAATTTCTAGAGAAGTTTCGTTATTACCACACAGAGAGAGCGAGACAGGAACACGGTTATGATTCGCAGCCTAAACACGACCAGGCCTTTAGGGGAGGGGTGACCCACGTGATTTCTCAATGAATATATTGGTAGGTGTCACCTTGGTGAAGGCGTTGCGCCCGAAGCAGGCCTCCTGCTCCGTGTGGCCCTTCTCGATGACCTCCCCGCCCCCGGTGGCCACCGTACGGTGCAGCAGAGTCTTACTGACGCTCTCCGTGTCCGTGTCCAGCAGCTGGGCCACGTGGCCCACCATTTCCAGCCCCTGGATCTGAACGCTCTCGCCCTCAGTCTCAAACTGGATGTTACCCTGGAAAAAACAGGCAGGACACCTTAGATCCTGGATCCTGACACTAACACACACTACAATCCTACTATTACTAGTCTCTTATGACTATTTTACTACAATAAGATGAGATAAGATGTGATATTTCTTTATTCATCTCACTGTGTGGCATTATAAGTATGTGCAGGACGTTATCATCATTTATTAAGAGCAGGTTGTTAAAGTAGGTTTAGGGTAGGTGTGGTTAATCCAGGAATAACCTGGAGTGTATGCCATCACGTACCAGCAGCAGGATGGAGGCCAGGACCTGGTAAATGGAGTTGATCTCCTCCTCTGAGAAGCCGATCACCTTCAGCGCGTTCATCACCTCTTTGTGGCTCGACCGATCGTTGTTGGAGGTCTAAAAACGAGGAGAGGAAAGGCATCGAAAAGCCATCTTTATGATTCAAAAAGGCAGCAAAAATGTTGATTTTTCTTTGCATTTTATCCTCACAGTGGCTGAAGCTCCTTCTTTGGTGTACGTGTACACAGCCGCATCGTTCTCCAGATGCAGGGACTCCAGCATCTCGCTCGAGCCCCCCCGCAATAACTGTCAAACACACATCAATCATCAGGCATTTTCAGAACCAATAGGGTACATTATCACTGTGTGTGTGTGTGTGTGTGTGTGGGGTGGGTGGGCCGCACCTGGTAAAAAGAGTGGAAGTTCCTCTCCCCCTCCTGCTGCTGGACCACCCTGGACTTGAACAGGAGAACAGATTACAGTCGTGAACAAGCCCAGGGAGAAAGCTGCGGCTCGTTGGAGGAGGGAATTAGTTATAGAAACCCGGTCCTGGTTAGAGTCATCTCTCAGAGAGGACAGCAGCTATGTGGGTGAGTTTCAGAGGGAGCCAAAGACAAAGTGCAGAGCTCCAAAGAGGTAAAAGGAGGTCAAAGTGACTGGACAACATGTCACGTAGGCCTCCCCAGAGCAGGACAAAATTCATAATCATCTAACATCTAATTTGTGACACGAATTTGAGTCCAAATTTTGATGAAATTCCAGAATATGAATTATTCATAAAACCAGAGATGCATGCTCTCGGGTTTTCAGGGATGGACGCTGAGATCTCCGGATCTTAAACTAGCATCATCGAGTCGGTTTTCTGTAAAAGCGTGAAAAGTCAGAATGGCCACGTGATGCCACCGAGCGCCTGACAGGGAACGTGAGGCGCTGAAGAACAGCGCGTTTCATTTTCCCCTCCTGAAAATAACATCCCGACACCATCGTTCACACCGGCTCCGAGTGCCAGACGCTTGTTTAACAGGGCGGACAAATACGGCAGCATCCAGCTGCCCGCCCCCCAGGTGAGCCATTCATTAACACGCAGCTTCACAGACACTTCTATTCATGGATGTTCCCTCACACCTCTTTGTCATCACCTCATGAAACATTCATGTTGGACTGAGAAAGAGAGAGAGAGAGAGAGAGAGAGAGAGAGAGAGAGATGGAGATGTAGTTCAGGAAATAAATGAGCAGAGCTTTCCCCGTACATGTGAGACCCGCAGGGGCATCGAACACGTTTGCTTTTTGCGGTTGGTCTCTCATACGCCCTCCTCCTTCCTCCTCCAGCCTCCATCCTCCATCCTCCTCCTCCTCCATCCTCCTCCTCCTCACCTTCTCCAGCAGGTAGTTGTTGATGTGTCCCCCGGTGGGATCGCCGTTGAAGTTGAAGTTGATGTCCATGTACTTTCCGAAGCGGCTGGAGTTGTCGTTGCGATTCGTCTTGGCGTTCCCGAAGGCCTCCAGCACGCAGTTGGACTTGAGCAGCACATTCTTCACGCTTGATTTATCGCATCGATAGCAAACGTGTGAGGAAAGAGCCATCGGGGAGAGGGGAAACGGAGTTAGAGGAGGTGGGGGGGGGGCAGATGATCTATGGGCACATCTGACTCTCGTGATGCGGCTATTCATTTATTTGCACATTGGATCTGAAAATCGAATCCACGCGGATTCGGTGTCGAACCTCGTCTCCTGTCGACCTGCGGGGCACACTCACCTCTCTACCTCCGCCCTCTGGCTGGGGTTGGTGATAGCCGCGATGTACTGCATGATGTATTTGCTGGCTTCTGTTTTTCCTGCTCCACTTTCACCTGAGACGAAAAAAAACAGACATTTCACAGAAGTGGACAATAGATCAGTTTAGCTACATATCAGGCATGCACAGAATAAGGGATTTCAGCACAGGCCTCTACTCAATTCATCAATGTCCTGTGGGTCCTATTTCATTTATGTACACTTTCATGTATTTCCTGTTATATTTCCGTCTTTACTCTACCTGGAGGGGCCAAAAAGATGTGATTTGTCCCCTGCCACAGTCCAGAGGACCGACTCGAATATGGTAGCTTTTCATCTGGCGCCACACAGAGGCCAAACATTATAATGGAAGTTCACAGGGAGGAATCTGAGTCTTCTGAACTCTTTGTTTCCATCTTTTCTTTATCACTTGAATATAAATGTTAAGTCATGTGAAGCGGTTCCTCAATCAAGGGAGACAGAAATTTCACCCTGATTTGTGTTGACTGTGATGCTGAGGCTTAAGTGTGTTAAAGAGTCCAACCTGAGATGACGATGCAGGTGTCTTTGGCCCGTCTCTTCATGGCCTTGTAGGCGGCGTCCGACACGGCGTACAGGTGGGGCGGGTTTTCGTAGAGCTCGCGGCCTCGGTACTTGTCGATGGTCTCTTTGCCGTAGATGTCCATCTCTCTGTAGGGGTTAACGGAGACCACCACCTCCCCGATGTAGGTGTAGATACGACCTTTCTCAAACCTGTCCCAACAACAGGAAGTGAAGACACACTTCAGCAAGACGTGAACGAGAATCAGCTATCTGTGTAAACTCAAAGATGTACTGGATCTACATGTGATACAGTCTGTAATGAGTCCATGGATCCAGGTCTATGGATCAATGCCCAACTTTGTTATCTACTTGGCAGCTCACATTTTACTTTATCTTTCATTTCTGGTTGTGTTGCAATTAATACATGTTTTGTTTTGTTTTTTTTCCGTCTGACTTCTTGTCAAAGGGCCTTTAATACTAGAAGTGAAAGCAGTGAACTGGGAGGCATTTACATTCAGAATTCCCCCGAATCTCTGGGACTTTTTCATTATTTACTTAAAGTTGAATCATTCCTCAACGATCACTGTTTTTGATTATTTGTGTTTGTTATTTGTTTACTAGTTACGTCTGGGTCTGTGGGAGATTTGAGCTCTAATATTGGTGTTTTCTCTTTCTCATTCCTTGTGTCACATTATGATTCACTTCCTTATGCAATGTCTTATGAATCTCATCGTTCTGAAAGCAAATTTATCCTTCCGGTATTTTCCAGAGCCGAGAATTCATATGTGGAGTGTGGAGACAATCTTCTCCTCCTCAGACACTACTGTCGATGTGACACCTGATGTTTGATACTGAAACTGATGCAAATACCAGATATCAGATTCACTAAAATAAAAAACAGGATCCGACCCTGGTTTTCCCCCAGGGGGTGATATTGTCACACCGCCCCTGAGAAAAAAAACCCCAAAGTTCCATAAAAGATCATGCGCCTTAATGTCATCCCTAGTTGACAGGAAGTGACAGAAGTGTCAGTGAACACTGAAAGCAGGAAATGAAACCTGTGGTGCGCAGGGCGTCACTGACTTGTGTAACCACACGCAGGTTTCTTGAGCTGAGCACAGTGCCACGGGTGGAGCCTCGAAAGATCTTCCTCCGTTATGTTTTCAAGCTTCAGACTCTCTGTCTCACTTTGTTTCAGGTGAGTCGAGGACAGACTCTGGGCGCAGCTGAGATAGAGAAGTCCTCGTATTCAGGATTTGGAAACAACACGTCCAGTCAATTCTAAACCATACTGGTCAGTGTAGTCACCAGATCAGGTGATGGTTCCTCAATAAATTCAGGAAGTACAGTAGATAAGCCTGGGCATCAGCAATCACTAACAATAAGTCATTGAAACTGTACAGAATGACTAAAAACTAAAGTCCAGGACTAAACCTTTAAGTACTTGTCATTTGAAGTTCCTTTTCATTGAACAAGTAGTTCAATGACCAGGTGGAACATAGTTTAACTTATTTACTTTTACTCCATTGCATGAGCAAAAGTTAAAACTGGATATAGGGTTAGGGCTAGTGTCTCAGGTCACACCTTTCACATTAAGAGCTTTGTTCATTTGGACAGGACTGTGTCTTCATGGCAGCAAAGGTAAAAGTGAACATGACATCGACCATAATCCTAATCAGCTTGCAAAACCAGGAGCAGCGGGTTCGTTTGGCCTCCAGTATACCAACAGGTGAACAGGACTCCTGTCTATGAAAATACTTAAAGTGATACTTTATGAGAACTGGTCAATTTCTCATTTACAATGGCTTAAAAGAGGGAGGTGTGAGCCCAGCGTGAGCTTTGCAGACCCCATTACTTCAACAAGTATAAAGCAGGTAAGATAACGGATGGATGGATTGATGGATGGATGGATGGATGGATGGATGGATGGATGGATGGATGGATGCATGGATGGATGGATGCATGGGTGGATGGATGGATGGAACAATAGCCTCTGCAGGACTTTTCTCAAATATGATTACATTGAAATATGCATGAGGGGTCTCAATTCATTCATTCATTCATTCATTCATTCATCATCTTGCATGCTTTGTGCTCAGTTGTGTTGTTGTTGTGTGTGTACGTTGTCTATCACCAGCATGGTATACACTCTGACCTGGATAGGTCACACACACCATTCACTCTCACACTCTACTTCAATGTTTTTGGACTCTGAGAAGAAACCAGAGTACCCAGAAAAAACGAAAACATGCAGACACAGGGCGAACAATGTGCAAACTCCACTCAGAAAGGCCCCTGAGTCCAACCAGGAGTCAAACCCGGGTCCTTCCTGCCTCTGAATGAAGCCTTACATAAACAAGAAAAAGAGAATCAGTGCAGAGCAGCTACACAGGTCTGAAATCACCTGAGCTCACAAATCAGCTCAAGGTGAATTATTAACAGGGGCTCATCATCCTCATGCAAACTTTACAACTTGCAGATGCCTTGCTCACAAGAACAAGTCCGATCAAGCTATGTGGTGAAACCCAGCATGCATCATCTGCCGGCGAGTGATGACAGACAGATACCAGCACAGGGCCGCACCGTGCAGACACTCATTACAGAGGGCAGTTATCTCTGAATCTGGATCTTACTTGATATTGTTTTGACATTTCAGTGGCTTTAAGTGAACCTCGGATGACTGAAAACTGTCTGCCCGAGGACACGATGCTTCCTGTGACAGACAATGTGGAAAGTCAGGAGAAAAGTGTCTGGGAACGTTCCAAAAGGGAGAGTTGTAAATCGAATACACAGATCATCCTCCGAGACGAGTTGTCTCCCCTTATAGCGATATGCGAGTGTGGTGATGGTCACGTTAACCACAAGCGTATATATATATATACATGTGTATATCTGTGCCACCGGGGGGTTAATGGGAAAGGCAACACAGAGGTGACTCACACTTGTTCTCTATTTTAGCGTTTATTTCACCATTACGTCTTCTGTCAGCCTCTCACTTAGGAGAAGGTGTTGCTCAAGTACAGTTCTGCAGTACTGTCAATGTCTGAATGGACATACTGAGCCTTGAATCCCCCATCTATCTCTCTGTCAGTCTATCCCTCTACAGCGTGTATCTATGTATGTATCTATCTACACTCATTCATTCATTTGAACACACTCCCTAGCTTGAGAGTGTGTAGCGTCTCCCCTCTTCATCTCTGCTGCCTCCGCCCGTTTCCATCCGCTCTAACAGTAAACTCTCGGGTCTCACCTCAGCTTCAGGTTCTCCATGAACTGCTCCATCGTCACCTCATCCAGCAGCACAAAGTCTGACTTCCCGAACTCCAGGCCCTCCAGCTCCGCCATCCTTGCCTGTGTTCACCAAGCACACCAGAAGTGAAGCGAGGAGCGCCGAACAGAGGGGAACAGAGAGCAGCTCAAGGAGGAAGAAAGTCGACTTCTGGGGCCCGGTTGTGTAGTCTGTAGTGTGCTGTGGGCGTGGTGAACACTTTGGTGCAATCCAGGCTGTGCTTAGTCAAGTCACACAGAGACCTGTGGTCTACAAGCTGCAGCACGTCATCCTGTCAGTCAGCCCACGGCCTCACGCAGCTCTATATAAATAGCGGGATGCTATCTTTGAAAGCTCATACCGTTTCCGCATCCTCTTCTGTCTGTCTCTTCCTGCCACTCGGTCGCTTAAACGGTTCCACAATACACAGCGCAAACTCTCCCTCTGAGAAGCTATTGTGTGTTTTTACTTTCAGCCCTAGCTGTTTTGTGTATGTTGGGAATTCTTTCTCTCCCAGGAACTCGACCCCACATCTGACAGACTGCCAGGCAAATGCACTCAAACTTGTAAATTTCGTTAGTAGAATTTGGCCTTTATCTCCTGAGAGGGATCACAGCGTTTTCCTTTTCTTAACTTGGCACTGGCTGGGCTACGTGGTCCCTTGAGGGGCCTCTCTAAAACCAGAGGTTCCCATCACATCCCGACATCTCTCTCTCTCTCTCAAGGCTGCAGCTTGAGAAACTCAGTTCCCAGACGCAGCACTGTTTTGTCAGACACAGGCATGGCAACATGTAGGTGTGTGTGAGACGGACGAGCGTCTGACTAACAGGGTTTAAATGCGAGGCCTTTCACAACACTTTGACATTTCTTTGGAATCAGGAAGCTTTTTCTGCTTCACACCCACCGCAGTCCACAGGATCTGCTTGAGCCAGTCCCAGAGTTTGTGAGAGGAGAGGCGGGAAACTTTGATCTTCCCTCACTATGGTTTCCTATGGTTTTTATGCAGTAACTATGGTTTTACTGTGGTACCTCATGGTGATGACAAGCAGTACTACACATAGTGCTACCAGGGTTTATTCGTAGCACTTTGTCACAGCTGTGGCTCTTCATGGTACCTATGGTACTACTATGGTTTTCATGGTTACCCAAAAAACCATGAAAACCATAACAAAACGCCATAAAAAAACATTAAGGACCAGTCGATGAAATGGTTATAATATCTTAGTGAAGCCATGCAGATCTATCACAGACAAGGCATTCACTCAACATACTCACATTCACTGTAAGGAGCAACGTTGGGTCAGCAATCTGCCTAATCATGCATGTTTTTGGGGTGTGGGAGGAAACGCACATAAGGGAAGAACCCTGGTGCTATGAGGTGACAATGCAGCTTGCCGATTCTATACGCCGCCCATTTTTCACAAATTTCTCAAGGTACTTTTCCCGCCCTCAAGTTCAAGTGGCTTTTCCTGTAATTTTAACCATCAAACTGTACAAACAAACTACGCCGAGACCAAACTATCTCCCTCCAGGACCACAAGATAGGACAAAACACATGAAACACATGGCATGTGAAGCTATCCCTGAGAATCAGTGGGTAGATCTCACTCAGGTCTTTTTAAGGCGGGAAAAAAAAAACCAAGCCTGGCAACGACTGACGTAGCTGTGGCTATGTGCGGTCTCCCACCACAGGCAGTTTCAGTTAAACGCTCCGTTGCCAAAACAACCACGACTCCAGGAACTGACAAGTCTACGTCTACCGTTTTGTCACATTAGTGACCAAGCTAGTAACTTGTGGAGATACTCATGTTCTCCGCCTCATGACATCCACGGCTGAGGTTTTGCTAATGTGGCCGCTAAGCTAACCACTACCATGGCCTTTTGCCTGGGCTGTTAGTGTCCTTTTTCAGATGGTTTTACTTGGTAAACAGTACAAACCGATCGCCTTTATGGGTCTGTCTATGTTCTGACCCTCATCTACAGTCATTAACTTTGAGTAGCTTTGAGTAAAACAAGCGACCAAGGTGAGTTTTCTATGCATGATGGCTGAGCTAAGCCATGCTAAGCTAAGTCCTATTTAAATTACTCTGTTTTTTAGTTTTATTTTACTACCTCTACTGCATTGTACACTTTATTGCTGCGTCACATGAAACTTGATGAAAAATGAAGGCATATTCTATTCTATTCTATTCTATTCTATTCTATTCTATTTTGCTGGAGGCCTGAAGGTCTGTCTTTCTTTGAAAATCGGTGGATTTTTTTCTCAAATATGTAAATAAAAGGCCAATTGTTGCCACAAGCCTCTATTGGAAACGTGTTTTAAGACTGGGGGAAGTACAACCAAAATAATGATTAACAGTCGAAACTTCCTTCTGTTTTCCTGTGTAGTTCGTTCTTAAGTCAACACCCTGCCCTCAAAAGGTTTTGTTTTTTTCCCCCCACATCTGATTTGTCAAATCTTTTATGAAAGCAGGGCAACAGCTCAGCCGAGGGAAAACACATTAAAAGCCTTAATGTGACCTTGAGTCAGCTCTAATGCGATGGCTTTTATCTCCTTGTCTCCCACATGTTCCAACAGCGTGCGTTTGTTTTTCAGGCTGAGTTTTTCAGCTCAGTCCGTGACTCACATGGTTTGATTTTATTTCCACTACGAGCCAAATCCACGCCTGTTTCATGAATGGAGTCTCTGATCTGGGATAAGCGGCCGCTTTGCATGAAACTGTCGGAAAATGAACTAGTACAACACAACACTTTCAGGAGGCGAGCCTCACCAGGGCAGGATGACGATGCCCACGTCAGTGTTTTTGTTTTTCGAATCACTCAAACCGACTGATGAAAACATGACCGCTACTTGAGGTTTTATGGCAATGACTGTAGAAAAGTGAACACTAAGATAACACAGGATAATAAACAGTCTGATCACATTTTCAGACTATAAGTTTAGCCACCGAAGCCTCAAAATAAAGCCTTCAAGTTTCGATGTTTAGGGTAAAACCACAAACACTGCAGCATTTCCCATCACACTGATTTGTGTTTCGGGTTAAATGACCTTTTAGAGGAAAAGTCTCTGAGTCACTTGCCTGGTTTGAACTCATCCTGATTTCGAGCGTCGACTGGAAAGTGATAAAGAAACAACACCTGCCGACGGCTGAAGTTTGTTTTAGGATGCCATGCTGGCGACGCCGTCCAGCCAGACATCCAGATGCCCTTCCTGTCTGTCACCCTGCACTTCCTCTCTGGGCCTGAGCTCGGCTAGTTATCAGAGCCCCTTTCACTTCCCTTCACTTCCCAACAGGCAGACAGACAGGCAGACAGACAGGCAGACAGACAGACAGACTCCATCTAGATGCTGCTTCCAAGTGCTGTAGTAGTTTATAGAACACAAACCTCCTAGAAATACAGAACATGAAGGAGAAAAACTATGAATCTTAGATTTACATATCACATTTTCACTACATAGCTGCACTGCAAATTATGTGCAAATTATGATTTTGTTCAACTTTACTCTAAAAACAAAAAAGAAATCACATCTTATATCCAGAAATCATCTCATTTTCAGAGCCCTTTTCCTCAGATTTAGTGTTTTTATCTTGCAGTCCAGTCTTTAGTAGATGTTAGTGTTTTCTCAGCTTTTTCAATCAGTAGATTAACACCGTACAGATGATCTCCATTCATAATGTGCCACAGATGTCAGTCAAACTTGTGCTCCCTTTCCCAGTTTCTTCAGCTTCCGCTTGATATCGGTTTGATCAAAATGTAGAAGCTGTGCGAGGCCCCTCATGGCTGATTTATGTCTCGTATCAGCGAGTCTCTCTACCGGCTGTGATTCGGAGACGTTCCTCTCCTTCTTGGAAGCGAGTCCCGCAGCTCGGACAGGGGATGGACTGCCCGCGGCGCTGCGGCTTCTCTCTTCGCTCCGCCGAGGCCTCGGCGGCTCAGAGCTGCTCCTGCTCCTCTGGCTTTTGTCCTGCGTCCGTCCCGTCCGTCCGGACAGCTGGGCGGGATTTCCCAGCAGCCTCTGCTTCAACTGGAAGCTCTCGCCAGACGGCCCGACGAGGTGAAGCTTGCCCTCCATCTGACGAACAAAAACCAAGTTGTCGACGTTTCTGTTCTTCTTGATTCTCTCCAGCAGAGCTCGACCTTCACGATCCATGTCCCTCAGGGCTACTTCCTGGGTACGTAACGACCTGCTCAGATCTTCCAGGAGACTCTGTAGCTTAGCCACAGCTGCCCTCGCACTCCTCCCCTTCAAAGTGATGCTACAGCTCTCTCCCATTAGAACCACGTCCATTGTGACGTTGTGGCTTTCAACAATGACGCTGAGGTCTCTCTTCCGAAACAAAAGTGTGTACTCATACACATCTGCATCCACCAGAAAAGTCTCTTTTCCACTGCTGGAGGAGCTGCGCAACTCTGGGCTTATTGGAGAAGAAGAAGAAGAAGAAGAAGATGACGAAGATGTCCTGTTGATGGGAGATGATGGATGCTTGTTGGAAAAGCTGGATGGAGAAGATGAGGAGGTAAAGTTGCGTTGTTTGGAAATGGCCCCGGAGGAAACTTTCTGGACCGGAGAAGGAGAGGAGGGTCTGAGGTCTTCTTTTTGGAGCTGCTCCAAAGTAGTTTTTACATCTTTGAGCCTCAAAAACGAACCCTTGACCCTCACCCAGTCTCCTCCCTGATCCGTCAAGACAAAACCGTGTGACTTGAGGATTTCCCGCACCCGCGTCTTGTTGGGGAAAAAGCTCAAATGAACAGTCGCTTCCACTGGGAAATCCATCTGGGTTAGAGGAGAAGTGGTGGAGGAAGAGACAAATTTTGACTGGTCCAGTTGGTCTGATCAGATGATGAAGGTTAAGATGAACCCATCAGATCCTGTGAAGAGGAAGACATCAGACCTCAATCAGAGCTGTGCATGGGAAACAAGACATGACGCAGCTTTTAATTGTTATCAATGATGTGACTTAATAAACGAAAAAATAACAGCACAGTCTATTCTAGCTTTGGACATTTATGTTAAGAATTCCTGCTGCCTGCTTCACTTGACCTATGACCTCAAACATCAGGTTAAGCCATCAAAGTGGAGGAAGTTTTGAAATAAGTACAATAAGCTAAAAATGTTTCACATTATCAGGAGTGTTCTGTTTTGCACAGCCTTTGCTTCAACTGTATGATGTATTTTGTTTTGTAGATTTAATCCTATACTTCTGCATCCACTGGGGCCTGTTGATTTAAGAATTGTCACAAACGTTTTATTTTTTCCCCTTCTATAATACTATAATAGGAGACTGACTAATACAATAAATTACAAATAATTTAATAATGAAACTGTAGAAGGATAACAGAACATGCAGTTTTTGTGTCATTGTATTAGTATTAGATTATTGTAAAGTAATCAACTGATAGATCAACTACAAAAATAATCACCGTACCTTTATTTATTATTATTCTATTATGCATGCTGTAGTTTTTACATTCAACTTCAACATAGTCTGGAGCTTTTCTTGCACCAATACACACAGATCCTATGCAGTGCTCCTCTCTCTGGGATATTTTGTCCTATCAATCTATAAAAAGTGATTTTTTTTGTTTTGTTTTGTTGTTTTTTTCCCACAACTGTCCAAGTCTCTGAAGCGGATCCTTGTGGTACTATTGTACATTGCGCCGCTCCCTCTAATGGCCAGTAGGGGGCGGTACAAGTCTGATAATATTACCTTATCATGTTGCCCCCTGCTTTCTTACCCCCAGATGTGCATCTTTCCTCACATCTCCAGACTTTAGACAGGTAGAAACACACACACACACACACACACACACACACACACACACACACACACACACACACACACACACACACACACACACACCTTAGGTCCTCCACGCTGTCCAGCTCTCACAAGCTCGTCCTCCGTGACATTTTACGTCCCATCAGCGTGTTTTGTTTTGTTTGTTTTTCTTCCCGATCAAACACATCGATCCGGACATTTAAACAAACCATCATACGCTCAAACTGCAGCAGGTGAAGCTGGTCCTCGAGTTGTGGTTCAGCTGCGAAGTCTGACGAAGGCCCGCTGATGTTTTCGCCTGAGAAGACGAAAGTGAAAGTAATGTCGTCACGTCCGCTATTTGAAGAGTACAAAATTTAAAGCTAAAACTTTAAATTAGTTGTTTTTGTACGTTAATAAGTTATTTAAAAATCGAGGGAGAAATAAAATTCCAATTGAAGCCAGACACACACGTCCTTCAGTGACTTACAGCACCTAGTATTTACTCCAGTCCGCTAATTTTGTGTCATTCTATGTTGTAACTAACTTTAGAATGAGAATGTTTTTCATTAGTCCTCCTTCAGGAAGGGATACTCCTTCAGTGATCAATAGATCAATAAAAAAAAGTTTTTATCTACCTATCCATTACTTAATCCATCTATAAAGCAGATTTTATAGTTGAACTGAAGGTTTTACGTGATTAGTTTATATTTATAGCAATCTCAGTATCTACCAGGGTCAAACCCTTGAAAGTTTGAGTTGATCAATCAATGATTGAGTTTTAGGCAAAATTGCAGTATCTCCACCACATGATTTTAAAAGTATTACAAATGCGTCACTTGAACTTTTTTGCCCCCAAAATCTGTATCCTGAAATATTATTCTCAAACAGGCTTTTACATGTGGACAAAATCAATAAAACTGTGCAATAAGTTAGATTGTTAGATAATATATGCAATATATTTCCCACTACAACAGCTTTCCCTGCTTTATTAGCTCTATATAATGTGTTTTTCTTAACTTCTCCCCTTAAAAAAGGTGAAACCACAGATAATGTCTTAGAGATTTTTATTCAGAATATTCCATAACACATAAATTCACAAATCAGACAAAACTGGATCTTTTTCCTCTAAAGTTGAACGTCCTAAATGTGATGTTCCTTTGCCTGGTCAGCTCCTCCCGTTCTCAAGGTGACACCTGCAAGGAGAACATTTTAGTCCAATATTACCATGTTCAACATAGCTAAGCACACCAGTCAAACCCTCAGAGTACATGCAGTCTGAGCACAGAGTCTACAGTTAATGCAGCTCTTACATAGTTTAAAGATGAGGCAGATTTGATGGGTTGTCGGAGGTTTACCTATAACCTTACTGTGGGGAGAACACAGCATGGCCTCAAACAGCCTCACATCTCTCTAGCAGACAATATTTGAGGTCAAAGCCATTGAGGGCCGAGACTTTCCGGTAATGCCTGCAGTCAAGTTTATATTACATCTCAAAAGTTCATGAAGAATGTGTTTCAACACTGATTTTTTTTTTAGAAAATAAAAAACATTGAAACAAGATTTCAGCCAGCTGCCTGATAAACAATTGAGCAGCAACATCTTATATAAATACGTTCAATACAAAAATGGCTCACGTTCTCTCGTCATTATTGAAACAAACCTTTTATATCACAAACTGTCAGAAGCCGTCAGGCAGAAAGTCTGGGCAGCACAAAGCCTGCAGTCCTGTAGGAGAATCACAAATACCTTATCAAGTCCAGAAGATTCTAAATACTGTTTCTATGTCAATCACATTCAAGGTAAACAGGTAATTAGAATATAGTGTCCATCTCTGATGGGTTGTTGGAGGTTTACCTATAACCTTACTGTGAAGAAAACACAGCATGGCCTCAAACAGCCTCACGTCTCTCTAGCAGGCCGAACAGAGAAGGCCAGAGCCACTGTGGGCTGAGCCTGAGTAGAAAGGCCTGCAGTCAAGATAGGAAATTTTTAAGTAAAGTCATTTTCACACGTACCTCCACCAACATGTGAGCCACTCTGCATGCAAGTGCACTTCATGCCAGGATGTGATGCAGTTCTAGGTTTCACAGTGGCCGCCATCCTCGATGACACTTTGGAGTAAGACGCCACCTGCTGTGAAACAGAAAGTTCTCATTCAGTTGTTCAACATACAATCAAAACTCAGCCAGTATATTGTGAAAGATAAAGACTGGCCACCTTCCTCCTTGCCATTAGAGAAAACATACCTTTTACTGTATAACACAAAGTTGTTCCTCCTGAGCAGAAGATGTCAGTCAGGAGGTCTGGGTAGCACAAATCTTGAGTTCATTGCTTTGGACCTAAGGAAAGACAAACTTTAAGAATCATAATGGCTATGTTTCAGCCTCTGTGTGTTTGCTCCAACTGCAAACATAAAGAGGTTCTCTTATTAACTTAAACCAGCACAGACACATACAAATCAACAGAGAGACAGAAGAACGGAATCTTTCCTTGGCATCTTCATGTTGGAAGTTTTACACTAGTGTTCAGTCTGCAGGAGAAAAAAGGGTGGTTTAAAACAAGGGTCACATTAAGGTTCGACGTCCTGAGCTAAAATATCCACTATCTGATATTATATACACAGTATAATGCAACCAAAGTACCAAAATACATACACGCGTATTTCCACAACTTGCACACTTCCGCGTTCTAAAGCCGCACGTGACTGATATAACCAATCAAAAGAGGGACTGAGGGGCATGTTAAAAAAACAGCACTTTCAACAAAGTGCCATTCACGTAGCCGTCTAGGAAAACGTGGATAGTGTTAACTCGTTTTAAGAGTGTTAAATCAACTATATGAGTGAACGTAACTTGTAAATCTTCCTCAAGCATGGCAGCTGAAGGGGGTTCAACTTTCATCAACTTTATCCATTAATGACGAAATCTTCTTCAACGCAACTACAATATTATCAGAGCCTGATGTCTCATCTAACATATCGGGGTCAGAAACATTCAATAATAGCATTGTCTTAAAAGGATGAAGGCAGATTATTCAGACATACCTCAGCGACCCGCCTGCCTTGGATTCAAGTGAGCCGACTGCCCGGACGTGACGTAATCAGAAGTTCCGGTTCTTCCAGCAGGGGGCGATAAGACATCAAAGATGGTGGACCAACACTGTACTAGTACTGTAATCGTATCCTGTTGAAGGGTATAAGGTATATAATGTGAATGAACAGCACCAGTATCGATAAATAAATGTCAAATGCAACAAGAAAACGTTCAAAAATTATTTATTACTGAATACTATAGCACTAAATTCAATTTTGTTTTCAAGTCAGAATTTCAGCTTAAATCAGAAGCTACTTACTCATGGAGACACAAATGAAAGAAAAGAGGGAGAAAACTACGACATGTGAAAAATAGGCAAAACAAAACGCTTGCCTTTAGTTGCCTCAAGTTTATTGTCATTGTAGGTAAAGATAGAAAAAAAACATCTCTTGAATGGTTAAAAGATTGGTTCTTGCGTATCACTCTTCATTATGGCACTTTTTTCTGACACGAGTCACACTCACCCATTCATGTACTTGTGGTAGAGGCTAGCTTACACAGTCCACCTGCTCAACCAGTACCTTTCATTCAGTACCATTTTCAGTACCCATTCACACATATGCTAATACAGAGTGTTTGGAGAGTATCTCGCCCAGGGATACTTTGACATGTAGACTGCAGTGGGATAGGATTAAACCACCATCCTGCTAGTCCATGGACAACTGACCCTGAGCCACTTAACCATTAACCTATCCCCTCCATATGATGCTGTCCCATCATCCCTTCCCAGGACGTTTCTAAACCCTTTAAACCTGGCCTCAGTGGAGTTCAACAACAGTTTGTAGACGTCAGACGTCAGCCTGGTACAGTACACCCAGTGGTTCATGGAGGTTAAATCCTGGGATTCCACACCTCTCAGTCAAAACTGAGGAAGAAGCCCCTTAGGCCTCTACAACAAGTCTAGTTTACACACCTCGCCCACTCCTTGATTTATGATGAGTTGTCACTGAGAATCTTCACAGACGCTTCTGATAAATGCAGCGTTTCTACATTAGACAGGTTCATTTCCACATTCTGGAATTTCCACACCAATCTGTGAAAGAAAAAGAGAACAAACTGTCACCTTTGTCATGCAGTCAAAAATAGAAAGGATGCAGATCACGCCACCTCACATGACATTTCCCATCTCTGCATGACACATGACACATGACTTCACACAAAGTGAAATCTTATCTGGTGTGTATTTTTTTGTGATTTTTCCAAACTGGTTGCCAGGAAATTCAGACTTGTGCTATGCACACAGCACATCACAAGTGACATTAAAACAACTGTTTATCCAGTACAGACCATCTCTGTGTGGGAGGGTTTCAAGAAACCAGTTGACAGCCGTTACTGGTGGGTGTTGGCAGCTCTGAAGCATCCACGAGGAGGATGCTGGTGGTGCATGACTCAGACTGCATTGGCCTACAACAATGCAGGCCATAGAGGAGCAGACTGCTCCTCCTTGGGCCGTCTGTTGTGGTCGGCACCATCAGCAGACATGGACAAAGAATCTCAGCATTGTTAGCCTGCGGTGACGCCAACCACTCGCCCAGCTGACGTGGTCTGAATACTGACGAAGGCCCAAATCTGACAATCTGAATCTGTGTTAAGACAAAAACATGGGCTGTTTTGTTTCAGCTGCTCTTTTCATTTCTCCTAAAGACTTCAAAGCAAGTTTGTGCAGGAGCAAAAGAAACGCCGAGGTATGTTGGAAGTAAAAATAAGGAGAGTCATCGTGATCTGTTAAACGCTGCCTCTGTCACAGCAACATACTGCCAATTTATCATGGTTTGATCTCTCTGAATAATCCTATTTCATCCATGTTGGATCCTGACAGTCTGCTCTGATCCCTTCTGTACTATATCAACAACATCATAAACAGAGCAGAAATAGAAGCTTGAAATCATTTACCAGACTTTGAACAGACATAATCACAACCCAGCCTCTGGGCACGATCTTAAAGTAGCTCCAGACAGAAAACCAAAATGCAACATGACTGCAGCTGACTCTGAGGACGCTAAGGTCACATCCTCTGTCATGTAAACTGTGTCCTTTACATATTTTATACAGCTAATTCAGTTTTCTGAAGCCAAATATAAAGTTGCATTTCTCAAATGTTTATACTTGAGATCTATCTAAATGACTTCACATGATGGAAACTCGCAAATAGTCATCACCTGACTCCTTCATGGAGGTTTTGGCATCTTTCAGCTTATTGTTTGTTATTTCGACAGGCTTAAAATTTCCTGTTTTTACTGTTTCATCTTGACCCGCGCCATCTTGTTTTTGTTGAGCCAGATGTGACAATATTTGGACAACAGGATGGAGCTGCAGAGGCGGTGCACTGCTATGCTTCTGAATCTTAAGGACGCTAATATTTGTTGTCTATATTTTACTCTAAACCGGAGCATTATTTTCAAACTGATCTATGTTGTGTGCAGGATGTGACCATAGTAACTGCTTCTTGAGTTTTCTGAACAAGGATATTACCTCATAAGCCAACTTCTTTCTATTGCCCCTGCTGGCTATTGCCCCTGCTGGACAAGACAAGCGATGCAGATTTAAGGCGCTATTTCTGTCCTGCTGTTGCTCTGCAGACAGGTGAGGTTAGCTGTCTAATACCAACTTAAGGCCCTGCCACGGAGAGACACAGACCTTGTGAACCTCAGGATGAAGCTGAATGGCCAGAGAGGACAAACCGCTGAATCAACATCAGACGTCAGTGGCACCACTCCATCACCTAACAGGGCTCGTAATCTACCTAAAGGCCTGTTGGCGGGCAGACAGGACAGAGCGCTGTGCTCCAAACCTCGTCACCGTTCGCTGATTTGTTCAACTGTGACGCTGTGAGGATCACCGCCGACTGGGAGAGTCAACACGTAACCACCTAAGAGCTTTTTCCCAGAAGAGCTGCGGTCACCTCCCAGACCTTCACTCCAGATGCTGGATCTACAGTATGTCCTGCATTAGACAACATACAACATTAGACAACATACATGCAGTGCACAATCAGTAGGCTGCGGTGTGTGTTTCTGCTTAAGACTGGGGTAAGAGAGTTATGTAAGTGGCATTACACCACACTGAGTCGGCATGTGAGTCGGCCTTTGTGTGACAGCGTGTGTGTTGTATCCTCCGCTCAGCTGAGCAGCAGCTCCAAGCTCCAGAAGATGCTTCTTCATCTGAGAGATAATTGTATGTTGAAACAACTGAAACTCATCCTTTCCTTCTTCATTATTTTGTCATTAAAGCCAATAAAAGAAAAGGCAGAGAGTCCTCATTTGGAAAGCAGTTAAACTTTATATTTTCTCTACACTCCTACACTGACTTGGACGAACGTAACGTGTGTGTTTACATGGCAGCGACTCATCTAATTGTTTGGGTTTACAACTGGCACTGTAACCACTGATCTCATCTCCATCAGGCTCCATCTCTGGTTTGGCTCTGCAGACTTTAATGCCGACTGGCAGGGCTACTTCTGCTGAAGCATGCAAGTGGGGGCACATGAGTTTGGACCCACAGTCCCATGCAAAGCTTCGGCGCTTACAGAGATGAAGCTGAGGAGCAGCCTCCTCCCCTCCCACCTCACCCAACCCCACTTTGTCCAGGAGCTCCCGGTCGCTCTTATGAAACCTTGTGGCGAAACTGAGAGGCTTTCTGAGGTCGCAGTTTGAGGATAATTGGAGTATGATTCGGACTCCGTGGTTTTAATGAGCCCGTAATCCTTTTCACCTGATCTCTGCCCACTGAGATGAGGTGGAATACTTTGTTCCATGTGCTGGAGGAAAAAAAAAGCGGCATTAGGTCGTAATGTCATTACAACACCCCTGCCCCCCCACCAACATCATTTAGTTTCATCTGGTTAGCAAATCAACTGTGAGTCAAGTACAGTTGTCAAGTTTGTTTGCTTTTTTTCATGTTTCTCTTTCATGTTATTTGTTGAAATTGAAAGCAAGTACTGGGCTTTCATAACAATGCATAACAAGGAATGAGGAATGTTGGGTATGAACAGTCATCTATGTAGAGCAAATGTGACTACATAACTTTCTCTGGTGGATGCCAAGAAACCTTGGACCTGTGCAAAATGTACAGAAAACAGAATCCGTCATCATCTGCAAACACTGTCCCCAAGTTTTCGCAGTTCAAAAAAAATCCTTTACACCATCATGTGTTTTTTCAAATGATGTTGCCCCATCCCTGTTTGTGAATGACTGGGTCTCTCTATGATGCTCCTTTCATACCAAGTCATAAGATCATCACAGTTACATAAGATGCATAATTCACACTGAATAAACATAAAATGCAAAGATCGAATCATCACTGAGTCAGACAAAGTGTCCTGAAAGTTTTCCTGAATGTGTGACAAGGAATCAGAGAACTTTGGGGCCTGGGAGCTCTGATACGCTCCCTTTAATGTATCCTAATTAAATTGTGTTAAGAGAATAAGGTTAAAGCTGAGGACGGGCCCCGGGCTCCAGCAGCAAAGGAGCCAGATATCAGGGGCTGAACAGAGCCAGAGGAGGAGACACTTGTTGTACTTTCTCTGGAGGACAGAAACAAAACTCCAGAAGCTCCAAAGTCATAATAATGTTGCATCACACTGTAACTTCTAGGGGGGAGTATTTGCTAGCAAGATGAGGAAATTTGGGATTTCCATTACAAGTAAAACTAAATATTTGTCCTTTTGCAACGTTTACTTTGTTTTTTTTTGGGGGGGTGACTGAACATTAGTCACTGAGCATTGATCCAACCGGAACCTCTGACAGAGTTTTAAGACGTTAATAACCTGACGCCACCATCTTCAAATGGCAACCTGCACATATGGACCCTCACACACACACACACACACACACACACACACACTCATCAGTGCAGCCGCTTCACATGCGTGCGTGGGTGTGATTCAGGAGCTGGATCACACACTAAGAAGTTTTCCAGGACATGATTTTCCCACCGTGCACACTGAGTCAGCCTCTTAGCGCTGCACAGTACCCGTCGCAGGATGTTCTCTCTCTGTGACTCTGAGTCAGCTTCTCTACGTTTTCGTGTCTCCCTCCTCCTCCCTTCTCCCTCCCTCCCTCCCTCCCCTGTGCCACCGTATCTCTCCCGCCCGTGCCCTCTTGCACCCCCTGACCGGCCCTTCCTGTCTCTTTTACTCTCTGTGGCACGAAGGAAGGTTTAAATCCAGGTTATTTAAGGAGGCCAGATCCGTCTCTAATAGCCTTATCACATGACAGTGTCCCGGGCTTCATGACTGTGCAGATACCCCGTCACTCCACCTCTCTAGCGTCATATTTGTCCCTAGGTTTGGGGAAATCCACATCATGAGTGACCAGCCTGCAGCCCGGGTAGCTTTGCAGGCGTCAGAGATGCTTAAGTCACTCTTATCTCATAGGAACGTGTCCTGCACATGCGAGACAGTTTGTCCTGAGCCGTGTTACTCAGCAGGATGCCCTGTTTGGGATTTCACAACGTGCAACGCTGGAAAAATTGTTACTCATGCAGCGCGAGGTGGATCAAAATGTTTTGTTCTTAAGCTGCAACACAAAAGCACATTCCACACTGGAGGAATTTTACAGGATGATGCAACCGCATCAGCGATAAGAGGTTGTTTTTTTTTACGATCAGAGAAACTCAAACATCCTTTATGTTTATTTTGTACATCCTTTAACAGAGTCCTTCCCCTCAACTAGAAGCGATAGTGAGTTAGGTTGTCTCATAAGGCTGTAAAAATACCAGGAACACTTCAAGTGTCAGCCGCAGGTGACAATGACTGATAAGTGAGTGTTTGCTTTCCACTCGGAGAGCCAGGAACATTTGTTCCCCTTGTCCGTGTATGGGTGCCATTCACTCCGTCACGTGCCGGATCTTTTTTTTTTTTTTACACTCCTTTTGATCTCGTCTCGTGGTCACGGGAGGCGAAGCTGACACAGTTAATTTGACCCGTCCTATGTCACATACACTGAGGCTCAGCTGATGGAAAAACACTCCGGAAAAAGAGATTTTGGCTCCGGATCTGTTAAAAGCCAAACTTCTCTCAGGCTCTTTTATCACTATTTTTAAACCTGTGAGAGCAAACTATTGGCGTTTGATGAGCTGCATATATGAGACAAGACTTTAAATACGTGTGCAATGCATGACATCTTCCCAGAATAAAATCTACCAACTTTCAAAATGTCTTCACAATGCAACACGGTTCTGTCACCTCACAGTAAGAAGGTTTGTACAGAGTGTGCGTGTTCTCCCCGTGTCTGCATGGGTTTTCTCCAGGAATTTCTCGGTCGATTGGACACACTAAATTGCCCTTAGGTGAGTGTGAGAGTGAATAATGTGTGTGTATGTGTCCCGTGATGTACTAGAGACCTGTGCAGGGTGTATTCCCCACCAGAATTCCCTCGTACAGGAACCCAACAGAAGTCCAGCTGCTTTTATTTGTTACCCAAGTCTATTGGGTATAAAAGGCAGTTTGAACGGTAGGTAATCATCCATCTATCTGTCTGGATGCTGTGCTTTAGTCTTAGCTGAACATGAGATAGAGAGAGAACTCAAAAATGGATGATATCTGTTCAAGAAGATGGTTAAACATTCCTATGTTTCGACTGGGACTTTTGGATGACCACCTCATCTGTAACGTGCAAACACGTGTGATGTCTGAATAATCCCCTTTAGATGTGAGGAAAGGAAAGAAGCAAAGGTCAAGATTTTTCCCGTAATCCCTTCTATGCCACCTAAAACATCATTTTCTAGTTTTGGGGGGGGGGGGTTTTTACTCCAGACCTGGGTTTCTTCCTCCACTACTGGAAACCCACATGTTGACATCCCAGTGCTTGGCTTCTCTCTCTAATTTCGATCACATGTCCCTCATCAGAGGCTGGCAGCTCGCAGCAGCAGAAACACAGGAGTGGCTCTGGAGCCCGCTCCGACGGCCGCTGTGAGAGAGACAAGGCTGTAATTGTGAAGTAGATGTGAGGAGGCAGACGGAGGCGGGTGCAGGGGGGCCAGGCTGGAGCGGGCCAGGTTAGAGGGAGGAGGTCCGGGGACAGGACATGCTGCTCATAATTGCAGGTTTGTTCCAGGGTTTCTACCTGTGGGTGTTTTTCCCAAACGGAGCCACAGTGTCACAGCGTCTCCCGCCAGGAGGCGAGGCATCCGGGCCTTAATGGAGCCCGGGCGGGAACGCTGTTTTTGATCTACACAGGGGCCGCGGTGAGGAAATCAATTAACGGTGGCTAATGGCACCAGAGATATTTTTTCCTCTGATGGGTTTAATCCTTTTACACACGTTTTAGGGACAGCTGAGGGGAGGAGGCGGATCCAGGCCTGCTTGTTTTCACCAGCAGCACTCCACGTCTCTGAACGCGTCGCTGCCTCTATCAGATGATCTAACGTTACTAGTTTTTTTGCCCCCCCCCCTGAAAAAAACATGTCCCAGGCACTGGCTTTACAGACGCTGCGTCGTGTTCCTACTGTAAATGAGCAGCTGGAGGATTTACCATCTGCACATTCCTGCTCAGGGCAGAAAATAGCAAATCTGAGCCGAGCTCAGTGGCAAATCTTTCTGAAATAGGTGGAATTAGGAACCAGAGTGACGATATCAGGGCTTTTTTTTTTCTAATTTGCAGAGGCTGAATGCGGTTTATGGCCTCTAATTCAGTACAGCAGAATCACAACAAACACATTCTCCTCTCATTTCTCTTCAAATATCTCTTATCTCACCTTCATCTATCTGTTCTCTGGGCTTCAGTACACATGCTGCCTTTGATCAAACATCAGATGAGCTGAGTGAGTGGTACAAACTGTACCTCGTCTCAGTCCTGTTCTCTCATTGTTTCACGGTGAAGTCATCAAGCTAGGAGGAGAACACTTTTGCAGCCTTATTTCCACCGAATAACGGCAACAAGTTTGACATATAACAAAGTTAGCGCTGGAGCACGCTGTGTGCAAGGAAAACGAGTGTTTTGAGTGTCTGACAGCATCATGGAAAGCTCCCCACAGAGCAATAAAACTGGCATCAGAACCGATCGATTTCCGCGTCTCGCTCCAAGAAAAGTCTCCCGGGAGTCGAGTTGTTGCAGGGAAACGTCAACAGCGAGAGTGGAGCCGACTCTGAGCAAACACCGTGAAGCCTCGCTGAGCGTTATCTGTCTCAGGGGGCTGAACGTTTGCTCATTCCGACAAATCGATTGATTATCCTTTTTTTTTAGCACCGATTTACTTTGTCAGCGAGGAGATCCTCGGCCTGCAGTCACCGGGTGACTATTGTTTAAACAGAGCACTTTCACTCCCATCAATCGACGTTCTGACACTTTCGAGGAGGAAGGTCATTCTCTGATGAACGCCGATCGATCGCCTCTAACTGTTTGTGACAGTGGGTCAATGTCGCAAACCAGGAATTCAGATTCCAGGTTGAAAAAATCTACCTTCTTTTGTTTGTTTTTGGCTTTAATGCGAAGAGATTTCAGCTGGTTTCATCCTGGATCAGGACAGTCTGAATCTCATTATTACAATCTGAATTATTTCAGTCTGACCTCACTAGCAGTTATTTAATATTGCAGAATAATGTTACCAAATTTAGTAAAATCATGATCAGGGCGTGATTGGAAACATTGCATTCTGTCTAAGTGGTGGAAAACAGCCTCACATGGTTAATGTACGTTTTAAAGGTTTCATGTGACACGGTGTCTGCACAGTTTGGGTTAGATGGTGGTTTTCAACCTGCTCCGGGTGGAATTTTCCACCGCGGACTAATCAGCTGATTGCAGGTGATCAATAGGGCCGTCGCAGTCGGATACGCTCACAGACTCTGATCCTGTGGGCCAGTTTCCGCTCCAGCAGGCTCAGTGATTACAGCTCTCAATGAGAGCAGAGGGGGCACGGCTGCAGGGATCTGCCTTTAAGTCCATTATCTGCAGCCCAAATCCCACAGGATCCCGAGCTATTCCCAGCTCGACCGTATCCCTGTCCCCTCCCCTCCGGCTCATTCACAGAACCGGAGCGAAATGCAAAACTAAGTATTTCTGTTGTTTTCTCTTTCTTCAAATATTGTCTTACAGTTTGTTTGTCCACTTTGTGTTACACATCAGGACAATGGTTGCGATCAAAGGGCCAGATGTAAACACTAGTAGGACCATAGGGAAGTACATCTACTGTATCTACCTCCACCTGTGATACAGTGCTATACTGCCACACTTACTACTAATAGTGTGAAAAATGCCTACTAGCTCATCCCTATTAGCTCATTTCTAATTCATAATATTTAGCAGTTTTTCATGGAAAATTTACATTTCTGCAGAGAACAGTAATAGTACACCAAGTCCACTCAAGCAGCACATTTTGATCTATGATTTACTCGGGCGCTTTCAACATTTACAATGCGATTAATGATTGATGTGAATCAATACAACCGATTATTGTTCAGTTTATTCTGAATGTCGTGAATGTTCTGAATGCTTTGTCTCTGTGAACTCTCGTAATCCAGGAAACTCGGTCATCTCACTTATCACCAAGTATCAATTCACGCTGAAACTGTTGATTATTGACCGTTATTGATCGCCATTCCACTGAAGGCAGAAACTTTAGAAACAGAGATAGAGACAGAGTTAAAAGGAAACGAGGAACTGGATTAAACGCCATGTTTGCATTTAAAAAGCACAAATGAGATTATGAGTTAGAGTGATCTGAGTCGAGTTCTTGACTTTTAGTATTTCCTATGGACCAAAACACTGGATCAGGAAGCAGTACATTGAATTCCCATCAGCGAGTCACGTCTCTGACCAGTGATAAAACGCCTCTCTACAGAAACAGAGTCGACGTGACCTCCTGCCACATTACGAGCAAGAGCCAGCGAGAGGGCGAGGATGGGAAAACAAAAACAAGGTGTTGTCTCCTAGTGAACTTTATTCAGCCGGCGGCCCGTCAAGACAACGGAGGAGTAACAAACCGCACATAACACCAGATGTCTGAAGGCTTCCCGGGCGGTAGGGCGGCTATAATTAGCCAGACACACTTGAGTCGGAGCCAGGGAGAGAGCGGATCTGCCGGAGGGGCCCCGTCGCTGCCGGGAACACGTCTGATGTCTCCGCAGGAAACACTCGGAGCATTAAAAATACTCGCCAGACCCCCGGAGCACACACACACACACACACACATGCACACACACGCACACACGTGCACACAGGCCTCCAGCCTCTACCTGACCCAGCTCTGGTGAGGAAGATAACCCACAGAGGTGTGAAGTAACCAAGTACAAATACTTTGTTACCTTCCCTTACTTACTTAAGTCGAAATTTTTGTTATCTATGCTTTATTTTACTTCTACTCCTCTGCATTTGCACGCAATAATCTGCACTTTCTGCTGCTGACATTCATAAATGTAAGGAGAAGAAGTAGAAGTGGACGTAGGTGCTTGTGTGTACTCGTTTCTTTTTGTTTTTTAATGAATCATTTATTAATAAAGGCTATCAATAACATGCCTCTGAGGTATGAAGTTTTACACCATAATAAAACAAATGTTAGAGGTTAGTAGTACACATAGTAATACACATATATACAGATACACATAGATAAAAGAAACGTGGCTATGGCTATATAAATATGTATTGGTCCTTAGTGGCATTTTTTTCCATTCATTACTTGAAGTAGTCACTTTTGACTTTCACTTGAGTAAAAAGCTGCAAGTTGATACTTCAACTTCTAGAGAAGTATTTCAAAACCCTAGTATCTACACTTCTACTTGAGTAAATAATGAGGATACTTTTGACACCTAGAGGTGACTCTTTCCTCTCTCTCTCTCGCTCTCTCTCTCTCTCTCCTCTACTTTCAGCTGTTTCCATGTTGAGGAAGAGGATCGGCGTAAAATTGTGCAGCATCAGTACTGTCCCGGTCAGCTCCCTGCTCCGTACAGTCAGTACAAATCTGAGCTTTAATCTCTTGAAGTTTGGCGCGTTTATTTATTTATTTATTTGCACCCTGTGATCTCAGTTTTGTTTGTGTCCCCTCTCCTCCAGCTGTCGTGCAGCCAGCGGGGACAAACAGCAGTGTGAGAGACAGACTGTGTGTTCATGGGAGTGTTTCAAACAACTTGAGATCCTTGACATCATTATTTAAGAGGATAAGAGGATATGCAGTAAAAATGTGAATCATACACACTGTATTGCCGCAATGTGTGACTTTTCTTTCATTTTCAAGTGGCTGTACAGTACAAGTAGTGATGCCGTCTTGAGCATTTTCAGGTAGTGTCACCAAGTTCTGATTTTGAACTTTATGTGAACTTTTAGTCAAAGTTTGTATTCAGTATTAGGACTGAAACTTGCCCTCTGACATGTTAAAGCCACAGACTATGAAGCAACATCTTGTATGGAAAGTATCATACAGATAGAGTCAATTAGTGATGAAATGATGGAAGTTTTAACAAAACACTCAAAGAAGTCCCCTTTATTTAGAAGTTCAGTGAATTACACAAAATACACAGCTGCAGCCTTTTAATCAGGCTGTTTAATGAACATAGTACCATTATTGGTAATAATACAGTTATGATAACACAGTTATGTTGTCACATGTGTTTAATAGCCTGCAAATAAAAGATGGAGGAGCTTTTGTTGATTCTATTGTTTATCACATAGAGTAGAGGTAGAAGGAACTCCTCTCAATTCTCCTGTACCTGAAGTGTGATCACTGTAATCTCGCTGGAGCGGAGGCTCCGAGAATAGACCTGCTGACTGCTCTCACACCCCCCCCCCCCCCCCCCCCCCCTCTCTCACTCGTTCATTCATGAAGTCATATTAAGAGCACATGACGCCCGTTAAGTCCCTCATCAATCCCCCCTCCCGTGATCCCCTCGCTGCATTCGCTATCTAAGCCTCGCGGACGGACGAGCTTTGCAGCTTTAGTATTTTTTTTTTTCTGAATGATGGTTTTGTATCGAGATTAGTGCACAGCAGCTCAGATAATCCCAATTACACACACACACACACACACACACACACACACACACACACAGTCGACGTATAATCCAGCCAACACACCCACTCCCAGCTGTTTGGAGCGAAGCAGAATGTCGGCCAGTCGGATTTTACCCAGAAAACAACAGGGAAATGTGCAAAGGAACGGAAGCATTAACGACTAAAATAGACGTTTGATGGACTCGAGGAAGCAGAGTCTGAAAAAAATGACGAGCGATACAGTTTGTTTAATCTGCCATGTCTGGCGATAGGTGTCTCTTGGCACAAATTGCACTGGAACTATAGAATCGATTCCCTCTGAATTTTGTGGAAAGGTGAGCGCAGGCCACAAGAGGACGAGTTAAAAACTGGAGCGGATCCGAATCACGAGTCGACTCCAGAATGGATTATTTCTACTTCTGCAGCTGGGAGAGTGTGCGTGTCCATTACCCCAGAAATGTGCATCTCAATCTTTTAAAATAACACTAAAACATTTTGACCCCCTCAAATATGTCCATGTTTAAATAAATGCTAAATGCTAAATTTGTTCACCTCAGACAAGATGGCGCGGTATGGAGCGAGACTGCACTTCTAAATCGGATCAAAATATCTAATAAAACTGGTTTGGATGTCCATCTTCCTCAAACTGGAAAGAGGTTTTACAGAAATGATGTCACAGGAAAAGACTTAACATACAATTATGCACAAAACATCCTTCAATGGAGAACACCTGCAAGTAGCAATTGTGCTACCTGCTAAATTTCATGTATATCGTGTCTAGTGATGAGGTGCTGGCTGAGGCATTTGCCCCGTTTTCGTTCTTCTGAGCTTCTGAGATTCTTACGTAACTCTCTCTCTTAACAAATCTACGGTTGTCTTGTTGTGTTGTGTCTACATCTCCAAACAGAGCGGGACTTCTCTCGCTCTTTACACTGGTTTCATGTAAGCCGTCTTAGTGGTCCCATGGCTCTGGGTTACAGTAAGTAAAGCTAGTAAAGGTGGCGGGCGCCTGTAGAATAAAGGCAGCATTATATAACTCTCTCTATCGGATATTAGCCTAATTCCATTCATGTGGCTGTGCAGGAATGCGTTTGCTGAACGGTTCTCATGAGCGGAAAATGTGTGTGTGTAAACAGGGAAAAAGACGGGCGAAAGTCTGGAATGTAAATGTCAAAAATGTGTAAACTTATCATGTGTCAGATGATGCACGAGGAGCCGAGACGGGTGGGTCTAAGGGCTGGACAGGACAGGCTCCGGTTCCCATGATCCAGCTCAGTGACCTTAAAGCTCCCATGATCGACCTGCTGGAATCCGTCCATCAGGCACGAGGAGGACGAGGGGAGCGCCCACTGGGGGGTTCAGGGAAGAGGAAGGCTTTTCATGCCGAGACGTCACAGGACGTGGTGATGGAGAGATGGAGAGGTCGGAGGTGACCGAGCTCGATCAATCGACTCTGTTTGTTGTTGGTCCACAGGAAAGAGGAGTGATCATCACTTCTGCCTCCAGATGGAAGATAGATAGATTAGATAGATAGATAGATAGATAGATAGATAGATAGATAGATAGATAGATAGATAGATAGATAGATAGATAGATAGACAGACAGACAGACAGACAGACAGACAGATAGACAGATAGACAGATAGACAGATAGATAGATAGATAGACAGACAGACAGACAGACAGACAGACAGACAGACAGACAGACAGACAGACAGACAGACAGACAGACAGACAGACAGATAGATAGATAGATAGATAGATAGATAGATAGATAGATAGATAGATAGATAGATAGATAGATAGATAGATAGATAGATAGATAGATAGATAGATAGATAGATAGATAGATAGATAGATAGATAGATAGATAGATAGATAGATAGATAGATCCTCCTTTTAACGGACCAGTCATCTCAGCAGTTACTGCTCCCAGTGCTGTGATCTGAGGCTTTGTCGTTATCCAGTTCTACATTTCTCCATAATTGAACTGCAATAAATAATTCTGTGTAAGAGGTTTAGTGAGTTTGATAATCTGTGACTATTGGACTATTAAAACCCTGAGTCTTGTAATCACGTAGTGTGACAAAAGTAAAACCTGATTTCTTGTGCAACTCGGTCCAGCAGAGACTCCGGTCGAGCACAACGCGTGTGTGCAGGCACGCAAACGTTGTTTAGTCTAATCTGAACTTAATAAACTAGTTTTGGTTCCAAGAAATATTCCATTGTATGTTCATTTCCTGGCCAACAGTGTCTGTTGTCAAATTCGTCCTCAGTAGGAAGTTATACCTCGTAAAAACTTTACAGCCCGTGTTTCCTCCAGTGGAACAGGGCGTGCCGTTCCTGTGTGGTTATAACCTGTTATAACACCTTCGTTGTTCCTTAAAACCTGTTCGATTAGCTCATCCGGAGGTGAAAGTCTCAGTTGATGACGTTGATGATTCACAGGCGCACGGATCCCCTCTAATTACTCCCACAAACTTCGCACTCGTACTCACAGGCTCGGTAATAACTCAGCGTGCTTTGAAGTTCAGCCTGCAGACTAGTGCCTGCAGCCTCCTGTGATATTTCGCACCGTTCGTGTTCCCCTCCTAAAGCCGAGCTATGTTTGGAGTCTCCGTCAGAGCGGGACAGCTGTACCGGCCTGTCGACCCAAACACGCTCCAGCCCGTTATATCACATCCTTCACACTGGGAAGGGAGTACGAGGTGGCGCTCTCGGAGCACCTGAGAGAGACGCAAAGATGCAAAGATGCAAAAGTGCTTTCATCCCGAATCGAGCCTGCACCACGGTCGCACTTCAAAGGCCGGGCAGCATCGGCCGGCGAGGGCAGAGACCTGCGCCGCTCCCTTTGATCGCTGAGCTGCTTAAATGATACAGCTGCTTTCTGCAGAGCCACGACCAGGAGCCACTTCCTGTCCGGGGAATCTGATGGGGAATCTGGTGGTTCACCAGGGTCAGGGAGGCAGAGGAGAGAGATGATGCTCTCCTCTCCTCTCTCCATACATATATGTGCATGTATGCATATATATGCATTAAATACAATAAAATAGTTTCATGTGTAATTGTACTATGGCATGGAAGATGCAACAAAATTGAAACTGCTCTCACAGAAAATATCAAAGGAGAAGAAAACAAATGACTTGACAAATGACATGACAAAATAACGGGACAAAAGCATTTTCTTCCAAATAGTGAACCAAATGTTTTATCAGTTGCATTCTTAGAAAAAGTATGTAAACAACTGAATTATTTTGCTGGCATTATTGTTAATTATTATTTATTATGTTTACTTATTGGCTTCTCCCAGGACTTAAGTTACCAATTTTGTTTCCTTCTCACATAAGTGTAGACTGGATTGACAGTATAAACACTTTAGTCTTGTGTGTGTGTGTGTGTGTGTGTGTGTGTGTGTGTGTGTGTGTGTGTGTGTGTGTGTGTGTGTGTGCGTGTGTGTGCGTGTGCGTGTGCGTATGTGTGTGTGTGTGTGTGTGTGTGTGTGTGTGTGTGTGCGTGTGTGCGTGTGTGCGTGTGTGTGCAACAGTCAGTTACACGGTTCCTACATTATCCACAATGCAACACAGGCTGCAACAGTTCAGCCAGACCTGCTGCTTTGCTTCTTCTGCTGCTGGAGAAGAGGGCCTTAATGGAGTGGAGCTCCAGAGGTTTTGTGAAGTTAATTAACAGGATCAGACAGCAGAGGCGAGACTTCAGCATCATCAGTCATGGTGAGTAACATCAGCAGCTCAAAGAGCTCAAACTCAAACAGTTTTTATTGTCATTCCAGCACTTAGGAGCCACCATCTTGTAACGCAAGGGCTGCAATGTGGTTCCTAGATCAGAGAATATTTCAAGTCAGAGATGAAAATCTGCTCCAGCAGCATTGATTTATCTTCACAGGGTTGTATGAAGATACATCTGAAGATACATCCGTATTCAGACGGATGCATGGAGATAAATGTGTCAACTCGTGTGCAAATCATGTGCAGTTTTCTTTCTATCACGTGCAAAATCATACTTCATTTACAAACTAATGTCACATGCAATATGGCACATTTAACTACTATCACATGCGTCCTATGGAAGCCACCTCACTGCTCCTGTCATCTTCTACAAATCATATTTCAGTCACTACAGTATGACAGTATGACAAGTCGTACTGTAGTACATGCAGTCATTGACTGTAACTTACTTACCTATGAATTAATCTCTTACATGCTGAGAAATTAGGACAAATTTACAGACTATGCATGTGCAAACTTCCTCAACTGTCTACATTCATTCACAGAGGGTAGAGATGAGTAGTGAGAGGGGGAATATTAAGGGACAACTTTCCACAACATTTAGTTTTCCTCTGATTTGCCACAACTATAAAAGTGGTCCCTATTTTCCAGGTTTTCCAGGACCAGTTCCGATTCAAACACACACAGACCATGTACCCTCTGACAGTAATCGGTATTGGGTGCTTTGCTTAAGAGCCCGTGGGCCATGGAGTGATTTTCCTTCAGACACTGAAGATCGAAGGTCTGACCCTCTGTTTCTAATCTGCTCGTGTTCCCGATCACAGATCCTGACTTACAGGTGAGATGCAGGTTAACCCCCCCCTCGCCCCCCCACGCCTCGTGCTGCAGCTGGAGGAAGATTACGGTGCAGTCATGCAGTCAAGTCCTGAAGTCAGACCTGCAGATAAATTTAGTTTGGCTGAGCAAACACTTAAGAGGATTAGGCCCGTGGAGTGACACGCCGTCCCCTGTAAAACACCTCAGAGACAGCGGTGTGTCGGCGTGCAGAGGTGAGAACATCCCTCGACACTTTCTCTGCTTTGCTCGGACCTGTCGGAGGCAGCCGGGGCGAGGCGGAGGCCCGACTGTTGCGTCAAAGCGGTGGCACGGAGCTATTTTTACCGGGGCATTGACAGGCTGCCATCCCTGCCAATGGGAGGGGACGACGCAGGGTTAAATCAAGCATGACGGCTGTTAATCAACGCACGGCATCGACATGTAACGCCCTGACGTCAGAGACCGAAAGAAAGGGAAACAAAAACTTTGCATCGGAACGCTCGACATGCAAATCTTACGTTTTCGTGTCACAAATGAAGACGCACACGGACGAGCGTGTGCATCTTGGCCTACATACGCACACTTAGTCATTCTGCAGGCAAAGCAGAGCACAGAGGGAACAGCACAAATCCACCGGGCGCTCGCAGATTAGCATCCCGTCACAGATGCGTCGATATTTTCTGGATAAAAAGTATGGCGACACGCACTACAGTGACCCACTTCCACCTGTGTCTATAAAACAAGAGCGGAGGGAAAGCTGCTCTCTCCGGGGAAGGGGGGGTGGTGGAGAGAGAAGGCACGGACTGGAAAATTCCTCCTTCAGTGGCCAAACAAACAGCGTGAGGCCCCAGAAGACGCCTGCACAAACTTGGCATTGTTCAGAAGAATAGCCGCCTTATCCGAGGAATCCCTGGGCTTTGTGGGAAACGGACGAAAACACTTCAAAACAAAGGCATTCCTGCCAGAGACAGAACGAGAAGATCGCAGGGATGTGCAGTGAGGTGTCTGAACAATCTGAAACGTCTGTAATCGTTTTTTTTTTTGTTTCGTTCTGTTGTCTCCTGCAGGCTTGCGTGACCCAGTGGCCTCTGTGAATGTTTCACTCACGGTGAAGGTCAAAAACAAAGCGGTTGCGTAAGACGGTTTGCATGAGAGTGCTATTATTAACCCCGTCAACCTCTCGTCTTCGCATCGAGTTGTTTATGTTTTCCAGGTCCTTTCTTCTTGACCTCGAGAGTGAATCCTCCCAGTGATCCACAGCCTCCATTCCGCCTCTCGTTGTAAACAGGCTGAAGGTCCATCCCAGGCGCTTAACCTCAATATTACAGTCTTTGTGCTGGTAACTGAGCTGTTTATGACAGCTGTGAAGTAATACAAACACAATAAACCTGCTTATTTAGATGTTACACTTTAAGCTGTCGGCTTTTATTGCACAAAGAGCAAATAAGCGAATAAAAACATACTTCCTTTTGGAAGATTCATTCAGACTGTAAACCTGATTGTCTGACAATCTTGCAGATTTCTGACCTACATGCATGAGATGTTGTTGGACATGTCGTATGTCTTTGTCCAGAAATAAAGCTGAGGTGAAAGTGTTTTTCTCATCCCTAGGTCCCCTATAAAAAAGGAAAAACAGAACAATCAAAACTTTGGTGAACCACAGGAACCAGGAGAGAAGGTCAAGTTATCGGAAAACGACGTCTGAGAATAAACAAATCAGTGACTTTCATTCGAGTGAGAAACTGTATTTTTAGATGAGGCATCTGTCCTCAGCCAGCCTTGTTTACACCTCCGTCCTGCCTTCAACCCGCCCTGACCCACCGGCGACCTTGTAAGGGAGAAATGATATCCACGACTTCCTGGCATCCACTCACCGCACGGCGTAAACGAATTGAGGAGGACGCGGCGTTTATCCAAGCCCCGGCACTCAGCGTAATCAGCCGTACATCAGCAGAGACACACGAGAGAGGACTCGACACTTAGCAGGCACTCAGCACCCGGGAATCGAGTCGCAGGTTCTGACCCACTATATCACACTGTACACAGATGATTCAATTACTCCTTGGGGACTGTTACATAAGAAGGAACAGGAGACGGCACAGCGGGCAGCCCTGTCCACAGAGGACCTCACCAGTCTTCACTTAGGAGGCCAAATTAGAGCCAGACAGGCAGAGGGGATTCAATCAAGTCATTCTGCGGCATGTTCGGGGCCTCGATCGGCCAGAGAGCAATAAAACAAAACTCGATAATGATAAAATGATGAAAAAGTACCAGCTTCAATTGCCTTAACTGATCCGATGTCAAATCAGCCAACTGGGACACTGTGTGCCGCTCTTTGTGGAGCGGCCTCGAGGTGATGTAATCTTCAGTCAGACCACACTGATGTAGGAGTTAGATATTTACCACAAACTTAAGTGTTTAAACACTAAAAAGTGTTTAAACCAAACCTCAACCCGCAGTGACGTCATCCGCTGGTTTGTGGAGGAAGAAGCCAGGAGTTTGGCTCACAGGGCGCCGCCATCTTGATTATTGGTAGTCAGGTGAAACCATATTTGGATGAGAGGGCGGAGCTGGAGAGGACGGAGGGGCGGAGCTAACCTTTCAGACAGCTGATGAATACTAAAAAAAATAGACTATAGATGGATGGATAAATATGGATAAACAGATGGAAGGATGGATGACAGGTGGATGAATACATAGATAAATAGAAGGATGAATGGATACACAGATGGACGATAAGTGATGGATAAATATACGAATGAATCTATAAATAGATGGATAGATGATGATGAATGGATGGATTACAAATGAATAATTTATGGATAGGCAGATGCATGATGAATAGATATACTGGATGATGCTGGACGGATGGATAGATGAGTCGATAAATAGATGGAAGGATGGATAATGGATGGATAGATGGATAATGGATGGATAGATGGATGAATGGATGATGGAAGGATAAATGGATGGTAGAATGGCTGGATGGATGGATGGATGGATGGATGGATGGATGGATGGATGGATGGACGGATGGATGAATGGCTTTATTCTGCCTTTACATGCTTTACATGTTATGCCTTATGCCCATGACAGTTTTAATGTGATAATCCATGTTTTTCCTTCCGGAAAAAAAGCAGAACAAAGACATAGTACCGACACTAATACGTCTATTAATCAGCCTTTAAATAGCAGTTCTATATATGCGGATCTTAGCATGGAGACTCATGTATCCAGCGTACATTTCCTGCCCTTTTCATGTCCCATGAGGATGATGATGATGCGCTGTGTAGCTGTCGGCCTGGACAGGCGGACGGGGGCTTGGTTGTGTAACAGGGACGTGAGATCGTATCTGACACACAACGACCATAGCTGAAGTTGCCTCAGGATGATGTTCCCTCTCTTTCATAACACTTTATATGTTCTTAATCCTCCACCACGCTAAGCCTGCCCCCAGCTGACATCGAGTATCACCCTCCCTCCCTCCCTCCCTCACACCTGCCCCCAGCTCGCTCTACTTTCCCCCACTCTTCGCTCTGTATCCAGGTCTGACCCGGACCGGGCGGATTTAAGTCTTTTTGATGGAGGAGAAATGAAAAAAGAAAAACCCACAGCAGCTCTGCTGTGTCCTTTCCTTTCTTGCAGAGAGAAACCTTGTAAAGTGAAACAGTCACAACATGCATTGCACAAACATCTGACTTTAACAGACCATCACATTACTGCTGCTGAAATACAAAAATTTCAACTTAAAACTGCTTCGTTTGTGCATGAGGTTTGCCTACTAATTATAATGTGCATGCCTCATTTTGCATTGCTATAAGTATGAAGCACCTCAGGCATATACTGTGTATATACAGTATGTTTACTATATGTACAAATGTCTGTGTATAAATGTCTGCCTGCACCTTGGACCAAGAGTATTTGTGACTAAACCTCAGGTTAGTGCCAAAACGCATAAGTAAAAGGGAAAAATCTGATTTTGCGTTTCACCTATGATCTAACCTCAGACATTACAGACACATGTAAAAGTCAAAGTTGCTTTATTCAACTTCAACTTCAACTTTTATTTGTTTTAAGTGCCATATCATAACAGCTGTTATCTCAGAGCACTTTACAAGCAGAGCAACAATGTGTACATAGTGAAAAAACCCCCTGTCCTTAGACCCTCGCAAAGGCTGAGGAACAACTCCCAAGAAAAACCCTGAGAGGGAAAAAAGGGGAGAAACCTCAGGGTGAGAGACAGAGGAGGGGATCCTCACCCAGGACGGACAGGCGGGCACAAACAAAACATTATTGATGGCTAACAGTTCAGGATATAAATTAATGAATTGAAGTAGTAGCAGGCAGGAGGAACCGCGGTGAGATGAGCCGGGTAGAGGTGGTCCTGGATCCAGCTCAGTGTTGATGGAAGTCGGGAGGGAAAATAAAAATAATAAAAATAAAATGAAAAATGAAAAAGTAAAATAAGAATAAACAGAAAATTAAGAATTAAAAAATAAAATATTAATAAAAATTAAAATAAGAATAAATAAATTAATTAATTAATAAATATATATATATAAACAAAAAATAAAAATGAAAATAAAAATAAAATGAAAATAAAAATAAAATAAGAATAAAAATAAATTGAAAGATAACAAAGGAGAGGGGCAGGAGAGGGAGGAAGAGGAGGAGATGGAAAACAGACGGGGAGAGGCCAAGAGGAAAGAGAGAAGCTAGAGGGAACGTGAACCTGATTCACACCCACAGAGAAGGCAGAGAAGATAGAGCTCAATGTGCCGGGGACCCCCAGCAGACTCAACCTATAGCAGCTTATCTTGGATTTATCTGTAGGCTCTGTCAAAAAGGAGGGTTTTTAACCTACTCTTAAAGGTAGAGAGGGTGTCTGCCTCCCGGACTGAAACTGGTAGATGGTTCCATAACAGAGGGCCTTGGTAGCTGAAGGCTCTGGCTCCCCATCTAGACTTAGAGACTCTTGGAACCACAAGTAGGCCTGTATTCAGAGAACGAAGTCTCCTAGTGGGGCAATAGGGTTTTATCAGGTCTGAGATATAAGAGGGTGCCAGACCATGAAGACCTTTATAGACAAGGAGGAGGATTTTGAACTGGATCCTGAAAGGTACAGGAAGCCAGTGTAATGAGGCCAGAACAGGAGAGATGTGATCTCTCTTTCTAGTTTTAGTCAGGACACGAGCTGCCGCGTTCTGAATGAGCTGCAGAGTTCTCAGCGACCTATTGGAGCTTCCAGCCAGTAGAGAGTTGCAGTAGTCCAGCCTGGAGGTAACAAAGGCATGGACCAGCTGTTCTGCTGAATGGAGAGGGAGGAGGTGTCTTATTTTTGAAATATTGCGGAGGTGGAAGTAGGCAGTCCGTGAGATCGATTTTATGTGGGAGCTAAAAGACAGGTCTGGATCAAAACTAACACCTAGGTTCTTAACAGTGGTGGCAGAAGAAGTCGCAAAACTACCTTGTAATGCTATGGCATCAGATATTGAATCGCGTAGGTGTTTAGGACCTATGAGCAGTAACTCTGTTTTTTCAGAGTTCAGAAGGAGGAAATTATTAGTCATCCAGGCCTTCACATCATCAAGGCAGGACTGAAGCTGCTGTAGACGGTTGAGCTCGCCCGGCTTGATAGATAGATATAACTGAGTGTCGTCAGCATAACAGTGGAAATCTATAGAGTGACTCCTGATGATATCACCTAGAGGGAGCATATATACAGAGAAAAGAACTGGACCAAGCACAGATCCTTGCGGAACCCCGTGGCTGACTTTAGTACGTGGCGATTGGTTATCGTTAACACAAACAAACTGATATCGGTCTGAAAGATAGGACCGGAACCAGTCTAAAGCAGTGCCTCTAATTCCGAGTTGATATTCCAGTCTCCTTAGTAAGATCTGGTGGTCGACCGTATCAAAAGCAGCACTGAGATCTAACAAGACAAGCACTGAAATGAGACCCTGGTCAGACGCCATGAAGAGGTCATTAGTGACTTTAACCAGTGCAGTCTCAGTGCTATGATTTATTCTAAAACCAGACTGGAAGGATTCAAATAAACTATTGTTATTGAGGTGTTCACAGAGCTGGTTGGCAATGATCTTCTCAATGATTTTTGAGATGAAGATGAGGTTAGAGATCGGTCTGTAATTTGCTAAAGTTCCTGGATCAAGGGACGGTTTCTTGAGGAGGGGTTTGATTATTCCGACTTTGAACGTAAGAGGAACGTAACCTGTTGTTATGGACATGTTGATGAGGTCAAGTAAGGAGGTGGCGATTAAAGGCAGCACTTCCTTTAACAACTTGGTCGGAATCGGGTCAAGGAGGCAGGTCGAAGATTTAGAGGAGGAGATGATAGTGGTCAGCTGATGCAGGTCAATGGGGTCAAATGTGGATAGTGACCTGGTTATATCCACATCTGTGATCTGAAAGGCTGCAACAGGGGGTTGGTTAGTTGCCATGCATGCTGAGTGAGTCGTAATTGTTTGTCTAATATTTGTAATTTTGTTGTTAAAGTAGTCCATAAATTCACCACTGCTGAGATGGGTAGGGACACACTGCTCAGTGGAGTTATGACTCTGAGTCAGCCTGGCTACAGTGCTGAACAGAAACCTAGGGTTATGCTTATTTTCCTCAATTAGAGAGGAGTAGTATCTCGCTCTGGCATTACACAGAGCCAGCCTGTAAGTCTTCAGACTATCTTTCCAGGTAAGAAAAATACTAGTGTTTTTGGTGGAACGCCATTTCCTCTCTAACTTACGTGCTAGCTGCTTTAGGTGGCGAGTTTCTGGAGTAAACCAGGGGGCGGATCGTGGTCTAGAGATAGTCTTTTTTGTTAGGGGTGCAGCCGAGTCGAGAGTCTTGCGAAGGGAGGTAACAAAGCTATCAGTGAGGTGATCGATGAGGGAGGGACTCAAGCTTTCATAACAGAGAGGGGGGGATGCAGTTCCAAGAGACAGGGGGATAGCTTCTTTAAAGTTAGATAAGACGCTGTCGGTTAAGTGCCGTGTATATATACTGCTCTTCTTTCGCACACAACCGGCTAGAAGGAAGTTGAAAGTAATTAAAGAATGGTCGGAAATAAGTGGATTAGGGGGTGAAACGGTCAGGTGTTTAATTTCAACACCAGTTGTCAGTTCTACAAAGAATCGAAAGTAGCTAAAGACTAAATGATATAAATCTAAAACTAAATATTCTACATTCACTTTCCGATTTAGGTTGGATGAATTTCACAGAGTTTCCTGCAGATTTGGTCCAGTGTTTTGAGGATGAAACCCTGAGAAATGTCGACAAATGTTCACATAAAACACAGAGAGCTGGAGGCAGGAGACATGTCACAATACAGACTTTTCATGTTAACTTCGACTCTGATTTAATCTTTCTGGAAAAGCTGTGAATCTGCACCAGAGCCCGACACGAATCACTGTAATTTACGATCAAATAGCTCGAAACGGAACGATCTCAGACTCAGATTTATCTTCCTCTTCATGGTCAAACTGGGTCCTTTACCCGCGCCTTCACCCCTGAACTTCACTCTGCCTGTCACAGCGATGTCACACACACACACACACACACACACACACACACACACACACACACACACACACACACACACACACACACACACACAGTGAGACATCGAGCTCCTGTCTCTCAGCCGTCAGGACCGAGTGACTCACATCTCTCAGGTCTCAGAGTTCAGTCATGGCGACAGACATCTCCATCACGCCACCCACACGTTACATTTTCCTGCTCATGTCTGTGGTTGATACACTCACTGCAGGACTTTGATGCTGAATAACAAGGGCTGCAAAAACAAGATGAAGTGATCAGACACCTTGTTTTGTTCACACTCGGTTTGCTGTCATGGATGATTAGAGAAATGTCAAAATATTCTCATGTCGAGTAATTTTGACTTTTTCCTTTCAAAACAAGACTAAAAAGATTGACACCTCTGAATACAATATGCTCTATCAAGACACAGGTTAGCAGCAGTTGTACAGTCTTACAGGTGAGCTGTTGCACAATTTAAACAATTAATGTAATTATAAACTAATATTTTGGTGGAAAATGTAGAAATGTTAAAATTAGAGACACGTCTCAGGGCCTCTGCATGACTGCATTCAAGAGGAGCACGCCTACAATAACTTAAACGGGTTTTGCTAAATAATCAACAATAAATATTGTGCAGATCATTACATGTGGTCAGAGGATCGTAGGAGGAAGAGTTTGGAGAGTGAAAGGATGAAAACAACAAAAAAAACCCTTAACAATCTGAACAAAATGACCAGCAGCTGATCAGGTCCGGCCACATCTGCTCTTTGTGACCTTGACATAAAGTAATATTTGTTATTGTTCACTTTGGCAAATTAGATCCGTACACAACTGTTTAACTTGGATGTCCTGATTCTAATTATTCAATTGGTCGTTTATTATAAAAGAATCATGAGTGGAAAACTAAAGAATAACAAAGTGCATGTGATGTTGAAGACTGCAGGTAAAAAAAAGCTCTAATATTCTTTTCATAATTCCACAATTCATAAGAAATTAACTAGAAATCTATGAATCCCCTGTTCAATAACTCCATTAGGAGACCCCTCCCCCCTCTGTGGAACCAGGACGCGTGAAGCCGCGACTCTGTCGAAAGCTAATCACCATATTTAAGATTTCTAACGCGTTTCTCCGAAAACAGACCCCCGCTCTGTTGATTTCACTCGCGTTACCATGCTGTTTTCGGCTCGGGCCGGTTTCCGACCTATTTTTACTTTTCGACGCGTGACGTCCCGCAAACAAACCCACAGCGGCTGCTGTTTCCGGCCTCTCAGTCGGCTCGATTGCACGTTGTCAACACGCGTCGAGCTGACGTCCAATTAGAGCCGCGGCAGGAGCCCAGACCCTCTGACCTGCACCGGCTCTCACAGAGAAAATCAACCTCCACCAAACAACATCCAGGGACTGGATACGGTGTAAAAGCACTCTGATATGTGTAGCTGGGATGTAATGACTTCACCGGGCCTATTAGCATAACAATAGCAGGAGGCAATTTCTTGATTAGTCAATTGTTCCTAATGGCCCGGTCTTGTTTGAAGAGCTCAAGAGAAAAGATGTGAATGCGATTAAATGTCAAAGACAAGCAGAACATCCTCATACTGAAGGATTTGGAACCAGACTTCAGTCCATTGAAGACGACTAGATTGATTGGTCCACACTCAGACTGAGTTCAGCAGTGTGAAAAC
This sequence comes from Karalla daura, assembly GCA_029224185.1. NCBI lineage: Eukaryota > Metazoa > Chordata > Actinopteri > Chaetodontiformes > Leiognathidae > Karalla > Karalla daura. The sequence goes on from CM055205.1 coordinate 18,376,173, forward strand.
GAACGATTTCATTTCACAGTTTTGCTTGATTCTAATTAGTCAGAAGACAGATGATGTTTAGATAACTCCTGAGTTGTACCCAAATCCGTCCAGCGATCTCTGCAGGATTTAAGCACCTGATAAGCCGTTAAACACATTAAGTTAATCGATGCTGTCCTCTCTGCCAGCGAACCGTGGCGGCTCACCTCTGTGGGCAGACACACTATGAGGATAAGAGCATCTGTGAAGTAGAAATCTGAATGAAATGAGAAAATAATGATGAAAACCATTCTGAAAACCTTCTTTACTTTCTAAAAAGGTGTAAAAGGACTTGAGACTAAGGATGTCTGTATGTGACTACATACGTACATAGACTCTTCCCTCATACTCGCACGTTGCAATTGACTTCCAGTCTTAGTTCGTATCTCAGTTCAGTCTTCAAAATGCTGCATCGTCCGTGCTTTGAAAACACTTTGAAAATGTGGTGACGGACGGACGTGGTGAACAGCCCGGCTTTTTCTTCACAAAACGCTACAAAAATTTGGCAATTTCACCCAAAAGAAAACACACATGGACAGTTTGAGTCTCCATTCGGCCTAATCAGGCATGTTTATGGATTATGACCTGGAGGACACCCCTGGACCTTCTTCACTTAACCACTGTGAAGATGTCCTCAGAAGTTTAAAGAAGCTTAATTACGACTAATTATTCAAGTCGCTGACTTCTCTCATTCATGATGTGTTTGAGCATCATCGCCTGTTGCCTGCATGCACCAGGACACCTCCTCTCTCTCTCTCTCTCTCTCTCTCTTCATCTCTCTCTTCAACTCCTCATCACTTCTGATCTGCTCCTCCGGTCGAGCTGCTGAAGCTGCTGAAGCTGCTGAAGCTGCGGCGACGTTAACCCAGATTCCCTCTTGCCGCAGCCTGAACCTGAAAGCTCAGGGTCTTATGCAACCTCCGCCATCAGACTCTCAGAGGAATGAAAAGAATGAACGAGGAGAGGAGAGGAGAGGAGAGGAGAGGAGAGGAGAGGAGAGGAGAGGAGAGGAGAGGAGAGGAGAGGAGAGGAGAGGAGAGGAGAGGAGAGGAGAGGAGAGGAGAGAGGGGGAAAAACACACTCATCACGCAGAGTCGCTGGTGGTTATGTAGGGATAAAAAGCCAGGGCCTTCATTGACTGCGAGCTCCTCGGGCCAAACGAGAGAGACAGTTAGAGACAGACAGAGAGAGAGAGAGAGAGAGAGAGAGAGAGAGAAGCTAAAGAGCTTTCATCTTTCGCTGGGATTTGATCTCCTCTCCCCGCACGGTTGGTTTATGTAAGAGGGAGAGCGGCTGGGTATCTAACCCGCTGACGTCAGCCGGCCTTTTGCAGATGAGGAGACGACAGAGAGGGTCGAGTTAAAGAACAACGAGTAATCAGCGGATAAAGCCCGGCTTAATGGGTTAAGACGATTGAACGGCGCGGTTTGTCATATAACCACTTATTCAACCGGTATTCTCTGCTCGTCTCCAGAAAACCCTGCCAACGTCACCAGGAGCGATTCGAGTCGGCCTTCGTATCGTTTTTACATAATTCAGTGCGTGTAAACCAGCTGTCCTCAGCATCCTCCTCAGATTAATTTGTCTGACTTTTTGTGCAGATGCGTCGTGCTCTCGTTACGCAAGTTATTCCACATCGCGCAGCTGAAAACTTTCACCCAGCTCAGCGACATTTCCTCCACCGAGGCAGCGGTATTTTTGTTTTGCAGTTAATGGTAAACGCACACAGAGAGCAGGTGGGGCAGGAGGAGGAGGAGGAGGAGGAGGAGGAGGCGAGCTGATTAATGCTCCGGAAACTCTCCTGGTTATTTATTAAGGCGCGTCCCCCTCGGAAACATCAGTCATGTCTGTTTCTTGGTGGAGAGAGCGAGGCAGGAAGTAGCGCTCATGCCGATACTCCAGATGAGTCGCCCTCCACGACCTGCCTCCGCCCCGGCTGTGTTCGGGACAGACGCTCCGTATTACGGCATTATTTTTATTAATCTCTCGATTACAGATGTCTGAGTTACGTGTGCTGCCACAGCTGGACGACGCTGACCTGCCCGAGTAATCGTCTGATGTGACGTTATCGCTCTGCAGAAACTGGGGTTTTTTTTTGGTTCAATATTTCTCTGAAAAAAGGGTCCAAAATATTACAAAATATTACTAAAATAAATAAACTTAAAAGCATATTTATGTATTTTATAGAACATAATCTATCTATCTATCTATCTATCTATCTATCTATCTATCTATCTATCTATCTATCTATCTATCTATCTATCTATCTATCTATCTATCTATCTTTCTATCTATCTATCTATCTATCTATCTATCTATCTATCTATCTATCTATCTATCTATCTATCTACCTACCTACCTACCTATCTACGTATCTATCTATCTATCTATCTATCTATCTATCTATCTATCTATCTATCTATCTATCTATCTATCTATCTATCTATCTATCTATCTATCTATCTATCTATCTATCTATCTACCTACCTACCTACCTACCTACCTACCTACCTACCTATCTACCTACCTATCTACGTATCTATCTATCTATCTATCTATCTATCTATCTATCTATCTATCTATCTATCTATCTATCTATCTATCTATCTATCTATCTATCTATCTATCTATCTATCTTTGTACGTCCAAAAAACAAATCAAAAGAACAGTGACAGTGACTTCCTGACCCCAGCTTATGTAACAGTGCCCTATAAAGTGGGTCAGTCGGACCTATTTGAATAAAAGCCTCGGCTTTTCAAAGATAGAAATTTGCCATGTAAATAAAGCCGTGCACAGACTCATGCAAAACAGTATAAATGTCACACCTCTCCGAAACGAAACGTATGAACTTTTAGCAATAGTTCATATTAATGTTATCTAAGTGACACTTGTGCTGAACTCTTAATTAAACATAGAAAAGTGAACGTGTCCAAAGTCTGAGCTGAGAGGAAAGAAATGCCATCACGTTGGATATTTTATATAAACAGTGTTTGATTATCATCTGTTTTCATTATTCACTCCTCTTGAAAGATGAGTCAGGCACCGGTAAAGCACGCCACCTTTGCTTGCTTAGTTATATTTTCACACTTTTCAGCTTTTGATTTATTTTTCAAAATGTGATTTTTGAAGACGTGACTTGTCCCGGCACAGATTAAGCCCTCCTCAAGGCCTGTTTGAGGGGTTGAATCACGTGTTCTTAGGTCCAACTGGTTCTCATGCAGACAAGATGCGAAGTCGTCTCCCGGTCCTGTGCAAACACTGTCGTGTTGTCAGTGACTCACTCTCCAAACATACATAGAGCGTCTGGTTCGCCTGGTTTGTCTGTTCAGACTTAATTGTCAAGTAACTGCAGCTGATTCGGAAGATGCAGAGCTTACATCAGGCTCTGACCTTTGTTACGTCCCCAGTGTAGGAGACGTGGTACGTAGCATGATTTTTAAGCCCCGCCCTCCCTCCGCTCCTCTCATCCCTGAGAAGGTGGCCCGGTCCAAAATGCAAAAAGTTCTTTTGAGTAGCTTTCACTGTTTGGGCACAACAAACAAAACCAAAACCAAACTAAGGATCCTTAACCTTTCGACAACAAAAGAAAAAGGCAGGATATTACCCTAAATCCTAACCAAAAACAAGAGAAAAATGGTTTCTTCTTACTCCCATCCACAGCTACTTCAAACTTAAAGAAAAAGACACACGTCAGGCCATTGTTGGGAACTGCCATCCACCAATCCCCTTGCAGTTTCCCCATCAGGTGATCCACACACACACACACACACACACACACACTGATTGCAGATCAGCACACTAACACACACACAACCACACGACACAGGTCCTAGACCAAAGGTCGTGACACATTTTGACATCATCTCCCTAAGACGTCACAGACGTCCCTAGGGGGGACGAGCAGGGAGGCCTTCGCTTCCCGTCATGGGACCGCCCCGAAACAAAAGCTCCTTTTCTGCTCGGCTCGCACCGTCTTCGTCATCATCCCGGCTGCGGGTCGGTAATGTGAGCGCACACGCCGCCTCGGAGGAGCCACATGAGACGAGCCGTGTGGTTTCACGTGTGCTCCGTGGCCGGCTCGCAGAGACCAGGGAGGTCAGAGAGACACCGATACGGCCGCACAGAGCCGTCCGCTCCGGGCTTCTCTTCTTGTGGTCGTCACGCCGTGACGGGTTTTGTTTACGCTCAAACCACGCTCTCGTCGTACGAGACAAATCCGCTCCGCTTGAGGCTTCGCCGTGTGAGAATGTGAACGATTGCTGCTCCGGGCAATGGGGAGAAATGAGTGAAATTAAACCCGGTTTCCCATTGTAAGGTTCTGTCATGAGACCCATTAGAGCTTAAACAGGGTTTAATTAAGACTGTTCAGCGTTAATTGCATTCGAGAGTCTAAAATATGATGAAAAACTGAGCCAAAGTTCATCCAACTGAGTTCAAAGGCTTTGAAAGGTTTGAGTCCTGGGCTGGACCTGAGGTCTTTCTGAATGGAGGGTGCACGTTCTCCAGGTTCTTACCACAGTCCAAAATCATGCATGTTTAGGTCTGTAGTTGTGTGTGTGTGTGTGTGTGTGTGTGTGTGTGTGTGTGTGTGTGTGTGTGTGTGTGCTGGAGGTAAACCCCTACAGACACCTTTGAGACACCTTGAAGCTAAGGCTAACACCTAAAGCTAAAGAAGCTAGCTATAGAAGCTAAAACCACATCAACAGAAGATTGCACATATGTCAGGACAATCAAAGGATGCTTGAGTGAACCGGACCGACAGCACTCTTAAGTTTGTCTCATTCCTGGTTCCATTTTCCACACTATTCATGAACTGTTCTCCACGCAGACTCTCAGCACCTGTATCCATTATTTAACAACGTATCCACTTATTTGGTATCTCTGACCCGCAGGCTCCACATTAAATCCTTCTCTTTGATTCTGAAGATGCTGAAGCTGAAGAGCCTCCCCTGCATGCACTAATGGTGGTGACTAATTCATAAAGCCCAGCGTTTTTTTGTTAATTGTTGCCGCTTTTCCAGCATCTTTTCACAGGCAAATTACGCTCTTGTTTATGTAAGCCCTTTTAAAATGTCAAGGCCTCCCCGATCTTTGATCAGTCCACTCGGGCTCGGCTGCTTTTGTGAGAGGACAGAAAATATGAAGCCGAGCAGATTCAAGCTTTAGTCAGACGGCGTTATGTAACGATGGCTGTAGCTTTAGCTTAAAGCAACTGTTTCTGATGGTTTTTTGGGGCTAAATCCTGGAACCCTTTTGTGCTGAAAGAACGTAGATGTGTGTATAAAGTGATAGAGGAAACATGGTATGTGAGTATAGCATGTTAGTATTGTTGCCCCATAACGAGAAGGTTTGAATCCTGAGCCTTTCTGCATGGCTTTTGCATGTTCTTCTCTTCTCTGAAAGACTTCTCTCCCCCTACAGTCAAAAAATGCATGTATAGATCAATTGGAGAATCTAAATTGCCCTGGGGTGTGAGTATGAGAGTGTCACACACACTCTCATACTCACACCCCAGGGCAATTTAGAGTGTGTGTGTGTGTGTCCTGTGATGGACTGGTGACCTGCTTCCAGGGTGTAAGATGACGGATGGATGGATGGTGATGTGACCGAGCTGGCTTTACGTTACTCATTTTTAATTTTTGGGACTGTTTGTATGAGTGCTCCAGCTGCAGTGAAGATGCGTTGCTCTCGAGCTGCTGGCTGAGTCTCTCTCTGCAGCCTTGCGGGTACTTAGGAAATGAATGTTTTTGATGGTATTTCCTGTGCTTCATCAAAGCTCAAGTGAAGCAGCCGAGCCACAGAGGATCTGTCCTTAGATAAAAAAGAGAGAGGCTGAAATGTCTCCTCTTCACATGAAACAAACACGGTTGTCACATCCCACACCGAAAACAGACACAGGTAGCAGCACCACTCACTCATATTTGCATTAACAGAGCCACGGGTGGATCTTCTAGTTCCTGTCCTCTCCACGTGTCTCCACGTGAGATGTATGGACCGATTGTGTGTTTAAGCGCTGAACCTGTCCTCTGGTCTCTGGAAGCTAAATCCGGGAGGAGCTCCCACAGAGGCAGCACCTGCAGGTCAGACCTGCAGGTCTCCTGTTCCCTCTCCTTCCTCTCCTCTCAGGCCGTTACGTAACAAGCTGTTCCCCTGGAGCCGGGAGGCGAGCGCAGCGGCAAAACATCAGCCTCCAGTCTTTTTTCAGGAGGCGACAACTTGTTAAACCTAAAGTTAAACGTTCCTCCTCGCAGATTTTTTTCTGTCTCGCTGAAAAGGCGTTCTAACTTTGGATAATGATCAACCAGGGATGAACACATTGTTCTCAGATGTGTAGTGTTCTGTGTTCACTTGCGTCTGATATTTTGATCAAATCTTTTCCATTTTTCTCACAAGTGATGGATGCTTCAAGATTTGCAATGCAAACATCTTTAAATTGTTAGTATCTATAGTTTGTATTGTTTTTTGTATTGTATTTGTATTAGGACTTACATTACAAGCACTTGATGTAATTTTGTTGTTTGTGGTGCTTTCTATTTTATTCTCGTCTATAGTTTTTAAGATTGTTTTGCTTATAAACTTGTTTCTAAACAGGAAGTGTGTGTTACTTGAGTCTACATTGGTCAGAAAAGAGACCAATCTAAAAAACAGTCCAAAACAAAAAGTTATTTAGTTTCAAAGGATAAGATAATAGGAGAGAGAGTTACTAATCGTCAGCTCTAAGTGCACTAAGACACAAAAACAAATTTCACACTTCCATAAACTAAAATGAAGCCATTATGAAAGCATGTCAGCTGCAAACTGAGGTAACAGACACTGCCCTGCTTCAGCATCGCTGGACTGTCGTGTAAGCGATTGTACCCGGTCACAAACACACAAACACACACAAACATGCCCGTTATATAAATGTTCCGGTCTCGTCGTACGGGACATCACTCGTCATCAGCTCCTCGGGCCTGCACCTGCTCCCCGACCCCTCCACTCCTCCACTCCTCCTCTCCTCCTCTCCTCCTCTCCTCCACTCTGCAGCTCGTCCCACTGACTCCTGTCACTCCAACCAGGCTCGTTAATATTGATATTAAAAACTGTGTGTGAAAGGCTGAAGAACCGGTCCACTCATTTAAATGTGTTACGTAAAGCACATAAAAGTCTGTGTACCTGCACTAACTGAGGGAGAGAATGGATCCCTGCTACGCTCCTGCTATGAAAACAATGAGCAACTCTTTCAATTTATTGTTGTAGTACAAGATAGAGATTCAGTCATTCACTCAGATCTGATAATTTTCTCCTTTTCTTTTGTCTTATGTAAGAATAAACTGGTTGAATAACAAATTACGTGACTACATCTGGTTTGCAAAACAGGTGAGTACACAAGACACCAAACGGTCCCTAAGTACACGAAATCACGTGTACATATGCACTCAAATATCATTAAGTAATCTGTTCTTTTAAGTAATGTAATTGTTTGACTTGTGATCTTACAGAGTCTTGTAAAGGATGGTCATAAAAAACAAAGCGTGAAAACATTTCTCCAATCCAATACTCATAGATCGTGTTTTACACTATTTCAGGGAGGAAAACACCAAATCCCTTGTAATGCTGGTTTAGGTTACGCAATCCAGAGTATGTTGGTTTAGGTTACATGTTAAATCATGTCAATATTTCCTCTAGTTGTGAATGTGACAGTGAATGTATTCCCTGCCTTTGCTCTGAGTGTGCTGGACATATAGGCTCCAGAAGACCACAAAACACTGTTTAGGTATAAAAGCGATTTGGACAGATGGATGAATCTCATGTCTACAGGTTTTCAGCCTCAGCCTGATGAGTTTCATGTTGTTTTCGTGCATGTTTACAGAACAAATTAGAGAGTGAAGCTCGGGTTATGAAACAGGCCGGCACGAGGAAACGTCACCTGCACACAAAAAAAAAAATCCAAATTCCAGACCAGTTCCCAATACACACATCCTTGTTTTCATCTCTGCAAATAGACCGGCATTCATTTCCTCACCGCTCTAACCATAACTGCTACTTCCCTAACTCTAACTCTTTGATTAACTTCATCCTTCACTTCAAGTTCCCTAAAACCGTAAAAGCATAATGATCCTTGAAGTTGTGGGGATCCGGAATGTGTTCCCTGTGGGACACCGCAGAAAAACAAGGCCACACACACACACACACACACACACACACAGACACACAGACACACACAGACACACACAGACACAGACACACACACACACACACATACTTGCTGAATACTGAAATTGGAATGGCAAAACAATCAGCGTTTGTTTTGAAGATTAAACTTCACTCATTCCTGCCTCCCAACCGTGATTCTGCACTTTCTACACTCTGCCAAATGATATAAAGTACATGAGTGCATCTCTCAAAATGATCTAAATCCATCTTGTTTTCCTCTGTTTTCACTAATAGCTGTTGGTTGCAGGCACATCATATATTATTCAGTCTTTTTATGTTCATAAACATTAAGTCCCAAGTCCTCTAAAATTGTCAACTTTAATGACAGTTTGTGTTGAGGGATTTGCCCCCTGGTATCAGAATGCTACATATATATGAACAGTCTTTCACTAAGTGATCTTTGCCTCTTGCAAAGACCATTATTTAACATGACATAATAGCAAAGAAGCATGGCTTCGCTTAGAGCTCTCCAGACTGTTTAAGCTCCGTATAACGACATAAAGCTGCACCCATTATTTAGCTCCCGGTTTAACTCCCATCCCATAATCCTGCATATTCTGTGAAAAGCCTTTATTTACTGATTAACAGCCTTAAGTGAGTGACCAATACATTAATCTGACTTTACTGTAAACCCCCCTGCCTCCACCCCAACCCTCCACACACACACATATATATGTATATACACATATAAACACACACACACATTCTCATCATTCCAGTATCCCACTCCATCCGTGTAATCCTCCCCAGTTGCGCGGTAGTTAGGTAAGACTGCGAGAGGTGTTGTGTAACTTTCCCCCTCGACACAAACCACTCCTGACATTTAGACTCATCCTGCTCACTGGTCTGCAGCTCTGCACACATGCACGCACATAATTTCTATACACACAAAGTTAGTTATGAGCACACGATTGCATGCAAAGCCCTTCTTACGCACTTATGGAATATCTGTAGAAATAGCAGATAACAACTTTTTCAAGGGTAGCGGGAAGTGGTGATATTAATTATCTGACCTCTGAGTGTGACGTAACGTGTTTCATTACCGTCTTTTTAATTCTGTAAAAAAAAAAAGGAGGGGACTTCTGAGAATTATATGTAAGTGAGTGGGGAGGAGTGGGCTATTTTTGTGCGTTAAATTTTCCATCCCGCTCTGTCTCTGTCCTTGGGGGTAGACTGGCCGGATGCCCTACTATAGTCCAGGCAAAGTGCGGCGTCCTCATTACTGTCTGAACTGAAGCTGTCACTTTTTTCTTTTTTTTTTTTTAATAGTGCAGCGGCACCGCCGGCTTTCACTTTGCTGCCTCTCGTCTCTCAGAGCGTCATTTCGAGTGCGGTCCAAAGTGGGTCAGTGTCTCTGCTTTGCCTCAGATCTGCTGTTTTATACCCTTCCCAAGTGATGCACTCCATTCAAGAACCATACGTGTCCGTCTGGACAGACTCAGGTCGTTTTATTTTTAACCCGAGCGGAAAACTAGTCGTGGTTGGATAATGACAGACATTCCCATGCCATAGATGCAGAGAGGTCTGGAAAAACATCAGCACGTCTTCATTCATGTGCAAATATCGGATAGTGAAATGACAGCTTAAAAACTGGGTCAGTCTGAGCAGAGATACAATGTGATGTGAAATACGGGTGTGATGGAAACCATGTCGCCAAAACAGTTTGCACTTACCTTCCACCGTATATATGCTAGTAGATGAAGGCACATGCAACCCAATTAAACATAACCTGGCTACTACGGGCTATAGTGCAAAGACATAGAAGGTTTACAATGTTGGCCTTTCAACTGTGTGACATAAATACCTATAATTTTTTCCGCCTGAACCTTTCCCACGGTTCTGTGTCCAAGATATATGACTTTCTGTGAGATCAGAAAGTCATACGCTAGGGTGGTTGCTAAGGACCCCCCCCCACACACACACACGCTCTGAGGCTCCGCCCCCACTCTGAGGCTCCGCCCAGCTCTGACTCACCTCTACCTGGTTGAAACACTCGCCCCATGCATGCGTTGTGTCTCTGATCAGCCTCCAGCGGACATCTATTTCTAGAATCTTCCTTCAGTGAGTGCATATATGAGCTCCGGTTGGGGGGAGTTTTCCTGTTTCCTGGTTGCTATGCGGTTACTAGGGACGCCATCACTGGCGTTTTTCCACATTTCCTCTAGACCAAAACAGAAAGGCAGGAATCACCACAAAACAAGCACTAATAAATGCTTATGTTTACGTTTTATAGCATACTTTTTCTCACTCCCTTGAATACTGATTGGATAGATGCTTTCTTAACCCTCCTTTCAGAAACCTACATAGAAGAAAGATACAGGAACTATATGTTTTTTTGTTTGGTTTTTTTTAAACTTATATTCACTCGTATGCCCCGCCATATTGTTTGTAGTTCTAACGTGCGTTCCCTGCTAAGGGAAGTTCTGAACAAGAACTTTGTTTATTAGAGGTTTATGGAGGAGGAAGCACATCTGTTAGGTCAGATTTGACCTTTTTTTATTGGTAAAAGGGTGAAATCATGTGTTGGCCTTAGCTAGACCTCATTCCTAACAAGGGCTGGTTCTTCGTCAGTGTCTGATTCCTCCTCAGACTCTGACTCAAACACATAAGGTTGACTCTATACACTCTCCATAGCTACATCATTCTGAATGAGATTGGCATAATACATGCAGAAACAGATCGTAATACATAAACCAAAAAACGAAACCAAAAGATCTGGCAAACGCTTGTAAAACAGCATGTAGGGCCTCTGTGACACAACCAGTGTGCTGTAGCCTCTATGTCAGCACCAGAGGACAGTGATAAATGCTCCATGTAAAGATGAATTGTTGACCCAGAACTGTTTGGAGATCAAGTGACTTGTGAATTGCGTGGATCTCGTCTGACGGCCTCCAGCATCCATCAAGTGGCCGTGAGACTGCGTGTGTGATGCGGCGTTGACGTGAGCAGCCGACCTCATGTCCCGGGGTGAACACGCGGTCTCGCTTCACCCTGGGAAATTACCAGCATGTGTGTGGCTCACACACACACACACACACACACACACACACACACTAAACAAGCGTGGGTGAGCAACAACCACAACAGTGACAACAGTGACTCTGACAATGACGGTTTCTTGTTTGTGTTTTTCTCCTCTTTTTTTTTTGCACAAAATCACATCTGTTGCCTTCAGTTACACATTAGTGGAAAATTCTATCTACTTGGTGGAAAATGTAATAAAATCTGGATATTTTATTGCAGCTTGTGTTTAGAGGGTGTAGTATTTATTTTTCACCTTCTTAGTTTCACTTTTTGCATGCTTCCTCAAACTGATTGAAGATAGTCGAGGTCACAGAGAGTGTCATTAGCTTTGCTAGGATAGTTGTATATTAACTGTGGTGCTTGATGAAAAGTCATGAGATAAGAGTGATAGTTAATCCTCATGGGAACACGAATAATTTGCTAATTCACTGGCAAAATATCTTTTAGTTTGCACAGATAGCAAACCTCTGTGGACAAAAAAGGCCAATAGGTAAATTAAGGCATAATAAGAGATAAAAGTCTATTTCTCAGGTCAGTTTTTAGACCTTTTGCGTGTCCTACGTTTGAGCCACGGTGTGACTAGCCATCTCACATTTAGGATCACACGGGTCTTAAGACGACAGAAGTAGCCTGGCCTGTTTCTATTCCTGTGCCAGCAGGTGATAAGCTCTTCCATGTCTGGAAAGAGTTCGGTTAAATCCAGCCTCACCTGCTGGGCCGCTATTAAACACAGACCGGTGTCAGGTTTCTTTTTGACATCCGGGAAACGCAACAGTTTTACTGCATGTCTCTGTGTCTTATAGGAAGTTACGTCTGCGATCTGATTAGCTTTTCATGGGGGCCAGCCAACCTTGACAGATCCTCCTCCTCCTCCTCCTCCTCCTCCTCCTCCTCTATGACCCGGTTAAAGATAGCAACAGGTGAGCCGGCACTGTTCCCAGCGTGACCTACTGTACAGACAGAGTGATCTCAATCCCTCACCTCCTCTGTTCTCCTCGCTCAGGGCTTATTTGCCCTTCCCGTTCTGCAGAGTTGACTTAGCGGCCGTGATTCCTCTGAATAACGTGGAGCCAGGTGGACAGGTGCAGACCCACACAGTATGAATTGTTCCTCAGCTTTGAACCTGTATGCACAAGGAGAATGTATGGGACAAGCCCAGACACAGACACAGTCAGATATATGGTTTACGTCAGACGCTTATATAATTCATTGTGCATGCAATACATGCTTCTGTCACTGTGGCTAAATATCTTTATGCCACCAATTATTTCTGAGCACGCCATCACATTTTTTCTTGTGTTTTCCTGTTTTTTAGTGCATGCATGTTATTTATTGTAACTTATGTCTTCTTTACTTATCTGCAGTAATGTAAATTGACCTGTTGTGGGATCAGCCTCATATTTTCACATACTTGTTGGCATCGATCCTTTCAATCCAGGTTCAAACTGTTCATTTTAACACTAACATGGTGTGTTTCCAACATGGTGCTGAAGTGGTTAGCACTGTCGTCTCACATCAAGAAGGTCCCAGGTTCAGCTCCCAGTTAGAGGGTCAAGGGCCTAACTCTGTGTGAGTGTACTCCAGTTACTCCAGTTTCCTCCTTTCTGGTCCATGTCTAGGTGGACTGGGAATGAATGGTGTGTGTGTGTGTCCCCTCACACTGTGTGCACCCCCTGAAACTGTACATCAACCAGATATTTCCCCTCACACTTCCTCCTCACATCCATGGAATAACGCTCAGTGTGTAAATTCCCACGTGGTGCTTTACAGACCGCCGGGGTAAAGCACCGGGAAGGAAAAAATAAATAAATTTGATTTGAGTGTTTTGAGTGTCTGACAGGAACAGGTCAATCAGGCGAGTTAGGATGTAAACCATGGTTTCCTTCAACTCGACTCCTCAGCTGTGAAAGAGAAACCGTCACTGACAAACAATCACAAGAGTGACTCGACACGTTGGAATTTTTCCACGTCACCATGTCTCAACACCCGCTAACCCTCACCCCGCCCCCCGCCCCCCCCGCTCCCAAATCGAAATTACATGCAAATCTGTGTCATCATTGCGGTTTGTCACACATTATTCCTGCGGCTCGGCCTCTTCTCCAAACATCTCCTCTCTCACTTCTGTCTCAAGGAGAGGGAGAAAATCCCTGCAGTTCTTCAGCTACATGATAGCGACGTGTATTTATTTTCACTTTCCCCGAGAGCTACGCCTTGCAGTGTTGTTCAAGGTGACGAGCAGGCTGAAAAAATATGTTTGTTGGCGAAGTGGCTTCGTTTCAACACCGGGCTGCAGATATACGATGACTCAGTCCGATTTTTTTCGAGAGGACTCTATCTCCCTCTCTCTCTCTCCCTCTCTCCCTCTCCCCCTATCTCGCATTTCCTTTGAATGAGTGCATTGAAAAACTCTCCTTGAACTCCTTTTAAAATCATGCTCGTTAGCAGCTTGTGTTTGCTGGGGTTCAGCGGCCTGGGCGGGAAGCTGTGCGTCACAGGCTGATTCAGTACTGTTAAACCTCTCACTATGTAAATGTGGATGTCACCTCTACAGCGACTGGTCCACCGCCAACGCAGACCTTGTTTTTTTTGTTTGTTTGTTTGTTTTTTTTCGCTCCCAAACCTCATTATCAGCCGTAACTTTCAATTTCAACGATCTCAGTCCCGGTTGTCAAATCTCCCGGGACCAAGTCCAAGGCGTCCGGGTCTTATGTCATACGGTGAAGTCATGTCCATAGCGGTTCGTGGCACCGAACATGAATGCATGAATGTAATGTTGTAATAGTCAGATCAGGTGTCTGAACTGAACTTAATAATGCCAGCACATTTCACTCTTTATCTTATTTATAGATGTTTCTACCCCTGACAGTCTCGGACTGAACTTGCTGCTCCATGTCACCTAATACCTAATGTAAACTCGCACTTTGTATAAACACTGTGGTGATACAGTTCAAAGCACTGATCACTCTTGTTATTTCTTGTGTTTCTTGTCATTATTCTTCTTCTATTTGACCATTCATAGCAACACAACCGCAGGACAAATGATCAAAATGTGCGATCAGACAGGTCAGACAGGGTAATTTCTAATAATGTGAGAAGAACTGAGAGAGATTTCCCACAGGAAGTGGGGTGAAAAAACTGACTTAAAAGGTTTTGCACTGTGTCACTCTCAAAATTTCCCTCCAGGGGATTTTCTAGATTTTATAGGTACTTTTAGAGTTTTAAAACTCTAAAAGTACCAAAACAAAAAGTACCAAATCCAAAGTTGTTGACATTTCACTCATATCAAGCTCCTTCAATACAATCCTGATGGTCGGTTACTAGTTTAGGGAATGAGATGGATCGGTTGCTTCTTTCCTCTCTGTCATTCTACCTGCACAAAATTTCAATTTCTAACCTTTATAGGGAGACATCTGAAGTAAGCCCCGGTCTTAAAGCTGTGATATCCCACGCCCTCATTTTTCTGACAGTCTGTCATACTTCTTCTCCACACACACACACACACACACACACACACACACACACACACTCACAATGAGCTAGCCCGACTTGACTCTGCATGTCAGCTTAATGTGGCAGAAGCTTAAAAAAAAAATCCCTAAAAGCCCGATCTGAAAGGTCACCTAACTCCAGCTCTTCCTAAGAGCTTGAGGGAGCCTGTTGAAAGAGAGGAAGTATAGATACACAGTATAATGTCAGAGAGCAGATCGTAAACAAAACTAACTTCGCACCCCAGGAGAAGAACAAAAACAACGACAGCGTCTCTAATCCGGCTTCGATCCGACCTGGAGAGCTTCCAACTGGTCCGGCCGGCCGTGCCAACCTCATTTGCATACTGAAATCTGATCGTGCTGGGAGGCCAAGATGAGACAACAACAACAACAAGAACTCGTATTTATACCGGCGTTAATACAAAAGCCAGGGGATCGAATGTCATTATCTAAATAACGTACCCAGATACAGATCGCATGTTAATGGCTCAGCTCTGCAGCTGTGCTGGAAGGTGATATCAGCCTGTAACTGAGAGCGTTGGAGCTGTTTTTACTGTATTTTTCCACCCATTTTTCCAACTGGCCATGGTATTTATCATTTCTAAACTTGTTTTTTGATGGTCTTCTGCTGTGTTTGTTACTGCAGCAATGCAGATTTCCCAACCGTGGGTCGAATAAAGGTTTATCCTACACTATTTTAGCTTTTTCACATCATTGGTTTTCTCATCAGTGTGTGAACTTCTATCTGCATAACGTGCCTCTAACCTAAGCCGCTGCCCTCATACGGAGCTTGAGTTACGCATTCGGTCTTAAACTGGCCCAGTAACACCCTGTCATGCATCCCAAATACCAGCTATTCCATATATTCCAGCATGTTTTGTCGGGTTTGGATGTCGATTCAGCTGTGTCTGTCAGAGACAGGTTCATCACATCCTAATATATGTAAAGTACATACAGCAAGACTCACAGCCTTCTGGAGCACATTCTCAATTCAGCTCCTCTCCTCTCTCTCTCTCTCTCTCTCTCTCTCTCTCTCTCTCTCTCTCTCTCTCTCTCTCTCTCTCCAGCGCAGCTCATCAGTGATGCTGCCTCTGCCTGTATTCCTCAGGTGGTTTCCCTGTCATGGAAACTGGTTTCACCTCCGTCGGGACTCCCACCCACACTCACGGGAGCCGTAACCAGACACCTTGCTTTTGTTTTGCTCGACGCTCTCCAGGTAGATAAAAAAGAACAGGAGGAGGGTGGAGGGTGGAGGTGGAGGTGGTGGGGGTGTCGGTGCTGATATGTGTGTCTGTAAGAGGACGGAGGTGGGGAGGGAGGGGGGAGGTTGGACAGAAGAAGAGAAGCAGGTGCGTCA
Organism: Karalla daura; assembly: GCA_029224185.1. Taxonomy (NCBI): domain Eukaryota; kingdom Metazoa; phylum Chordata; class Actinopteri; order Chaetodontiformes; family Leiognathidae; genus Karalla; species Karalla daura. The sequence goes on from CM055205.1 coordinate 18,392,256, forward strand.
CAGATCTTTGGTTTCAGCTATTTGCTCTCTGAGGCAGGCAGCAGGGCGATAAGAGGAAGAAACAGCGGAGGGAAGAGGGAAGTGCAGCGGGGAAAGTTCATTTGCCTGTGAATCGAAGACTTTTTTCTGGCCAGAGCTGCTTGTGGCGAGAGCAGCTGAAAAGGAGAAGACGGTGGGGGGAAAAAAAAGGAAGGAGAGGCAGGCGCATTTATAGGCGGGCTAATTCTCTCTCATGCACTCAATCACCTGGACGCTGTGCGGCTGACAGACGTTCATTCATCAGAGAGCCCGAGCCTGAGACTGCTAGCACAATCACAATCTGAGGAGCAACATGAAGACCGGCAAGAAATCCTTCATAGGTAGGTGCTGCTTTAATCCAGCGTCTGGGCTGTGAGGAGGGGGATGATGTGCTGCCTCTCAGCCACACAGCTGGCCAGAGGAGTGCATCCGAAAGGAACGCAACTTTTCTCTCTTCATCGTTTAGCATTCGCACCCAAATCTGACGCATACCACCTGTTTCCTTGCCTGTTCATCCGTGCGATGGTTGCATGTTTATTAACGATTCAGAATCCGTCCCTCTGCCCTGATGTCACTCACACTTCTTGGATTTTGTTTTCGGCCACGCAAACGTCTCGATGCCATCGCCTGGCACCGCTCTGTCTTTTCTTACGCCGTCTGGTTCATTTTGGTGATGTCAGATGAAGAGCCTCTCACCTCCTCCCTTGCATTTCATCTCGTTTGGCCCTGTCACTGTGGCCTGAGATGAAAGGACTGGATGATTTTGGAAACTGTGTTATCACAGACGATGTCCTTTTGTAATAAGGTTCGGTCTGACACATAGTTAAAAGGTGTATTCAGCTTCTTGCTACAGTTAAAAGAGAAGCATTTGTGTCTGTTTGTGTAACAGTTTGTGTAAGTGACTTTGACCAACACCATCAAAAGGTTAGTGATGCCTTAGTCTTTCAAATAGAAACCGCAGCTTTGTCTCAGCCCGTCAGACTCATGATGACAAAAGTTTCTAAAACTGTGAAGAAGCATCACATACATTGAACCCAAAACTTCCCGTTTTTTAGATTTTTTAAACAAACAACAAATGGTCCGATTGAGTCATCCTCACACAGAGTCAAGGTCACTGTTTCTTCAGAGGGAAAGCACATTACCATACAGTTTTCTTCGTTCTTCGTTTTTTCGAAATGATTGTTTTCAGACCTGGATGTTTCATGTCTACAGTCGCCAGGTGCACTTGTTACAGCCTCTTTCTCTGTGGATTGTAGAAATACATTGAGTATTTGTCTGGATTAGGGGCACTGGTGGGGTTGAGCGTGGACCAAAATGACTTCTGTGATTGGATCAGGCTTTAACCGACTGCTCTCTGGTACGTTCGACTCGATGAATGCACCATTGACGCGTTTTTGAATGGAGTGGAAGTGACAATAAGTGACGCAGTCGCGCCAGCATCCTGATGTCGGATCGTCGCCTTGTCTGTGTTTCTGTGATTAAGTCCTCGCATGCGAGGCCGCAAATTAGCAAGCCCGTTCAAGAAACAATGCTGCTCGTTGTTAGCCTCGCCTAAATCACCTCACACGCTTCATTAACTGGTTTTGATTCCGGCTCTCACACTTGATTGATTTGCAGTGAATGTTTTCCAGATGAATATCTCACGGCGATAACTGACCTCATGAGGTTCATCTGCGATGATATCAACGCTGGGCAGAGACCTCAAACTGGATCGCTCTAATAACTTGGCACCGGCTCTGCAAGCATGTTGACATTGTTTATGCAAGAGTGCGCCTCCATGGAGGACAATACTCGAGCGGGCTCGCTCCGTAGACCAGAGCTAAAATGTTTTTTCCACGTGTCATATTTCATATGATCACCGGGCAGAAACAGGAACTGCGTTTCAATAACAGAAGTCGCCACTGTCCACAGACTCACAGTGTTTGGCCTGCACGGAGACGGGCACAGACAGTGAATGAGAGTCTGGCTCGCTGAATGAAAATGTCATTTTTATCTACTTCCTCTCTGCCGAACTGTTACGGTTTCGGTCACACACAGGAAACCTGCGGCATGAGAGTCACCTACAGCCTCAGACAGCGAGCAGCACCGGGACAAAGGATAGTAATTATGGCGGTAATAGCAGACACATTAATATAATTAATAGAGGATTTGCTGTTCGAAATAGGCAGGATCATCCCTCTTGCTTGGCAGCAAATTAAAGCAAAGCATCATTTGTGATAATCTGGCAGCAGAGAGCCTCTGAGTCATCGTATAAGAGAGCAAACATTTCTTCTGGGTTTTTTCTTTTACTTTCTTGATGAAGCAGGAGCATGAGCAGCCATCTAATCCCAGTGGAAAGAAACAATGAAAATTATTTTAAAACATCTCATTTTCTGCCTGGTAATTTGGGAGGGAAACCACGACAGATGTAATTCTAAACTCTGCTCTTATGAGCCAAAATCTGCTCCCACGCACCAGGGCCGGAGGCTGCACTGCGACGCTGTTGGACTGGACGCCACCTCCGGTCTGCGGCTCTGCAGCTCTCTCTCTGGATGAGTAATGCTCGGTGCCAGGAGTGTGTGTTTGTGTGTGTGTGTGTGTGTGTGTGTGAGAGAGATGCAGGAGAGCAGGCTCAAAACAGAGAAGAGGAGCCCGGGAGAGATTTGATTTTAGTAGAGAGGAGCTGATGAAGTTGGCGTGACTGTGTGGGTGTGAAACTCACTACGGCTCCCCCGAGCTGGTCAACAATCCCGGTGGCGTGAATGAGAGATCCTCCATCCCTGGAAGCCACCAGCCTTCCTGTCAACCATGCAGATGGTCACTCAGGACCTGCTTGGCTTCGTGACTCAGTCATCTACTCCCTGATGCCTCCCACTTACTACACTAGAGGCAAGACGGGCAGAGGCCCAGCTGCTTATGTTTTCATCCTCACTACCATTTTGAAGGGTTAAACATTCAAGTTTCCAACAAATAAAAACCTACAAAAAAATCAAGTTTGTGTTCCACTGGCACACATTTTTAACCTGTAAGGATCTGAAAAAAGAAATCTGGAGGAAAATAGTGTATTTACAACACAGCCATATTCCCATATCCTCCTTAAGATAGCCTAAACGACTATGGACGATCCAAGTTATACCTCGGTTTTGCTCTTATCACTCTCCACAGTATGTACCCCATCGAAGGAGTCCAAATGCTGAGGAGAATGTTGAACATTTTCTAAGAACAGAGGTATTTCTTCTTCGAAAGTCTACATATTTCAAAGATAATCTTGTGTTTAATCCTCTGAGGGAACAACTGAATAGCTGTGTGTCTGAGTGTTATAACAGAGGCGCAAGCCAGGGTTAATTTTCAGCGCTATCACACACACACACACACACACACACACACACACACACACACACACACACACACACACACACACACACACACACACAGGCTGCAGCCTACAATCATGTGGCACCACACTGGGCCTGGGGAGCTATGATCAACAGCCCCCTGTGAGAGGTGGAAAAGATTTCACTGGATGTGCTGGCAGGTGACTCACATGACTGCCTGTGTGCGGGTGGAAGTGCTGCCTGTCTGCTCCAATCACACGACCGACCGGAGCGAGCGAAAAGCTGAGCTGAGCTTGGAGAAGGTGCAAAACGAGACCTGATTAATCTGGCAGAAGAGCGGATAGATGATGAACAATGTGCTGTTTTCGATTGGTGACATTTATATCATGCTGTCACAGTGGCACACGTTTGTACTTGAGATCATTTAGCTATGCATTTCTTTCTTTCTTACTGTATATTCATAGATATAGGAACAACCTGCGGGATCGAACCAACAGGTGACCCCAACCTAACCCAAAGTTCATTTTCAGCAGTTAAAAATGTGTGTGATATTCACATCAGTATTAAATTTAGTTTGTTTAAAGGCAGGAGTAGTAGCCAGTTTAGCTGGCTAGATTGATAACTAGCTAGCTAAATATATAGATCGTTAGCTAGCTATTCTTTCTCTTTCTTTCTTTCTTTCTGTCTGGTACTCCCACAATCCAAAAACAAGCAGCCTTCAATAGGTTGCTAAATAGATATTTAGATAATGAGTTGAACATATACTGTAATGAGTGTTGCTATGTTGAAGGAGGCAGCATGTCTAATGCATGTTTTATAGTAAGGCATCAAAAACCTCAAATGAGGCAAGACTCATTTTGGGCCCTTTTGTGTTTCATTATCTTAAGGCAAATAGGGAAATACCAGTTTGACCTGCTTTAATCGGCTCAGTAGCACACAGGTTTCTGTTCCGTCAGAACAGAAACGATGCAAATCAGAGACAGAAATGTCAGAGGAATAACCCTGTTCAAGGGAACTACCCATGTCATGTGGTCTTCTACGTGTTACCAGAGACGATGATACACCTGAATAATTCATAGAAATACAACGTGCAGGAGGGAGAGAGCCCAGCGCAAAGACAAAGAGAGGTGTCAGTGACGTGAAACAAGAGCCGGTGTGCTACTGTGTGTAAGTGAAGCCGGGGCCGAGCGATGAGTGTTTGCTCAGGTATCCCGGGTATGACACGACATGCAGCTTTGATGCTACACCGACCAGTTTCTGTTTGAGCCTCACGTCACATGTGAGCACTTGCTTTGCTTCCTCTTTCGCCTGCACAAGACCCAATCAGGCCCTGTGAGGTCTCACTTCCATTTTGAATGATGCATGACTGTCACATGTTGAGCCGGGGATAAAACCCAGGACTTCCCCACTGTCACGGCTCAGCAGGGGTACGTCATTTCTACCTCTAAATTAAGCACCTGAAAGCCACTTGTGGTTGCCTACAGGGCGTACATTACCCTTGTTTTTTTATATTTATCAAATCAGCATCATCTTGCACTGCCACCTGTACAAGCTTGACAATCCAGAACTTTCTCATTTATCATCCCCTTGATGATGATACAAGTACCAAGCACCATGGGCAGGGACGTCATTCTCTATCTTCAATAAGTCCCTGAGGACCCAACATCTCCTCTCCTAACTTTCACCTGCCTATTCTTTCTTAACCCACTGCTATCTGCTCTCAACTAGTGCTCAAACTCTGCTGTATTTAATGTTGCACAAGGTTTTGCAGTGTAGCTTGAGTGTTTTCACTCCCACGTAAGCTGCTTTGGAAACAAAAGCGTCTGCTACATGACTAAATGTAAAGCAGTAGTTACGTGAGATGTTATTTTGTCTCCATTCCCTGTCTCTCTCTCTGTCTCTCTCCATCTCTCTCTGGGATAAAAAGCAGCTGTGATCACTCATCCAAAAGCCATAAAAGCTCTACAAACAATGTGACAGACACTAAACGGCACACAACACTGGCTATATGGTCCACTCTCTTCCTCGGGCAGTATAGCTATCTGCATTATGGCACAGTTATGTAACTTACAGGGTTAGTGGACCACATCTATGACAGCTGGTCTGATCCCTCATTTGGCTTAAACAAGTGTGATGTCATGGGCATTTTTTCTGTGAATTTATATAATATTGCCACACAAAGTCATCTCCATCACCTTGACCTCACCATCCCCGGAAATCCACTAATTAAGCTGAATGGAAAGCACATGGAAATTTCTGGAAACTGTATGGATTAATGCAGAGGATTGGTGTAGCGTTATTTTTTTTTATTGTATAATGGAAACCGCAGCAGCTGCAGGAGGAGCTGAAATGCAGCAGTGGTGACATACATTCCTCTGCACCCTTTCACAATAAAGCGACTGCAGAGAGGGGCTGCCAGCGCCCCAGTTTATTCTTTATTGGAGGAGGGGGCTGGGCAACCTGCATGCAGCTGAGACATAGATATATTGCAGTTTATTGTCTCCTTGACTTTAATCCCTTTTGTGCAGCACTGTGGTAACAGTCAGACGTAGCTTTCCATTGAGAGAAAATGATGAAGGGGAGGTGGTGGGGTGGGTGAGATCTCCCACCTCCTCCTCCTCCTCCCACTCTTCCTCTGCGTTGTGCTCTCTTCGTCATCCCTCGCCTCCTGCAGGCGGAATATGGCTGCGGCGGAATCCCGTGACGTCAGGACCCCCCTCCCCTCCCTCTCCTCCGAGCTGTTGCCCTGGTTACAGGGATGACGGAGGGTGGGCGGGGACTCCCGGCACCACGTGGGCTGTATATATAAGCGCTGGCTGGTTCCCTCGCAGGTGGGAGTAGCAGCTGACTGCGAACCGAAACGGACGTGAAGTGACAGTCCGAGGAGACTTTGAGAGGATTCTTTTTTTTCTTTCCATCATTGTCACTGGATACTCGTTTACCGCTGGACATGGCTGTGACCGAGGCTGGATGTGATCTTACTTACTGCAAAATGAGGGGAATTGTTGCCGTTCTCACCGGTGAGCAATTAAAACAATACTACGGTATTTCAATTCTGAAGCTCCCAGCGTATTGATAGAGGGAGTTAAACCAGCACGACTATGCGTATTTAATGATGTGCTGCTTTGTTAGGCAACAGCCTTGCTGCGTTTTTTTGCGCTACTTTTTTTAAATGGAAGCGTCTCTTTGATCTCCCGCATTGAATAGTAAATTATACTAAATATGCGGAAAATTGTCTAAAATGTTTTGATTTGTGGTTGAAATAGCGAGAGAGAGTCTCTTGGGATGTAAGATGCTTTGTTGGCCACCACCACTGTTGGTATCTGAATGGGTGACCCAAGTGGTTGCATAACCCATAAGCCCGCATCATTAGAGGTCTCTGCCCTAACACGAAAATACACTATAGGAGGATGCGGAGTTAAAAAAACAAAGAAGTACTGCGCTTGCACTGATTTTGTATTTTCTCCTCTTAGAAGAAATAATTTCTGTGGCTCGTTCGTGGCGGTTATGATTCCTCTAAGTCTCTCTCTCTCTCTGTCCATATTTGCAGCGTTCATCAAGGAGAGGAAAATGGGGCTGAATGACTTCATCCAGAAACTGGTGTCTACCCCACATATCTGTCAACAGTGAGTATTGCCACCGAAGAGTTATTTTATAATGGGATAAAAAGCTTGGAAGCCACAGAAGACCTTAAAATTATGGCACCGGTGGGGGCATCTCTGGGCATCACTTACTTCCTGGCTCCAATATTTATTTTTGAGCATAAGCCCATTCATGATCACGGTCCAATCCAATCAGCCACCTGAGTCTGGCAGGACATTCTGTGAACAGCATAATCTGGGTCCAAGAAGCCCGGCGCAAGAATAGTCCTTTCATGACGAGCCAGTGGACACTGGCTAATCACCTTTCCGTCAAATCCCCTCTGTCCCCTAGACAGGGATAAACCAGTAATTCAGTTATTGCATGATACCAGGCCAGTCCCATCACAATGTCCTGACCTCCAGGTTGGACCAGGGTGAGGAAAAACACCTGCAGGGATCATGTGGTCCCCTCCAGGTGCTCCATGCGGTGAGGGCGTCTGAGCCGTACCTGCGGAGCCGCCTGAACTGTCCTGTTGTGGGTCAATAGCTTAAGCTTTTCCCCAGACAGTTCATGGTGTTACACACCCGTCCTGACCCTGACCTACCTGGACGTATGTTCCCGTCCGTAGTGCGCAAACCAGCAGGCAGCGTTCATTCAGCTTTTTCAGCCTGTAGATTTCACACTGCAGCAAATTAAAATGTGGCCCCTGGAGTCCTGCAGTACGTTGCGTAACCAGCTTGATGTTTTATCCCCAGTGTTGAAGTTAACAACTTCCTCAAGATCGATGAGAATCAAAACGAGGAAGTCGACACTGATGAACTTCCGGTAAGCAAAAACTCTGCATTGACTTCAGTAATATTTCTTTTCAAACCCTGGCAACGTATTAAACTTTCTCCTTTTCTGTCTTTCAGATGTGCCTACATCCCAGAAGTTCACTGGCTGAAGAGACTCAGTAAGTACACATATGCAATCTAGTAACAAGCAACAAAGGCAGCAATAATTTGGTATAATGCATGTGCCAATAAGATCCTAACCAAATCTGTGTTTCTTTTCATCAGGATCAAACCCTGTGATTTTGACTACCTCAAAATCATCGGCAAAGGCAGCTTTGGAAAGGTGAGTCTCTTACTGATCAGACATGTACTTCAAACACTGTTAACTCCAACACACCAAAAACTGATCTAAAACTCTGCTGTCTTAAAGGTTCTCCTGGCCCGACACAAGGAATCCACCAAATACTATGCTGTCAAAGTACTTCAGAAGAAAATCATCATGAAGAAGAAAGAGCAGAAGCATATCATGGCTGAGCGCAGTGTGCTGATGAAGAACATCAAGCACCCCTTCCTGGTGGGGCTCCACTACTCCTTCCAGACGACTGACAAGCTGTACTTTGTGCTCGACTACGTTAATGGTGGAGAAGTAAGTGGGCTCCTCACGTCACAGAGACACCGACCAGAGTCTGAGCAAAATGAGGGCAAAGTTGCTGACAGATGTGTGTGTGTGTTTTCCCTCCAGCTGTTCTACCACCTTCAAAGAGAGCGGATCTTTCTGGAGCCCAGAGCCAGGTTCTACGCCGCTGAGATTGCAAGTGCACTTGGCTACCTCCACTCTCTGCACATCGTCTACAGGTAATGAGTTATCCCATTCCGCCCCCTAGTGGCCATGTGTTGCACTGAAGGTGCTTGAGCTCCTCTTGAATGCATGGAGTACATGAACTAAAGCATCTACTCTTGTTCTCTACAGGGACCTGAAGCCTGAGAACATCCTCTTGGACTCCCAGGGCCACATTGTCCTGACAGACTTTGGCCTCTGCAAGGAAGGTCTTGAGGCCAATGGGACCACAACAACCTTCTGTGGAACACCTGAGGTAAGGAGCAAATCTACTGACTTTCACATTTCCCCTACCTGTGCAGGAAACTCAACAAAGACTAAATAAGCTGACCTATCTCTGTTGTTATCTTCACAGTATCTGGCCCCTGAGGTTCTCCAGAAGCAGGCATATGATCGCACAGTTGACTGGTGGTGCCTGGGATCGGTGCTCTACGAGATGCTCTATGGACTTGTAAGTGGAATCTCCAACTAAGACACCTTCGTGCAACCACATCCCTTGTTCATGTGGTGAACTGAGAGTAACTTGGTCTCAATTCTTCACAGCCCCCATTCTACAGTCGCAACACAGCCGAGATGTACAACAACATCCTGCACAAGTCTCCAGTGCTGAAGCCCAACGTGTCCAACGCAGGCAGGGAGCTGCTGGAGGGTCTCCTGCAGAAGGACCGCACCAAGAGGCTGGGAGTCAGGGATGACTTTGTAAGTCCACACATTAACAGAGACCTGGACAAACTAGGTGAAGGGTGGGTTAAGATGGTCAGCTCATCAAATTTCTTTGTTGTTTTCTCTCTCCAGCTTGAACTCAAGTACCATTCCTTCTTCTCTCCAATCAACTGGGAGGACCTGATGGCCAAGAAGATCACGCCTCCATTCATCCCCTCAGTGGTAAGTTCATACTAGGACCGGACAGATTGTCTTACACACACTTTTCAGACAGAAAGTCAGAAAATTGGGACAATGTGACAAATCTGAGTCACGGCAGCTGGGCTTCTACATTCTTGAAGGCGCTTTACCTCTCATCCAAGATGCTTCTTCAGTTCTGTCTGGTGCTGAGAGGACTTTAAAGGCTCGTAACTCTAGCCTGGTACTCACAATGGCTTTGCTATAAACCCCACAAAGGTTAAATCCTTGACTGTCTTCAAGAATCTACACAAATCCAGTTGTCGTGGCTCTACACCTCCTTGAATAGCGACAAACTGGATGAATGAGAAATGAGAAACTTTCCTTCAGCCTGCCTGTCTAATTTCTGTCCGTCTTGCTTGGTTTCCGCAGACTGGTCCCACAGACCTCCGACACTTTGACCCAGAGTTCACCCACCTGCCTGTGTCCTCCTCTCTGTGCAACGACACACCAACTGTGACCAGCAGCATCAAAGAAGCAGCCGGAGCGTTCCCAGGCTTCTCCTACGGGCCACCAGCTGACCACTCCTTCATGTGAACACCAACTTCTCTGCCCTTCAGTCCAGGAAGCTCATGAGAAATCAGGATTTAAGCTCTGGATGTGCAGGATCCTGTATGGGAGGGACTATACACAACCTGATAAGAAGGATCTAAATGGACTTTAATAACAAGGGGCAGATTCTGAAGGATCTTGTGCATGAAAACTGTACAGATTGGGACTCTCATGTTACAGCACCACAGGCCCTGCCCTTCTGCCTCAGCCACTCAAAATAATAATGTATGTGTGCCAAGTATGGGGTCACAAAACATCACTCTGTGAGGGCTCTCTGGACCTCACAGCTCCCGGTGAAGTGACATGAGGAGAAGTGCCTGAGGTTCAAAAGGCAGTTTGGATGGCAGCAAAACAGCATTATCACAAAAACCATTTCACTTGTTTGGGCTTTTGGCCCGAGCACCAGCTGTTTAAGGGTGATGCCTTTGTTTCAAGTCTACATATGTTTAAAACTGTTTCACGTTGCATTGTTATTTTCGTGTAAACGCTCAATTGCACTCGAGGAAACAAGGGTCAAGAAAAGTGACGCATCCTGCTTTTTAAGCACCAGAAACGTTGGATTTTAGACAGCCGCATATCTTTCCTCTGTTTCACTGTCATATCTGTAAAATTATGGCATTACGTCAGTGTACACTAATAGTGGTACTTGGACCAAACTTAAATGTGGTTTGCTTTAACACAAACACTCTTTTTGACCAGTTTGTCCTCATAAAACCATAAGATCAAACTTTTACTGTACTATGTAGAGAAAAATGTATATTTTATTGCAAAACCAACAGGTTTTGACAACCGCAAACATTCTCTCTTTACTTCAAAGAAAGCTCTGCATATATTACGAGTTGTAAATGTTTCCTAGTATGTGATATTTTATTTTTTGGTCTCTCAAAACTTATTTTCATTTACAACCAGTGACTGTGTTAATCTATATCTGCTGTTAATGGAAGACTTATTGATCGGGAAAGAGTAGAGTTCAACCAGCAATAACAGGGCCACATCAATGATAGCACATACTGTATATCAATCCTCTTTTCAAACTGAAGTGATTGCTGTTTTATTGCAAACACTCCTGACAAAAACGCAGAATATGTGATTACAAATGTTTTTTTTTATTTATGCATCATGTAGAGAAGAACTGTGAATGTCTTGTGCCTGTCCAAGGCGGCCTGATCCATATACTGTATGTACATATCTCTTTTTCCCTAAATCCCTTTGTCCCTTTTATAGAAAATAATCTGTATAAAGAAGAGTGCTTCGTTAATTTCGAAGAAGAACCAGTAGGTGGAGCAGGTGCCGGCTTTCCCCCCTCCCCCCACTGCATAACATGGTTCTGAAAAGTGCAATAAAAACTTAATACAGACAATAATTATCATGTTATCTCTTCTAGTGGAGTTGTAATTCATGGTCTGATATGTGTTAAGTTATTAAGAGAAAATCTTAACTCAAACTGGCTTTGTTTTGCCCCATTTGATATTCATATATTACAGTAGCTGTTTGCATACGAAGAGTACTTTTTCAAGCCTGCTGAAAATAATACAAAGAAAAAATAAAATAAGGCACCACAGTTCTAGATCATTCTCTTCCATATTTGGAAGCATTTATTTTTTGTTTTGTATTTTTTATGTATATTTATTTTCATGCCACTGCTACTGTATAAAGAAGATGATTTACATGATCGACTGAAGTACTGAATTGTAATCTGTGTCAGAAATGGCAAATAAATTCACTAAATTCAAGACAAGTGTGATGTGTTTGTTTGTACTAAAGTGTACTTAAGAGTTATGTGACCACCAGTACCAGCAGACCTATCTATGCAGGCATACAGGTCTGAATGCCTTTGTCGTGTCAAGCAGATTTGTTCCACAAGAGGTGCCGTTTAGTGTTATCCACCTGTTGCGTGAGAGGAAAAAAGCCCTCCAAATGCTATTTATTTTAGGAATGCTGTTTGTGACATTATTGGATTAGTTAAGTGAAACTGGACCAGGCAGTCTGACAGACAATAGGCAGACAACAACAACAATGACGATAAAACCAACAAGGTCTATTCTTTACAGTCTTAACAGGGATTTGAATGATCAGGGGCGATTTCAGTGGTTGTTCAACGTTATCTTCTTGTTAGTAAGCAATTTAGATAGATTTAGATATAGATAGATAGGGACATTGTTCTATCCAGCATCCAAAGTCACACAAAAGTTGTAAGTTGGAGAAAAATGTTTTGCTTACAAATCAATAGGACAGACTAGAAAAGATATAAAGTAATCATTGTATGACAGAGAACATATAAAATAAAATAAAATAAAATAAAATAAACAACTGTCTTTGTTTGCTCGGAGAACAAACGTTTGTAGTGTAGTCCCACTGCGCATGCGCAGTCAGGTTCGAGCTTGGCGAAAACTTCCTGCGAAATAGTGCTCCCTGACAACAGACAAAGCTTGGCAGTGTGGCTTCAGCTGGCGACGCTTTCGTCAAAGCGTGTCTCGCCCCCTCCTTTCAATGGTAAGCCTGGCGTCTCTGAAACCTTTTCGGGGGGTTTTGTCCGGGCCGCTGGTGTTTGTGACCGGCCTCGCAGTGTGGCTGCACGATGCCATTCCAGTGCCCACTCCACAGGGCTGCCGGGGTCCGACTAATTTCTGGGACGGAAAACTTTCATGCATGGGAGCAAACTGACTCTTTAAACTTTCTTAGTTTTTTTTTTACCTTAAACTGCATACGTGGTTTTACAGGTCACGACAGGTGGTAGCTTAATATAGAGTATACTCCTCCGGAAATGATAGTTTTGGTATACCGATTTAGCCTGTTAGCGTTTGGGAGCTAACGTCCCTCTAGTAAGGCCTTTTAAGAACATGTTGGCTCACATTTGTAATTCTATGTAACGCGTTATAGTTACCACCCTTTGCTCTTTTATGGCGATTGTGCAGATTAGGACTCCATTGTTCTCGGTTTCACGAGACCCAGAAGAGGTTGTTGTTTTCGAGGAATTAGCCTGGTGTTCACCTTCATGGCAAGCTGCCCATGGCTCGGTTATTTGCTGGATTTGCAGCCAAAGTAATGGTTCTCTGCCAGTGTTTGCAAGATGACCTGGATCTGTCCACACTATGGATCGAAGCTGCACCTGGATGTGTGCCATTAAGCTGCATTAATTTGCAGGACAAACAACACTGGCGCCACAAATCAAACAGAGGCGTTGGGAGTAACTCAATAAAGCACCCAGCCCCAGTCTCACCACAACTCTCCTTCCATAATGTGAGTAAATGGTTGCATAACTGGTAAATAAAGGCGTTCAGGTTCATCCACATGTTCCAGAGATGGATTGATAATTGCAAACAATGGGGCACAATTTTTCTCATGCAAGGCAAAAAGAAACAAGTTTACACCTGCAGCTTTATGTAGTAGTATAGAGAAAAGATGAATATAATTAAACGTAATTGATACCTTAGGGAGCGTCCATCCATCCTGCCTCTATCATCACTTATCGCAGCACATACTGGGCGAGACTTCTTATTTACATTCATTTTGCTTGTACGTAAACAACTCCGAGGAACTGAGTGTATTTGTTTCTCATTGAAAGGGGGCGTGGATGTCAGACTGAAACGTTTGTATAGTGCTCATTTTCAGATGTCTAGATAAATAGAAACTTAATTTGTCACTCTGGAAGTTTCCCATCGGGGAATGCAGGACTAAGAACTTGTCTTGACGTGAGATCTGTAACTTCGAAGGTAAATACCTATTCAACTTCATATTGGATGTAATAGTTGCCTGCAAAAGCAATAATGTGTGGCTTTAGCTGGAGATGTAATTGTAGTGTTAACCTTAACTATTGTTCCTTTCTTCCATCCATCATCCACTCATTATCTTACCCACAATGCATCTTTGCACTGCTGTGGAGGTCTCGGCACACATAAGGCAGAGGCAGAGAGTAACCATAACTAACTGATTGAGATAGGGGTCATAGTTCCTCCCCCTGCAGGCAATTACAAGTTGGTATTTACCTTGAATCCAATGATTCCAATGCAACATGTTTATACATATCTGAAAATCGACACCACAAAACGTTTTCACCCTCACATCCATGTCTTTTTTTTCTTTAATCAAAACTTTGTAACATATTTAGATCCCCACAGTTACTACAGTTCAGTCAAATAGGGCGTGCAGGTGTCTCCTGGACGTGCTGCTCCTCCTCATCTCCTCATGAGGACAGGAGCGATGGCAGAAAGATCCTGTGTCGAGGCGATATTGTTCCTCGTGCTCTGCGATTTGACCCCGGGTGGTGGTGGTGGTGGTGGTGGTGGTGGTGTGATGCTACCGGAGAGAGCGACAGCTTTGTTGAATTTCATGGTTTGACAAAATCAGCCGGGATTGGCTATCAGAGGCAGCAGCTGCTGCACGTACCGGCGAGGAGCCTGATCTGCGGTTGATCTGCGGTCATTTAAAAGCAGCTGTCTCTGGAGTGGGCAGCAAAACGGGGTCAGCAGGGATAAGATCTCGTTCCTCCTGATTTTATCGATTTAAACCCTCTTGAGCCTCAGGGATTTATCAGCACTGTCACATTGACACATTCTGTGAGCTCACGTTTGATGATGAACTTGAAATTAATTCAGCGTCTTGTGCAGCAGATTTGCCTTAAAGATGCACGTGCATGTGCTTCTCCGTCAATCAACACGTCAAAGCTGTACAGAAGAGCGCAGAACTTCATGCTTTTTAGCAAGTTTTTTTTAACATTTTGTTTTTGACAAGAAGCTGTTCAGGAAACTGGAGCATGCAGACCTGGGGAGGACCTGCAGACCACACACAGAAAGGCCTTTGACCAGGATTTGAACTGGGGACTTGCATAGAAAAGGAATATGTCATTCTGATCTATGGATGGAGACCAGGACCATTTACTCACTTCTTTTGTACGAGTTGTGGATTTATTATCGTATTTCTTTTTTGATTTTTTTTTTTTGTATTTCTACCCGGTTGGAAAAAAGAGATTTGCTCTCAGACTAGCCCATAGGTCATGGTTTGGGGGATTTATTTGAGATATTAAAAGAATGTGGGTTAACATATTGTCTGCACAGACTGCCCAGCGGCCTCAAAATGTCATACTTTTTGGAGTTCACTTATGTAAATCTTGCATAAGGTGACATATGTGTCGACGGCTCGATGCACAATGCAGGTGAACGTGCAGCAGCATTAGCAGCATTAGCAGCTTCCCAACACATATGTTCGTCTTAGTGTTTACCGTCTGACCTATTTTCCCTCTCTGTGTCTGCATTGTGTCGGATAAATGTCTCTCTCCCTCCATCCCTCTCTCTCTCTCTCTCTCTCTCTTCCTCTCTCTCTCTGGCCATGAGGGGAGAAGGCCAGTTGAGCGAGCAAAATGAGGTTAGATCTTATCCCACCGGGGCATCTATTGATTCGACAGCTTGCACCTAATGCTGCTGGAGAATGTTTTGGTGCAGCGGCGGTTAGTCGCATATAAGGTGGCACGCTTCCTTAATCCCAGGTAAACACAGGTGTTGGGTGCCGTCGGCGCCACGCACACGTGCCCCACCTGCCGGGTCTCGGGTGAGAGATTAGACCAGGGTGCCCCAGTTCCCCCACCACCTCCACCTCCACCATCTCCTTCACCGATCACCCCCGAGATAGCGTCAGGCGGGATGATGTACACATGAGTGTTTATTGGACGAGGGGAGGAGAGTCATGCACCGGGAAGCTACATAAGGCCTAGCAGCCCCCCACCAGCCTCAGCCGCTGATCCCGCGCCTATGCGTTTTGTGCAAAGCAGGGTCCGGACGCTGTCTCCAGGTGCAGAGAGTAGGCTGTGAGCGTGCAGACATGTCGGGGCGCTCTGCTGCAGAGATGGCCGAGGTGCAGGAGCTGCCCGAGCTCCCGGTGAGTCTGCCCACAGCACCACACCACGCAGCTGCTCTTCATCGCACCGTCTGTTGGTTGCAGCACACTGCAGCAACCTTACTGCGCTTGATATTTGTAGAATGCTTGCTATAAAGTTTTTACTCATCTGCTTTTTTTTTTGTTTATCAACTTGTTTTTCTGCTTGTGCAGGCAAAGAAGCCCAAGCTGGATATTGACGGCGGACTGGAGAAAGACTCGAGGTTTGTCTTTTTCGATTTCTAGATCGATTTCTGATCCTCTCAGTGATGCATCACATTTACATTCACTCAGTTGACAGCTGCTTGCAATCAAGGGTCAGCATTAGTGCTTTACAGTACAACAGGATGCTGTAGGTCAGGGGTGGGCAACTATTTTCTCCATGGGGCCACATGAGACACGGAACATATTTTGGAGGGCCGGTCCAAAAGGTTGAACTCAATTCTCAAATATAAATTGTATTTCTTTATAAAAAGGCAGTAAATAGCGTTGTTTAAACAACTTGTAAGAGTATATGTTATAATTAAGCAATGAAAAATTGAGATTACAAAAAATGTCATTTATTCAATTAAATTTCTCAAAACAATGGTAAAATAAATGTTAACGTTTTACCATTTGTGTGCATATTAATGAACACTTGATAGATACACAATATATTAATGAACACTTGATACACTCTAATACACATATTAATGAACATTTGGTAGAACACAATATATTAATGAACACTTGATACACACTAATACACATATTAATACATTTGGTAGATACACAATATATTCACATTCACTCTAAAACACATTTTGAGTTTAATATACTGTTGAAAAGTTGTGTGAAGGTTCTTAGCATCCTAAAAACATCACAATATTGTTTTTGTGCTCATTAAGAAAGATACATCATATTGAACTGTCTCTGAACATCACTGAACTGTGATTTTGAGAAAAAGGCAAAGAAAGTGTCCCAGTTCACTGCTAGTCGGTGCCTTACATGTCTACATTTGTGGATTTTGTGAACTTCATCATTGAAAATGTTTGTTCACATATATAGGTAGAGCCAAAGAGAACCAACATCTTCTGAGCATGTCTCCTCATGTTTGGAAAGTTCTTCTCCTTGAGAGAAGAGTAAAAATCCAGCAGAGATACAGACTTGAATTTCTCTGCCAGTCCTGCATCAGACTGCAGGTCAATGAGTTCCAGCTGAACATCACTGGCGGCATTATCCACACTGCAGGTGAAGGGAGAGGCAATCATCTGCATTTCATCCTCGATTGATCTGAGATCTTCGAATCT
Source organism: Karalla daura (assembly GCA_029224185.1). Taxonomy (NCBI): domain Eukaryota; kingdom Metazoa; phylum Chordata; class Actinopteri; order Chaetodontiformes; family Leiognathidae; genus Karalla; species Karalla daura. The sequence continues at coordinate 18,409,390 of CM055205.1, forward strand.
CCTTGAAAACTCACCATGCAATTCTCCTAACATGGAGGAGTACCTGCTGAGTCGATTAGCTGATGGTGTGACTTCTTTCAGGGTTTGCATGCGAGTCAGAGTGTTGCTCTCGAGTTGGCTTGAAAGAAACTGCATCTTTCTCACGAAAGCCTTCACCAGGCTGTGCATTTCATGAACAAAAAGGCCCTTGCTTTGCAGTTTGGTGTTCAGTTCATTAATCAGTGCAGTCACATCAACAGCAAATGCAAAATCTGCCACCCAGTCCTCATCTGACAGCTCTGGGATGTCTTTGCCTTTCTTCTCACAAAACTCTCAAATCTCTGCTTTCAGGTCCCAAACTCTTTTTAGCACTTTGCCCAGGCTGAGCCATCTGACAGATGTGTGGTAGCGGATGTCCCTATGCTCAGTCTCATGCTCCTCCAAAAGTGCGACAAACTGTCTGTGATTCAGTGCACGGGACCGATTGAAGTTTACTATTTTAGTAACAACATCAATAACATGGTTAATTTTTAGCACTGACTTGCGCAACACATGTTGGTGTATAATACAATGCAGAAATACCAATTTCTGATCTGCATCGATTTCAGTCACTTTGTCCTGCATACGTTTCAAAATTCCAACATTTTTCCCTGTAAGATTTGGACAGCCGTCAGTTGTGACACCTGCCAGTCTGACCCATTTCAGTCCCAGCCTGTCCCATTTCAGTCCCAGTCTGTCCCATTTCAGTCCCAGTCTGTCCATGCACGCATTTACCTCCGTGAACAGGTCGCTCCCCGTCGTCGTCCCTTTCATCGACTGCACTGCTGCCAGCTCTTCCATGATCTTGAAGTCCTGCGTTATCCCGCGGACAAATACGAGTAACTGGGCTGTGCCGCGGACATCACAACTCTCGTCCAAAGCCAAGGAGAAAAAGTCAAAACTTGCCACATCACGTTGCAGCTGAAGCTCCAGGTTTTGCGCAATGTCCTCAATCCCTCTAGTCACGGTTCGCCTGGAAAGCGGGACTTGCTCAAAAGCTTCTTTTTTTTCAGGACATATTAGTGCTGCAGAGTCCACCGAGCACTCTGACGAACTCACCCTCCGAGAATGGCTTGCTGTTTTTAGCGATTTTGTGGGATATAACAAAACTGGTCTTGGTTGCTGCATCCCTGGATGTTTGAAGCTTGGTAGAAAAGCCTTGCTGCTTTTGCAGTTTAGCTAGCAAAGCTTCCGATGTCCGCGTCTTTTCGGCTTCAGTCAAGTTTTTGTATTTTTCCACGTGTTTCGTCTCGTAATGCCGGCTCAAGTTGTAGTCGTCCTTAAACACGGCGATCTGCTCCCCTCAAACCAAGCACATGGCTTTACCTCTGACTTCAGAGGTATAAATACTTAGCAGTCCATTTTTTGTTGAAAATCCTGCATTCGGCATCTACCTTTCTTTTTTTAGCAGCGGACATTTTTGAGCCTTAAAGTTGTCTGATGTTCTGATCCTCAGACCTCGTCCCGCTGCTCGTATCAATGATCCAATCATGTGCAGTCTTGATATACGTATTGCGTCATTACGTACGTGAATGAGAACCAACTTCAAAATAAAAGCAATGCAGTTTTAGTTCATGCATGAGGTAAAATTAGAAAATGTGTCTATTTTGTAATTTTGTAATTTGTAATTCCCAATTAACCTTACGCGGGCCGGTCAGAGGCAACCAAAGGGCCGTATGCGGCCCGGGGGCCGTACAATGCCCAGGTCTGCTGTAGGTGATACGAGAACCAAGAGACGGGAAGTAAACTGAGAAGTGCAGGCAGATGTTCTGGTAAAGAGGGGTGAGACAGTGGTTTAGGAGCAGAGGTTCCCTCAGAAGAGCAGGGACTATCCTGGACTATCCTGGAGACGGACAGGGACGTTCCCACTCTCACTGTCACTGACACCTCGGAGTGATGCAGAGTCTCCGATCGACCTAAATATGCATGCTCGGAGACTCTACCTGGAGAACATGCAGACTCCACACACAAAGTCCCTCCGTTGGCCCTGACCTCTGAAACCAAATGTACTCTGAAGGCCTCCTCTGGCCAGGTTTGGTCTGAGAGAAATGCTCTGATCTGAAATAATCCTCCATGCTCTTCCTGCCGTTAATGCAGCGACGGGAGTCCAGCTGCCGGGTTGGCTCCGGCGGAGCAGGACGGCTCCTACTCTGCCCTGTCCACGGCCCAGCTCGATCCAGGTGAGCGGGAGCAGCCGGACGCAGACAGGAGGGCAGCGCCTGCAGCGTGCACCGACTCCATGAACTCGTACGCACACGCAGGTAGGAGCAGCCAGCAGCCAGGTACCACAGCGGCCTGAGGGGCAGGGAGCGCCTCGTACATGTCACACTGACGCTGCTCTGATTTCCCCACAGCCACGGATGCCACGGCCACGTCCCAATACACCCAGCAGGTTTATCAAGGAAGCAGGTGAGTGGAAAGAACAACAGGAGAAACATCTTCATCTCGCCATTTAGCATGAAATGAGTGTGAAATTTGATGCAAAATCTGTTCAAATGCAAAAACATGTTTATCTACAAAATTAGGGAAAATTAGGGTCCTTAGAAAGTATAAATCTAAATGAAGTTTATGAGGTATTAAATGTTGTTGGTATTCTGGATCTTTCTAAGTAGTTTGACTTCTGGAAGTATTTATGATGAATAATTGATGGTATATTTTAATAAACTTCCATTTATTCTTTGGAGCTTTTTAGAGCTTCCTTCCCAGCTGATCTGAGGTCTGTTTTATGGTTGTGCTCATAGATCTAATTACAAACTACAACTGTTGAGGAAGGTAAAGATCAATTAAAGCTTCAAATGTTGTTTTAAGAAGCCTTAAAAAAGGATTGAAATGAACTTAAGGCTTCCTGGAGATGCCCCGTCTTCAGTATCAGCTCTTGTGAAAGCATCGTCTCGTGTCCTGACCATTGTGCTCCAGATGAAGGTGTGTCCTGGTTTGGTACCAGTCTCCACTGTCTCTCTGGCCTCTCTCTTGCAGCCCGGCTGTGACGTCCTACACCAGTCAGGTGGCCTTCCCCCCTCTGGCCCAGTCCACTGTGTACTCAGCCTTCCCACAGACAGGCCAGACCTACGGCCTCCCGCCCTTTGGTTAGTGGCAGCTGCTCCTCCCTCCTCCTCTGTTACCTCTGTCTGCTCACTAATAACCCAGCGCCTTTTCAGCCACTGCTGCACCGTGCTTTCTTTTTTTATTTTTTCTCCTGTTCATGAATTAATTTATTTTTAATCTCTTGCTTAAACACAAATTCTGGATCTGGTCTCTTCACGCTGCGCCATCCTCCCCGCCACCTCTCCTTCATGCTCTGCTTCCATTGCTCTGTCTTTCATCTTCAGGTGCTATGTGGCCAGGCATTAAAACAGAGACAGGCCTGCCTGAGGCGCCCTCTGGTGGCCAGCCTGGGTTTCTCAGCTTCAGCACCGCATATACCTCAACCCAGCCAGGCCATCTGCACTACTCATACCCCAGCCAAGGCAAGCTGCAGCCTCACCCTGTCTCACCAGATAACGCCGTCACACACTCTCTGCCAACACCCCCCCACTCCTCCTCCTCCTCCTCTGTCATCAGCCACTTTGGACTACTGCGCATAGAAATGCGATTCTTTACCATTATGTTTTTCTCTCTAAACCTGGCAGTGTTTTTAAGTGGAGCTCTATCTCTCTCTCCCCAGGCTCAAGTTTCACCACGTCCAGTGTGTACTCCAGCATCCCCTCAGCTACAGCCGCCACCACCACCTCCACCACCATGGCCCCCCAGGTAAGAGACACACACACATACACACACACACACACACACATCAGAGGTGGTTCAGGAGGTTCATACCAATATGTCACAAGTCTGGAAATGACTTGAATGCACACAATTCTGTTCATTATGCAGTTATCAGCTTTTACTACTTATTTCCTATTATAACTGACAGTTATTTTCTGGTACTCACCTATTGTTGTTGCTTATTAATTTCTTCATCTTGTATATGACTTCAGGACTTATACAAGGGACTACATCTCAGATCTAAACCTAAGAATCAAGTTATGTGCTACAAAAATTAGACCAGGATAAAAAAAGGCGAGATAAGACGGTTGATATTGGACTTTACAATAAAGACTAAAAGGAGAACGAACAGGACAGATCAATCTTCTCTCTCCAACACACACACACACACACACACTGCACAATCTGTCACATAAGTCACTCATGTTCCTGTTATATAATGCTGCTGGTTCATCTTCTGTCTCTGTACCTCCCCATGTGTGCAAACACCTCTGACCACCTGTCACATACCTTCACCTCAGTACTGACTAGCAAACAAAACAAAACAAATTTGTGCTCGTGTCTGAACTGGACCACTACAAACTATGACAGTTGTACTGAACGGTTCAGAGCATTTTCATAAACCGTTCCATCCCAGATATTTATAGATCCATGGTTTGTCTGGCCCTGACATGGTTGATTAAAGTTCCACTGACTGACACATGGTGACGTGTAGGAGGTGATATCGTCTCCGTCTCACTCATGTTTCTTGTGTTTCCTGCAGGAATTCAGCAGCTACAACTCTCTGGGCCAGAGCCAGTTCTCCCAGTACTACGCTCTGCCTCCCAGTTACGTGCCGGCCGGGCTGCCCAGCGCTGAGGAGCATGGCGCCGGCGTGGCCGTGGCCGGCTACTCTCCTGTGAAGTCGGAGCAGGCGGCGTCGGCCGGCCTGCCGCCCAGAGGTACTCCAGCTCTCTGAGCCCGTCCCACACACACCGTGAGACTGGCTGTGTGAGGTTAGAGGTTCTGATGTGAAACTGGTCTGGTTCTCAGACGCGTCCCCAGCAGAGAACCTGCCGGCCGCCGCCGCGCTGCCCACCAGCGTGGCCCTGCCCGCCGGAGCCAGAGACCCGGACGAGGTGGGCCGCAGGAACTCTGTGGGCAAAGCCAAGGGGAAGGGCAAGAAGTCCGACAGCCCGCCCACCGAGAGCGACCTGGAGGTAGAGGCATGAGCACAGGGTTTCCACCAAGTCTGAAAAACTCTACAATGTAATAGTGTGTTGAATATCAGGAATTTTAATGATTTTCCTACCATGTAAAAACAAAACATGAAATGACTGAATGAAATATGCAAGCATAGTAATTCTATTCAAATGCTTTAATTAACTAATTAAGTAAGCAAGTCATTACTTATCATCAAAACAAGAGCGATTTCCATAGACTCTTCTGTGTCTTAAAGCATATTTTGTAGTTTAGCTTGTGAAGACAAGAGTGTGGTGTAGGTGTTAGGGAAGTGCCTGAGAAGTTCTTCTGCCATAAGGAAACTACACAAATCCTGCTTTGAAAAGGGACGTGACATAGTTGAATACAAAGCATCAGGAAATGACTGATCTTCTCATCGCTTGTCAAACATGAAAGTCGTGGGTGGTCTTTAGTCATTGTGACATTCTGTTGTTTTCAGCGCATTTTCCTGTGGGATCTGGACGAGACCATCATCATATTCCACTCGCTGCTCACTGGCTCCTACGCACAGAAGTTTGGGAAGGTCCGTACCCGCAGACATCCACTACATATTCATATATGTCATATATTATATTCATATATTTCTAAGATAAAAGAAGAGTGGCTGAGTGTAGGTCTCTCTGCTCAGGACCCCGCCACGGTGCTGAACTTGGGCCTGCAGATGGAGGAGCTGATCTTCGAGCTCGCAGACACTCACCTGTTCTTCAATGACCTGGAGGTACAACCACAACGCGTGGCGCGGCAGGCAGACTCTCCAGCTGGGAGAAATCCCTGCCTGGGAGGTGTTGAGCTAGGGTGGAGACACTCAGGAGAGCAGGGAGACGTCACGTCCTCCAGGATTTACAGCCCGGGGGCAGCTGGAGTGTCAAGAACGCTCCCATGTTGTTTCCCAGATGTCTGCACACACAGGACTGCAAATAATGTTCAAGAGAGACATTTAATACCTCAGATCCATCAGATAGCAATGCTGCCTCTATACTAGGAACATTTCATTTTCAGAACTTATTTTAGGGTATTTTTTGTATATTTATCTCACTTATTTGTAACAGAATCTGCTTTCACTTTAAAGTCTCTGCTAAACTCGTGCATGAGTGATGATGCTTGTGTCTATAAGAAGCAAAGATGATTTCCTTTGTTAGCATGCAGCTACTGAGTTTGCACTGTCTGGAGTTCGATCAGGAAGTGGTTTCCTCAGCCGGCCTGATGTGGAAGGCGTTAAAACCACCGACCGAGCATGAGAGCGGCCGGTCATCCACCGCATTTCCCCTCCTTTCATCAACCTTTATTGTTCTTTTTTCAGGAATGTGATCAAGTCCATATTGAGGATGTTGCATCCGATGACAACGGACAAGAACTGAGGTGTGTTATTTTCCACTCACACTCTCTCTCACACACACACACACACAGGCCTTGACCGGGGTCGTCTCTCTGTCCATTTGCAGCAACTACAACTTCATGACGGACGGCTTCAACGGTCCGAGCGGAGGAGGCGCGTCGGGGACCACCGGAGGAGTCCAGGGAGGAGTGGAGTGGATGCGCAAACTGGCCTTCCGCTACCGCCGGCTAAAAGAGATCTACAACAGCTACAAGGGCAACGTGGGAGGTGAGCCGGCGGCACACAGCATCCTGCAGCCCGCTGCCCTGTCTGACTCATGCAAACGTCTGTGGCGACCACGTTCTCCACAATTCCAGGCGTGTTTGACATCTCTGGAAAAAAAACAAGTTCCACAGGCCAACCAGGCCAACACACACACACACACACACACACACACACACACACACACACACACACACACACACACACACACACACACACACACACACACACACACACCTCAGCCTGGTTTCTGCAGACAGTCAAACAAACAAGCTGCAGTTTGTTGCCAGAGTAAACACCCGGCTGCGTGTGTCTCATTCTGGCTTCTGCCTCTTTTAAATGTCAGACTGAGAGCTGCAGGAAAGGGAGTGACTTTAAAACCGAGTACGCTCAATTCCTAATGCTTAGTCCTCATAACCCATCATGACCCTCTCACGTTTAGCCAAAGCAGCTTCTTATCTTTTCTTATCTGTTTTCAACTTTCCCTTCGGTTTGAGAGGAAGCCTCTTTGCACCTATACGTTCTATTGATCGGTCTCTATGCTCCTTTGTTTGCTCTGTGAAGCCGAGGTCTGACCCTCCTGTCCTGCAGGTCTGCTGAGCCCCATGAAGAGGGAGCTGCTGCTGCGGCTCCAGTCTGAGATCGAGAACGTGACGGACGCGTGGCTCAGCACGGCGCTCAAGTCCCTGCTGCACATCCAGTCCAGGTCAGAGCAGAGCAGAGGTTAACATCCCTAACCCTAACCCTATACAAATATCTGAAAGCACCAAGCTGCATTTGGAAAGGCAGTGGTTTAATAGATGAAGAAACGTGACAATGAATTTCCTCAGAAATAAACAGTGGAATAAAGTTCAGGGTATTTGATCCTCTGGACTTCCCCTGGGCTGCAGCTGAAGGTTTCTGTGCTCCTCTGCTGAGACTCATGGCTGTCAGTGTGCGTGTGCCACCAACAGGGGGAGGTGTATGAACGTGCTGGTCACCACCACTCAGCTGGTCCCAGCTCTGGCCAAAGTGCTGCTCTACGGCCTGGGAGACGTCTTCCCCATCGAGAACATCTACAGCGCCACTAAAATAGGTGCCGCCAGTGTCACATTTCACCTGAATCCTGGTGTGACAGGGAAGGAAGATCTCACGTTTTTACAGCATCTTTTTGTTGTTTTTCTTCCCCTATGTCGCAGGGAAAGAAAGTTGCTTTGAGAGGATCGTCTCTCGCTTTGGGAAGAAAGTGACGTACGTGGTGATAGGAGACGGCCGCGACGAGGAGTTTGCAGCGAAACAGGTTCATTTCTGAAACTGTCCGTGCTCCACGCACAGCTGTGCTCGCAGCATCACATCAGGCGCCGCAGGCGTCAGAGCGCACATCAGGCGCCGCAGGTGTGAGCGCGCGGTCCACCGACTCTGTCCGCGAGGAGCCGCCGCTCGGTGATTGTGATCTGAGGGCGTCTCCGTGGCAACGCGCGGTGGAAGCGCCGTCGCCACGGCAACCCTGAGTGGAAGCGCCGTCGCCGCGGCAACCTTGATAAGAGGCTCCACTGCAGCAGAGGCTCTGGCAGCACTTAATATATCCCCTCTCTGCATTTTCCATGGAAACATTTTCTGGTTTATTTAAAACTCAATCAGGTGTAATGACGACGTAACGTGATTAAGTGTAGCTGTTAATTCTTGTAAATTCACCAGTAAACAAATGGGATCAAATTGGCTAAATGAATGCGCCATGCTTCCATCATTAACAAGTCATGGTTTTAAAAGGTTCCAGTAGAGCGTCATGGTTGTAGGATGAAGGATTCGAGGACCACATCCCCCTTTTGTTTGGCCTCTGATGGAGCAGCCCCCAGCCTGTCTCTGACTGCTCTGTCTGTCTCTCTGTCTCTCTCTTGCAGCACAACATGCCTTTCTGGCGGATCTCCACCCACGGCGACCTGGTCCCTGCACCAAGCGCTGGAGCTGGACTTCTTGTAAAGGCGGCGACAGCGGCGGCGCAGCGTCACACACCAAAGGGAAACGTAGTCGTCGCAGTCGTAGCTCGGACCGTGTTCTTCAGAAGTGATGCGACGGCGATGTTACACACTCGCATATTAGAAGTCCCATCCCCCCAGCCCCCCTCCCTCCCTCCACCCCCTCCCCCTCCCCCACCCGGCCCGGCTGGCGACCACAGACTGTGTGTGTGGCGGTCAGGTTGGGAGGCGGAGCCTGGGTCGGGGCGGACGCGTCGGCAGCCTCCCTCCTCTACGGCAGCTAAACTCACCACGGCTGAAACTGGCACTGATCTGGACACAGAAGGGAAGACGTTCACTTTCTCTTTTTCCTCTCTTCTTCCTCTTTGTTTTGATTTTATCAGAATCTCCGACAGCAAAAACAGTCCTTCTACTTTAAAGCAGCCAAGGGCCGCTCCTCTTGGTGTTGTTGCTGTGTGTTTTTCCTCTTCTGGGGTTCTTTAAGTTTAGTTTTTTCAGGCTATATGTAAGCGAGGGAATAGTATTGAAGCACATTTTTTTTTTCTGTCATTCAAAACTTGAATGCATCGTTTCACAGCCTCAGGTGCAGTTACCTGAAAGTTACTCGCAGTCATCAGTGATCCCATCCCACAGCTTCCCCTCCTCACACGAGCACGGTGTAGCAACAATCAGCTGTGTGTGTGCGTGCGTGTGTGTGTGTGTGGTGTCTGTGTGTGCGTGTGTGTGTGTGTGAGAGAGACACCATATGCCAGACTTCAGATGCTGCTGACAAACCCGCAGCCTGTCCAGTCTGTACCGCGAGGTTTCCTCTCCTCTCTGGTCGCCATGGCAACAGCTGGAAAGCATCTTCGCTCTCCATCATCATAATACTGGGGCTACAGAGGCTCTGACTCAATCTGCCCAAGTTTTTTTTTTTTTTTTTTAAATCTAAGATGACCTTTTTCTGATTCTTTTCTTGCCCCTCTAGACATGATAATTACATCTGTGGCAATGCACCTGCTTCCAGGGCACGTGTTCCTGTCAAGGCTCTGAGGGGACGGAGTGAAACAGCTGGAGCTGTGTCATCACGCTACCACCGTAAACACATTTACCGCTGGCTTCTGCTCATTTTTCTGGAAATGTGGTTCTCTCCCCTGACCTGGGACAGCCCAATAGTACACACTAGACACCTGGTCCGACACCCCACGTTTTTTAAGGTCACCAGAGTTCACCTCTTAAGTCCGATCCAGAGTCCTGTTAGGGGAGCTCCAGTCTGGACTCGCCAGCTCTGGTGTGAATGCAGGCCTGAATTGCCCTGTATGTGTGTGTGCGTGTGCTTCTGTGAACTAGTGACCTAGGAGATGGAAACGTGACAGTTGTGGGTGTCATTTAGCCACTAAGGTGTTCACCTGCAGGATTTCTGTAGTGGTTGTATTGTATAGCTGGGCGGCCTCTGACATGTCTGTCCCCGGGGAGCCTTTGTCTCCTAATCCATCCCCGCTCTCACACACACACACACACACACACACACACACACACACACACACACACACACACACACACACACACACACACACACACACACACACACACACACACACACCTTTCAGCCTCTGACTCAGCGAACGCAGTGTCAGCAGGACCATAGTTCACTTGAAGAGGTTTTCATTTTGAAGTTTCCTGTTCTTTACCGTCTCTGGGGGATGTGGGAGTCAAAGAGTCAAGAGTCAAAACAAAACGACATGCTAGCCTGTACAAGTACTATCACTTGTAATTGTAAAGTAAAATTTAATAGGATTGTTGTTTTTCTGATGCGAGAGAATGTCAGAGTTCAGTTACCAAAGAAGTCTTTTAACATCTCTCCACAGCTTGTTTCATAGGTCAGAACTGAGAGCTAAAGCTGCTACTTGTTACTCAATGAATGGCAGATTTTCATTATTTGATCATTTGTTTAATCATTTGCAGAAGGCGGCAACAATTAGGTCTGTAATGGGTTGAAAAACCAAACTAGAATCAATTCCTGTCACTTTTATGAGGTATCATTGCAGTCTGCTGGTTTGGTCTATTTGCAGACGGTTCAAATTAAGCATTTAGAAAACGTTTGGCTCTGGGAAATTGTCAGATTTTTTTTTTTTGTAGTATTTCATGGAGTTTATAACAGAAACTAACCCATCGATGGGTGAAACGTCATTGAATCGTCACGTTCCCTCAAGAGTCGAACATTAATTAAGCATCATGGAGAAATAATGGGCCGACACTCACTCCAAAGAAAGTGCACTTCTTTGTACTTCTGCCTCAATAGTTGCCTGAATAGTTCCGGATGAATCTATGGATCCGCTCATAGATTCATGGGACAAGGCGCACTGGAGCTGGAGGGGAGCGAGAGAACCACAGGATGATGACTGTGCAATACGATTCCACTTTGCTCCTTCGCTGTAGTTCTTCTGTTAAGGGAGTTTTCATTTATTGGGAAAAGAGGGGGGGGGGGGGGGGGGGGGGGGGGGGGGGGGGGTAGGTGTGTTTCCTCTGTCCCTGGTCTGTATGTATGACATTACGACTGAACAATACTGAGCCTGAAGACGATTTCGTATTTACACACATGCAGCTTGACCGTTACGAATGTGTATTTCTGTGTACTTTGTTTGTGTGACCGTACATATTTATATTGTGCCTTTAACCATCCTTCTGTACGCCTAATCTCAAAAGGGAAACATGTACGATTTGTTTTGTTGTCGTTGTCGTTTGATGCATTTATCACTGCATTGTTATATATTATATCCAAAGTGTTACCTTACGTTTTGTTTTTTAACCGTTTTATTTGAAAGTGCTGGTGAGACTTTATTGTGTGTGCGAGCGTGTCTGTTTGGATTCGATCGTCCTGTCTGCACTGTATTCGTAAAGACGGCGTCTTGTTGTGAGGGGGAGATGTTCACTCAGTGTTTCTGGAGGGAGGAAAAAACCCAAAAGTGAAGGTCCCCAGACGGCTAACGCTCACGCTCAGTCGTGTCGGTGAAAGGAGAGAGCATTTCGTTTTGTTTTTCTGCTGCTGCGAAACGCTTCAACTTTGCTTCAAGACAATCAACCTCTAACTCGTACAATTGTACCGCGGATGACTCGAGGCCCTCAGACCACTTCTGGCGAGTGTTAGTGCGTGTGTGTGTGTGTGTGAGTGTGAGTGCACGCTACCTGTCAGACCATGTCATCTCTGACACACTAGTGGAGATGTTTGATATTTCTCTCTCTGCATATTGAATGTGATTCTCCACCTCGTCCTGTCTGTCACATGACGTGACCGTGCAGTGTCTGAGGAGCTTTGTTCTTCTGCGTGTCCGTTTTTCTTTCTCTCCAATGCCAAACCACGTTTCGTTTCGACGCTGTGTGCTTTGTTTTCTCACGTGTTTCATCTCATCTTCAACGGCCTGTGAGAGACGCCACTTAGGGTCCTGTAGAGAGCCTGAATGTGATCCTGTAAAACTGAACAATATCACAATAATAATAATCGATGCTAATTTAATGACAATAATCACTATTTCTCCTCCTCCTCCACATTAGCTGTTTGGGACGTCAACACAGTCCCTGTGAGGTCGTCCTGTGTACCTATGACACTCAATACTGTGTAAATAAATATGAGAGAAAAAAAAAAGGTTCAGACTTAAATTTGTCATTCATTTATTTGGAAAATAGTCACACAACACTGAGTCAGACTACAATACTGTACAAAAGTACACGTTTGCAATTCTTTCATGGTAGAAGTAGTCAATGTACACCTTGTACAGCAACTCTGAAAATATATATGCAAAAATGTGAGATGTGTACTTGCTTTCATGAGATTTTGAAACTCTTTGGTCTCCCTTTTTAATATGCCTTTGACAAATCTAAGGCTGTAGGCTGCAGGCATAAGTTGTCCCAATCAACATTTTCTGCTGCTCACGCATGTTGAAACATGTCATGACCAGACCATGACCAACCCGACCACACGCCACCACCTCGTGACCCGCCGGGACACGTCCCCTCACCACATCCCCGTCTGCCACGTGAAGTCACGTGATGGGAGGTCATGATGTGAAGAAGGTCTCAGCCATCTTCCTCATCCTCTCATTGTGGCATGCGGGGTGAGTGACGGTGGCGCCAGCTCCATGTTGCAGTCCAGAAATGCTAAACATGGGTCTGTGTTCAGCCTCTGGGACTGGTAGAGAGGGAGCGGTCACCTCCTCTTTTGCTAGAGTTGGATGGAACCTCTTGTAGTAAAGCAGTTTGACTAAGAGGCTGGACATGTAGACCAAAACCACGCTGACCGCAGTTATTATAGCGGTCCAGTCTGACATGTGAATCTCTTGCTCCTCTGTGATCATCTTCCAGCACCACAGGCCACATAGCAAGGAGATGTCGGCCACTCTGTACCCGTGATAGATCATCATCCTCACCCGTGTCCTCCCCACCGTCACATTAAACCAGTTGAAATACCAGATGAGGCCCACGGTGGCGCGGTACAGCCACTCCCCGCCCGGGCTGTCCATGAAGTCGGTTTTGCATCTCCAGGCGAAGAAGAAGAGAACGATCCAGGAGCAGAAGAAGTGGGAGATGATGTAGCAGGGCAGCACGGAGGCGAACAAGGCGAGGGCAGCGAGGCGGGAAATGAGAAGGATCAGGTTCCACAAGAAGTAGAGGATGGAGGAGTGAGTCTTCGGCTGCTGGGCCTTTCCTTGAAGGAAGGAGCGCAAGGAACGGTGGTACATGGTGACGCTGAAGGCAATGGCGGCGGCCGAGCCGAGGGCCTTCAGCACTGAGGAGGAGGAGGAGACAAAGACTGTCAGAAAATACATGACACATTAGAGTTAGAGTTAACTTGACTGATCCCTTTAGGATGACTCCCTGTGCCATACAAAGAGAATAGAAAAGAATAAATAAACATACAACATATACAACTATCATATTCAGTGGACTCTACCTCTTCTTCCCCTTTGTCCTCTCTAATTCCTCCTCCCTTCAAGTGAGGAGTTGTAGAGCATGAGGGCATGATGGACGAAGGAGCTCTTAAGTCATTAGACTCTTTTGATCACTGAGAACTTCTACTCGTAAGTGCAGTTTTTTTATCAGATGTGAACACCAAATTCAGTCACCTTCAAAAATCACATCAAACACCTGGAGTCAACCCCAGCATTTCTGATAAAAGCCAACGTTCCATAGTGTCTATTTTAACAACCAGAGAGTACGGACCTCTGTTAAAGAAAGGGGACTCCGATATGAGTATTATTAACCTTATGAACTGTTATTACACTGTTATAATGCCTGTCACACGTTAACACACCTGTCACAGGGTCGAACTGGCCCTTCCGCAGGATGCTGGTCAGCATCAGGACGAGCTGCGGGGCGTTCTCCGAAAACGCCTCAATGAGGCGCAGCATGCTGAGGTCTTGCTTCACGTATTCCCTCAAGTCCTCGAGTTTCTCTATTTCGCTTCCATCCTTTGTCTTTTGGACTCGCAGAGAGATCGCCACATGATCTCCATACCTGAGAAGAAGATGAGGATGGACAGAGAGTTGAGTGTTGGCATTTCCTGTAAACTGCTTTCTTTGAATATGGAGAGAGAGAATGAGGATGTTGTCGCAGATATTGAGCCATAAGTGGTTTGAAAAGAGGAAACTTTTTTGTTCAAAATGAAAATAACTTGTTTCGATCACCTCTGTCCCAAGAACTCGCACACAAGTTCCCACACACAGCAAGGAGACGGATAGATTAGGATATGTGTGGGGTTTCCCCACTTTTCCAGGTGATTGTGATAGCGTACAAGGTTCACATTACCTGATGTAGATTCCCAGCTGGAAGAAATGGATCAGCTTGAGACGGATCGGGCTCAGATAATTCTGGCTGGGATATCTCTCTTCGGACTTGTCGTATCTGTACCAGAGCCAGCTGAAGACCTGGACCAGTGCGGAGGAGCCCAGCAGGAATAGCATCAGGAAAGCCAGGCTCGCATAGGCCTCTTCTTCATAGAAGTTCACAGCAGCCAGGATATCCAGAGCAATGTCGAGCAGCATGGACAGCACACCAAACCAGATAGACCAGGAGAGCTTGAACACAGCCATTGTCTCTCACCGTTCCCACTGAAGTGCCTGCGTCTAGAGAAGCTCCTTGCTTTATGTCATGTAGAATAAAGCGAAACCAAAGAGTAACCCCTCCTACGAAACCAGTGAAGGCTCTCTCTCCTTCTGTCTCTTCTCTTTGATTTCAGGACTGCACACCGTCATGAGGATCCAAGGGCTTCAGGGGACATCTCTGGGCTTTCTACCTTTCCCAGAAGCACTTGGAAGCTGCACCTGTGCATGGCCCTGCCCAGCACTGACTGCTGCTGTGGTCCTCATAGCATCACACACTGCTGGGTGTGTTTCTCCACACTGTCTGGGAGATGCTTGAATGCTGCGCTGGATCTGGAACCTCTTGCATGGCTCTGCCCAGCACCTACTACCACTGCCTTCATCCACATTTCATCCCCCTACCCAAACCAAGCAACTGGGTACCTGTGATTTCTGACCTTTACAGGTAGTTTTTTTTCTCTCTCACCACAATCACTTACAGCTGGCTATATGGGACATTCAGTGTCCCGTTTTTTTGTATTATTTCCTGGGATAGTCCGTGAAAATCCGGGACAATCAGGGAAAACCGGGACAGGTGGCAACACTTTATGTTATGCTTATTTATCTATGTTGTTCATGAAATGTGCCTTGAGATGACTGAATTGGAAATTGAATAAAGTTGAATTACGTTGAAATTATTTCCATCTTTGAATACTATTACTATTTTGGAGGAACAGTAGTATCGGAGGTCCTTTTATAGGGGAGAAGCCTCCAAAATATCGAGTTTTCCCCCCATTTCTTCTCGTCGTGGGTGGGATGGTCAAAGCGAGGCTGTTGTGACGTCACTTCACACGCGATACAAACAATGGGTTAAACAATCAGGTAAGCATGGATCTTATGGTACATCCATGCAGGTAAGTCATCGATATGTTTATTAAAAGCAACACTAGACCAAACAGAGCCAGTGCAGCACACCTGTTGCTGTTTAGTGCCTGCTTGCTGGGTTAGGGTTAGCCGGCGTTGTTTGTTTTTATCGGAAGCGTCGCGCTCGTAGTGACGAACCTCTCCGACCAATCAGTGACCGGAAGACTGTGACGTCACACTTAGGATTTTAGCTTGGACTCGAGACCGATCACACCGATGTACAAGGTACCCGAGTGTTGCAAGTGGACAAGTAAAACAACCAAGCCGTTGATCCGTGTTGTGGAAAGGATCATAGGGCATCTGATTAGCAATAATCAATATTTTATCCTTAACAGTTTATGGCAATGACGAGTGGCACAGAAACTAGCTAACCTCCACACAATCCTGCGAGGTTTTCATGTGTACCTCTGGCATTTAATACGGTGTAAAGGAAGACAACTTATATTTAACAACTTTATTAAATAAATACAGTCACTTAACACTGACATAAATATCTATAAATATAATCCTTTGATATTGCGCTCGAATAGTCGTAGGCTGTGTCGCTCTTGTCTCTTTGTCTTGTCTCTTCTTCAGCTGCTTATCTGGGTCTACTTCCACCCACTGTCCTGTTGGGATCCCAAAGTGTTCCCAGGCTGCGAGACATGGCGGCCACATGTGGTTGCCAGACAAGCATGAATGGTGCTAAAAGTGCTTGTAAGAAGGCTTGTAAAATAGCATTGAGGAATTTCTGGTCAAATCAATGTTCTATAACTTCAATGTTCTATATGGACTAGAGAACATGGATGAATACTCCATTCAAGCGGTCCCCAGGTCCCCTTCAAAGTACATGTCTGCTGGTCTGAAATAGATGAAGTGCACACCAGACCACATAAAACAAAAAAGGAAGTGCTGATGGTGTACTGGGTACTTCCAGTACTTCCCATTTCCAATAGGCTCTACTTCCTATTAGGCCCGTCCCTGTACCGCATCCCCACATCACCTCTGCTGGAAGTCAAGTGATGGGAGGTCATGAGGTGAAGAAGTTCTCGGCCATCTTCCTCATTCTTTTATTGTAGCGTGTGGTATCGGTTGCAGCTAGTGGGACAAAACTGCGGTTCATGGATCTGGGTTGATAGCCTTCGTCAATTTCTTCGTCTAATGGTGAGGCACCTGCAAAGTCTGTGACATCAAATCCCTGGAATTCAACTATGCTCTCCTGAGTGGTGTCCCCTTTCAGCTCCTCTTTAGTACGGTTTGGATGGAGGCACTTGTAATACAACAGTTTCAACATGAGACCGAGCCCGTAGCACAAAACCACGCTGACGGCAATTATTATAGCGGTCGAGTCTGACATGTGAATCTGTTGCTCCTCTGTGATCATCTTCCAGCACCACAGGCCACATAGCAAGGAGATGTCGGCCACTCTGTACCCGTGATAGATCGTCATCCTCGCCCACGTCCTTCCGTCCGTCACTTTAAACCAGTTGAAATACCAGATGAGGCCCACGGTGGCGCGGTACAGCCACTCCCCACCCGGGCTGTCCATGAAGTCAGTTTTGCATCTCCAGGCGAAGAAGAAGAGAACGATCCAGGAGCAGAAGAAGTGGGAGACGATGTAGCAGGGCAGCACGGAGGCGAACAAGGCCAGGGCAACGAGGCGGGAAATGAGAAGGATCAAGTTCCACAAGAAGTAGAGGATGGAGGAGTGAATCTGCTGCTGGGCCTTTTCTTTCAGGAAGGAGCGCAAGGAACGGTGGTACATGGTGACGCTGAAGGCGATGGCGGCGGCCGAGCCGATGGCCTTCAGCACTGAGGAGGAAGACAACAAAACCTTGTGATACGCTGAAGTGCAGAGAAACGGTTTCAAGCAATGTGAAAGAGTAACTCCGCAAGAAGGAAGTTGGGAGGTCAGGGTTGGTCCAATGTGACATAATATTCTGGTAGCTTCTTTATTTCATTTCTACTTTTGGCTACAAACTGTGTCTAGAGAGTGTCATTGGTTTTTTTTTGGGCCTTTTTGTGTCTATTTTTATTGGGATGGAAAGTGGTTCAGGACGGAAGTCCTACTGTATCTATCTAAACTGTAGCTAGTGAGATAGAGAGGACTTTCCTAACCCTAAACCTCCTAACCTTAGCTATTTAGCTCTCTAAATGTTATGTTATATTATGTTAAATGTTATTTAGAAACTAGACTGTGATATTCCTTCTCCAGCTATTCTATTTTTTTTAGAGTTTGTTAAATTTCTGATGAAACCAGTGCCCCACAGGTTCTATGATAGCACCAGACACCGAGGATAAATTTTCAAAACAGAGGGTCAGAGCATTGCTTAACTCTGAACTATTGACCCGACTATAGACCGGGCCTGTTAATCATTAGCGTACCTGTCACAGGGTCGAGCTGGCCCCGCTGCAGGATGATGGTGAGCATCAGGACGAGCTGTGGGGCGCTCTCCGAAAACGTCTCTATGAGGCGCAGCATGCTCAGGTCGTGGTTCAGGAACGCAGCCACGTCTCTGGGACCCTCTTCCCTCGTGCAGAAGCTGCGCACGGACACTTCAACAATACCTGCGTGCCTGAGAAGACAAGGGCGAGGGACGGAGAGCACCCACAGTCAGAGTACTGCAGGATCTTCATGCAGAAATATGAACGGGGACCTGATGTCTCACTGACATACTTCTTTGGCGCTATTCAACAAAGCTGAGGTTAAAAATGTGTTTTCCTTCTAGGAGTGGGAGAGGAAACAAATTTCTACTGTTCCTGCATCATTTATGTAAATGTTTCACAAGGTTCAAGCTTCAAAGTGGACATCCAAGATGAAAGTTGTTGTGAGAAAATATATTTTCAGCTTCCTATGATGTGAGTTTGTGTCACTTATTCCACTGACATTCCCTCCAGAGTCATTTCTGGGATTCCCCATTCACATGGCAAAATAGCTCATTGTTGTATGCTTGGTCCTGAGAAAATGAAACCTAGATTTCCTAGATTTGTCACTGGTTCCAAGCAACACTGCCTAAAAGAAGGGCAACAAACGATGCCAAAGCAACAAGGTATAATAAACAGTAAGACGTATTAACAGAGTCAAAAAGATACAGTTCACAGTGCATATTTGATATTATTATTACTTTTGTGTGTGTAAATTATCTTCACCTGAGAGGTTACTACACTTTTGCAGGTGTACCCTGTTAGATTACAGATTAGGTGTGGCATTTCCTATAAACAGACAGAAGTGGAGGCTTCCCACTCTCAGAGCTCAGATACAGAGCCATATATGGATGGAAAAGTAGAGTCAGTGAAAATATCTTTTTGCAATCACTTGCAATCGCTCTCAGAATCGAATCAAACCAAATCCTCACATGCACCAAACAGACACATAAGTCATGATATCTATGGAGTTTCCCATTTATCACATTACCTGAGGTAGATTCCCAGCTGGAAGAAGTGGAGCAGTTTGAGCTGGACCAGGCTGGGATACTTCTCCACAGTGGTCTCCCTTTCATAGTTCTCGTAACTGTACCAGAACAAGCTGAAGGCCTGGACTAGTAGGGAAGAGCCAAGCAGGAAGAGCACCAGGAAGCCCAGGCTCACATAGGCTTTCTCTTGATAGAAGTTCACAGCAGCTGCTATATCCAGAGCAATGTCGAGCAGCAGGAAAACCAGACCAACGCAAATAAACAGGAAGTCCGAGTAGGAGAACTTGAACACTGCCATCGCGTCTCACATTTCCCTTTGAACTGTGTCCAGAGAAGCTACACGCTCCCTACACACGTTTGAAGTAATGTGAAAGTAAAGAATGAAGTCACAAAGTTCAACGTTTGAACACGGTGTGTATCCCCTCCTACATACGGGATATCCTCTTCTTAAAGGCACACCCTCGTAATATGATACCCAGCTTCCCACTCCTGATGACACTTCTCACGTGGTATTCCAATTCTTGAATAATGGGAAGAGGGAAAAAAAACAACAACATAAAACTAGCAAGCATGACACCCAGGGAAAGACATTTGTTATGGATGCCACAGCAGGGTAGAGAGCCAAACACCAAGAGCATTTGATTGGAATTTCACTCACACAATTCAGTTTCCAGTCAAACTAAACATGCACGTTTGCAAGTTTGCATGACCAAAATTTGAATTTTTTACCCATGAGGCAAAATCATTATTCAGCAGTCTACTACTACTCCGCTAGTAGTACTCCTCTGTTGATATACAACTGCTTGACGTGCCTTTAATTTGAGCACATGAATATGAGATTGTCTGTAGACACAGTGGGATTCGAACCAGTGGAGCTTAAATATGTAGTCCCATCTCAAAGTGAATGTTAGTAAGTGGTGACTTGAGACCCAATAGAACAAGCAGAAACAAGAAGTACAACATTGTTGGCGCTTTAATGATTGCACTTGGCAAATGAGGTAAAAGATTAACAATCGGCCGCAACCTTGACATTTGGTTTCAGCGGAGCATGTGGCAGTGAAGTGGAACGAAAAACTCACTCTTGTCAGGAACGACAAGGACAAACGAGTCTTCACAGCACCAACAGGAGCTTTGATCCTCTTCTAGCCTGAGCTTGGTGATAGGAGGAGAGTGAACTGTGGCGTTCCAGGCATGTGATCTAAGCAAAACACTAGCGCTGGTTCATACCTGTCTGACACCTGAGGCTGCGGCAGCTGTTCAACACGTTCCCACAGTTTATAGTAGACGTCACTGGGCTAGACGCAGTGACGCTCACAGGGATCTTAACAGTAAAAAGAAAAAAAAAGCTGCTTTTTGACACAGTGACAGGACGCAGACAGTATAAAAAGCTTATGGTAAGATCTACATTCAAAGTCCTTCAGTAGGTTCCTGTAGCAGCAGCTTTAACATAACACAAATTCAGAAAAGCCCTTGTTGTTGTTATAAACCCCTAAGAAGACAAATCACCTTGACTTTTAACTAAGGCAATCATCACAATATAGGAGAAACTCTGACCTACTGACTTCTATGATAATACCTATCAAATGATATGATAATACAATTACTGATAATACCTGTTGTTTCAATTTTACATATAAAATGCGTTTTTTTATCTTATTTGACCCCAGAAAGTTCAAGTAACAGCATCAATAAGAAACCAGATGTTGAGGGATGTATAAAACCTGTTAAGACATCAATCGCTTATCAAAAAACATCAAATATGATACTCATCCTTTAATAGTTCCACGTTTGCTGCACATACTATATTCTACACGCTATGTATTGATGTACCACCTGACAAATGCTAAAACAAACCTAAAAACAACATTTTTTATACGATGCCCTGTAATGACTAGCTTATCTGTTAACTAAATTTAAAATATTACGTCTTTTTATCTTGCACCTCTTGTTTGTACAAATTTGTCAAATGTTTTCATTAAATTAAAATCATCTCAAATTTTAAATCAATTGACTTCACCTGTTACACTTTTCTTTTTGTTGTAAAACTACCGTAAGCACTTGGTGTGTGTGAATCCTCTTACTGTATGAAAATTTGCTTAAATGACCATCCTGGTATTGTTACAACAATATTACAGAAAAAAATAAAGATTTTATGTTGTTTATCAATCACAGAGGTCATCTGGGTCCAGAGGGTTTGTAACCGTGATGAGGAGACTGTCCTACGCGGTCGTCGTGGCAACTGGATCGATGTAGATTCCAGGTTTAACATCTATGAAGTTTTTAGCAAACCCATCCTAAGTACCTGGCTGATAGGAGGGCAGTTATGGCCATCTGAGGTCTGCTGTGCACTACTATCATTGCTAAACATGATTTACCTCTCATACAAGAGGCTCCTTCGTTCCTGGAGTCCAGATGCTGTGACGACAGCTCCAAAGCAACACTATGAACCCATACAGTCATAACTGTATGGATGAAATTTGTTTCAATGCAATACAAATTGATTTCCAAATAAATAGTATTAGATATAATTTAAAGCTAATGCTTTGACAGTTTGATTTGATATATGTGCTGAGGTGTCCACACAGAGAGGCCCTCAGGCCGACCCACCGGGATTCAGACCGAAGGGAACGTCTTGCTTTCACAAGGCCGGTTCACTTCAATTAAATGGAGACAAACTGCAAACTATAATAACAAACCCAGGATGTATCTCATCTTACACTGACTCAGTCTTCATTGAGACTTGGTGGATGTGCAGCACATACACTTCGTATCAAACATTTACGAATGTGTACTGATATGAAGAGGACCTGCTGCCGGTCTGTTTCTGAGGCTGTTTCAGCAGGACGAACAGAAACAAGCAGACAATCACGCACGCGTCGTGGACTCTGCTCCGGTGGTGCTTCTGCCGGCTCCCTCTGTGAGGAAGAAATGCTTGGCGTGGCGGGCCATCCGTTGGTTGAGCAGCTGGGACGACGGGGCGCCGTCCTGGATGGAAAAGTCTTTGTAGGACACTTCAGCGTCGGGCAGGTCGTCGGGCAGCCCCGGCTCCCTCACCGGGGGTCTCCACAGCTTGGGGTGGAAGCAGCAATAGTAGACGGTTTTGAAGAGCAGTCCCAGGAGGTAGGTGAAGGTCAGAGTGATGAGCAGGGCGAGGGCGTAGGTCTCCGTCTCTACGGGGCAGCGGTAGCACCACCAGGTGACCAGGAGGATCACCATGTCCGTGGTGATGAGGGAGTGGTAGATGAAGCTCCGCCCCCTGGTCCGGCCCTCGGCCACGTTAAACCAGCTGAAGTACCAGATCAGGCCCACGGTGGCGCGGTACAGCCACTCCCCTCCCACGCTGTCCATGAAGTCCGTCCGCTGCCTCCACGCCCACAGCACAAACACCAGCCACAGCAGCAGGAAGTGGGCGGCGATGTAGCAGGGCAGCACCGAGGCGAAGAGGGCGAGGGCCGCCACGCGGGGCGCGATCAGCAGCAGGTTCCACAGGAAGTAGATCAGGGAGGAACCCCAGGCCTGCTTGGCCTTGTCTGGGAGGAAGGAGCGCAGGGAGCGGTGGTAGTCCACCACCATCCAGGCGATGGAGGTGGTGGACGCAGCAATACTCACAACTAGAAAAACAGAGAGAAGTTAAAACCGTCAGTGTGGCGGCCAATAGGAATCAAACGCAACAGGAACTTGTGGTTTGTGCTGTGCTTCTACAAACTAAAGCTCTCACAACAGTGATTCACACACTGTCTCAACGGTATTGACATGGTCACACCCTCCCAGGACTCACTACTTTCTCCAGTGTTTAAACTGTGTACATTTCTTAAAGGGGAACTACAATAAAGAAGCACCTCCGGCCGAAGAGGAGCAGAAGGTCCAAAAATGTATATTTGTTTAACACAATGGGGAACAAATCATACCACCCTCCATTTCCAAAATACATAGCAAATACCCACTTCTATTGACGTGAGTAAACGATGGCTCAGAACTGTGAGACAGTTGTTTGATCAAGTTTCAAGTGCAAAGTCTCAAGTGTCTGATTCTTCCTCTGATTCTGACTCAACTGCATCACTCTAGTTATCATATAGCTACGGGAACAAGTCACATGATCGATCACGTGTGTCAGCCAATCAGAGTAAAACCAGCGTGTGGTGGCCAGATGACGAGAAATGGAACTGTGTCAAAACAGACTATCCCCACACCTAAAATAGGATTGTAAAATAGCATCTGAGGTAAATGTGATGTAAGCAGTGTTTCACAGCTTCTATGTTAACACCAGAGAGTGTGAACAAATACTCAACCATACCACAACCCCCTTAAACCTGTTAAAAGTAGCTTGTGGTGGTAGCTTGCTGCAACTACAGAGCAGGAGTACTCACACTGGACAGTCCTGGCCTTGTTGGTACGCAGCATGACGTAGATCATCAGGGTGAGCTGGGGGGCGCTCTCGCAGAACGTCTCGATGAGCCGCAGCATGCTGAGGTCGTGCGTCAGGTACACGGCGTACTCCGACCCTTCCTGCTTCCTCCACCAGACCCTGAAGCCCTGACGTATGGCCGAGATGTGTCTATGCAAAGAGGAACATGTCAAGACACACGTGTACTACTGTACCATCGCTCCTTTGTAGTCTAAGGAACATAGAGAAGTATTTATTGCTGGACTGGATGACTGAAAGCCTTCACAGATATAAGCAGGTCTCTTGATATTTTTCCTCTCATGCAAGTTCCTTTGGGTAGAAGCGTCTGCCAAAGCCCTGGAGCAGTCCATCATGTTTAACAACATCGACATGCCTTTGTTTTGAGCTTTCCACACCTCAACAGCTCAACATATTTTGTATTTTCTGCATTTCCTTCTTCCTTTATTAGACACCACACCTGTCAGATACGGTCACATCGCCAGTCATATATGGTCACATCACCCGTCAGCTTTCATTATCAATATGCAGATGGGTGCACACAAATGCAGAAGTTTGCAAACTTTCATATTCATCTGAATGTAGGCGACTTTGCATCACTCAGCTGGCTGAGAGGCTTTACATGAGTAAGCAGGATGCAGTAAGATGAGTTAAATATACAAAGCAGGATGTTGCTTGACCTTTGCCTTATGCTAGTGTTTTCCTCCCCTACACTGCACAGTATGTCAATCTGGATTTTGGCTGAATGAGCCTAATTGTGACATGAAATAACTACTTCCCTGCTAGATAGATAGATAGATAGATAGATAGATTAGATAGATTAGATAGATTAGATAGATTAGATAGATAGATAGATAGATAGATAGATAGATAGATAGATACTTTATTGATCTATGTCTGTCTATCAGGGTGAAAGTCTGGCAGGTTGTGACGTTTGTCATTTGTTTACAACTTAAAAACATCACCACACAGAGAACTGAAGCACTGAACATTGCACTAACCATTTCAAACCAACTTATGTGAACAAGAATTAACAATCTGAACTCTCTGATTTACCTGCAGAGAAAGCCGAGCTGCAGCACATGGAGCAGGCAGGACAGCTTCACTCTGTCCCCGAACAGCACGGTGCCTCCGCCGGTCTGCGCGGAGCCGAAGCCCGGTAGCTCCCGGTCGTACTGGAGCCAGAACCAGCTGAACATCTGCACCACCACCGAGGACAGCACCATGAGGCCGACCAGCACCCCGAACCACAGCAGGTTCCCGCGGCAGTAAAACTCCGTGGCCACCCACACGTCGGAGCCCCAGTCCACCAGGAAGGTGCAGACCCCGACCACGGAGAACACGAAGTCGATCCACGAGTACTCCATCACCGTTACCCACCGAGCTGAGCTAACCACCGGCTAACACCCTGAACCGTTATTCCGCCTCCTGATCCGGGCTCACATGCTTCAACCCATTGAGGACAACCGGCGGCACAGTCCAGCTAGAAGTTGAATTTTGGTGTCGCCCCACGCCGGGAAGTAAGTTCAGAACTTTTCGGACATCCTAGTGTGGTGAGATGTGGAGAAAAAAAGGGAAGGCTGCGTGAAACATCCGCCTGGTAGCGGCGGAGACACGGCGGCAGTTGGTGCGAGTGGGTGCCAGTTGGTCTGGTTAAGCCCCGCCCACCGCGGAGCAGGCGTGCGCAACAGGTCCGCAAATCAGACAGATGGCGTCTTCCTGAGCAGGGGCGCATCGAGGGGTGGAAAGATTTCTTTCTTTCTTTCTTTCTTTCTTTCTTTCTTTCTTTCTTTCTTTCTTTCTTTCTTTCTTTCTTTCTTTCTTTTCTGTCTGTCTACTTAAGATTGGGATATTTCATGTGATAATCCAAATCGGGCTCATTTGGAACATGACTCATGTTGCTTACATGGTCTCTGTCTAGTTTTGTTGAAAACTTGCCTGAATGAGTTGTCTCACTTTGTGTGTCTTGAGATAACATCATAAACTGGCAATTTGAATTGAGTTGAATTGGGTTTATCTCAGTATTTTATTTATTGTCTGTCTGTCTGTCTGTCTGTCTGTCTGTCTGTCTGTCTATCTGTCTGTCTGTCTGTCTGTCTATCTATCTATCTATCTATCTATCTATCTATCTATCTATCTATCTATCTATCTATCTATCGGAGACATTCATGTAGGATATTCCGTGTCACAATCCAAATAAGCTTCACTCGATATCTACTGTTTACATGGTCTTCATCAGAATATTGTCTCATTGTGGTTCTATATTGGATTATCAAAGTCTATGTTTTAATGTGTCCACGGACTGTTTCAGCAGTAGCAGGTAGATAGATAGGTAGGTGAATATTTTGCCCAGAGATAGTGGCGCTGCCTGAGAGACAGTAATTAGGTCAAAGTGCCCCGGGTAAAGGCCACGCCCCCCTCTGAATCAGAAGCCACGCCCCTTCTCCAGTCGTCCTGTGGTCCTGCATCTCGGAGGCAGACGATAACAAGATGTCGAGGATCTTCATTGGCCACCTGAGCTACAGAGCCACAGTAAAGGACGTGGAGACGTTCTTCGATGGCTACGGTGTTATTCTCGAAATCGACCTGAAGAATGGGTAACTCGTTTTTCAGACATCTTTTCCTCTTTTTTTTCCACAGGTGGCAGGGCCTCGCCGGTTGTGATGTAGCAGGTGTGTTCAGTCCATTATCAAAATAAGCATCTTGTTTTACACCTAAGTGATGATTTTCGTAGAGTTCTGGTTTATTTCTCTGTTTTTCAGCTGACACAGTAGTGCTCATTAACTTATTAATACAACTGCTGATTTGGCTGAAACTGTTTTTGTACACTGTTGTTTTTGCACTGCACTTTCACACACGTTGCGTCCTTTTCCACAGTCTCGAACGCTTTGCCCCAATGTATTTTGGACCTCTGTTACTCTATCTATCTATCTATCTATCTATCTATCTATCTATCTATCTATCTATCTATCTATCTATCTATCTATCTATCTATCTATCTATCTATCTATCTATCTATCTATCTATCTATCTATCTATCTATCTTTTCACTCTTTTATTACATCCTATCGCCTTGATAAAAGTGTGTTTGTGTGTGTGTGCAAGAGAGAGAGAGAAAGAGAGATAAAGTGTTTGTCTCTGTCTATCTATCCATCTATCTATCCATGATCCACCCCCCCACCCCACCCCCCCATCCTGACCAAAGAGAGCACCATTTGTTTTGTGAAACAACAACACTGCTTTTGAAAACTGATCTAAACTACCTTCTCATGTTACTCTGCATTTGTGACATTGTAAACTATACAATTATCTATAAATCGCTGGAGACGGTCCATAATTTAGTAAAACCTCTGTTAGCAGAGGCTGAAGAAAAGTGACTAACCCTGATCAATAATCCATGATTATTTTTGAGACATGCAATAAAATCAGATGTCACATGTGTCTAAAATCAGGTGTCACTGACTTCCTTTTTTTGTCCTACAGGTATGGGTTTGTTGAATTTGATGACCCCCGTGATGCATATAATGCAGTGAATGACCTGAATGGCAGGGAGCTGTGTGGGGAGAGGCTTATCGTCGACCACACTAAGGGCCCACGACGAGGAAAAAGTACGTCTTCAGAGGGGTGTTGTCTGTGTCTCACATGAATGTAATTGATGAGAGAGGTTCATTAGTTCACAGGGAACAGCTGAAACAGATTTAGAGAAGCCTACATTTTAGACCTGTCCTCGATGACTCACTGGACAAATTTTTTACCTATCCTATTTTTATAGCGCAGTTCTCACTGTTTTTAGCGCCGTCTTTTACAAAGTTTTATTGCTGCTGAGATGCAGCATCCCCTGGTGGAATCAATAAAGATAACAAAAAAATCCAAATTGTCTGGTCATAGATTAAATGAATTTTGGCCATTATCATTGACTCTACCAAGACTTTGTCTCCTTTCCTTTCCTTTCCTTTCCTTTCCTTTCCTTTCCTTTCCTTTCCTTTCCTTTCCTTTCCTTTCCTTTCCTTTCCTCTTCATGGGCTTTTCCTGCAGGCAGCAGTCAACGAAGAGAAAAGCTTCAAAAGCCACAGTCTCTGTTCACCGATCCCACAAAGAAGTCCAGTGCAGCAACGGAGGCCTCGTGTAAAGTTGCACACATCTTAACAAAGCACAAAAAGCCCTTCACAGACGGCGAGATTGTAAAGGAAGCTGTGACCGCAGTGGCTGAAACTTTATTCAGGGACCATAAAAGTGTAACAGAAATTTTGTCTGCTATTGCCGATGTACAACTTGATGCTGATACCGTGGAGAGGAGGGTCTCTGAGATGTCTGTGGATGCACAAAAACAACTGGAATCAGACCTGAGCAGGTGCAAATGGTTCTCATTACAGTTTGACGAGTCTATCGACTCCAGTGACACAGCCCAACTTGTTGTTTTTGTCCGCATGGTGTTTGCTGACTTTTCCACCAAAGAAGAGTTTTTGACCTTAATTCCAGTGAGATCAACAGCCAAAGGGGTTGATATTTACATTGCAGTGAAGGAATGCTTTGTAGATAAAAAGATACCCGTGTGTAAGCTGGTGTCCATCACAACTGCAGGGTCACCGGCTATGACTAGTTGTCACTCAGGATTTATTTCACACTGTGAATCTGACCCAGAGTTTCCTAGGTTCCTGACCTACCATTGCGTCATTCACGAACAGGCGATATGTGCAAAAGTTCTGGGATTTGACCATGTCATGGTGCCCGTTATTAAAATCATCAACTTCATTCGAGAAAAGTCAAAGCAAAGCCGGAGCTTCAAACTGTTCCAGGATGAATGTTCTGCAGAGTATGGAGACGTTTTCCTCCACACTGACGTTAGATGGCTGAGTCAGGGTGAAATACTGCAGCGCTTTCTGTTCTTGCTGGATGAAATCAGGGCTTTTATGGAAACAACACAGGAGGATACCACCCTGTTATCTAATGCAGAGTGGTTACTCGATCTTGCTTTCCTGACAGATGTAACCGAGAAAATTAACAGCCTGAATCTACAGTTACAATGTGAAGAAAAACACGTGTGCGATATGATCAGCGCTGTCAGGGCGTTCAATGCAAAACTGTTATTGTACACTCAGCAAATGAGAAACAAAATCTTTCAGCACTTCCCCACTGTCTTGAGGATGGTGGAAAGTCAACCAGATGCACCCAATGTTTTAAATGTTTCCAGGTATTGTAGCCTCCTGGCAAAGCTTGGACGGGAGTTTGCAGAAAGATTTAGGGACTTTGAGAAACTTGAGCCCTGTGTGACATTTATGGCCAACCCTTTCATGGCTGTGGACATAAGTGCGATTTCCGCAAAGATGGCCGAGCTGTTCGGTGTTGATCCTGTAGAATTGGAAATTGAGGTTATAAACATTCAAAATAACGTACAGTTGAAGGCTCAGCACCATACTCAGCATTTCTGGAGCTTGGTAGAGCCAGACAACTATTCAAATCTGTACCAAGCATCTCTGAAAATGTCTGCCTTGTTTGGGTCTACGTACCTCTGTGAACTGGCCTTTTCTGACATAAATATCATGAAAGCAAAGTTCAGAACAAGGCTCACAGATGAACATTTGAATGACTCCATAAGGATGAACCTAAGTGGATACACTCCGACATACACCTCTCGCGTCGACTGAACCTGCTTCACACATGCAATTGTGCGAATGAAAACCTGTATGAAGTGTGATACAGTTATAACAAGATGACAAGCCAATTAGTATTATCTGTATTTGTAGTTGCATAGTTTCACGATATTTATACTTCAGTAGAAAAAAATGCATTTGGAAATATGAAATGCACATGCAATGAATGAATGTATGTATGATTAGCCTTTGTCCCTCCAAGGGGAGATTTGCCTTTTTGCAGCGTTCACATGAAATTTTTGCTATCTTTTAATACAAGATGTAAGATGTGTATGCCAAAGTTTTGTAAATTTTCAGGCAAAACAAACTTATTGAGGTTGTTTGGGTTGAAATGATGAAAAAAAAGGTTAGAAAGAAGTTAACTTTGGCCAGTGCCATGCACCTCTACCAGGACCTACTCTGCCATTCCTATGCTTGCCTGATAAGTGGTCCGTTTGTTCTCCTTTTTGGATGTAAATTGTCACAGCTTCAAACAAACAGTAGAGGTTTTGTCTGTGAGGCACTCACACCCATCACCACGTCCTTAATCTTAATTTCATCAGGTTTTACTGTCGCTCTGGTCTCAATGAGCCCTCCAGGTCTTCAATACCCTGTTTAACATATGGGCGTGTTTCTGTCTGGATCCAGTCCTTTAGTCTTGTTTTGTGTTGACTTAAAAACAAGACTAATGGACTTGATCATGCCTTGATAGTTTCACCCACCTTACAGGAGACTTGAGAAAGATTAAAAAGGCTCTATTTTAATGAATGTATATAATGCTGCTTTTGAGCCTGACCAATTCTAAATCAAATTCTAAGTCAAAACTAAACTCTTTTTACACTCTGCCTCAAAGACAATCTTGTTCTGAAAGTGAATTTTCAATCATGTTACAGCTTCTTATCTTGTACCTCTTGTCTGTACCTCAGTGGGATTTTACATTAAAATTGTATTTTAAATTGTAAACCAAGTGATCTTATGTGTTGTGCCTTTAGTTTTATTGTGGAACTGTTTCTTTTGTTGCTTGTAAATCACTTTGAATTGCCCTAGTGTATGAAACGTGCTTTCCTTACCTTACCTGTATTCTAGTCAACTGTTTGGGTAATACTTTTCACATATATATTACATGTTTTATGTTATTTATCAATCAAATATGGCTATTTGATTCCAAAAGGTTTGTATTGTTAAGTTGTCTGTGGAGATTCTCATTCATCCAAGCTATTATTGTAGAGTCGTAGCAACTGGACATGTAGATTTGGTTCTCATTGACTGGCAGGGGAGAACCAGGATTTTCCCTCCAAATTTCACCATTGTGGGACAATAAAAGACAGATTCTATTCTATTTGACCTCTGTGGGGTTGTTGGATTCCCGAACTGAAGTAGCTTCTTCGATCAAAAGCAAAACATCTTCAAAAATCTACAGAGAGTCCAGTTGCCACGTCTCGTCAACTTGTTCAGTTTGTGTTGTTCATTACCCGCATAATATCAACAATATGAACCGATAGGGTAAAAGATGGAAGGATGTAAAATTGTGGCAGAATACAATTTTCTTTCCAAATAAAAACTATAAACATGATGGCACCAGTGTTTTGATTTTTGCTTTGTTTCTACCTACTAAAGGCAGGGATATTTCATATCACAATCCAAATCAGTCGCATTTATAACATGAGCCCTGCTTTTGTGGTAGGGTCTTAATTTAGCCATTAGTTAGATTAGTTTCATGTGCTTTCTTTTCAGAGTGGATAAAATCAGGGCTATGATGGAAACAAGGGAGGATGATACCACCTTGTTATGTAATGGGTTAGGGAACTTGATATTGTTTTCCTGACATGGGTGACTGAGAAATATACAGCTACAATTCAAGGATAAACATACATGTGATATGATCAGTGCTGTCAGGCTGTTCAATGCAAAACTGCTACTGTTTGTTGGATGAGTTCTTTCTGTCTGTCTTTCGTTCTTTCTTTTTTAGTTTCAGATCAGAGTATGAAGGCCCATAATATCAAAATTGCATCTAAATGGGAATCAAGCATCTTAATAAGAAGCATCTTAATCCGATAACTGTCTTAAAACTGGACTAATGTCCATGTCAACCCCAGCTAGAGATGGTGATAGGTATTAATTTCAGCTAGATATTTTGCCTGGAGACCCGGTTGTTGTTGCCTGGGAGACAATGCTTAGGTCTAAATGCCTCTCAATCAAAGCCCCGCCCATACACGCCGAAGCCACGGCCCCTGTGTGGCTCTGGACCAATCATTTCAAAGGATACTCACTATGTAGCATTGCGCCCTGTCGCCCTCCCTGTGTGCTCGTCCGCCTGTTGTGCTCCTTCTCCCACATTTTCGGAGGCACAATCGGGCACGATGTCGAGGGTCTACGTCGGGAGGTTGAGCTACCGAGCCAGGGAAAAGGATGTGGAGAGGTTCTTCAAGGGCTACGGCAAGATCCTCGAAGTCGACCTGAAGAATGGGTAACGTGGCGGCTCATTTTTTCGTTCCCTTTCTCTCTTTTCTTCCCCTTGCAGGCCTCGCGGCCTGGTCGGGGCCGGGGCCTGCTAATGCTAATGCTAAGAAGCTAGCGCTGAGAAGCTAACGGTGTGCTCAGTCGGGTTCTATTTGTCGTGCTTTTCAAAAGAAGAGGTCGAGATAGTTAGCCACCACGATGCTTTGTATGCACATCCATCGATGAAGTTACCATATAGATGCTAAAAGGAACGTTTTAATTGTCTTATCATTGTTTATTCTTCCAGTGCCCCGGCGATCCGGGCTAACATTTGTTAGACGTGGCAATGTCACAGGCGGCTGTGTGCACAAGTGCAAGTGCTGGCACACCCGTGTGTGCACGGACATGTACCTCTGTGCACACCTCGTTTCTGGAAATCGAATCACTAGAAAGCACACGCATTGATTCCCAAATTTAGACCAGCCTTAGATATGCCCCCACCCCTCTATTTGTAGCTACAGATGCTAATTAAACAACAATGTAGTGCAGGAGCCGGACGCTAATAAAGTGGTTCCTCCGCGGCAAAAAGGGCCGAATCCGAGTTAAATCCGGATTGATCTTTAAAAAAGTAAAAAATGAATCCGAAATGGCTGATTTTAGTATGTGGTGCATGGGGAATCTCCTGCCCAACTTACCTCTTGTCTGCACACATTAGATCGATAACATAGATGGTTCGTCTTACTGTGTTGATCACCTCAGTATTTGTTTATGTGACTGCTTTTGGGGGCGGACGAGGGATGAGGAAATCTGTGGGGTGGCAGCCCCTTGGGCTTTGGAACAGTATGTTCTGCCACGAATCCGGAGACCTAAATCTGCTTTGGTGAAAACACGCAATGGTTTTTAATCCAGGTTCAGTAGGACTCCTGTCTGGGGAAACAAAAACAAAAATATAGAATCTGTGATTTGTATTGGTGCAAAGCCGCCTGAGATGATGTACAGGGGTAGTAACGATTGTGAGTAGTGTGGATGCTTTATCAATTACACATATGTCCACATTTCTTCACACTAAAACAAACCCCTCCCATCAGGAAGGTGCACACACTTCTGGATGCACTAATAACAGAAGGTATTGGTGAGCCCTGACCCCCTTCCTTTGTCTTACAGGTATGGGTTCGTTGAGTTCGATGATCCCCGGGATGCTGACGATGCGGTGTATGACCTGAACGGCAAGGAGCTGTGTGGGGAGAGGGTGATCGTGGAGCACACCAAGGGACCCCGGCGTGATGGAGGCTATGGTGGTGGTGGTGGAGGAGGAGGCGGTGGCGGCGGAGGCGGACGAAGCGGTAAGCCTTCAGTGGAGTGTTGTGTCTTTGTTTTTCATGAATATCGTTGATGCAAGGGAGGGTTCGTTTATTTACAGGGCACTGCTAATCTGGATTTCAAAGGGGGCAGATTTTTATGTCCTTGGTGACTAATGTGCACTCGGTTTACTATCCTGAAAGTTGATGCTTGTTGCAGGTGTTCATTCAATGCAAAGCCAGGATTTCTGGTTACGAACGGCCCAGGATCACGCAGCTCTAACTTGGCTCTCGTCTGGGATGTAAATTACCATGTTTTCAAATGCCACGCCTGCCCATCAACACATCCTTACCCCCCCCAGGTTTTCAATAGCCTGTTAAACACCAGGGTGTGTCTGGGTCAGGTCCACTGTAGGACCGCAGGGTGCAACAACTGATCAACAAGCGTCAGACTTCCTCATGGCCTGATTAAATCTGTGTGCACCTGAGCCACCAACGACCTGGAAAGATGTGCTACATGTGATTGTGTGCTGGGGAAATGGCTTTTACTGATGGAAGAGAATATACATGTCTTTATTTGAATATGTAAAATTACATTGATTGTTAAATATCTTTGTCATCTATTGATGTCTTATTCCATTTTTTATTTTACATAAAGTGATTGTCAATTTAAAGGTAAAGATTTAACAAAGAACCTCAATGTTTTAATTGAAAGAGTCCTTTGCTGACTGCCTGCCCCTATTGCTGGCCATGGTGTCCCCCCTTTCCAAGAGTGTGGTTTGACCATTCTGGGCCCCTGGGCAGACCAAAAAAGGGAGCCATTGTGAATGAAGACCGCTTTTCCCATTAGGCCCAGGCCGGGTGGTGAGGATGCCATGGGTTAGGAACAGATGTGGGTTCAGCTCTTATAGGTGCCTGAAAAAAAGAACATGTTTTGTAACAGTGAAATGTTTTAGATAGGATAGCTTAGAAACTTGCTTTAGTTCACCGTAAGTACTTCCTCAACCAGTTATGTTTTTTTTAATTATTACGTAGGATGTAGGTCTATACATTTTTACTCAAACTTAACAGCTATCATTTTGTTGCATAGGTTAAAGCTTTTAAAGACTTTTATCATTGATTAGGCTTTTTTAAGGATTTGCTGAATTATTTTTTTCCACCTTTTTCTTTTTCCCTTCTTTGTTCCCTTTTTTTTCCCAAATTAATATTGAAAACATTTTTTTTAGTGTGTAGCTTGGAGTTTAGTGTGAATGCGCCAGCTTTGTTTCCTTCTGGATCTCATTTCATTTGTCCCTCCCTTGTTACCTCTAAAGGTGGATATGGACGCTGGGGCAGAGACAGATACGGCCCACCAATAAGGACAGATTACCGGCTCATTGTAGAGAATCTATCCAGTCGCTGCAGCTGGCAGGACTTGAAGGTTTGTCACGCTTTCTCTTGCATAACAGCCTGTTAGACTCCAGCAGAGCATTCCTGGTCCTCACCTCCTCTTTGCACCCACGTCCTCACCTCCTCTTTGCACCCACGTCCTCCGCAGGACTACATGAGGCAGGCCGGGGAGGTGACTTACGCTGACACCCACAAGGGCCGCAGGAACGAGGGCGTGATCGAGTTCCGGCTCTACTCGGACATGAAGCGGGCCCTGGAGAAGCTGGACGGCACCGAGGTGAACGGCAGAAAGATCCGGCTCATCGAGGACCGCCCGGGAGCCAAGCGCCGGCGCTCGTATTCTCGCAGCCGCAGCCGCTCCAGGTGAGACGCTGCACAGCAGGGAGCTGTTGTTGTAGTTCACCAACCTGTCGCTGTCTGCTTTTACTAAAGGCTGCCATTCCCTCCCAGCAGGTCCCGCTCCAGGAGCCGCAGGTCTCGCAAGAGCCGCAGCCACAGCGAGAGCAGCAGCCGCAGCCGCTCCCGCTCCAGGTGAGGAGTCAGAGCCCAGCTAGCCTCAAACACAACAACTCTACAGCTCACTCTACAAACTCTACAACTCACTCTACAAACTCTATGAACAAACTCTAGATATGGATGTTTAACATGTGTCCGTCTTCTAAAAGCCACGGTGACCTCTGAGCCTTTTGGCATCTGCCCATTAAATCTCAGGGACACTGATATTGGCATTTAGTAGGCGGTTTGCTGTAAGATGAGAGCGGATGTTCCTATTAATACCTTTACAGGGCCGTATAATGCTCGGATGTGGATGCATGTAGCTGGTAGTGATGGCAGCAAATGGCCCAGTGTTCACAGCTGCTGAGCCACAACCTCTCTCTGAGGCGCCTACGGCGTCCTGAGCTTCTGTTGCACAACTCAAGAGATGGAGACTGATGGTTATCGGCATATTGCAACATTTTCAGAGAAGCCAAATGAAAAACCTTGCGGAATGAATATTCAATTCAATAATCACAGTGCAAAGTGTATAAAAACTGCATGTATAAGAAATGGTCAGCACAAAGAAATGTAACTTTGACATCATTGTGAAAGCTTTTGGAAAACATTTCCAGACGCTCGATTCTGCTGAGATGTTCCCAAACATAGCCATCATAGCTATCAAATTTAAGATGACAATTGAATGGAAATTGAAGCTCACATTCCAATTATGGCTGTACAATAGATTGTTGGTGCGAACATGTGTAATAGACATATTTCAAAGACAGTCTGGACTAGTGTTACTAAACTAGTGTTATCATGCACTAAGCTTTCATGCTCTGCATGTCAATACATTTGGCCAGTGAGAGGAGCCTTCCTGCCCTCAAGCCCAACCCCCAGTTTTTATGCAGCTTCTGAGTGGCTACTAAAGTAGCCCCCCCGACTCAACACTGACTGGTCATAGTGTTGTGGTCACAGACCTTGTTAATGTATCAGTGTTGTCTGACCGTTGGTTGCTCCCTCTGCCCACAGAGCCGCTTCCCGCTCCCGCAGCCGCTCCCGCAGCAAGAAGAACAAGAGCAAGGGCAAGAAGGAGGAGGAGGAGCGCAGCAGCGTCACCCAGAAGACCAAGGACCACAGCCGCAGCCGCAGCCCCAAGAGCAAAAAGACCAAGAAGGACGGAAAGAAGACCAAGAAGGATGACTCCCGCTCCAGGTCCCGCTCCAGGTCCCGCTCTCGCTCCGGGGTCAAGGACCGCTCCAGGAAGTCGGGCTCAGCGGGCCGCGAGCCGGCCAAGAGCGACGACGAGGGCGGCGAGGCCGAGAGGGCCTCGCGCTCCCGTTCCCGCTCCCGCTCGCCGGCCGAGTCCAAGTCCAGAGCCAGGTCTAAGTCCAAGTCCAAGTCCAAGTCCCGCTCCCCGTCACCCGCCAAAGCCCGCTCCCGCTCCCGGTCCGCCTCCCGCTCAGAGTCCCGCTCCAAGTCCCGCTCCCCGTCCCGCTCCCGCTCCCGCTCCCGGTCCTAGTTCGGAGTTTGGACTGTTTGTCAGGGCCCCGGCCCCCGGCCCCGCCTCCAGCCCCCCACTCACATTCCCCACCCCCCCTGGCACCAGCCCCGCCCCTCCCCCCAGTCTTTTGATAAATAGCTGTAGAAAACCAGGCACTCGACTCGATGTCCTTCACGCACATGCTACTCCGCGTCTCTTCACTTCTACTTTACGAGTCCTTTCATTAGAGTTGTCGTGTGGAGGAGTTTTTAAAATAACGGGGTGCGATCTCAGTTTTTTTAAGTTTCAGAGGATGGATTTTTCTCGTCTTAGCCTCTTTGTTTTTATTTTG
Organism: Karalla daura; assembly: GCA_029224185.1. Taxonomy (NCBI): domain Eukaryota; kingdom Metazoa; phylum Chordata; class Actinopteri; order Chaetodontiformes; family Leiognathidae; genus Karalla; species Karalla daura. The sequence goes on from CM055205.1 coordinate 18,445,782, forward strand.
TTTTCCAGTGAGTAGTAGACGCTTCCCGTTGTTGTCCAACGCTGGGTAGACGTATGTCGTAACATTGGCTTGCCATTTGTGAAATCCTTGTATCGTTTAATTTCAGATTAAAAGAAAAAAATGCCTGATCTACATTGGTCATCAGATTTGTTTTCTTTCTTTTTGTTTTGTTGATGAATGGCAGTTCCAAGTGTATGAGTGTCCTGTTGGAATATTTGACTTCAAATTAAAGCTGATGAACACACATCCATAAGCTTGGCAAGTTTGCATTGGGTTTCATCTATTTCTGTATTGTTAAGAGCATAAATGACAAAATGAGAGCTGGGATGCATCAGAACTTTGTCTTCAAGTAGAATGTGAGTGCTTCAAAGACATTTTGTCCCTCTTTTTAGGAGCATAAAGAATCAGGCTGAAGGCCAAACTGCAGAAATCTTATACTAAAATGCACAAAAGCATCTGAAACCTCCATTTAATCTTATCTATAGTGAAATCAGTGAATGGACAGTTGACACACACCTACCTAGAGGCAGTTATAGTCTCCAAAACACAAACATGATTGTTCCAGGACCCTGAGAGGAAACCTGGGTATGTGAGAGCATGCTGTTTCAGGACAGAAACTTAAACCTGAAGATTTCCATTTCGGGGAAAACCATAAAATCAAATTAAAACTCACCATTTGCTTTTCAATCGTTTAATACAAAAGTTGCATTAGGATGACATATCCACTGTGATCATGGGTTTAAGTGCACATTGTGGAGGTGTGCTGCTCCTTCCAGCAGATGGTCTGAGGAACCTTGATCCATCGTCCATGTAAATACAGTCATTTGATAGGATTCACTCGGTATAAAACACTTTAATTACAGATAAACAGTCATTGGCAGACGTATGTAACACAGTCCATCCCATCTCTACAACCATCACCTCCCTCCACTACATGTTTCTGTCTTCATCTATCTTCCATGGTCCAGTCCTTCACAGACGGAGGCTCCGCCCCCTCGCTCTGGGCGCGTGCAGCGCTCAGTCGTCGTCCTCCTCCTCCGAGGAGGAGCGCGTCACCCCGCCGCTGTCGTCGCGGTAACAGCGGGCCAGCAGGCGCAGCTGCTCCAGGGCCTCCTTGTACTCGGTGAGCTCGGGCCCCTGGGAGAGGAAGCTGGGGGCCACGCGGCGCAGGTCGAAGGCGCTGGCGCCCCGGTGCAGCTCCGACAGCCAGGAGCCCAGAGCGGGGCCGGACTGGAGCGAGGTCAGGACGGGCAGGGAGGAGAGGACGGGGGGCGGGGCTACAGACAGGAAGGAGGAGAGTCAGAGGAGAGGACGGGGCTGGTTCAGGAAGTGTCCAACCAACCCTCTAACAGTAGGTCTCATAGTGTTTATCATGTTAAACAAGGGCCCTGTAGTTGTTAGTTGTAGTTAGTGGTAGTTGCTGCTCAACTTTACTGTTAAACTACTGCACAGTGAAGTGAGTAAAGCCCCCACCTCCGGCCGCGGGCGGCTGGCTCTGCAGGAAGCCCTCAGCACAGAGCGACTGGCTGAAGATCTGAGGGAACGGTGGAGTCAGCTTGCAGGGATCGGACACCAACTGCAGGGCGCTGGCAGAGCCGAGGAAGAGGAAGAGGAAGAGGCAGGGTTAAGGTGAACCTGAGGGGCGGACTGAGCAGTGAACTCGTGACAGCTGGGGGTGGGGGGCACTCACAGAGGCGCTGTGGGGTAGAAGGACCTGACGTAGGACGCCAGGACGTCCTCCCCGCTGTGGAGGCTGTGCAGAGGAGTGGGAGGTTTGGTCCCAGGAGTCAGAGAGCTGAGGAGGAGGAGGAGGAGGAGGAGGAGGAGGAGGAGGAGGAGGAGGAGAGCATCTCAGTCACACATTCAACATGTCTTCCTGTTTAGCTCCTTGGAAACTTGATGTATTAGTGCATAAAAGTGGCTCAATGATCCTATAGAGATCATGATCCGGGTCACCCCCAGTCCCCCCCCTTCTCACCTGACCAGCCTCTGGCCCTTGAACCCTTTGAGCGTGGCCCACTGCCCGTAACACCGGCCGTCAGCGGCCTCTGCGCAGGCCGACAGCGGTTTCCAGGGCAACGCCTCGGCGCAGGCGCTCAGGGCGTCGGGCAGGGAGCTGCCGTACACCATGGGGAAGGGGACGGCCCCGTAGGCCGCCACCACCTGGGGGTCACGCCACAGGGTCAGACCCAGACACACCTCCTCTCTGAGAGACGAGAACACCAGGAGACGGCCTCACCTTCCTGCCCGACACGGCCAGCGTGTCTGCCACCTGCCACATGGGGACGCTGTTGCTCCTCAGCCGGTAGGGCAGCGTGAGGGCGTCCAGGGCCAGCGCCAGGACGGCACTGGAGTGGTACCACAGCGAGGGCTGCCACACGACGGGGGGCAGAGACGTGGCAGTGGTTAAAAGAGAAAAAAAGATGTTCAACATGTTCTGCTCTGAGGTCCTGGCCTTCTGAACACGTGTTTATACAACATATTAACCACTGAGATGACCCAGGAGAAGCTGTGGAAAGTTGAACTAAAATGAGGAAGTGTAGCATCTCTGGTTTGAATGTTCCTGTTTTGCGAGTCATAAAAGAAAAATTGAAAGGGGTAGCACTAGACGGGACAGCACTAGATGGGAGAATACGAGTTGGATAAGTATGTAAGTACGTTTAAGTAGGAAACAGGTCAGGAGTCGTACCCAGGGTTTACCCAGGAAAAACAAACAGAGCATAAGCTGTTCCTGTCTCTATTGCTATGTTCACATATGGTGAAATGATCTGATCTGATCCGAGCATGCATGACACATGGTAGCAGAGTGCTGGAAGCTCACATCGTAGGTGAGGTGGGGGAAGGTCACGGGGGAGGACGGCTGCCTGCCGAGCCCCCCACGCAGGGTCAGCGGGCAGAAGAAGGAGCTGTTGCTGGCCAGGTGGACCGTCCCTAAAGTGCAGTTCAGCTGGTGGTAGAGGTCCAACATGGGAGTCTGGGGGGGGCAGCAGAGACAACCTCTCACATGACAGCGAAGGGTTAAAAAAAAGAGAAGAAAGTCAGATGGTAGGTACTGGGGACTCACTGAGTTGGGGTGAGAGACGGGCGCCATCCCCCAGGTCAGGATGCCTCTGCCTCCGTACGAGTCCTGCAGCATCTCTGTGACCTTTGACCCCAGGCCGGCGAAGCCGTCGGCCAGGTCGCACAGAACCTGGAAGCCCTGAGGGGAGAACGGGATGCAGGAGAAGGTGTGAGGCGAGGCGTGTGGGGAAAAATCCTTTCAGATGCAAGAGAGATCGACGTTTCTGCCGTCTCATCACCTGCAGGTAATCACACTCCTCCACAAAGAAGTGCAGCTTGTCCTCCAGCTCCTCCAGCAGCGAGCCCTGCAGGAGGGTCTCTCCCTGGCCGAACGCCTCCAGTCGATGAGCCTCCCTGGATGGAGAGAGAGAGAGAGAGAGAGAGAGAGAGAGTGAGAGAGAGAGAGAGACACAGACAGACAGACAGACAGACAGACAAATGAGGCAAGAGTACAATGTGCTGCTGCAGATGATGCTGTGATGAGTGGGCCAGTCGTTACAAATCATTAGCTGCATTTTCAATGATGTGTGAACATGAGGCTCAGATTCAAGCAGACATCGTCATAGTGTGGTGTCAATCATGTGCCAGCAGCTTGCTCATGTGTGGGATTTGTTGGACTCCGTCTGTTTGTTTGTTTTATGTCTGGCAGAGTGTGACAAGCTGTGTGACCAGCTCGTTTTTTGAGTCGCTTTGAATCAGCACTCAGTGTAAAGCTGAACTGGAGTGAATGCAATCTGTCAGTTACACAGTGTGTTCCATAGGCAACAATAAGACGGTGCGACTCAACAACAAATATACGCAAAGCCTGACATCTAGTGGAGAAAAGCAGGACTGTTTAGCTCTAGTCAAAGGGACTTGTCTATATTTTATTTATGACTCACAAGCTGATGTACAGATCTTTTACGTGCTTCATCTTCCGTTGAACTGCCAAAGTGAACGACTTAATAATTCATTAATTAAGGGGTTAATGTGTATATACAATTTGTTGGAACAAGGTCTACATTTAGTTTCCAAGGAGACGCAGTGGTTGGGTGGTTAGCACTGTTGCCTCGCAGAGCAGAAAAAAGGGATCTAGGAGTCAAGTTTGCATGTTCTCCCTGTGTCTGTACAGGTTTTTACTCTGGTTTCCTCCCACAGACCAAAAACACGCATGTTTAGGTCTTTAGGTCAACCTGAAACTTGAGATGGTCTTACCCATCATGGTTGTACTGGTGGATGACAGAGATGGTGCGTGGGTGAAGGTGGATCCGGAGGAAGTCGGACCACACCTTCACGCTCCCCTCCAGCCTGTAGCGCCTCTGCACTCGAGTCAGCTGACTGTTCACGGTGTCCACAGCCATGGCGCCTGCCCATGGGAGAGGTCTCAGTGGCACAAAAAGACATCTAACTGACCAGGCAGAGTTTACACCGAGGTTTGTCTTACCAGAGCGCTGAGGCTGCGGACTGGAGTAAAAATCTGCTTCAGCCAAGATTTCCCCTCTCTGGAGAAAACAGTCAATCACAAGGCCTACAGTCACTACACAGAACAACAAAAGGCAAAGAAGCTTCTGGCTTAGGCTGTAAGTAAGAAGTAGTATAATTGTTGCATCTCAAAATCTGTTTGCTATCCATCAAGAAAACTGACCTCCAACTTGTCTAAATCTTCCAGAAAGGAGTTCGTTGCAGGAGGGGTTTCTTCATGCATCATGAGGCTTCCCTCCCTGCCAGACAAAGCAGGTTGTTACATCAGGACAGGTCTTATTCACTCTCATTCAGTCCATGTCTAAAAATGTAGCATTAATGGCTCATATACACACACATAGATAATAACGGTCATATAGAGGGTTTGTTTACACACCACGTGACAGCAGAGGTGTCTTTGCCAGGGTCATAGAGACTTCCCTCCTGCCGCAGTGTCCGTAGACTTCCTGTTATAGGCATTTTGGGCAGAGATGGTAATTTAAAATGCATCACACACATTCAGAAAAATTCCTCAATCCTTAATTCTTAAGCCTCCAAATCACCTTTGAGATCCATGGCGATGAGGCGAGGCGTGTGGGTGACGTGTCCGCCCAGAGTCTGTCCCTCACGAAACACCACATCACTCTGGACCTCGCCTGGCAGCGACTCCGGGTCGTACGACAGGGCAGCATCCTGCACACAGACAAACGTCCCAGTGACATCACAAGGCAGGTCAGACAGTGGATGGATGAATGAGTGACTAAAGAAATGTTTCAGACCTTATAGAGGCACAAGCAGACGAGCATTTATGTTGTTTTCACATCATAACGTCTATTTATACAGACAGTAAGGTGTCATATACACTGTATCTATATTTACATGCAATATCATATACACTGTTTCTAAATATACATACAGTGTCATATACACTGTATCTAAAACATACAGTATCATGTACTATATACCTCTATATACATAAAGTATCATAAACAGTGCATCTAAAAATACATACAGTCCCCATACAGTACCAACTGACTGAATTATGTACAGACAGCCTGTATACTTGTCAATATACTGCTATCCACTTTATTTATATACAAACCCGTTTTATATTACCTGCATTTTCAGAAGGAAACCTTTGGAAAGAGGGAGCAATACAGTGTCTATCTATCTATCTATCTATCTATCTATCTATCTATCTATCTATCTATCTATCTATCTATCTATCTATCTATCTTCTTTACAATCCCTGCTGATCTGTACGTTTGAGATTTGTTTAGGTTGTGTTTTTTTGTTACCTAGACCTTCGCTTTGTCTTTATTTGCACAAGTGCAATAAAGCCTTGAACGGAATCGCAGTTTCATGGCAGCAAAATAAATAGAACAATCCCAAGATTTATTGCTTATTAGCTTATTGCTTATTAGCTTCCCGTTGATTTGCTGTGATTTTACTTTGAAGACACCGGTTGATCTTAGTTGAAGGAAGCCTTTGTAAAGCTATTTATTGTTCTTGTGTCCACATTATTGCACATTCACCTGAACCAATCCTGCCAATGTGTTTACCTCATCTCAAATGAACTGCTGACACTTTAGTTAGCAACTGCAGCACCAGAAACCCTTCTGTCTACAGCTACTCTGAGCCTTGAATCCCTTTATAACATCTTAACCACATGTCATTTCCTCGTTTTGTTAACATGGCTGTAAGATGCACACTGACCGGCAGCCTCAGCTCAGAGCACAAAGTTTGTCAACACATGTGCAGCTAACGGCAGCTAGCCTAGCATTAGCTTCCAACTGCTACTACTCACCTGTAAGTTCCACCAGTGAGTCCCCACGAAGTTGGCGTAGTGTCCGAGCTGGAGAGTAATGACCTCTCTACACGGGTTACTCATCGTAGCAGGATTAACAAAGGGGTTTAGACATCACGTTATCGCTTTTCAACATGTTGGACATGTTCAGAGATGACAACACAAAACGGGGAGCAGCAAGTGCAGACTGCCGTGCTGTGATTGGCTGGAGGACGAGGATGGAGGAATGTGATTGGACAATCCAGTGACGTCACCGTAAGTATGGTTTCACGGTGCCATGGCTTCACGTGGTGCGTCTGTGACCAACGTTTAAAGTAAGATTTTGAAGCAAGTTTACATCATAATGAGGCTTTAAAGGTTAATTTAATTTTGATTTGATGTGGTGAGTGTGGATGAAATTCTTGAAAGATACATTTGAGAAAAGTATCTGACCTTACGTTCATACATATTGCTGTGTTTGGTTTTTCATGACCTAACAGAGTAATTACAGAACTGATCTGAGGTAGGTTCCCACATGATTTCAAACACAGGAGCTCCATAGAAGTCCCTGCAGATGTATATGGAGTTAGTTAGGAATAGAATATGAAAAATATTATCCCACTGGGGCAAGTTATTAACCTGCCTGCATAATATATTATATCGTGCACTTGTTATTGCAGGCTTGAGACCACAGGGCAATAGTTTGTCCTATCAACTTGTTCGCACAAATTATTGTGTCTTCACAGTTTTCAAATTCTATTTTATTTTATGATAGTGATACTTTTGCATGTACACAGCTCATATGATTGATGTGATATTAAAATATTTGTGTTGTAAACAATTTATAAAAGAAATTCTTCTGTGCGATTGTATAACTTTGCTAAGTCTTCATAAAGACTCCAGTGATTTATCTGGTGTTCCATACCCATGTAATGATGCTGGTCAGGTATCAAGCTTTATGACAACCCATATGATTATAATAGCATCCTTCAGTTATGCTAATGAAGTGAATTTGAGTTTGCAGTCAGATGAAATAGTTCATAATATTCATCCCAAAAAGTGAGAAACATTCCACACACATTGAGCAATATGTCTTTATTGAAGGGTCTTCAGAGACACATTTAGCTCAAGCTGGTTGTTTGCTTTGTAGCAGATTTTCTTATGAATGCTTTGAGATGTTATTAGTACAGGAGTGAAGGATAAACAGACAGCCCTTAATGTTTGATGACAGGGTTTACATGCTTTAGTTGAACATGGACATAAAAGGCTTGAACCAGTCGCTCAGCTCCTCCATCTTGTCCTCCACTGTTGAGCGCAGGTCTTCGGTGGTCTTCTCAAAGCGGATCTTGATGTCCTCGGCCGAGGTCTCGATCTTCTCCTTCATGGTCTCCACCTGGGTCCTCAGCAGGTCATTGAGGGTGGTGATCTTGGCCTGGGCGTTGGTACGGACCTGAGCAAAGTAAGGGTCGAAACGAACCCTCAGATCCTCAACGTTGTCAGCGGTGCGGGACTGGAGCTCCTCAAGGTAGTCAGCAACTTGTCTGAGAGAGGAAGAAGAAGAGTTTCAGCTGAGTGAGGATCAGTGGTATTCATTGATATCTCATTGTTACCGTTTGTTCACCCACGTCCACACCCAAGGGACTTCACTCACTTCTTGATTGCTTCGGTGTCCTTGGTGAGGCGTTTCTTCAGCTTGCGGTTGTAGGCGGAGACTCTGGCCCTGACGTCATCAGCGTTCTGCTCCATCATGGTCTGCAGCTCCTGGCTGTACTTGTCCATCTGATCCCTGGCCTCGCTCATGTGCCCACGCAGTTTGTCGCCCATCTTCTGCAGGTCGATGGCCATGCGCTCGGCAGCCTCCTGGGTGTAGGGAGCCAGCTTGGTCTCCAGGTCGTCTTTGTACATGGTCAGCTCGGACATGCTGTCCTGGATCAGGGTGCTGTTGTACGTTCAGAGATTTTGTTTTTGTGAAGCTTTTGAGAATGCATTCAATACTAAGGTCACAACAAACAGGATTAACTTTAAATTTTAAGTTGATGTTCAGTAGTTGAAAAACTTTTTTTATCTTCTTCCACAACTTCTTCAATGCAGGTTCTGTGAGATGTTAATAATTAATATAAAAGTGATCTCTTGGCCTGTTTATCTATTGCTTTATCAACAGATAAACATCTCATTTATTGTGCTTTACTCAATACTTCCTCCACTTTACTGTCTTATGTAAACACCATAGCATTCCATTAAAGTAGTGTCTTCAACACTAGGTCGAGAAATATGAGTGAAGTGATCATTTTCTGTGTTGGACCAAGATTAAAATGTCTCTCTGCGCTCGTTCACATAAGTTAAATGACTCACTCCAGTTCTCTGCTGATCTGAGAGCTCTTGATGTTGGTCACCATTTCATCGGCCCTCGTGCTCAGATCTGTGAAATAATCATTGAACTTGTCGACGGCAACCTCCCAGGAGGTCTTCTCCTCCTCTGCTTGCCAAGGAAAACTTCTTGCATGGCTGCCTGATTTGGACAAAGACAGTCATCTCAAACACGGGATAAAACAAAATAGAAAAGACTGAAGACAAAACTTCAGAGAAGTTGTGAAGCAAAGAAAAATCCACTAATGTCACCATGAGCAACGGCATGAACAAGGATAGTTTGGAAGAGAAGTTTGCAAAGAATTAATATGATAAAAAATGAGAAAAATACTCTACTCTCATAAGGGTTTTGTTTTTGTTTTTTTAACTGACCTGAGAGCAGAGCCAGCGCCACGATTACAGCAAAAACCTTCATGATGACAGAAGAGAGGACACCTGGAAAATCACATGACGAACAGGTTAAAAAGATGTCCATTCAGTTAAGAAGAAAGCTGCACATTTCACCTACTAGAGGTACTGAATGCGGACATTCCTTTAGCTCTGGTTCTCAACCCTGCAAGGTCCCCATCATTCGTATCAGAGAAGTGTGACTTACCTGGGTGATCCTGACCAGAGACGTCTGTGAGGCCGACTGAACACAACGCTCGGTATTTATGTGTTAGGGGTGACACCGATGTGATCCAATAAATGCCGCTGACCCTTGTCCGAACTGCATCGTTGTCATCTTTTATTGCTGTGTGCGTGCTATTTGGGCTCCACGTCGCGTACTGAAAGTACACACTGCAATATATCCGTGGGATATCTGATCAGAGGTTGCACAGATTTAAAGCCCCCGAATCACCTGTGGGACGCGTCAGTGTTGCCGGTCAAGCACCGATCGATCAATAAAATCTGGCCTTCTCCCCTCTTGCAGGACCCTTATCAGAAAAACCTGGGGATTCGACGCTCTGCTCGCCTGTCACAGCCACGACACTGGTGATAGCATGACGGGGAGGAGGCCAAAGGTCACCCTGGTATCGCACCCTTGTCCAGCTGATGTGGTTCAGAGTCTGCTTTAACAACCGCAGTCTGCGTTTATAAAACTTTTATAAGATGGGAAATCATCCAGTGAACTAGATCCGCACTGATCAGGGTAATCAATGAGTGACCTTTGCTTGTGGGATGGCCTTGAGGTTAAGGAATAAAGAAAACAGGCAATAACATCACTAGATATTAACATTTGGGTCATTCAAAAAGTTCAAAGAATCTTCAACATTTAGGCTGCTAAAATAGAAATAAAATACAGATGGAAATGAAACAAACTACTGCTTTGTTTTGTTGGGATCACAGGGCAGAAACGAACAGCTCTTTGTGCTTTTCTCTCAGCTCTGAATCACTCTGATTAATGAGATTAGTTTATTTGCTTCAAACTGCGCTGCCAGGCCTATGTAATAGTGCTGGGTTGAAGATGGGCCACAAACAGGAAGCAGATTGAAAACAAAAACCAACACTGAGATGCTGAGACAAAAACACATGAACACCACATGAAGAAAACACAAAGTCCTCGTCAATAATTTTTTCTGCCTGATTTATTTTAAATTCCTATGGTGATTGTTAAGCATTCAAAACAACAACTCTCGTGATCCTCTGGTATTTCCTCTGGCCACCATGCTGCCACAAAACCCACAGGCATTACGGGACACCAGTAACAGCAGTTCATCCTGCTCAAGTCTGTTTTCAACTCATCTGTTTTGCTCCCTATCTCACTTCAGATAATTGCTCACTAGGGGGCGATATAGTTTTAACTATCAAACATGCAATGCATTCACTAGATCAGTGAGCTAATGCTGTGATATCAGTGCTGTAAAGCTCTTTTATGTCTAACAAAACTTTTTTCAAGTTCGAAATAACCCTTCCGATTATGATTAACATTAACGAGTCTGCTCACATTCATTTAGATAAGAACTTTAGGAGGAGAAATCATTTTGCTAATCCCTCTTAAACCATTCAACAACACCAGTACATCACACATTACTCAGTTTGTGTGTTTCATTGGTTTTGTTATACATTTTATGTTTTGTGTTTCACCATCAAAACATCATAACATCCTCATTCCTGTATACATTTCAGACATTTGAATCATTATCATATTAAATATTTGTGCGATGTAAACCACACTGTCTGACAACTTCAGTCACACAGGTTCTGAATGACAATTATTAAGAATGTAATGTACTGTAAATAGATAATTATTGTTGATTATGTACGTATATAGCTTGTTCTAGTTTAAACATTCATATTCCTTTATTTTTATGTTCTTTTCTGTTTCAAAATAAAGTCCACTGCAATTACATTCCACTTCTTATACATTTGCACTTGACAAATGACAAAAAAATCTTGAATCACTTGCCATTTATATGTGTATTTGATCGCTATGAATGAATTTCACCTTCACTCCCATTAACGAGCGCAGTGTTCAGTTTTATCGGAGGGCGGGGCTTTATGTGTCAGACCACGCCCCCATCACAGGCCCCGCCCCGGCCGTTGTCTGCTCTCTCTCTCTCTCTCTCTCTCCCTCTCTCTCTCTCTCTGTCAGTGGAACCGCGTTGCTCTCCACCTCCAGCGGCCACAGCTCCGTCATGCCCCTCCGCCCGCAGACATGGGACGTACCCGCCGGGAGCGGCCTCTAACCACGGGATCTGCCGCTGTTTCTGTCCGGGCTTGGAGCTTCAGGAGCCGGGGAAACCTCTGAGCTCAGTCCCGCCGGTCACACCTGTCCTTTCTCTGCTCCAGCTGCAGCTGCTGCTCGCTGCTGCGTTCACGGACCCCCCCCCGCCCCTGACAGCGTCTTAATTGTCTTTCCTGCAGCCGAGGATGGAAACAGTGATGGAGAGGGAGTGCAGCGCACTGGGGGGGCTCTTCCAGACTGTCATAGGAGACATGAAGGTATTTATTTTATCATTTAAAATGTATAGCTCACCTGGTTTCTGATTCAAATCAATGAGATAATGAGGGGGGAAGACACCTGGGTGGGTGGGGTTTTATGTGTGTGTGTGTGTAAATCCTGTTGCACCAAAACAAGAAAAAACCAGAGCTTCCATTTCATTTATTAATTTGCTAATGATCCAGGAGGGGGAGGGCGGTGGGTGTGTTCAGGCTCCTCTTCTTTTTCCTCATCTCCATTATCACAGACAGTATCGGAGACCATTAGTTAGATATGGGTTTCTCCCATCTTCATGACGACTCAAAGTCACATTCACCCATTCATACACTGGTGACCGAGGCTACCATACCTAACCATAACCAGCTTTAAACATCCATACACACACACACACACACACACGCACACACACACACTGATGACACAGCATCAGTGTGTGAGTGTGTGCCCAAGGCTCATCCAATACAAGGAAAACAGTGCTGCCTCAGTCATTGTAGAGCAGTGCTGCATCTCAAAGGCTGTGATTAAGCCCCCCCCCCCCCCCTTCATTAACTGAGGTTTCTCATTTAATGAAAGCCAGGACCTGCAGGAGCTGCAGAAATGAATGAAATCATCCTTGAATTGGACTGGACTTGTTGACTTGAGATCAGGGGTTAAACATAACATAGTTGCAGATTCTAACACCACCTACATTTTTCTGATCTTCCTCTTCTTTTCTTTGTTTGACAGATGAATCATTTTTCTGTGTCAGCTCCTAACAAGCTGTTAGGAGACGTCACTAAGCGTTGGATGTTTTACACCTCTCTACCTTTGATCAATCAGGAAAATGACTGGAAGATATATTGAGTTGTGTAGAGTGAAAAACACACACACACACATACATACAGGTCTGTCTCTATGTTTTGGTGACAACTGCTGTGAGTTCATCATCTCTAAATCATCAATGAGGATTCATCAATACACGTGATGATCACTTATTGATCATTTCTGTTAATTTAGTCAGTGGCTGGTGTTGTTTATGTCTTCCCAATGATCGTTTGTATTTACACACATATTTTCTTAAGAGCAGGTGTAACCGTTTTCCTATTGTGTGTGTGTGTGTGTGTGTGAGAGTGTATTGTATAAAAATTAACCTGTAGTGTCCTCAGGCAAAACGGTACGTGTATGAGCTGTGTGGACACACACACACACACACACACACACACACACACACACATACATACCTACACCTGTTTCCGTGGTGATGTTAGAGCAGACAGGTGGTTTCTAACAGGTGTAGTGTGTTTGGTTCACAAATGGAGGTCTGGAGACATGCCACACCCTCTACCTCCTCTTCTACGACCTCTTCCTCTTCCTTCTGACTCCTACACCCTCCTCTTCCTCCTGTCATCTTCTCTTCCCCTGCAGCAGGGCCCCAACCCTCTTGCCCTCCCCCTCATCCTCCTCTTCCTCGGGGCTGTTTTCCCTTCCTACCTGCTCCTCTTCTCCACCCTCGTCTCCTCCCTTCTGTGATACTGTCATGAGGCCTTTTTGTCATTCTTCCTCCCCCTCTCTCTCCTCTCTTCTCTTTCCCTGAATCTCGTCACTTACCTGTGGTTAAAACGTGCTCCTGATGATGCTCGTCGATGGTTCTGATTGTGCTCACAAACATGGCCGCCGCAGCTTCGAGTGAGGCTGCAGCTCAGATGGGAACAGACAGAAAAAAAACAAGCTTTTGGGACTTAATAGACTGGTTGCTGGTTCAATCTATCACAAGTCACCATTATTAACTTGTTATGGGATATATGTGTTAAATCTTAATCCACAACCTAACAAGCTGGCATCTGTGTGTGTGTGTGTGTGTGTGTGTGTGCATTCTTGATAATGGAGGAAATGTCACTCTGTGTTTTACAGTCTTACTCACTGATGTGTTTTTAATTAGTTTAATTAGTTTATAAGCAGCAGTATGCCTCTGTGGCACTGTGGAAGAGGAGATATCAGTGTTCATTACACACGCACACGCACACACACACACACACACACACACACACGCACACGCTAAACTTCCTCAGGGCAAAAAACAAAATAAGTGTGATTCATTTTGTCATCTGTAAACACTGCTGAATAATTGAGATGAAATGAAACGCCCCTCGCTACAGTGTTGTATTGTATCAGCTGGGCAGACGGCCAGACGCAGGTTTTCCCTGTGTTGGTGTGAACATGTGTGTGTGTGTGTGTGTGTGTGTGTGTGTAGGCGGAGAGAGATTTCACTGTGTCACTGTGGAAGAGAAGACTCCACTCTGCTGCCTCTGGTTGTGTTTTACATGTGCAGCTTTTGTCTCAGAATGATCTTAATTCATCTTGGGAATTCAGTTGTGTTGATAGAAGACAAACAAAAAAGGCAAATGGGTGTCTTAAGAAGACCTTGTAAGATTAGAAACAACACTTGAATTACATATAAACAGATGTACATTAGGTCCTTAAATATTGCCACATGCCTTTAATACATTTCTGATACTGAAATGAAAGAAAAAGACACAAAAAGGCTAAATTGCGTTTGCATGGCTACGCTCAGGTAGGCAGGTGAAGGCAGCGTTTGTGCTAACTAGCTGCTAAACTCATTATCATTTGAGTGAGTGGCGTGCAAGACAGCCAATATGGGTAAAGCCTATATGTGGTTGCCAGATAAGCATGAAATGGATCCACACCTAAAATAGAATCATAAGAGCTATGAGAGCAGCTTCTATGTTAATGCTACTTTCAACCGTTCTACACCTCCTTTAATGCAGCCAAAACCTTAGATCAACATGGAGCCCAACCATTGTAAAAGTTGTAGCTTCTTTTCTGTTGCTCGTCACTTTTTGACCCCGTTTCGTATTCAAACTTTGAGGGATTTTTCAAGTCACAGAAACTTTCAACAAAGCGTCTGCGGAGAAACGCCTGGCAGGAGACGTGCCGAGTTACTACCAGTGCTAGACTCTCTTTGAAACCAGGCTTTTATTTGCCTGCCAGCGTTATTTCCACATAGACAGTTTGTCAGGCCTTCACCGGAGTGATCGAGTAGAACTGCTGCAAACTTCACGTCGCTCCGCCGAGATCTCAGCGCGCTTCATTAGACTCAGACCTTCCTCATCAAATATGCATTTCTCCTCCTCGCTCTGTGGTAAATCCGCGTGTGTTCACATAAACGTGTTTGTGCCCTTCATCATCCGCATCATTGTGCGGCTCAAATTGAAGCAGACACATTACTGTTGATCCATTTAAGTGGAACCGATCTTGGTGTGTTTTTTTTCTCCCCCTGGAGGAGAGACCGGCTCATCTTCTTCTTCTTCTGCTGTGAGCTGCAGCTCAGCCGGCTTCACACGAGCCTTTGAACTTGCTTTTATGGTGTTTTCTCCTTTTTTTTTTAAAAAACAAAAAATCAACTCCGAACTGCAGGTTTGATGCCGTTTCTCTGGCTTCAGAGGGAGTCCAGGTTAACATCTGTAAACAGGCTCGAAAACATGAAGCAAACGGTGATCCCAACAGAGTAGAATTTCATCCCAGATAAAACAAAAAACGAAATAAAAAGGGAAGGTTTCAGGAAGATTCGGTGCTTGGTTAGTGGTTGAAATTGTTGTTCTAAACAGGGGTTGGTTTGGTGGAGAGCTGCTCAGCTGAATCTGTCAGTCTGGTCTGCCTCATTGATCCTTAATGTGACTGAGGTTTGTGCAAGTCAGAATCTATGGCTCCAGTATCGACAGTCCAACTGTGCCGGGTATTGATAAATCCATGCTAGTGTCTGCCCCCCCCCCCACCCCTTGTCCCGACTTTTCAGTTTTCTGTCTATAACGTTCTCCACAAGGTTGTTCGATTCTGTACAAATATGCAAATTTGCTTTATCCACTCTATAGAGTTGTGTCAAGGAGAGGATCGTAGAAAAACAATGATGCCTCTGGTATTAGCACAGTATTCCCTGTATTTCTCTGATGGATTTGTAGATTTTCTTTTTTTCTTTCCTACTTAATTTATTCAGTTCCGTTTTAATCTGTTCTATTCTGTTTGTTTTCTTCTTCTTTTAATCTGTTCTATTGTCTTCTACTTGTTGTTCTAATCAGATCCATTTTATTTTACTCATCTAATCTATTGTGTTCTATTCTATTCTGCTCTGCTCTATTCTTTTCTATTTTGTCCTGCTCTACTCTTTGTTCTATTCTATTCTATTCTATTCTGTATGGTTGAAGCAAAAAGATGTTAGGGGAAGGATCAGGGGCCTCAGATTAAATCACATGTGGAGAGACATATTTTATTGCTTTTACTATATATATATATATATGTGTGTGTGTGTGTGTGTGTGTGTGTGAGAGTCAGTGCCACTTATCTGTAAATGACAAATGGAGATGTGAGAGATGCGGACCACTAGGATGTGGTTCCAGTGGTTGGAGGGTTTCAGATGCTGCAACTATTAATCAGTGAAATGATTAGCTGACAACCAGTAATTGCTATCACTGTTAGGTTTCGATGATTCGTTAATTCATTCACAGCATTTTGTGTGAAACGAAAAAAGCCAACGCCCTAATCTGGGAGATTCCTGCCTCTTAATGGTAAATAGGTTGTTTCCTCTGTGCCAGTCAAACCATCACCTGAGGAAATCTGCTGACGTCATTCCGAGCTTTGGGAAAACAAAGATAGATCAGTGACAGTGATGATCCCATCGTCCTCGTCGAGGCCGAGGCGAATACTCGGTGGGGAACGGCTCAGGAAAACACGCTGAAGTTTGAGGAATCAGATCTGTGTTGGAGATAAAGGAGAACAGGGACCAAAACCTGAGCTCAGGCTCTGAGAGGCAGAGGCAGAGCAGAGGGTTTCTGAAGGACCCGCAGGATGCTGCTGCTGCTGCTGCCTCCGGTTGTTGCCACGGTGACAATTTATGTCCTCGGTGACTGATTGATGCAGAGAGAGAGAGAGAGAGAGAGAGGAAAAGAGAGAGAGAGGGAGAGAGTGTATAATGAGAAGTGGGTATACAGTATGTGTATATACAGTGCAATAAAAAGGAGATGATTAATGAGCGGGGAGCAGGAAGATTAAATGACAGCATGTGAGGGGGAAATATGGGAGAGGAGTGTGTGTGTGTGGAAGATGGAGTAAAAAGAAAAGCAAAAGAAAAATCTGATTCAAAAAACTTCATTTCTCCCCTAGGTACAATTTAACACACCTCAACACAGGAGCGAGAATTAGACAATAAAGAAAGATACTGACTCACATGATGAATGAGTGTTTAGCACTGTCACTACACAGCTAGAAGGAATAGGGTTTGACTCTGTATCTGCCTGGGTTTCTGTGGGTACTCTCCCCACAGTCCAACTACATACATGTTTAGGTGGACTGGAGGCTCTACATTGCCCCTGTGAGTGTGTGTGTGTGTGTGCGTGTGTGTGTCCTGGGATGGACTGGACTCCCTTGCCCTCACCCTATGTGAGCTGGAGATCGGCTCCAACAGAGAACCATAAAACTGTTAAGGTACAAAGCGGGCTAGATGATGGATGGACTGATGGGCGATGCTGAACTGTGCACTGCATACAGATTTACATCGAGCATAAAGTGACATGGATGAGAACTCAGCTTCGACTTGAGTGCGAGAAATAAATCAGATAAAGGATCAACATGTTCGGGCAGGATTCACTCGAGGTGTGAATTGGGGTAGAGGCGACATAGACCGGATGATGATGGCACAGAATCCATTTGGGAGTGTCGTTTTTAAACCACCAATCTGAGCTGAATGTGAAAGAGAGAAACAAAGAAAGCAAATGTGTGACAGAAAAAATATGTGTGTGTGTTTGGGTGAGGATGCATGCACGTGTGACTCTCCCCTCCCCTCTCATCTCTCTCTCTCCCTCCCTCCCTCCCTCTCTCTCTCTCTCTCTCTCTCTCTCTCTCTCTCTGTGCCTCTGTGTCTGAAGCCCCTCTGCAGCTGCAGCGTTGCCGCGGCAACGGTAGCCAGGCGATGACGCCGGGCATCATCAGAACCGAGGCTGAGTCTCACATTGGCACACAGAGAGAGAGAGAGAGAGAGAGAGAGAGAGAGAGAGAGAGAGAGAGAGAGAGAGAGAGAGGGAGAGAGACTTCAAAACGCTGCTCTATCAGCCTCTTATCTCTGTCCCAGCAGCGGTGGCGCGTGGGGATGTTTTACAACATCAGAGTTCGTGTCAGTGATAGTGTAAAGTGATAACAGTCCGCGCAGACTAGAGCAGGGTTCCCACACATCCTGGAAAACCTGGAAAATGTTTCTCAATTTCTTAAGCTTGGAAAAACGCACGGCTATATGCAGTCCTTTAAATCACAATTCTGGGGGGCGAGACAGGAAAAAACATGAAAGCAGTATGGGTGAATGTGTGAAAATTGCACATCTCCAAAGCGTGGGGTTTTGGTGGGGGGTTTTCCTGAAAAAAATGATTTCAGGGGGGGAAAAAAAAGAGAGCGAGACCTGTGCCGTCCATAAAGTGACACAATCCACAGACATGAGTGATGTGATGCGAGATCCCCGAGGCTCGAGCGGCGCTTTAGAAAGGGCCGTGTTAGAAACCGTCCGAGTCAAGCCGTTACACGTGTAATTACTGAGGATGATCCCGAGCTGTGAGGGAGTGTAAACCGTGGGAAGTATCAACACGAAATAAGCCGCATGAGACGTCCACGTACCTTTAGCAACCTAGGGAACTGTTTTTGTGTGTGTGTGTGTGTGTGGAGAGGGATTTTTCAGAACCACAATGGTTTTTTTTTTTACGATTTACACAGAATGTGCACGCCCTCACTCTCACACACACAAAAGCCATTTGAGGGTGTGTTTTTTTTAAGGATTACCGAGCCCCTTTTTATTCCCTTGCATACGGGTATAAAGAGTTTAAATAGTCGACACAGTTTTGGGTTTGAGTGTTTAAGTGTGTCAGAGGATGCCTCAGATGTGTCGCTGCAGCAGAACAGCCCCGCCCGGCCCCCGAAACATCAGGGGGACTCCTGCTGACATTTTATAGAGGCGTATCCCAGCTCTAGCTCCCTCTGTGTGTGTGTGTGTGTGTGTATGTGTGTGTGTGTGTGAGACTGCAGAGCTCTGCCTCCTGTCTTTGTGTTCTGCCTGTGTTGAATACAGTCTGTAGCTGGTAACTGTATCTGTGTGCCTGTCGGGGGCTGGGTTCAGGGTGGGATGTTGGATCAGTGGTATTGACCTGTCTCCACGGCTGTGTTGGATACTCGTCTTTAATCTATGTTGATGTCTGCCTGACTCTCTCTCTCTCTCTCTCTCTCTCTCTCTCTCTCTCTCTCTTTCTCTCTCTGTCTCTCTGTCTCTCTGTCTTCATGTCACATTGTGACACAAATTCACCTGTTGTGTTTTACCTACACTTCAATGTCCGAAATCTATACCTGAATGAGGATGTGACGATGTTTTTGCATCTGCCAGATATAGACAATACTGTACATACTTGGACCCAACATGCAAGGTTGAGGTTAAGAGTTGAGGTGTTTTTTCATTGTAGGTCACCATGAATTCCTGTTTTATTCCCTGATTTCATCTGTTAATCCAGTAGTTGAGATGTATATATGACTATGATAATACATATGACGTTGTTTGTATGTTTTTTTTTACCAAAATGAAACTGCTTGTTTGAATATTTTCCTGGAACATTTCATCGTTTTGACGTCTTTTTCCCCCGCTCCTTCTCTCTCCAGGGCAGTTACCCAGTGTGGGATGATTTCATCAGCAAGGCCAGCAAGCTACAGTCACAACTCAGGTAACACACACACACACACACACACACACACACACACACACACACACACACACACACACAGGCAGGGTTTCCAGAATGTGTGAGTAGATGGAGGTGGCCACTCAGTTCCTGTCTTGTGAATTTGGCAAATCTCCTGCTTTGTGTAAAAGCAGACGTTGTGATTTGTTGGAGAACGCAGCAGGAACCAATGAGATGAAGCTACAAAATCATTGCAATGCCCTGATTCATTCTCACTCATGTTTTTCTGATACGTGTGTCCAAACCAGCACGTTTTCATTTCTCACTATGTTAAAGTAGATCAATATGCACGGGTAGCACATCCAAACATATGTGTGTGTGTGTGTGTGTGTATGTAACTGCAGCTCATGAAAATCCAATCTATGCCTAAGTGTTTAAATGTCAGGCTCACCTCTCCTGCTCTGTCGCATTATCCCCCTTCTCTCTTTCACAGACACACACACACACACACACACACACCTCTGAAGGTCACGCACACCCAAATATGTACATACAAACTGCACACACACACTCAAACATTTATTCATCATGGGTAACACTTTCACTCTCTTCTTGTACGCACTCAAACACACACACACTCCTTCTCTCCTCCCAGCCATTAACCGCCCACCATCATCCACCTCCACACGCACACACACACACACACACACATACACACACACACACACACACACACACACACACACACACACACACACACACACACACAACTCAATTAACCTTCTGCGGCTGGCAGAGATTAATGATGCCACCATAAAGTCGTTATCTGTGCGATGGATCAGCGGCTGCCTCCGGAGACTCTGCACCGGAGCAGAGGTCACCGGGGGTCGCAGCTGATTACAAACACTGCACCTTCGTCCTCCTCTTCCTCTTCCTCTTCCTCACGTCACACATGGTGTTTTTACTCCTGTGTGTATATATGTTTAGACTGATGAAGAGCAGGAGTAATCGCAGCATGTCTTGTAACGCTATAACATACAGGTATGTTTTAAAAGAGACCCAGGGCCCATTCACATGGATACATATTGATGATTTCTTTTTCTTGGTTTTGGTGTTTTGGTGTTTTCTCCTCATGGAGATGCTGTTTTGGGGGTGTGAATGCCATATTTTTGAAACTGGGTCCCAGGATATGGAAAATCTGAAATCACTGGCACAATCACAGTGTATTAGGAGTAGATCAAGATCTGATGATGTCATAGCCCCGCCTCTCCAACTGTTAACCCTAGCAACCCTAGCAACCCTAGCAACCGCAACCAGAACCCTAGCAACAACAATGGCGGACTTTATATGTAGTAATGTGGCAGTATCATAGTGCCACACACAGATATGGGATATGTACCACAGTGGTTTTAACTTTTTAAAACAAACACCTTAACAAAAAGATTGTTCTGGTATTTTCTACGCTTTTATGGGCACACACCAGTGATGGGGCTGGTATGGTCTGTCTGTCTGCCTGTCTATCTATCTATCTAACTGGCTTTTCTTTCTCTCTCTCTCTCTCTCTCTCTGTTGCTCTCTTTCTATTTGCATTGATTCCATAATGCTGCTTTGTTTATATTCAACCCCTGCTCTGTTTTGTCTCCCAGGACGACCGTCGTCGCGGTAGCGGCCTTCCTGGATGCCTTTCAGAAGGTTGCCGACCTTGCAACCAACAGCCGAGGTATGTGTGTACGCGCGTGTGTGTGTGTGTGTGTGTGTGTGTGTGTGTGTGTGTGTGTGTGTGTGTGTGGAGGTTCCCCGCCCATCCCTGTCTCTTGATTTTCTTTCTATTCTTTCTTCTTATGGACATGGCTGGACTCACGCAGCGCTGGCTGTCATTAGCTGTGGTTGTGCCATAACATATTGTTATAGAACAGTTCCTATCATGACGACAGACCTCGATCCAGTTTTCTTTTTTCAGGTGAAAAAAAGAAATACATAGAATGAACCATTATATTGAATAGTCTGTGAGGGCAAAGAGTGAGTGTAACCTCCCACTTAGGAACAGTTTACGAAAGGCAGGAAAAAGGCAGTTTGCACGTTTTCTATCGATTTGTACTTTTTAGTCATTGGCGAGCGATCAGAGGTGGCCGTCTTCCCAATCACCGGACCGGAATGTCGATAAAGTTTGCTTCCTGAATCAATCCAGTGGAGCAGGAAGCCTTGACCTACAACTGGCTGTGTGTGTGTGTGTGTGTGTGTGTGTGTGTGTGTGTGTGTGTGTGTGTGTGTGTGTGTGTGTGTGTGTGTGTTTTCTGTGCTTGGGTCACACTGTTGTTCAGTTTTCATCTCCATGGCAACTCGAGCTGCCGTCGATTCTTCTGTGAATTATTTTCTTGATTCATTGATAAACCTAGTTGCAATATACTTATTATGATATTTATTTAAATGGACATCTTTTTACTTATTCTACCTCCTTAGTGCGTATACTGGAACTGATTTGATTGTTTCTGAATGAATGTATGCCGTAATGTGTAAATGATGCATATAATTTTATCCATTATTTATTCATGAATCTTTAAAACATGCTTTTTTTGCAATGACCAGTGATGTGTCTTATCTAGTTTGCACGCTAAGTCTCGGAAAGTATGGTGAAAAACATGGACTTCATCCATTTTTTCAGAAAGGCAATTTTCTTGACCAGCTTTCAAATTCAATTAATTCATTTAATTAATTTATGAAGCGGAAATGAGAGATTTTGTCTTATTTCTGAAAAATCCTGAATGAATTAGTTGTTTCAGCTATTAACCGTAACTAGTGGGATCAGATGTTTTTGGATCTTGGAAAGTTTTGTCTTCTGGAGTTGGCTGTGTGTGTGTGTGTGTGTGTGTGTGTGTGTGTGTGTGTGTGTGTGTGTGTGTGTGTGTGTGTGTGTGTGTGTGTGTGTGTGTGTGTGTGTGTGTGTGTGTGTGTGTGTGTGTGTCAGTGTAGGCTGGTCTAACGTCCTGTTGGGGCAACTTGCTGTCACACTGACAACAGAGGAAACAATCAGTCAATGGCTGTGATGATTCTGAGGCCCTGGGTCATGGCCACTCTGTAATTGACTCTGTGTGTGTGTGTGTGTGTGTGATGACTTTGCTGTTGCACCTGGGGCAGTGTGTAGAATCACAGGTTTCTTTCAGCGGCTGCTGTGACAAATTAGAGGTCTGTGAGGGTTTTTTTCTGCCCGTTAGAGGAAGTTTTTCGAGGAAGTGCTCCTTCATTTGGGATTTGTTGGAATCTGCAGTTTGTCTCCACGCCAGAGACTTCAGTCCAGACCTGCTCTATACGTTGAAAGTCAATGTGAATTGGTTGACTTGGTCATATAAATTGTGCTGAGAGATGTTAGCTTTATTGGCCCTGCTTCTACACCGATCACTGGATTAGTTACAGTACAACCTGTCCAAAGATCTCGAGTTACGCCAGCACAGTACGTTCTCTTCACCGGTGAACTCGTTTCAACTTTTTCGTTACTTTTGGCAAGTGATACGTCCCAATCCTGAAGGCGAGGAGGGGGGGGTTTCCAAGATCAGGAAAACCTCACACGTAATTCATTTTCTTTCATCTCCTCTGCATTTCAATAGTGAAATTCTGGAGATTTGTGTCTCCTCGGGCCGCTAAAGACGTGTCAAACCGAACGATCTGAGAGGGTAAATCAAGTCTTGGACAAAAAGTTTTTGAGAATACCTTGGTTCACCCGGCTCAACATTTTTTTTTTCGTGATGGTAAACCAAGCTTTCTGATATAAAAAGGGAACATTGTAGACAGATGTGAAGCTCCTTCGACCTGCAGGCGGAGAATCATATCTGACAGATGTGTTGAATTATTGAATTCCTATTGAGTTCCTCACAGTGCTGCAGTTCCCTCGTTCAGCTCCATCCTGGAACATTTCTCTAGGGATGGAGGGACTCAGGGGAGGCGGTACTGCCGGGAAAAGAAATGTGTGTGTGTGTCTGTGTTTGGGGTGGGGGTGAAATTTTGGGCCAAAATGCTAGATTAGATATAGCGGGGTGGGTGGGGGGATGGTTTGAGAGGAGGAGGAGAGAGCAGGTAGAGGAGGAAGACAGAGGGCAGATGGCGATGGGGAGAGGAAAAGATGGATGGAGGGGTGGAAGGGTGGAGGAGGGAGAAGAGGAGGCGGAGGAGGAGGAGGCTGTCATGTCCAGCCGGCTGCTGCCGGTGCTCATGGCAACAAGATGGAAATCACTGCAGGATTCACTCTGCGCACAAGAGCCTGTATTATCTCATCTCATCTTATCTCGTATTATCTTATCTCAAATTCTGTTTTTCTCCGCCGGTTTATTCCCATTTCCCCGTACTTCTCTTGCCTGGTGCTCGGCTGCTATAAATAAAAGACAAAGGGGAATGGGAATATTTTGCGGATGACTTTCAATGTGGAAAAAAAAAATCTGCCTGCAGGGTTGGAATACACATTGTGGAAAGCTGCTCCTCCAGTGTTTCTACTCAGCATGTTTGTACAGACTGATCACAGTAGAATCATAGATAGAGAAACCTGCTTTGCATTATAGCTAAGTGAAACTGTGCCAATAAATCAGATTTCTTCTGAGGGTAAAAATCCACCAGCTGCATTTTTTAGGACTGTTTTTGAGAACATCTCTTGAAATCTTAACATCCAGTGATTGTTTTAACATGCAGAACAGAAGTCAGATAAAACTTCAAGTCAAACTGTCAAATAAGCAAATTACCACACCCAGAGAAAGAGCATCTCTGAATCATTCTGTCACGTAAACAACACGCGCTGAAGGCAGAGCAGGCCCACGTGGAGTTCAGCCTCCATTTATGATGACGGGCGGACGCTGATTGATTGACGTTTCATGCAAACCCACAACAACAACGACAACAATAACATTATGGAGATGAGACACAGTGGGCGCCCTCCTCCCTACCTGTTATATTGTGTGTGTGTGTGTGTGTGTGTGTGTTGGTCCGTGGTTACCGTGGCAACCTGCTGCCTGGGAGGATTCCGTCCTTAAAGGGCCGGCGAGCACCGCGAATCTGCAGAGGCCAATGTCAGTGTGTCAACACCTGGTAACTGGGTCAGGAAAAGGAGGAGGAGGAAGAGGAGGAGGAAGAGGAAGAGGAGGTGCAGCAGGTGATCTTTTAAAAGAGACGTAGAATGAAAAAAAAACAAAACGCTTTGACCTTGACTCTGGTCAATATCAGTAGTCTATTCCTGGCCAAAGGTGTATGGCAGATCCAAAAAAAAAAGTCTCAGTCACATTCAGTTTTCTACATTCAGTTTTCTACATTCAGTTTTCTACATTTTCTGAACAGAAATCAGAAAATATTCAAGTTCAGGAAGCATTTCTCCACAAAAAAAATCTTAAACTTCTTCTCAAATTTTGATTCAAATGCTCAAATTGACTCGTCAATTATTAAAATAGTTGTTTATTTTATTAGTCGATGAATAGTCGATAAATTGATCAGGTATTGCACCTCTGTTTCTGCAAATATCTGCCTCCATTCAGGTATGCAAGTAGTTGCATCAAAGCTCCAGTTATGAGTTGCTAAGGTCTGGTTTAGCAAGGCATGTTAAGTCATGTGATCGAATGAGCATATAATGAGTCAATGCAGAACGAGTCTGTAATGTAGCCACACCTAAAAGAAGGATTATAAAGGGGCTTGTAAAATAGCATCTGAGGCATTTCTGATTAAACCAGTGATCCATAGCCTCTATGTTAACACCAGAGAACAATAATAAATACTAGGTCACCTTTCATGTCAGAGTCTGCAGTTTCATTGTCAGCTCCTTGTCACTGGTTGGCGGGATCGCAGCATGTAGGACGGCTCTTCTGGCATCTTTCAGTGTGAACAAACCTGTAAAATGTTGTAGAACATGGAAATACAACAATTTCACAAAGCCTCTGAGCGGTCTAAGCTCTGAACTGTGTCATTTCACCTTGAGAAGACTGTCTCAGTAAACATCACCTCCTCTCCTAACGTTGACTAGCACACGTGCACCCCGCACAGCCCTCCTTCCACCTGCTCCTCCTTCTGCTATCTCCTCTTATCTGGTGCTGAAAGTCGCCTTGGATGAAAGCGCCAGCTTAAACGACTAAATGTAAACATCTGGAGCGCCTGAGCAGGACCTTGAACCCGGCTCCTCCAGATGAGGAAGACGAGGCTGTCACTGCCAACGGCACTAAGCCTGAGAGGAACCTGCACAGTCTCCGCTCAGCGCGGTGTTTTCACAGCCTTCGTATCGCATCAGTGGACTTAACGCCGGCCGTAAAAAAAAAAAAAAACATGCCGTGGTCGCTTGTGAGCCACAAAAACCTCGAGGCCAGATGTTTTTCGGTTTAAATGCTCCCAGCTCGCTGTGGCTGTGGAGCTGCAACATCGAACCTCCCGCTGGTTTTACTGGGGCTCCTGCTGAGGACTTATATGACGTATATACTGTATTATTATTATTATTATTATTATTATTATTGTGTGGGTTAGGGTTAGGGTGAATGTGATGTTATCTTGTGTAGTTTTATCTTATTTCAGTGTATCTTAGCTTGGCTTAGCTAAGTTTAGTTTAGCTTAGCTTAGTTTATCTTAGTTTAACTTACCTTAGCTTACTTTATCTTATCTTGTCTTGTCATCCTGAGCTCAGGATGGCATCAATACCTGCACAAGAACCACAATGACAACTGTTATCAGTTAATTTAATATATTTCTAAGAAACAAAGACAAGTCTTTTATCAGCTGACGACAAGGAGTGGAGAAAACAAGGTATTCCAGAGCTTCATCATGACCTCTGTGAATCAGAGATCAATATTTTTCTGACATTTTATTCAAAACAAGACACATGAAACAGCACAACACGGTTTCAAGGAGTTCTGCTCTCAGACAAACACAGATCGTTTGACCTGTTGGATGAGCGCTCGTCGAATCACACAGCGATGTGACTCCCTGTGGATGCTGCAGCAGTCAGTATCTGCAGAGTGTGTGTGTGTGTGCGTGTGCGTGTGTGTGCGTGCTCACAGATGGCCTCCTTTGGCAGCTCGTCGTTTAATGATATCAGCTCAGTGGCAGGTGCGTGATGTCATATCTGCAGTGTCCACACGTCAGCACTTTGTTTTAATTTGAATTATTTATTTATTTCTACAGTTTGGATGAAGGTCAGAGGAGGCTCGCTGACAGAACACACTCTTTAGAGATGTCGGCAACTGCGGAGAAACAGAGAGACTTCAGTGTGCTCCGGTTTCCTCCCGCATTAAAACAGATGATAATGTTTGATTCTGAAGGTTAAAATCCGAAGAGTTGTGCAGAGACGAGGGATCAGAAGCCACGACGCGCTATTGATACTTCACTGACCTGTCAGGGAAAAACGTGTCGTGTTGAAACTTTCATGAACCCACAGTTTGATCAGCGAGGGTGTTGAAACCTGCTGGGATCAATTATTAACAGGGGATCACTGTCATGTCACGAAATATCTGAGAGACGAAAGTAAAAGCTTTGAAGTGGAGTGACCATGCGGGTTCACCTGGTTCATATTCACATGTTAATGCTGCTCTTCTGTCATTGATTATTTATAAGGGAATATTAGTTGTTATTCGATTTGAGAGGTGTTTCTATGATTTACCCTTTGAAATTTCCATGTTTTTTAGGCATATCCTATTCTATTCTTATTCTTCATTTGTTCACATATATATATATATATATATATATATATATATATACATCAGACCAATGAAACACAGTCTCTGTGTAATTAATTCCACATTGCAGCAAACAAGAGGAAGAGGCAGGATTGACCCGCAACCAGTGTCCAGCTGTGGGAGTGGACAGCTGTTAAAATCTGTGAAATACGAGATGCCAGCGTCTACTGGGACGTGAATCCTGTCACAGTAGAAACATCAGAGGAGCCAGAAAGGAAAAAGCTGGACTTTAATGACCAGACATCACAGGAAATGTCTCACAGACTGGAATGATGTCAGGACTGTGAGGAAAAGCAGACTCTGCGCTCCAGAATCGGCCCCGGTGTCACGTATCCTCCGCACGGCACCCAAACACTCGCTCATAATGAACGAGTGAACATTTTATAATGATGATAATAATAAAAAGCTTTCCTTTATTTCTCTACCTCACGTACACGACTAGATCTCGGCCGTCGATTGGGATGAAGGTAAAACCGATCACAAACCGATCGGCTCTGTAATCCAGAGCCCAGCAGCAGCAGCATCAGCAGCTTGGTCCTGAAGGGCCTCGTTATGATACCTCGTTGCCGCGGCAACGGAGGCAGCCGCCTCGTTTGACGTCACAGAGGATGTGTACGAAACACACACACACACACACTGTCAGATCTAGCATATGTGGAAAGGGAGAGAGTGAGAGAGAAGAGACGTATGTTACATCCACTTAATGTAGATGATCTGATAATAAAGCCCATGGGGGTGGGGGTGGGGGATGGGGGGGTAGTTTTAGGGTGCTGATAATCCTCCAGTTTTACACCTGATCCTACACAGCCTGTGGCCCCGCTGTCTGTCACATTGTGTCAGGTTAGAAAAAAAACACAGATGACGTTTCTGACTCGGCTGGAACGGAACCTCGGGTTTCCGTCCACCTGAGACCCAGGGAAGAGCCCGTCCGTAGTCCCATCCTTAAGTTTTAGAAGAACACTTCTGGTATTTTGTGTGGATGAGTGTGTCTGAGCCTGGGACTGGAATTCATCAGCGGAATCATCTTCATCTTCATCTTCATCCAAGAGCTGCACTATCGTTGTGGTTGAACTTGGCTGATTTCAAACTGGTCAAAGCCCCTTTTTCTTACCCTTTGAACAGGTGATATTGATCATAGTAATTGCCCTTACTGGGAAGAAGTGCATTTTCTGTAAAAAAAAAAAGAAATAATACAATCTTAGTACGTGCAGAGAAACCGTTTCATTTCCAGGAAAACGATCCAAATTATTAATCATGTTTTTGCTGTGTCAGGCTGCTGAATTTGTCAGATTTGTATTCTTCCTCATTGTGTATGTGTGTGTTTTATATTCATGCAGGAGTAACCCTGCTGTACGAGTGTGTGTGTGTGTGTGTGTGTGTGTGTGTGTGTGTGTGTGTGTGTGTGTGTGTGTTTGAGTCAGCCAGAGGGTGTGCTTGAATTATTAACCAGAGTAGCTCAGCAGGTGAGACTCTGTGCGTGCGTATGTGTGTGTGCGTGTGTGTGTGTTCCTTTGATCTCCTGCACAAACTGCGGCTAATTAGTCGGCAGGCCCCACCCGTCTGAGGGAGCATGAAAGTGAATAATGAAGCGCTCCCTCTGCAGGCTGAGGGGAGGCTCTGGGGAGCCGGACCAGGTTCGCCCTCGCCCCGACCCCAGGTTTATGATCCAGAGAGCTTTATTTTTCTTATATCGCTGAGAGGACTGTTTAGTCCTACACCTCTATGAGGAGGAAGGAGTTCAAAGAAGAGGTCTTAAACACGAGGACGGAGGGAAAACGGGCTCGTTTTGAGGACGAATGCGGTGGAAAACACGTCCGCGGATCGTGTCCTGTCCGTCCCCGTAGCCGCCGCTCGCAGCAGGACGTGGCAGTCGTTTATAAAGGTTGAAACGCTGATAAATAATTCACCGCTACACCGCTACCACGCTGCAGAGACGAACTCAGTCCACCTGTTGCACTCACTCTGAGACGAAGCCCTCTGAACCCCTCTGCACCCGAGTCTGACAGCACATTTATATCCCGCTCTGAAATGTTGGAAATACTCGAGACTAGGCGACTCAGATGTAGCAGCTGTACAGTTCAATTCTCAAACCAAAACATCTTTGGAGGCGCAGACTATCAAACAGAAATGATCCAATC
Organism: Karalla daura; assembly: GCA_029224185.1. NCBI lineage: Eukaryota > Metazoa > Chordata > Actinopteri > Chaetodontiformes > Leiognathidae > Karalla > Karalla daura. The sequence continues at coordinate 18,474,878 of CM055205.1, forward strand.
AGCAAGATTGTTTCCTCTTTTAGAAACATGAATGTTGGGCGGGGCCAAACTTCAGAAAAGTCCTTTATGTTTCAAGGCCGCTTGTTCAACGGTTCAAGCCCACATTAAGCAACTGAGGACAATAGGTGTGATGTGAGAGACAGACAGACAGACAGACAGACAGACAGACAGACAGACAGACAGACAGACAGACAGACAGACAGACAGACAGACAGACAGACAGACAGACAGACAGACAGACAGACAGACAGACAGACAGACAGGATGTGGAACGTTTCTAATCTAGTGATGATTGTCTTTAGAGTAGGAGACAAGACCAAAAAAAAAAAAAAGAAAACAGAGCTGAAAGGAAAGTGGATGTAAACACCACCAACTCCAAACTCCACATGCTGGCAGAGGAGTAAAGGTGTGTGAGGTTGTGTGTGTGTGTTTGTGTGTGTGTGTGTGTGTGTGTGTGTGTGTGTGTCTCATCTCTAGGGAGGATCAAAGTTTGTCTGGCTCACCAGACCAAAGCCAATCACAGATGAGAGAGAGTTGCCCGAGCAGGCCTCTGGTAGAAACACACACACACACACACACACACACACACACACACACACACACACACACACACACACACACAAACACACAAACAGACTTCAGTTACTAGTACACACTAGCAGAATTACAACTGCCAATACAGACCTCCCACATGGGCCATTACTAACAACACACACACACATACACACACACACACACACACACACACAAACACACTGGACTGTGTTGAACAGCTACAGATCAAAGCTCTGTATTAAAATCTGGCTTGTTAAGTGTGACAACTCACAATTTGGGACTAAAACTTAACTCAACTGCCTGAGCAAGTAAATCTATCTAATCAAATCGTTTTCCTAATCTGTGGTCTTAGATTCATTCATCTCTCTTAAATCATCATTGTTCAATTATCTTTGATTCCAAAAACGCTGCCTTGAAAAGCACCTACTGTCAGGATGTAGTAATCAACCGTGTGTGTGTGTGTGTGTGTGTATGTGTGTGTGTGTGTGTGTGTGTTGTTTGCTGTGTCAAAACTGCTTCGGGGTCTTTTGAATAGATTACAGCTCATTAAACACGAGACGACCAACACTGTGTGGACTGCCTCAAACTGTGTGTGTGTGTGTGTGTGTGTGTGTGTGTGTGTGTGTGTGTGTGTGTGTGTGTGTGTGTGTGTGTGTGTAATTAGCGTTAAGTGCTTCGCCTTGTGTGCGCAGAGATAAGGCAGAGCTGCGGCGAGACGCTTCACCTACTTCCCTCTGTTATTACCTGTGTGTGTGTGTGTGTGTGTGTGTGTGTGTGTGTGTGTGTGTGTGTGTGTGTGTGTGTGTGTGTGTGTGTGTGTGTGTGTGTGTGTGTGTGTGTGTTGGACTTCCTGCTCTGCTGCTGCTGCTACCTCACTGTCAACACGTTGTCCTGGTTTCGCTGCAGCAGAGATCTCAACACGGTCACACTTTGGATTTTTAGGACAAATACCTGCACGATGACGCTTTGTGAGTTGGAGGAGGTGGAAGTCTGAACGGAGCATAAACTCTAAAAGTGAAGGTCAGACATGATGGGTAGATAGGTAGAACAGAAGCTCTAATTTCCCACATCTTAATCAGAGTTTGAACTCAACTGGATGTCTTTTTCAAACCTCAGGATCTGGTTTTTCTCTCTTTTTCCTGATTAATGAAGTTTTCAGCTTTTTATCCTCATCTAGGACAGCTCTTTTTTCCTCTTCCAGTGAGTCCTTGCAGGACGAGGTGCAGTGCTCAGACACACTCACTGACTCCTTATACACACACACACACACACACACAGTTGACTGGTCTGGTTGTTTTAGGCAGCTGATGTACAGCCACTAAACCCAGGTGTTTTTTTGTAGGATCTAATACACATTTCACATGAAATCCTGTGATGAAGGCAGTAACGAACTGGACCAGTCTTTCTCAACTAATGTGAGGAAAATGGTGAGAAAGTCCTCAAGAAGTGCAAGGATGTACAAAGACTACATGAGACTAAATAATCCAGGAAATATTGCATTAATAAACAAGTTTTCTCTTCATTTCTCAAAAACATGTCCGGAAATATTTGATCAATGCTCAGATCGAGACCAGACAAGCTAATAGGCTTAACGGTCTGAACGGTGCTAGCTCACGCTTATTATCTATGAAAATCCCATCAGTACGATCGTGTAAATTGTGGTAATGCAGATAATCTGATCTGTGCTCCAACAAAACTGCTTTTCACCCAAGAAGATCTTCTAATCCCTGCATTGAAGGAGTGTGTGAGGCACAACTTTCTCTAACCTTTCGGCCCCAAAGGACTCAGTGACCAGGAATCGAACCCTAGATGGCTGGATGGATGGCTGGATGGATGGATGGATGGATGGATGGTAGCTTTTAGTCTATTACAACAACACGTGTATTAATGTCATCATGATCCAGGCTACATAGTGAGACCGGCTGCAGAAGTAGGTTAACAAGTCTGACTGCAGAGACTGCAGCAACCCAAGCTCGAGCCTGGACGTGACACAAGCTTTTAGCATTCAGCCGTGACTCTCCGACACACACACACACACTCACACACACACACAGCTGCAGAGGGCAGTGGGTGTGCGTGGTGAGGCTGCCAGTGTTCAGACTACAGATTAGAGGTGGAATAAGAGCTCTAGTTTCACCCCCAGGGGGATGGGGGGGGGGGGTGGAGGGGCTGGCAGCAGCTCGGGTCAAACAAATCAAACACTCACTTTACTTTGTTTTAGTCTCAGTTCAAAGAGTGTGTGTGTGCGTGTGTGTGCGTGTGTGTGTGTGTGCTGGCTCTGGACGACCATGTTGGACGTTGTTTTAAAATGTTGGGATTACAGAGCGTCTGATATCAGCGGGATCGTGTTCCCGCATTCCAGTTTCTCTGTGGATCGAAGCGTGTTTCCACCCGCCTCGCGTGCGTGCGGTCAGACTTTCACTGTGTGTGTGTGTGTGTGTGTGTGTGTGTGTGTGTGTGTGTGTGCGTGTGTGTGTGCTGGTTTATCTCTCCGCGTCCTCTCGGCTCAGTCGCCTGCTCCTGTTTTCTCAGCTGCCAGACGAGGAGAAATAACTCCGGTGTTCATTGCTATCCAAGGATATCTGGCCAAGATATCCATCCATCCATCTATCCTTCCATCCATCCGTCTATCCTTCCATCCATCCGTCTATCCTTCCATCCAGCCATCCATCCTCTACAGGCCGCGCCGAAGCTGATAAATCTGCCGCCACGTGTGCAAAGGTTCATGGGAATCGCACAGATAACGAGAGGAAAGAGAGAGAGAGAGACAGAGAGAGAGAAAGAGAGATAGAGGGAGAGAGGGGCATCATTGTGGTGTTGGTTCAGAGTCAAAGAGAGAGAACCAAAAACACCTTTTAGTTTCTCAGCGGTCGAAGGTTTTTCTTGGCTCGGCCGCTTTTTCGAGGCCTCGTAAATGTGATTCGCTATAAATATAAATCTAATATCTTTGGCTGCGCAAGACAAGACGTTTAAAGACACAACATGAAGCTCTTTTTCTCGTGATCTAACCTGATGTTTTATAGACTAAACAACGAATCCGCTATGAAGAACAACAACGAGAGACAAGCAGTAGAGTAGATGGTTTTCAGACAGATTATTCAGAGATCAACACTTGAGGAGTTTAGAGTGATATGAAATATTTCAAAGTATTTTGGAAACTAGGAGGAAAGTGACTATTATTTACATGCCTCTGAGGCAGTAATATCCAAATATCATTATGTTGTTTTCTAATATTAGTGTGTTTCTCCTTAATTGTGACTCTTCATGGCCTAATCCTGAAGATGTTTTCTTAGTGAAGCCTATGAATGGTCTTTACTTTTCTACTATTCTCATTTTTATTCATGAGCTAATGGATTTGGACTCAACCCCACGTCTCCAAACATCCACCCACCTCTCAGGTTCTAGAGTCTAGAGTCTTCTTCATCTCCGTCAGACATTTGTGCTGAGGACGCAGCGGTGAGGAGTGAAGAGAGCGAGGGGACTGAAACTGTTCTGATGCAAGACGGAGGAAAAAAATCCCAACTGGAGCGACCAACTCCAGGACGTAACGGGAGAGGGAAGATATATTCGGCTCGGTTATTTAAAGAATCCTAAAACTTTACTGTAAACCCCCCCGAACCCCCATTCCACACACACACACACACACGCACACACACGCACACACAGCCTTGCAGAAGGCATCCCAAGACTGCAGCCTCCCGTGCCAGGCATCTCCGGACTGCTCCCCTCCCCGGATCGCTGTGTGGTATTCCAGGACTGTCCGACCCGGTCAACCCCGTGGAATTCTGTTTACTCCTCTAACGGGATGCGCCAAAAACTCCCAGCTCATCACCACACACACACACACACACGCAGCAGGCGCTCTTAAAGGCCAAGGCCAACAAGCTTTTTATGTTGCGTTTTTTATTTTGACAGATAAAATCTGTTGGACGCTGCAGCTGACCCGATTCCCGGTTCTTTCCCTGTTTGAAAGTCATAAACGACTCACGTTTGTGTTCCCTATATGGAAAAGACTCCAGTCCCGCTCCAGCATGCATGTTTATTTTAGGTTTATGTTACGATTTTGCAAAGGCTGGATTGTGCACTGTCACTTTTTGCAGCTCCGTGTAATATCTTCTTATATCTTCTTAAGTCTCAGAAAATTGGATGTTCAGGTGAGAAGATGAGGCCACCATGTCATGGGGATACAGTCAGATACATTAAAATCAGAACTACATAAGGTGTCTTGGATTATCACTTTACCCGTAATGATCAAGATGTAAAGTTGGCACAATCTGATGATTAACACTTAATAACTGTCATGATAAAAATAAAGAAATCCAGCCTACTAGTTTGGTACATGAGAAGAGCCTGTAGTCTCCTTTACAGGACACAAACGATAAATTCTGCCTCTTTAAGCATTATCTTTCCTTTCAGTTATATTTAGATGTCTAACCAGCTACCTAACTGCACCTAACGACCACGTTAGAGGAGGATGTGCAGATTCACAAGTGACAGGGTCTAAACTATGAACACAGCTGAAACAGGTGGCGCCCTCTTTAGGGACGTCACCGAGCAGAATGTGGGTGAGGGAGCGACGGCTCGTTTTCCAGGGTAATAAACCCTGGAGGGAAGGCCGCAGAGTACGAGGGACAGAGGGGGGGAGGGGGAGAAAAAAAAAGTCATCTGTCGTTATTAGTTTGAAGCCGAACCAGTGGAAAGCTTGTCCGGGAGCCGTTTAGCGTGTGAAGCCTCCGGTGTTTGCTGCTCGGCTCGCTCCGGGCCGAGGAGGCGGCGGCGTGACCTTTCGCGTGGTGCGGGTAATTAGCTGCGACTCGGCTACTTCGTGCCGCGGCATTCAAGAGATTGACAGCGGCGGAGCGGCGACTTTCCGCTGCCGCCCGCCCTGATGACATGTGAGACGTGTCGAGGCGGTGAAGTGACCTTGGCTGCAAACAGAGAGAGAGAGAGAGGGGGAAAGGGAGAGAGATGCTGACTGATGCAACCACTATGCAATGCTATGCAGCTCTTTTAGCATCCACCATTAGCCCACGTTTAGCTGGCTACTTGGAAAGTTTGCGTGCAACTTCTCCCAGGTCTAAAAGTCCAGGAAAGCAGGCCACCACATCTGGCATGAGACCCGCGATAGATTCGCTACGATTAGATTAGATCAGATTCGATTAGATAGAAACTTTATTAATCTCCTAAGGAATTCCTCGCAGAGAAGTTGAGTGAGTTCCTGCGGCTCGGTCAGCTCCGGGGTAAGAGTGTGTAAATGTGACGCGACCCTGAGAAGAGCAGGCAGGGAAGAGCATCGACGCTACGGTCGATCTCGCCTCATTACAAAAAGAAAAGAAAAGGTGCCAAACGGTGGTCGGTTTGAGCTGTTTCCATCCTGACCTCATGTGAGCTGCTGTAGCAGAGAAGAAGCAGTAGAAAAAGACAAGAAAAAAGTAGAGCTGCAAAAACTAGCCGACACCTTGACTAACTGTTGATTTGATGAATGATTTTAAGACATTAAACCAAAATTCTGGTCTCATTTTTTTGTCCTTTGTGTGAGAAAATTGAATTTTGTGGGGACGAAAGGACAAAAAAAAACGTATTTAAAGACAGTATATTAACATTTTTATTGACCAAATAACAGATCAATTCATCAAGAAAAAAAAAGGAAAGATGAATGAGTCTGGCAGTGGCTGCGTTGGCCCTGACAAAGAAGATAGCGCCACCTGGAGGAAACCTTGTAAAGCTCCGGCCCGTGACAGGTTTAATGATGGACATGCGACTTCATAAAAGATTTAGTCGAACCACTACTCCATCCTCCTCCTCCTCCTCCTCCTCCTCTTCCTCCTCTCATTCTCGTCTTTCTCCACGGCCTTCTCCTCCCCTCATGCTCCAGTTCGCAAAAATAGCTCCCCAGTGGTAACCCCCCCCCCCCAACACACACACACACACACACACACACACACACACACACACACACACACACACACACCCCGTAGCAACAAGGCAAGAAATATAGTCCCACGCGACAGGCTCGTGATTTACTGCCTATCCTGCCAGGCCACTACGTGTGTGTGTGTGTGTGTGTGTGTGTGTGTGTGTGTGTGTGTGTGTGTGTGTGTGTGTGTGTGTGTGTGTGTGTGTGTGTGTGTGTGTGTGTGTGTGTGTGTGTGTGTGTGTGTGTGTATAGAAATATGTGAGTGTGTGTGTGCGTGTGTGTCTTCAGCTGCTGCGGCTCCTCAGCCCAGTTCCACCAGTGTGGGACTGGAGCGGCTCCTGCAGGGATGTGACGGCTGAGCTCCCAGATTCCAGGTCAGCGGCGGCGGCGGCCGGGAAGCTCCACGCTGTGAGGTCACCGCCTCGGAAAGATCGGCCGCCACCACCGCTCTCACATCCAGGTTACGCTCCGATGGAGCGGATTCGCCTGGATGCTGGAAGTCGGTCACTGTCGCTCTTAAAAGCGATGAAAGCGGACGAGTTGTAATCATTTCAAAGCCGAGCTCCTCGGCTTCGACACTGTGTCGCTCTGTGTTTCCAGGTGTTGGGACGCGTTAAAGGTTTCACAGAGTGTGATGAAGAGAAGATCACCACTACATATCAGCTTGAGTATAAAAATCGATGCCACCTGGATAATATAGCTGCAGAAACACTTACATATTGTTTGTCTTCTTTAAACATCTTGATAGAGTATAGAGGGAAAACTATAACAAGGTCAGAACAATGCTGACTGGACTGGACTTTGCACCCAATCTATACTGAGAAAGTGTTTGATAATTTAGCTTGTTTTCAAGACTTAACACTGTGGTCTTACTTATCTTATTTCAAGAAGTCAGTGAATTATTTAAGTGAAATGATTATCTGATAGCGTGGTCAGATAACTTCACTTGTCTTGAGGACCTTTCTCCTCAGATGTAGTGGTTTTCATCTAGTTTATAGAAGCTTAGACTCTAAGCTGCTTTGCCCTCGTTGTTGTTGGAGTCCTCTCTCCTCCTCTGCTCTCCAGAGTTAAGATCACGTTCATGTCGAGGGGTCGTCCAGGCCTCCAGGGTTAGGGCTGTAGATCGATCTCAGCCTACATGTGGAAGAAGAAAAGATACCGAACCCTAACCCTAAAAATCACGTTGGATAAAGGCTGAAAATCAAACTTCATCTATGTTGAAACTTCTCAAACATCAAGAAGATAAGGTGAAGTACTCTGTTATTAGTCCTATCCATTATTAGGAAAATTTGCTTTGTTGCAGAAGAAGTGGATGATGAAAAATATCAGTAGAAAAGTTTCGACACCGGGTTATTCCGGTCTGTCACGGCCTCAGCTCGGCCTCGGAGCCGCGACCCGCACTTCCTGCGAGCCTGGAGGCCGAGAGCGGAGACCAGACACAAACGCTGGCCTGTCCCTCTGAATTGGGTCAACGGGGCGTCAGTGCCAGTCAGGATGCACGCACACACACACACACACACACACACACACACACACTGACACAGCGTGAGACAGGCGTCCACTGTCAGGTCAATCAGCTGCATTGACCGGGAACTAATTGACTGACTTTGGCGCCCGCAGGAACAGGAAGTTTGTGCCACTTTTAGAAAAAAGAAAAAAAACAAAAACAAAAGTGAAATCAACCTGTTTTAGCTTCCCCTCAGTTTCAGTTCTTCACTTTGCTGCTGATTGACACGATATCAGTGCCAGGAGGGTTTTATTGAACGCTTTGTGGTCCGTATTTCAGCCTTTTGGGTCAGATTAGATTTAATAACATTTACTTACATTAGATTTGTTTTAATGAGTTTGGTTCAACTCTTCACTTTGTTTTTATTCCGTATTTAATCTGTAGCATTTCAACTTTAGGTAGGGACAGCAAACATCCAATATCAGTGTTTGATGTGAGTTAACTTGAGACTGATGAATGTGTGCTCCATGTTAAACTATGACCGGCAGAAAACTGAGAAAGCTCTCGTACTGCAGTTTTGATTATTTTGGACACTGGGGATAAAAAACAATTGTGGTTGGAAGCATTTATGGTAAATACTATGACTTCCTCCTCCTCCTCCTCCTCCTCCTCCTCGTGTCTGAGCAGCTTCTTGGCAGAGAGGAGAGGAGCAGCGTCGAGTTGCATCACGTCGGCTCGTCTGCGCTCCCAGCTCAGCAGTTCTGCAGAGACCAGATCCGTCCTGCCTTTGTTTCGCTTGGCAGATTAAAGCTTTCCAAACTTCACGTTTTTTTTTTTTTCTTTTACACACTCAAGTCTCCGGTTGAGCCGACCCGCACGCCTCTGCACGCTCTCACCTCTCCTCCTCTGAACCAGAAGCCTTTAATCAGGGTGATGGAAAGTCATTACGGCACTTAGCAGGTTCGACTTTGATGCCGGGGCTTGCAGTGAATTAGCGTGTTGCACGTTTCAAATGCTTTCTCTTTTTTCATCACTCCTACGTCTCTTCTCTGACCCACTTTATACCCAAATCACATAATGAAGGCAGGGAACAGGCCAGATTTAGAGACCTAAACATGCACTTTTATTTATTTATTTATTTTTGGAGAGTGTGAAGAAGCCATGAAAGACACAGAAAAGAGTCACACCCAGGTCAAGTTAAAGCTGAGTCAGACCCTTAACAAATAACACTGAACACTATATGATATACGCTCCAACTCAAGTAGAAATTTAAGCAGAAATTTGTTCTCTAATGCAACTTTTTTGACCTTTGTTGGTTCATGCAGTTATGTTTGTAATGCACAGTGCAATAAAAATAGAAAAAGGAATAAGAAAAGTAGATAAAAACAATGGTCAAAAAGAAGGTGAGTCACAGTTGCACAAAAAGTAGGAACCCGCCCTGTCAAAAGCAGGAAATTCAGTTTGAATAACACATATTTTTCCAGTTTGTCTCCCAGTTACAACACTCAAGCTGAACTATCTTCTAATGTTTTGACGAAGCTGAATTTAGCCTCTTAGTCGCTCCTCTGAAAGCAGCCTGAAACTTTCTCATAAAGCCTCATTTTGAGGTGCGACTCTTGGCCTCGGTGTGGGTAGCGACACGTCGTCGTAGCTGAGTCGACTTCTAAAAATAAGAGTGAAAACCAGTGGCACTGCTGGACGTCCTCGCTGCCTGCAGCTCCTGGGGTAAAACATGAAGGCAGGAGAGAAGTCCAGAACCTCAGGCCTCCAGCCTCAGTGTCTGAATCCTGCAGATCCGGGGCTAAAACGTTCTGTACCTGCAGCTTTGGCATGTTGGACGGGCTCATCTGCTTTTCACATCTCGCCGTGTTTTTACAGAAAAATCCTCGGAAAGCAGTTTTCTCGCCACCAGGAACGCGAACACAGACGCTGAGAGTAAAATCAGATGTTTTATTAGCAACGACGCGTCTGGGGCCTGGACGGATCGGAGAGTGTCGCACCTTCTCTCCGAGGAGCGGACGAGGTGAGAAGAGAGGAGGTAACACCTCGTCTGGAGGCGAGAAGAGGCGAGGAGGAAGAGGAGGACGAGCAGAGGAGAGAGGAAGGAGGGAGGGAGGGTCAGCCATGGCACAAATGGTGGAGGAGGAAGAGGAGCAAAATGTGTGAAGAGAGGAGCAGGGGAGGGAGGGAGGTGGTGTGAAGGAGGAGCTAAAAAAAATAGCTTGAGGAGGCCCGAGGGGTCGTCACTTGTTGCAGCTCATCACGCGAGAAGCAAAGAAATGTCCCGAAAACAGGAAGGGAGCCGCGAAGATCTGCTCCAGGGTGAAAACTGAAACTGAAAAACTAGGAGAACGTCTCTCAACCAGGAGGAGATTTATGGTGGAAACACAACTGTGATGTTAAAGGAGACGAGACAAGATCAGATAAGTTCTTTATTCATCCCCAAAGGGAAATGGTTCTGTCCAGTAGCCAAAAGTCACAGATTCAACAATATGCATAGAATTCAACAACAAACTACAATAAGACAAAAGACAGGAAAAAAACTTGATGAAAATCTAGTACATATCATAAGTTAGGTTTCTTTGAATCTTTAAAACAGAAGAAAGAAAAAAAACAAGAATGAAAGAAAGTAAAATCCAGCATATTCCCATCTGTTGATCGTCTGGCTTGCTTTGTTCTTTAATGGGGTCTGCGGATCTCTTTCTCTATAGCATAAGCAGGCACCATGCACTGTCACATTTACACCTATTATCAATTTAGGTTCTCCAGATCGACCCAAACACGGCGACCTCCTCTCTGTTGGGCCGCAGCGCTTCACACTCACCCGCAGCCTTTATTAGCACAGCAAAAGTGTTCACTTGTCGTATCTGTAGCCTGCGGGCGGCTACAGCTACGCACAGTCATAAACCTGGTGTATGCTTCGCTCTCGCCTCGAGCTGTGGTCGGCCGCCGAGGAGCAGAGTCGATGAGCTCCGACTGTTGGGACGTTGTAACCAGGATAAAGAAAAAAGCAAAATGTTTGAGACCTGCATCAACACAGCTGCAGAGATCCATCCCGAGCACACACACACACACACACACACACACACACACAGAGGCATAACGTCACCCTCAGTCTGTGTTGATTTTGTGCTGTGAGAAAGAGAAACTCTGCCTTAAGGAGGCAGAACAGAGGAGAGGAGAAGAAAGGAGAGGGGAGGAGAGGAGAGGTATGGTGAGGTGAGGAAGGGAGACGAGGAGAGGAGAGGAGAGGAGAGGAAGGGAGACGAGGGAGAGGAGAAGAGAGGAGAGTAGGGAGATCAGGTGAGAGGGGGGACGTGTCGGAGAGGAGGAAAGAACGGAGGAGGATGAGTGGAGAGAGGGAAGAAGAGCAGAGGAGAGAGAGAGTGAGGTGTCAGTGGTGCAATGCAGTGCTCACCACCCCACCCCAGACACGCACACACTCACACACAAACACACACACACACACACACACAGTCGCTTCTATCTTACACCAACAGGGATTCAAAATGTCAACCTTATTAAAACAGACGCTGACAGACTGAGACAAACCGTCTCAAAACTCCGACATGACGACTAAAGCATGGACTTATATTGTGCGCAAAGTTCGTCTTGGGGTGTGAGTGTGTGTGTGTGTGTGTGTGCGTGTGTGTATATGTGTGAGTGAACTTGCGTGCTGTTGTCGGAGCTCCAGGCTGACAGGCTGAGGTCTGCTGAACTTTTCCCCAGGAGGGAGAGCTCTGTCTGGGGCAGAGAGAGGACGGCCATCTGCTGCCTGCGGAGCGTCACGCAGGCCTGTCTCTACCCTGCCGGAGTGCCCTTCAGCAAGGGCCACATGCACACACACACACACACACACACAGAGGACATGACCTCTGACCTCTTCACTTCAAAGGAGAGAACTCTACCGGACTTATTTGGCCTGATCATGTAATGGGTTGGATGCGAGATATGTAAACACATAAAAACAGACTTCTGTAGTTTTTTTTGTTTTTAGAAATTCGTTATCTGCAGAGAAAAGTAATAACGCACCAAGTCTGATTGAGCCACAGGCTTTGATCATTTGCCTGGGTGATCCAGGGTGGTATTAAAAAAAAAGGTCCAGAAGATGAAGAATGAGATGGAACGTGAGCAAATGTGTCTATATATGAGTTACAATCTAAAAATCTGACCAGAAGATGTTTATAGTTACATGAGGTGTTTATAGTAATAGAAGATCTTAGAAAGCTTAGAAATGCTGGGAGCTGAGCAAACTTGTCAAACAGCCTCTTAACTCTCTGGATTTGGTGGTTGTTGGTCGTCCCACTCTGAGCCATCTGTGGAGTGCTGGGTTCGCTCTGTGTGTCCTGTTTCCTCGCCTCACTGAGTTCACCCGGTCTGTGCGACTCTGGGGCTGAAACTCACAAAACCTCTAGAGGCATTTTAACAGTTTTGAGGTGTGTGTGTGTGTGAGAGTGTGTTTTGGGGTCTCAGTTCTGGAATCTGACTGGTGCGGTTCCTCATCTGTCGTCTCGCTGTGTTTGTTTCCAGGAGGGACCAGAGACATCGGCTCAGCGCTCACCAGGATGTGCATGAGGCACCGCAGCATCGAGGCCAAACTCCGCCAGTTCTCTCTGTGAGTGTGTGTATGTGTGTGTGTGTGTGTGTGTGTGTGTGGAACAGGTGTAGCCTCCTCTCCTCCCAGCTCTCCATGGCAACCTGCTCCTCCTCTTCCTCCTGCTTCAGCCTTCCGTCCTCCATCTTGCTCTCTCCGGCTGCTCAGCGTTTATCTCCATCCAGGTCTAATCAGTGTACTCCAAGCTAAAAATAACGATTCCGATCAATCCTTTTATTTTGTAGGGATCGTTTTTTTCTTTTTTACAGCCACACCCCTCCCTTTCTTTCCTTTTCCTCCTCCTCCTCCTCAGCCTCGATCTGTAGCAGCATCCTGCCTTCCATCCCCATGTCCTTCCTCCTCTTTCTTTCTCTTTCCCGCCTCTCCTCTTCCTCGCTCCCCTCGTCTTCCTCGCCCTGCGTGACTCTGTGGAGGTGCGGCAGACGGGAGCGAGGAGGCGAGGAGACGCGGCCTCCAGCGGAGTCGGTAAACACGGACGAGGCGCAGATGGACCGTGTAAACAGGAAGCACCTGCACTCCACAAACATCCACTCTCTCAGTCACGTTTTCCGGCTCCTCCTTTGGATCTTTTTCCAAGCTGAATGAGATAAATACACAGAATAACTGTCTGTATATGTGAATCTGGGGGTACAGTATATACGTCAATAGTATAAACTGCCATTAGAACTGCAATAACTAATGAAATAAATGACTAGTAAAGAAGAAAAGAAGTCAAAATTCTCTTATCTCAGCTTCCTAAATGTGAATACTTTCTGGTTTCTTTAGTCTCTGCAACATAAAATTGAATATCTTTGTAGTGAAAACAAAATCTAATGCATTTTTATGAAACAGACATTAACTGTTTTTACATCACTTTATAAACTAGATGACAAAGTGATCAGTCTAGAAAGTAAGAGATGAATCAAGTGCAGAAATAATGGCTTGTTGCAGCTCTGTTTACCATGTATTGCATCATGCATGTTTTCTGTGTAAGTTTATGAAATATACGTGCAAAACTTCAAAGTATCACGACATCCAAGTGCGTCGACATTTTCGTGGTGGTCGTAACAACGTCCGTGCTCCTGGTCTTCACTGGAGAGCACAGAACAAACACGTGGTGTTGGGTTTCATGTCACTTTCACACCTGCCACACTGTAAACACACCTGCTACCTGCTCTGCTGCCGTCCATGCCTGGACTCTACTCCAGTCTATTAATACCAGGCCAGTTTTACTATAGTATTTCTACTGTAGTATAGTTTCTCTATTGTGAGAATGTTGCACTCCTCTGTCTTTTGTATCACTGCAAACATGGAAAACAGGAATGGATGAACAATCGGTTGAGGAGATAAAGGCTCATCGATGTAGAAAGATAATCGTCCTAAGCTGTAATCGTGGCGATCTCGCCAGACTGGGCGGGCAGTCTGTTTTCATGACATTTAGCTGCAGCTTTTCTGCTTTTGTTGCTTTGTCTCAGCAGTCGATTTATAAAAGAAAACCCCAAAATATTCACTCAGACACTGGAGGAAGGACCGCATTGATTTGCACTGGCTGACTCATCCTCACCTTTATCACATCGCAGCTCTCACTCAAACATTTCCTCTGGAGTGACTCTAAAGCTTAGAAATGTGCGTTTCTGTTTTGTTACCACTACTTAAATACTGTGTGTGTGTGTCTGTGTGTCTGTGTGTGTGTGTGTGTATGTGTGTGTGTGTCGGCAGGGTGTTCCTGGACTGTCTGATCAACCCTCTACAGGAGCAGATGGAGGAGTGGAAGAGAGTCGCCAACACTCTGGACAAAGACCACGCCAAAGGTACACACAAACACACACACATGCATACGCACACACACAAGCACACACACACACACACACACACACACACACTCTTGGACACACTCTGACAGTCCTTAAACCTTGATTTTACTTTCATTATTTCACTCCTAGCCACAGATCGTTTTATGAGGATGCAAACATTTAGGTGTGTTTGATACAGTCCTCATGCTCCAGGTTTACGTAATTACTCTTTATAATACATGTATCTATATATGGTTTTAATTAATTTGCTAGATTTATATCCAGATGAGACATCAAAATAACTTAATAAAATAAACTTGAGACACAGGAGATTCTGGTAATAAATGTATGAATTGGCTTCAGTGTTTTGGCCGTTTTCACAGTTTTTTTGATGATTTCTGTCTGATTATCCGCTCACTCCAGTGTGATCTAATGTAGCCCCTCTCGTTTTGCGAGTTGTTTCGCCTGAGTGTGATTTCTGAGTGTGCTTCTCCACAGAGTACAAGAAGGCTCGACAGGAGATCAAGAAGAGGTCTTCAGACACTCTGAAGCTGCAGAAGAAAGCGAAGAAAGGTTTGCGCGCTCTTTCTTTGGTCGTTACGGACAATTATTATCAAGTACTTCACTGGCCTTGGTCCCAGTACATCAGACGCAGCTTTAAATTCACTCTGACATTTATCTTGATGTTGTAGTAGTTCAGTATGAGTTAGTTAGTGAATGTTTGGCCAGATTTCAAAGTTAATATCGTGCTTGTGTTTGTTTTTCCCTTTGCCAATGATCTCCCTCCCATGGATTCCCATCATGCTCTGCTTTGTCCAGCTGATGTATTTGGTGAGTTGTTTTACGCACCCGTACTTTCTTTCTCCTCTGTCTTTTTGCTTTTTATCTTTATTTATCCTTGTGCAGCAATTAAGGGAAGACTGGTTCATGTTTGAACAGATGCAGGACAACAATAGAACATATACAGCTGATAGGAACTGGTAGGAGCAAAGTTATGTGGCAGTTTTGTTGTATTTTGTGATCTACCTATGGATGCTCCTCTGAGAATCTGCCCTCCCTCCTCACCTCCTCTAGTTGTTGTTCTGTTTCTAAAACACCATTCAGAGGAAGAGTGACGATACCATGTCTGACAGCAGGACATGTGATGAGAGTGAGCAGCTCCTCTGTGTCTGTGCAGAGACAGAAACTAACCAGCAGCTGTCAGGGACCCTCGGGGACTCTGTAGTGTACACATACATCCAGCCAGACCCTTAGCTACCGAGTCGGATAAACTTCAGGGGCTTTAGATTGGGAATTTGCCAGCTGCTAAGTGTGAAAGGGAAAATGGGTGGGCGGGGCCAGCGGAGCTTATTAGCATTTAAAGGGAAAGGCGTTAAAACTGAGCGTCCAGAGCAGAAAAGCCAGCTGTGCTCAAATGTCTCTAAAACATGTTACTAACATTACTTTTAGACATCAAGAACCCATTTCAAAGAAGGATAAATGAGGATAAAATGTCTCCTGTAACTGACTCGACTCAACAAGACAGCAGGAGACACCTGAAGAAGCCCTGATGTTGTTGTGTGATACGTTACTGACGTCACCTCAGAGTTCCTCCTGGAGGTGTGGGAGCAAAACAAACTAAAGGGCGTGCGGGGTCGACTCGTCCCTCTGACTGTATCTGCCGTAGCTTTGTTCTTCTCACTGAACCGCAGAGAACCGCGAGTCAACATCAAAACAATCCGCCCGCCCTCAGAACGAGTCGTTCCAGTCGGGGCCGATCCGTCTTATTATGACTGGAACCAAGAGCTTGTTGTTGCTGCCGACAAAAGGCCTCGGCGGCTTCCAGGCTTGGAAATGAGCCTTTAAAGACTAAACAAACAGGGCCGGGGATCGACCCCGCGCAGGAAGCTCAGATGTGGCTGGGCCGCCCGGGTCCCCGGGCTCTTCCAGGCTCTTCTCACCGAGCCAGAGGAAACTCCGGGAGACGATCCGGCAGCTGGAATGAAGCGGATGTAACGAGAGAGGAGAGACGGGAGAGGAGAGAGAGGAAGTCTTTGGGCTTGTGGACGAAAACACTGGAAGATGTTGCGCTAAGCTTTGGGGAAACACCGTCTTCTCTGTCCGATATTCTAGAAACCAAACAACTGGCGATTAAGAAATAATTGACAGATGGATATGAAGATTAAAAAGCCCCTTGGTCGTGGTCAAAATGTTTTTCCCCTTCTTGTCTATTACTGGTTTAAAACCTGGAGATAACACTGGAAAATGTTACGTTAGGAAAGGGCATTTTGGACTGAATTATTAATGATGAATCCAGAAATAATACACAGATGTAGATAAAGAATCCTGGAGTCATATATTAAACATATAAGTAGGAAGTAGTAAAGATTAATAAGTAAACATTTTATTTGTCTATCTGTACACAAGTGAAATGAATAGATAAAAGAAATATTTATAACTTATAATATGAGTAAAGCTATAGAAATGAACAGAAACATTAACCTATTGCATAAAAAAAAGGTATTACATACAACCATTAACAGAATTATAGAAGAGCAAGAAAACTCATGGCTGTGTGATGGAAACTTTCATCTTCCTCTACATTTCTGTCCATGTTTTGAATACTTAACTTAACTCGTCAGTGGATCAGTTGATTAACCAGTCCAACAATCACAGAAAAGCTGATAAAAAACAGTTTCAGCTCATCAGCTTCAGTATTGTGGTAATTCAGTGGAAAAAGCTCCACTTCATCTTGAGTCAATAAACTAATAACTGAGTAAACAACAGATCTGAGATGTCAGACCTTAGCCCCTCCCTCCTCCTGCATGTGTGTGTGTGTGTGTGTAAACACGTCCAGACACTTCTGGAGAAACCTGTTAATGTGTTTGGGAAAAGAAAGAAGCAGCGGGAAGGGACGGAGGGGCCGGGAATCACACTGCGATTCCCTGGAAAAGTTCGACCCAGCTCGGCCCCGTCTGTCAGCACCACCACAACGCTCGCTGGGGGAAGAAAGAACTTTAATTGCATGTTTGTGTTTGTGCTGAGGAGCAGAACAGATGATGAGATTACCAAAAGAGGAAAGACGCCCCCCCCCCCATCCACCCCCCACACCCCAAACAACACTCCAGTGAACAATAAAACGCCAGATAACGGAAAACGCTTCTCATTTTCAGCCTCAGTCAGAGGAAACTTCGGTGCTTGGCTTTTTGAATGACATGAAACGACTTAAAACTCATTATAATCTCATTACAGTCTCACAGTTCTCCATATCCTAGGATCTATGGCTCTGAGCACTCAGATTAGAAACAAACATAAAAGGTATAAGGTTGTATTTTTTCGCCAAATTTGGTAAAAATGTTGTGAAAATTGAGAGACATTTCTGAGTCTCTCACATACTCTCTTAGTAAAGCAATGCTAATGCTAACACCTGAGTCGATCTGTCCTCTGTTCTGACGTCCAACACCTGCTAAACCAATAGCCCGGCCATGGCTTTCCATCAAGCAAGTAACCGAGGAGCCGCTCAGGCTTTCAAAACAAAGCATAAACAATAAAAAAGTAAAGAGTTGATGATGGAAGTTTGGTCGGAGCAGACCACGGTTTGGCTCCGAACCTTTTATTTCCATGAAATAATCTCTGCTGACAGCTGGTTTCACGCAGGATAGAAAGACCCGTCTCCTGTTTTCTTTTTTAAGAAGTTCCGTTTTTGTCTCTTTATCCCGTAACTGTGATCCCAGCCTCGACCGAACCGAAAGAAAAGCATCTTTTAAACTTTTAAATCGCTTGAAAAATGAAAAGAAAAACCTCTCACAGAGCAACTCTGTAATTTACAGAGTGAGTTTTACGTAATCAGACTTCTTAGGATGCGTTTTTTTGTTTTTTTTGCCCTCCAATCCTGTCGTTTCTCTGCCTTTAGAGAGAAAGCTCGTTTAATTCTGTAATGTGGGTTAATGGTCTGCGCTCGGCTCTAACTATTGTTTTCGAAGCCGTTCCCTCCACGACCGAAGCTCTGTTTAGTGAAAATACGGTTTCACAGATTATAATAACGCGTCTGCGCCTCTCTTTGCTCTGCCCGGGGCTACGAGTCTGTAGCCGCCCGTCTCCTACTCACTGTTACTGAGTAGCTGCTCCTCCAAAAAGTTTGTTCGCTGGCATCGAGGTCAGGTCTTTGTTGATGCAGAAGGAGCTGAATCACTGTTGACATGTTTTTGCTTTGACTTTTCTGAGTCTCAGCACTTTTGCTCGGGACTTTTTAAAGTCTGATTCATCCTCTTTTTTTTGTCTCTTCAACCCCAAAGATTCTTTGTAGTTTGTTCTCTGACAGGCATTAAACAAGTTTAGGAACATCACTAGGACAATAACAAGCTTCATTATTGGGGGGGGTTAATGTTGGAATTAAGTTTTTCCTTTTTTTTTTTCTTCAAAGTACAAAAGCCACATGTTCTCTGTTTATAGCCTTTTCAGATGTGAGGATTATCTCCCTTTCTTCACTCGTACATTGTTGTTGTTGTTGTTAAGGCTGTCTGGGACATTGTGATGGATAGTTATTCCATGATTCATTCTCATTTAGATTCATATTTTCTGGACGAAATAAGAGTCAAGGATGGAAGTTCCCTTTCATTTCTGAGCAGAACTTTGCAGTTAGTTCAGCTTCCAGACTTCAGAATACAATACAGTACAGAATGTTTGCAACTCCGGCTGCAATGCAAATCGATAATATAGAGTGAAAATAACACAGTAAAACACAAAATGTAAGAACTTTTGTAAAAGCGTGCCTGTGCGTGTGTGCAGGACGCGGGGACCTGCAGCCCCAGCTGGACAGCGCCATGCAGGACGTCAGCGACAAATACCTGCTGCTGGAGGAGACGGAGAAGCAGGCGGTGAGGAAGGCACTGGTGGAGGAGAGGAGCCGCTTCTGCTGCTTCGTGTCCATGCTGAGGCCTGTGGTGGTCAGTCCCACACACACAGACACACACACACACACACACACACACACACACACACACACACAAATGAAACCCTCTGATCTTCTACCACGCTCTTAACTTGAATTACCAGACTCTGCAAGAAAATCTCATGGAAACCTATAGCTTTAAACTTCTGAAGAGTCCCCAATAAGAGCCCAAATCAAGCTTGACGTGTGTGTGTGTGTGTGTGTGTGTGTGTGTGTGTGTGTGTGTGTGTGTGTGTGTGTGTCAGGAGGAGGAGATGTCCATGCTAGGGGAGATCACACACCTGCAGACCCTGACAGACGACCTGAAGACTCTGACGATGGACCCACACAAGCTGCCTGCCTCCAGCGAGCAGGTACAGGCAGACAGGCAGACAGACAGACAGACCTGCTCCGGTCTCACATTTCATACTGGACGTCCCTCATGTTTGTACTGAAGCTGTAGAGTCAAAATCTGAGAGGGAAAAGAAAAAGAAAGAGAGACCCTCATAGTGTTGTAGTAAACAGATGTGAG
This sequence comes from Karalla daura, assembly GCA_029224185.1. Taxonomy (NCBI): domain Eukaryota; kingdom Metazoa; phylum Chordata; class Actinopteri; order Chaetodontiformes; family Leiognathidae; genus Karalla; species Karalla daura. Next base: position 18,494,625 of record CM055205.1, read on the forward strand.
TGATGTAAATCATTTCGAGTGAATATTGACTATAAGCTGTCAGACTAATTCTATGATAGAACAGAATATGCCTTTATTTATCTACTTTTCTTACACATTAGATATTTTCAGACATTTGTTCTCAAAGGGTTAAATCCTGAAATCTGACATTTCTCTAAACCTGTTCATACCCATGTACATCCATTTTTAAGACAACTTAACTCATAAACGGTCTCGCTTCTCCATCATGTTCGTGTGCTTTTTGTCTTATTTATAGGTTATAAAACAACACTTTATAATATTTATTGATGGAATTTTTCCGTATTTTTACAACAAATCCTCGTTAGAACCTTGTTAAGCTTCAGTCCAGTGCTGACAGTTCTGTAGAGGTGAACACAGGTGAACTGAGGTAACGGAGAGACACAATCTGTGTTTACATTTCAGACGTCCGTCAGGCCTCAATTACCTGCAGCTTATGTAATTTAGCATTTCCTTCCTGTCGCCTGCTCTCTCTGTCTCTCTCTTTGTCTCTCTCTCTCTCTCTCTCTCTCTCTCTCTCTCTCTCTCTCTCTCTCTCTCTCTCTCTCTCTCTCTCTCTCTCTCTCTCTCTCTCTCTCTCTCTCTCTCTCTCTCTCTCTCTCTCCAGGTAATCGTGGACCTGAAGGGCTCAGACTGCACCTGGTCCTACCAGACTCCGCCCTCGTCGCCCAGCACCACCGTCCGTATCCAGGAAGTCCAGCATGTGCAGGTTGGTTACCATGGCTACCGCGGACCGGGCCACAACCGCCATAATAGGCCGATGCGTGAAACGTCATTACCCAGCCCGGCTGCACTCTACTGCCACCCCGTGGCCGAGAGGTGGAACTGCAGTGGAGTTGTGGACAACACATTTCTGATTCATTTGATAAATCTTTCTGACAGCTATGAGCTTCTTTCATTTGGTGTATTTATGTTCTATTTGGGAAATATTAAAATTTAAGTGTGGGAAATTGTCTTCAGCTTTGCTGCTCAGTATTATTATGAAGTAGTTATTGAAATTTCATTGAAATGGGAAAATTATGGAGAGGTGACATCTGATGTCACAACCTCTGGAAAGATTGGGTGGTGTTTAGTAGGGATGTCAAAAATAAACATGTCTCCTCTGACGACAGATAGTCCAAATTAAAACAGCTGACATACATATTAGCGCCTTGGGCGTCTCAGAATATTAAACATAGACGTAACCCTCCTCTTCTTCGTCTCTGGACCCAGCAGCAGCCTGAACAGCGTGAACAGCAGCGACTCTCGCTCCAGCGGCTCTCACTGCCACTCCCCAACCTCCCACTTCCGCTACCGCGCTCCTCCTCCTCCTCTTCCTCGGTGCTGCCTCAGCAGACGCCCGCCCGCCTCTCCTCCGTCTCCTCCCACGACTCCGGCTTCATCTCCCAGGACGCCTTCCAGTCCAAATCCCCCCTCACCCATGCCCCCCGAAACCTCGCAGGTAAGCAGCACACACACACACACACACACACACACACACACACACATACACAATCACATTTTCCTACCAGAAAGAAATTACTTTGAAAACGGCCTCTCTGTTTTCTAAGCTGCTGGGGTACTGATTATGCTATTGCTTCTTGTGTGTTTGTGTGTGTGTGTGTGTGTGTGTGTGTGTGTGTGTGTGTGTGTGTGTGTGTGTGTGTGTGTGTGTGTGTGTGTGTGTGTGTGTGTGTATTTGCTGAGTCACGCCAGCTGCCTCAGGGTCGACATCTTCTCTAATACTCTGCAGGGAGAAAGCACAGGATCGAACATGAGCAAGGCCATAAATCACACCCCCCACCCTGATAATCAATCCATTTGTGGTCATTCACTTTATCTGTGAAATGACAGATAATCCTTGGACAGAGTCCTCTGACATTTGGGATGTTGGATTGCCAAAATAATCTGAAGATATTTTAGTGATATTTGCTCAAAGCCTCTCGTGAGTTCGACCAGACAGTGAAATATCGCAAAAACTCAGATACGTTTAGATGTTTTTTCTCATTTCTTGCCACTTGTATTCTGGGATTTCTTGACCTTTTCCACCACTGAAAGCTGGATCGAGCAAATCCAGATATATAAAACGTTCTCTTCCAGACACTCTTTAGAGTCACCCTGTTGCTTCTCGCCTGCACCTGCTTCATATACCTCTTCTTCTTACTCTGCTTTGTGTTCTTCTTGTTCTTTGTCATTTTCTTCTTCTGCTTCCTCACTAACCTGAGACACACTTCACTCACTCTGCTGTTTTCTTTTTCTCTCTCCCTCTCCCTCTCTCTTTCCCTCTCTCTCTCTCTCTCCCGGTTTTCTCGGGCGCCCTCTGTGTGTGTGTGCTTTGCATGGCTCTGCTGCCGCTACAGTCATGTGTGTCGCCTCTCTCGTCTCCGTCTGAGGAGCCTTCCTCTTCCTCCTCCTCTTCTTCCTCACCCTCACACAACGAGCCCCGGTCAGGGCTACAAAAGGTGAACGTCTACACAAGGAAACACACACACACACACACACACGTACACACACACACACACAGCTAAAAGTCTCACACAGTTTGGTCATTGTCTACATGGAGACAAACTACAATAGTAATTAAATGTAATAAAGATGTTGTGATTCATTTTATGTACTACCAATTTTCTCTCCTGCACTTAATTGTCTTCTTGAAGGTTTCAGAGTTCTCACTGAACCCTAATTATTGATTTACAACTTCCTGGAAACTATCATTTAAAGAAATTTTAAGACATTATTTCTTTGATTATGAGCCTGTGCCTCCTTAGGAAATGTATGTGTTTTATGAGAGCTGATTTTTGACTTTTTTGTCTTTTTTATCTTTTTTTTTTAAAAACAACAAAATAAGGGGTTGAGCATCAACTGTAGCACCAGAACCTGTCGAAATGCCTGAATAAACCAGAGAGGAACTCAGACCAACAAAAAAACAGACCAATAGCTCCCTGAGCTCCTCCACCTCCACCTCATGTGTTCACATCACATCCGTCACTTTGATTTCTGATCTGTTTTTCTGTTTTCTTCCTCATTCGCTCGCCTTCAGTTGTCAAACGGTTTTGACCATCACGCTGCCCTCTGTCTGCACGGAGCAGTACTGCAGGCCCAGGACACCCACCTCCACCTCCACCCTTCATACTTCACCTCCTCCTCCTCCACCTCCTCCACCACCACCACCTCTCCCATCTCCTCGCCCTCCTATTCGTCTGTTTCTCCCACATGGCCGTGGTCTCGCTCAGGCTCCGGCCAGTCGGGAGAATTCCTGCCTAGCAGCCCCTCCGGGCTCGGACTGATCCCATCATCCAGAGTCCCATCCTGGAAGGTTTGATGATCCTCCTCCTCCTCCTCTTCCTCCTCCACATCCTTCTTTCATCTCCCACTGCTCCGCCTCCTCCCTCTTCCTTTTGTTTTGTTTACGTCCTTTCATCATAGCCGCGCTCCATCTTTCTTTCATCTTTTTAAAAGTATTTTCTGTCTTTTCTCACGCGAAGGATGTTTTTTTATCAGCTGCCATTTCAGTTCATCACCAGACAGACACCTTCATGATTCTGAGGCAGCTCTCAAAACAACACTTAAGACTATTTTTACTACTACCTTTTGGATGCTTTTATGAAACAAACAACAACATTTAGGGTTCCAATACAGTATCATGTAAAATCAAGTAAAAATTGCATAAAACTAATCAATAATCAGTGGAGATCCTCAATTTCTTTTTTCTTAAACTTGTAGTAAATCAGGAAAAAAAGGACACATTTCTCCACATCATTTACACCACAGTGTCTGTCTGTGTAGGACTGGGCCAAACCAGGGCCCTATGAACAGTCCATGGTCAACACCCTGAAGAGGAGCAAGGACAGGAGAGAGACTACAGATCCCAGCAGCCACCAGGGCATGAGTGATGTCACCACCTCGATGGACGAACCACAGGGGGGCCGAGGGACCCACTCTATGGCATCACACAGGGTCAGATGTTGTTTGGATGCTGATTCTGTTGTTTTCAGCTCAAACTGGTTCTTTAAACGTGGTCGCATGACTTACTGTCTTGCTCTGTGTATGTGTGTGTGTGTGTGTGTGTGTGTGTGTGTGTGTGTGTGTGTGTGTGTGTGTGTGTGTGTGTGCGTGCGTGTGCAGGAGGACAGGGAGGCCCATGAGGAGCTGGCCCGAGTCCTGGCCCGAGGCCTCCACCTGGACATCCATGGCTCTAGCAGAGACTCGCTGCAGGGCTCCAGCGGCTACAGCAGCCAGACCAACACACCCTGCTGCTCAGAGGACACCATCCCCTCCCAGGGTACACACACACACACACACACACACACACACACACAATCCTCTGCAGCACTTCAAAAACTAGGCTGTTTTCAGTCAGAAATTTGACCTTTTATACCCTTTCTCTTCATCTTTTCATTATTGTAAAAACTTGTACCATTTAATTAAGTCTTTAAGAACTTTTTTGGCAGCACACATAGTGCATTGCAGGTAGATAGTACACACATATTAAAATGGCTCCTACCTTAATACCTAGATGGAACCTCTCCGAGGGATAAAAAATGTCTATCATCCCTTCTATCGATCTGTATCTATCTATGAAGTTGCTTGTTATATAATTTAAATAATCTGCTGCTTTCTCATTATTTCTCACCAAATTTTTGCGAAGCTGCTTCTGATTTTGAGCCTGTGGGTAAACTTCTGCTCCGTGTTCCCGACAGTCTCCGACTGCGACTACTACACCGTGGGTCCGGATCAGGACGGAGACATGCCCACGTCGTCCAACTTTGACAAATCCTGCACCATCCCCAGGAACAGCGACATCAGCCAGTCGTACCGCCGCATGTTCCAGTCCAAGCGTCCCGCCTCCACGGCCGGGCTGCCCTCCACGCCCTCCGCCGTGGTCACCCCGGGGGTGGCCACCATACGCCGGACTCCGTCCTCCAAACCCAACCTGCGACGTCCCTCCGGAGGCCTCAGCTTGGGCCCCATTCCCATCAAGCCTCCCATGATCCCGGTCAAGACGCCCACCGTGCCCGATCACCCCGGTTTTCCCAGCAGGGAGGACGCCAACCCGGCTCGCACCCCGCTCAGCCCCTCCTCCACCCCTCTGTCGCCCAAGTCCGGCTCCTGGGAGGCCCAGCAGCTGGGGGAAGGATCGGATCCGCCCACCCCGCCTCCGCAGCCCAACAGTCGCACCTGCGAGTGGGAGCGCCGGCCTCTGCCGGAGCTGCTGGAGGAGACGGAGTACAGCGAGGTGGAGGACTTCCTGGTGGCGATCCGACGCGGCGTCAGACTCAAGAAGGTGACGACCAACGACCGCTCGGCACCGATGATCCACTGAGACCCGCCGAGATGTTTCGCATCTGAACGCGCTCCTGGGAGAAGACACAAAATGATTGGAACCATGAAAAGACAAGACACAAGACGTTCAGCAAGGGCAGAGGATAGGAGGAAGTTGCCTGGTGACTCTGATCGAAAGGATATTTCATCGCGATGCAGTGAGTTCTTTACAGAAATGCCAAAATTTGTCCAAAAAGGAAAACAAAACAAAACAAAACAAAGCACCACTAATATTCGGCCAAAGACAATTGGTTTCGACGTGTTGTGATTTTTGGAATCACAGCTTTGTAGGAAGGTGGTGTGAAACGTGGTACGAGTCTACGTGGACGAGACCTTACGTAGGTTGGGAAAAGGTACATGACTTTTCTTGTTCGGAACATGCAGAAGGAGAATCAAAACCCTGCCAGCGGACACATTTCCTCTCTCTCTCTCTCTCTCTCTCTCTCTCTCTCTCTCCATCTCTCTCTCTCTGTTTCGGGGGCACTGACTGAAGCTCTTCTGCCCTCGACAAGAAACCCGCAGCCCTTTTACAAGTTGTAAACTGTCAGTATTTCGTACGAGGTCACTGGTGCCGATCTGAGATCAGCTCCCCTGGGCAACTTCAGAAAGAGGAGAGATAAAGTGTGACGGGACATCCGTGTCAGGATCAGAACAGAAGCAAACGTGTGTGTGTGTGTGTGTGTGTGTGTATGTGTATGTGTGTGTGTGTGAGCAAGGTCATTGTTTTTCGCAGACATCACTTTAACGTTGAGTAATGCGTTCATGTTTGTAGTATTGGGAGAAACAGACAGTGGACGGATGAAGGGAAGAATGGAGAAGATGATGTGGAAATGGAACCTGGAAGGAGTATTTTCAAAAGATCAAATCATTATTTCAATGTACATATTTATATTTTGATGTGTTTGTATGTTTTTGTTTTGTCATATGGTCCTCTTACACATCTTCTGTCGTCTCCCATTTCCGCGAAAGGTGCCAAAAAGCCTGTGTGCTGAATTTAACTTAAATATTCTCTATTTAATTGAAATTATGCAGGATTTTTTTTTTTTCCTCTTGTAAAAATCAGTGATGGTGTTCGACGGAGAACAGAGACGACGAACTGAAAGAAAAAATGAACTTCTACGCTCAGAGTATTTGTATATGTAGCGTAGCATATTGCAGAGTGCTGTGTAGCCATTCACAAATGATTGCTTAGAGTTTTGTTGTTGAAATAAGTACCAACGTACAGTAGATTGACCTGCATGTGCTTAAAGTTTGCCCCAGTAGAAACAACCACCTTGGCTTTTGAATTAGATTTATAATACGGTTGATTATGAGTCAAATAATGATAATAATGATAACCATAATAATATCCCAGCAGAAACGGTGTCAACAGCAGTGGATCGAGAACCGTGGGTGCCAACAACTTGCAGGATTAAAGGTGGCGAAGTTTTGGATTGTAAACAAAGGTAAAAGCAACTGTTCAACAGTGCAGTCAGTATTTATTTGCTTCTTTGAGTAATCAGGTGTTTTTTGAATTGATACAGTCACGTATTTTTTCCACATTTCTTCCCCTCTAAAGCACTTTGAATCGTTCGACTAAAGAATCTAAAATGCATAAAAAAGTTTAAAAGCAACAGCCAAAAAACAGTAAATTGAGTTTCACAAAGTGTTTGTTGGCCCCCGGGTTCCTCTGACCCTGTTCCCTGTTGAACCTTTTAACATGTTGCTATGGTAACGGCTTACGTAACAGCAACTACGCAATGTGTTTAGGAGACACTTCGAAAGTCCACGCTAGCAGTAGGAGTTGTCACTACAGGTTTATCCGTGTTACTGCTTATTCGTAGTAATTGGAGTATCGTGGGTTAGTTACGGTCCGTCGTAGTGAAGCCAGTGTGCGCCCTCTTATCCGGTGCAGATGTGGACAGTTGTGGATGAAAAGCTTCAGTACCTGGAACAGAAAGTGTCCTGCACCAATTTAAATAATATTAAACTAATACTTACTGGGCCCAGCCTCTTAAAAAATGGGGGAGTTGTCTGTTACATTGACCTGAATATCCTGAAACCTGGGCAAATGAAATTTGCTCAATTGGAAAACAATGGCATATCAAACAATAGTGAAAACTACTAAACTCACTGTCCCAGTAAGTAGATGTAAAAGAGGCACAATTTAATGTGTACATTGGGAGAGGACAGGGATTTACAGTATGCTGGTCTGGAAAGTATCTTGCTTTAGTCCTAAACTGTCTGTGTTTACAAGCCGTGAAACACTGACCGTCCAATCTATAGAGACTTCTCAGGTCATTGAATGCACCAAATGGCAGCCATTTTGGAGATCTGCAGCCCTGTAGCTTGTCAAGTCTTTAAGTCATATTCACAATCATATTGTTGCTAGCTCAGTGCTAACAATCATCGCTGAAGCTTCAATTTTTAGTTTTAAGTATCCCACCTGATGGACAACTTCACTTTCTTCAAAAACGCTACTAACAAAGAGCCAGTTAATCTCATAGCTTCATGTTTTCAAATTTTGTTAGATAGCCAATTGTTTTCCAAAACATCCCAGTTTGTAGCAGCTAGGACTGTGTAGAGCATGCTAGAAAGTATATGCTAACGTATGCTAACAGGTTTCATAGCTTTTTGACATTACTAACACACATCACATCAGTGTTTTGAACATGTCTGACAGGCAGGTAAATCTACAAGGAGATGTGGAGACCTCCATTATGGCACCGCAGGTGTGGTCGATAGATTTGTGAGCTGACTGAGCTTCTCTAAGTCAGTGGTGAAGTGGACGCAAGCGAAACTGATGTTCATGTACAACCGCGACAAATATATAAACCTGTGATAGCTTGTGATTACTAAGTGTCAACTAGCCCGATGAGCTAACTTTGTGATAGCGGGTCATAGCGGCGTAACAACCTGAAATAGACGAAACTTCCCTGTTGCTACTAAATACTTCAATAGAGTGCCATGACAAGGTAAATCATTTAATGTAGCCTATTTATTCATTTTAAATGTTTTCATCCATTTTTATTAGCGACTTAACACGTCTAAACTCCCAACTGTCCTGTTGAGCATATGAAACTTAATAACACGTGTATTTAATATGCATGTTGTCTTTTTTTTGTTTTTCAGTTGAACAAACTATTGGATAGTCTGCTTTTTTCTACTGGAACAAATTGTCTGTCCTGAGCAGAAAGCCTTTTACCCGTCATGTAATCCGTGTCATTAACGGCTCATAATTTGTGTGACACTCTGTACGATGACTGAAGCCTGTCCGTTTGATATCTGTTCTCGCTCTGTTCATTTCCCCCCCCCCCAACGCAGGTTAACGAAAACAAATCATGTAGCTGACGCGATAACAAGCGTATGAAGCTGAATGTTCGAGCCTGTGAGGAGCCAGTAAACTGTGTGTGTGTGTGTTATCGAGATCTGAGTGACGCCGAAACACGCATACACACATTGAGGACTAGGTTTTGTCAGGAATTACAAATCTTTTCTACAGTGCATCTGTCCCAGAAAAAAACAAAAAAACATTCTACATACCAGCTAAATCAATCAATCAATTCTGGTCTAGTCCTTAATGTGTGTGTGTGTGTGGCGGCCATTTTTGTCTTTAGCAGCAAGTCAGTGTGTCCCCCGCCCCTTTAACATTTAGCTTTTAATTTGTGACAAGTTGCCAAATTTCCTATAGTTATGAAAAGATACCCTGGGGTTCATTCATTTGATGTTGTTTGAATTCATTAATTGTGCATTTCATAGGTAAATATTACCAAACCTGATGTCATTTGATGCAGCTGAAAACTAACAAAAATTTGACTGAGACTTAATTCTTTTCTTTTCGATTCAACACTTCAATTCCAGATTTCCACATTTTTCTCCAAAAAGGAACATCTCATATGAATTATAGTCCCTCCAGCAGTGGAATTTCAGTCCCTTGGTGGCTCTACAAAACAATAATTTTTTGAACACATTGTGGTTGATTTTAGTGGAAAAATACACAATACAATACAATGAAGTAGGCGAAACAGAAACTGATGGAACAAAAAGGTTTTATTTTGGTATGAATTGATTTCACCCTGCTTTCATCATTCATTATCCTTTCTTACAAACAATTGTTTACTTTCGGATTTATTTATATTAACATTGTTTTTCAAGCCAGTGAGTGATTGAAATTCCCCGGTGCAGGCATAGTAAGCTATTGCCATCATACGATATAGATCAAGGCTAAAAATATAAAACTTTATTACCGTTCCCGCAACGCCAAGATAAATGTTATTAAAACCGGAAAGCCACAGAGGGTTAGGAGCACGGTAGTGGAAATCAATAACTGCAGAAAAGATTGAGGGAAATCATTTGAGTATACTAAGAGTGCGCCCTAAAGACTTAAAACAGTTGCTGCTCATTATTTTTCATTTGAAAAGGTTTTTTTTCTCCATAAAATCCTATTTGTTCCTCTAATATGTGGCCAAAAGTTTGGAGGGTTTGAATTAGACACCAGTCATGATCCGATTTTGTTTTGGTTTTTAGGGCTGGTACAATACCGAATTGAACAAATTTAAGCAGTCAAAATTTGGAAATCATCACCAGTTACTACATTAATGACTGATGCCAATATTGTGTATTACGGTTAGGTGACGTTCTGTGTAAGTGTCCTGTTCTACTTGAGTTTTTATCAAAACAGCGCCATGAATGTAAAACGTTACTCAGACGATGAAATTTCCCACCAGCCGTGAACGCATCCTAACGGTTTATTCCCAACGACTCGCAGACAGATTTTCTCGATAACCTTTGGTTTAGTCGTTCAGGAAGAAAAACGCAACCGCTTATTAAAATATGACGTTATTTTAACAAGTACGGTATTTAGAGTATTTGACTTCATTACCCAGGAGGTATCACACGTATCTATTGATGTGACATCACACACAGTCCCCATTTGTGCGACTAAAAGTAATGGCAACCTCTTTCTTTTTTCTACTTTTATTACTGGGCCGACTGGTTTCTTTACCCCTGGCTCATGAGAATCCTGTCCGTTGTTTTCTTCTTTTTTGTACATTTAATGTTCAGTTCCTGAAATACTGTCTCCTATTTTGTATGTATACCAGCTGTTTTTGGCTAAATAATAAAATCATAGCATACGATGTGCATCTGTTGACTACGGGTGTGCCTCCTCTATTGCTGTCCGTCACACCCTCGACTCGTGGTTCCGATGAAAACGATCAAGATTCACAATAAAGACCCATTAATTCAAGCGTTAAACACTCCAAAACTTTATTATCTTGGTTCAAATTGCACATTATGTTGCAAAAACGCATACTGCATTATAATCGTAATTCTCCCACCTCAGTGGTTTTTATAGCACATACGTTCCACTCTCCACAAGATGGCGGCACAACACAACATTCCTTTAGCTAACGGACAAACACGTTTTTATACTATTGTTCAAAACGCTTCAACACCTCCTATTTTTCCTCATGAGGACAGAAATCATACAAAAAACCCCAAAACAAACATGAGATGATATAAAAAGTCGTATCTGTCCACATTAACAAACACAATCCTGAAAACAAGAAATCATGTTTTGACTTCATTAGTGACAAATTAACATATAACTCAAGCAGAAGGTTTATTGCTCCCGCCAATAAATCTTTCCTCTAATGAGACAGAAAAAAAAAAAAATTCCTTCGAGGCTTCTGCAGTTAATCTGACAGCAAACTCAAATATCAGCTGCGGACAAACCCAGACACTCATTACAACATCGTTCAAACATTTCTGTCTCCAATCTGACTGGGTGCAAACCATTTCATCCATCCTTTAATTCCCTCTGACTGCAGAGATCTAAGCTCTGTCCCTTCAGTGATGAACACTTCTCACACCCCTCTTTTGGCAAATAAAACAGTTTCCCCAAAGTTTTGGCAGTTTCAAAACTTCCCAGGCATTGAAATAGCAACACAACTTCAAAAATAACAGGTTGTAGTTCAGGACTTTTACTGTCACTTCAATCAGATGTTTCCTGATTCTTGCTGTAAACTTAACGCTATAAAGGTTAATTAACACCTCTCTTTATGGAAAAACTTGCAACATTTGGTGCTTTTATCGTTAACCTGACAGTGAAATAAGGCTAGAAAAGAAATTCCCTCAACAGAACGATAACAATAAGTTCATTTTCTCACTCACCAGCAGTAATACATAACTCTCTGCTGGCGGCACCACTGAGATATGACTGTATAATTTAAGTGCAGATGAAAACAGACCCGGTGGTGGGAGTGTGAAACTGTACTGAGGGGACATCTGAGAGCATTACAAAGTGCATCGATGTTGGATGTGGAATCCGGAGCAATGTCAGAATTTATCAGTTTGTTATTGTTCGGATTTAGTATCAAAAATTGGATCAAATAGACGTAATCATCAAATCGCATAATTATCGTAATGATCGCAGAACTTGCGCCCAAATTTGTGGCAGAGATCGACAGGTGGAACATGTCACTTCCTCGAGCTGAAAGCTGCAACTTTCATTCAGTCACAGATTCCCCGAGATCTGAGATCAACGCGGTGTGAATAGTTTTTCAGACGTGCGTGGCAAATCCGAACCATCTGGAGCCTAAACTCCGATGAAACACGAGCTAAAAAGAAAACTAATTACACAGATGACTAGATCCAAGAGGGGTGTCTATGAGTGTGTGTGTGTGTGTGAGAGAGAGAGAGAGAGAGAGAGAGAGAGAGAGAGAGAGAGAGAGAAGCAAAAGATGGTGCAAACAGAAAAACATAAATACCGGAAGACCTCGGGCAGTACACTGAAAATACCGTCTTCAGTTTTTTTGGTAGTGTGATACTCCTTCACTGAACGACCTGTACAAAACATCTCAAGTAAGACTTTCCACGCACATAAAAACATCTGACATGGAAATAAAAAGCCTGATTGTACAGCTACATCAGTTCCCCATGCAAAAAAACACCTAAAATATCGAGGTAGCTGTGCACACTTTTTGTCCTTATATTTACATTCTTTTTGTTGTTTTTGTTTGGCAAAAAGTTAAAGATGCGCAAGTGTGCAGCGACTTTATAGTGATCTGAGATGTTTCTAAAAAAAAATAAAGAAAAATAGAGAAAATAGTGTTTCAGAAATGAAGCATTGAGGGTCTGCAGCAGATAAACAACTAGTTTTTCTTTCGCTTAAGTTGAGTAAACTTAATAAACAAACAGTCAAGTCGTTAAAAATTGGGAAATGGCGTCAACTGTGTGAACAATGGGTCAGCACGTCCGAGTCTCGACCGTCAGGATGGAAAAGAAAGTCTAGTCTCACCTGGGAGCTTCTGCTGTGCTCGCCAGTAAACACTGAAATTGGATTTTTTTGGGGGGGGACTTGCACCACTGCTCTTTGGGGAGGAAGACGAGAAAGAGGAGGAAGAGGAGGAGGAGGTCTGATAGCAATCTGCAACAAAAATAAGTCAGAATCTCAGCAGCTTCTAGGAAAAAAAACTGCTGAGATTCTTACTGAGGTGAGCAGCACTTCCTCATCCTGCGAGCTACCGAGTCGGTGTGCTAGGTGTTTGATGTGTGACTGAGAGAGAGAGAGAAAAAAAAGCTCATCGTCTCGTTTTTCTAGAAGCAATTACACCTCGACAGCTCGGCGTCCTCTGATCGACCATCAAATGCGTGGTTACACTCTTCAAAGTGAGACGGATGACCGCTATAAAAGCCCACACTTTAGAAGCATGTGAAGAAAACAACAACCTTCTTCTAAGTGTCATAAGCAATAAAACACTGTGTCACTCCAACCAACCATCCATTATCTGACCCACCTTGAACCATCTCCAGAGCACACTGGACAGAGGCAAGGAATACAAACAAACAAACACACACCTAGGGGCAACTTAGAGTCTCCAGTTGACATAAAACTGAAAAATCCTTTTGAACTTCTTCATTTGATATCACAAGCATTAGCGTCTCCCTTGTCTGCATTTGCTTTGAGATGATTTCTGGACTGTACCGAGTCACAGCCAGCGTAGACATACATTTAGGAGAATGTGACAGAGCTATTCTCGAGCCACCTTGCCCCCCCTCCTCAGGACGCGGTCACATTCTAGAAACAGTTGACGGACTGTTATAAAACCTGACACTTTGAGGAGCTTTGAAAGGGGATCGGGTGACTTCCTGCTGCGTGTCGACAGCTGCTGAGCTCGTGGTGAGTGATGAAACACAGAGTTACTCCTAATATCTACAGCCATCCTATAGATGTAGACTCGACTAGAACAAAGCTATCCGTCCATTCACTTTGTGTGCTTTGTACCTTAATAGTGTCCAGGAGTCTACTGCACCTCGATAGGATTAAAGAAGCTGATAGTTTTCTCCCACGCTCCAGTCGGGTCGTTGCTTAGAGATAGCTGATCAATAAATTGTTCATCCCAGCTCTACTTATTTCTAACTCTGAAAAGTGTCTGCAGCTGAATGAAACCAAATCCATTGAGAAGACATGCCATGTCTTCATTTTATATTTTGTTCTTCTATTTTCAGCCTTCTTGGCTGTGATGGAGACGTTTTCTGACCCTATGTTGAACTCATATAGGGAACACACCCTGTTGTCCAGAACAGGACACAGACACACACACACACACGCACACACACACACACATACAGATACATAAACATACAAACCTTAGGGCATTGTAGAGTCTCCAATCAGCCTAAACATGCATTGTTTTGCAGTTAGGGAGGAAACTACCTGGAGAAAACCCAGGTGAACATGGTGAGAACATGCATACTCCACATAGAGATGTTGAGACACCCGTCTGACCGGGATTCGAACCGGGGACCTTCTTGCCGTGACACCCATAACATGACCACTGGAGGCTAATTGGAGCTTTTTGCAACATTCATAGCTTTACAGATCTCGACTCCAGAACAAACGGGCTTGTTCTCTCTAATCGACGTGTTGGAGCTGCTTGGCATTTACACAGCAGAGTGTTGACTCTTCACCTCTCACCCTCATAAACCAACAAACATTATGTTTTCCTTCGTCTACTCCTCCATCCTGCTGCTTGTAGGCGGCCAATCACACAGAAGGAAGTAAACACGGCAGAACGGTGATGATGGAAAGCTGAAGTGCGATGAGACCAATTAAAAAAAAAAGGACATATTGAAGGAGCAGACGTGTGAAAACACCACGGCTCGGTCCATCACAGTGCAGCTAAACATCATCTGATGGAGTGGAGTTTATGGGAGCACAACAGGGACCACAGGAAATACTACTTCTTTGAAATCAGCAGTTTCCAGACTGTGGGTGTTGAGCAGCTGTGTGTGTGTGTGTGTGTGGGGGGTCTCGTTAGGAGGAGGGCGGCGTCGTGTCCCCGCTGGACTCTGAGGGCTTTTTGTCCTCGTCCTCGTCCTCGTCGCCCAGGAAAAGAAGCGGGAACATTCCCAGGATGCAGCCGATGGTCACCCCGATGGCTTTACCCTGCCGGAGGAGACAAAACAGGCTTTACGACAAAGACACCAGACGCTACAAACAGCACAGACATGCATAACACCTTCATAATGCAAGGCAGGAAGTCACTGATGCCACACATGTTTCTAGCAAATGAAGGTATGAAAAAACAAGAACAGAAGAATGAAGCTGTTTTTCAAAATAAAGTAAGTGGAATAACTATGAATAGAAAAATCCTAATTGCAATAAATAGCCATCTTTCTGATTACAGAATGTGCACGTGTGTGATAAAATGTATGAAATTAACAGTATATATGTATAATAATAATATTACCACTACCACATCAATAATTGCTTCACTGTTTGTTACAATACAGTGTGCTTTGGTTTTATGAGACGTAGTCCTTTTACTTTAATGCTGTAAATCTATTATTATTGAATAATTGAATACGAAGCACCGTAGTAACCATGTTAAACATTTTTAAATGTGCTATATAAATAATTTGTGCATTAATGAAGGTACTTTTCAGAGAAGTGTTGCTCTGTAGTCCTCGACATATTCACCTCGATGACATGGAGGACTAAAGAAATCTGAAAGTGAGTCGTTGGTTTTTAGTTGATAAATCTATTTCTGACAATGAAATGTGTCACACTGTGCAAGCAAACTGGATTTATGGTGAGTAATACTGCACTGAGGTGAAAATAGAGTGACCTGGATCTCAGAGTAAAATCCAATTAATCAAGCAAAAATATTTCGTTCTTATATTTTTGATCTATTTCATGTGCTGAGCTGCTTCCTTGGCTGTGATACAGACATTTTCTGAGATTTCACAAGTAGTTTCAGCTCATCAGTTGCGTGTGCGGCATCTTTTACAGGCTTTATTCGCACTGGAGTTTCTGATGGATTTCATCTCTACGACTTTTTGAAGACTGCTGACATCGATTTTCCTGTTCCCATTTCTTTTTTCCCCTCTTCTGTGGATTTCTGTTTCCTCTGATGTGCCTCCATCAGCTCCACTTTCCTCCCTTCCTGCAGAAGTCTCTCTTCTCTTCACGCTCACAGCCAATCCTGTTACCAGCGAACCCGTTTACCTGTGCAGGCACCTCAACAGGTGTTTCTGGAGTTCTGAGCCGCCCCGTCACCTCTTCTTCTTCTCATTTATCATCTCTCATTAAAAAAAAGACATGGATCAAAGTAAAGCCTGAACTCACTCACCATGTGAGAGCTGAGCCTGGTCTGCCACATGTCGACCTGTTTGGGCGCCAGGTCTGGAACCTGCATCCCCAGTTTGGACGCCAGAGCCTCTACGTAACCTGCAAGACTGAGACGAGATGAGATGAGATGAGATGAGATGAGATGACATGACATGACACGACATGACATAACATAAGATGAGATAGAATGAAACTTTCAGGTTTGTGGCTATATATTAGCATTATATGTACTGTCTTTAAACACTATAAAGGCCTGTTTGTTTTATCCTCACATGGAACATGTACATGGGAATAAAAAGCAGATTATAATCCAAAAGTGAGGATGTGAACAAGCTTGATGGATCTACATCGCATGGAAATCTCTGATCCCTGATCCGTTCGACGCTGCATAGATCTTCAATGGATCTCACATCACGTCTACCTGGAAATAAAACCCTGGAAGCTAAAAATAAAGAAGGCAAGCCGCCAGGGACGGGTTCAGAGCGCTGCTTACCCGAGACCCGCCAAATCTGAGACCAGGTTCCCCAGAGCCGCCGCTGCAACACAGAGAGGGAAACGCTTTGATTCCTGCTGCTCTCTGATCACACACACACACACACGTGTGCACACACACACACACACACACACACAGCGACACAGGGAGAATCAGAAATGATCAACTGTTTCATCTTTCTTTGTTTTTGTTTTGTCTTTTTGGTCGTCCTCAATGGAAATTGTGAAAGCGAGTGGAACAACGCTTTTCCTGAGAGAGTGGAGCCAAAAGCGACCAACCCAGTGCTGCAAGTCAAAACCCTTCCAGGGTCAGTGGTAAAGGTGGTAAAGGTGAGCTTCACAGGAGCTGGAGGCTGACTTCAGACCTCATCTGAAGCTCCTGACAGACAATCCTTCTGGGATCAGTAGGACTGCAATTTAGGAGCTACACATCTTATCGGGGACGGATTCAGGTTCAGCACGCCTCATCAACGTTCCATTCAGGTGCCTTGAGACACCTTGAGATAATTTCCGTTCCTATCAAAACCAATATTCTCAGGTTTATAAACCTTCTCCATCCACACACTGACCAGGTGAGTGAAGATCAGAAGATGTTCCATTGCTATATCATCAGATATTTTCAGTTTTAACAACATGACAGAGTCTTGGGATAGTCTTTGGATGCGTGTCATTTTCTTCAGTTTACGCAGATTGCTTCCATGTTGTCTCCTGTCCCGCCTCCAGAAGTCTGATTTAATAGATGTTTTAATAGTTTAAGGCAATAACCTGAAATTAGAGCTGCAACAAATGATTATTTTCACAGCTGATTAATCTGCTGATTGCTTTCTCGATGAATCAATTCGTTGTTTGGTTTATATAGAGACACAAACTGTGAAAATGGTGAAAAAGGCAGAGATAAACGCCTTTAAACGCCTTTCAATCTGAATTGCTGAAGCTTTTAAGCCGTCTGCATTTACTCAGGGTAGAGAGAAGCATTTCAGCTCTTTCAGGTTTTTAGGTGGTGGCTCTTGGGTCAGACCGAGTGTCTGCACTGCTCTTCTTCCTCCAGGCTCTCCAGTTTCCTTCCCCAGCTCAGAAACATGCATGCTTAGGTCACCTGGACATTTCTCTCATGTTTCCATGTGCAATCCATTGGAGCCCAATTGCAATCCATGCAATTGGGCTCCAATTTTTCCAGGTTTTCCAGGACATTGCCAGTGAGCATAGAGCAGACCCAGAGCTCCCACTGGTGGGACTCCATGTCCCATCTGGCCTCAGGAACCCCGAGGATCCCACAGGCAGAGCTGAAGAGGAAAGCTCAGCTCACTGTGACCTGGATCCATCTCAGTATCCACGGATAGATGGATGATTGGAGTGACAAATTGAGGCGCTCAGTTAACTGGCTTGTTTTGAGGCTGTTATCCATCCTCAAAGCCTGCCCCCATTTGGGGAAACACTTAAGGAGACTCGCCCTTTTACAAGAACCAGAATGAATCGTTGAGAAACCAAAACCCCTCAGCGCTGAGCGTCCCTCATTTATCTCACAGAGACGAACAATGGAGAGTCGGTGGCGGAGAGGGAAAGGTGTGAAAGTTTTCACAGATCAAGAGGGCACCTTTTGGAAAACCAGCAAGATGCGAGTCAGCTGCTTTCTCCATCTGCCTCCGTGGTTTTACTGTCAGCACAGTGGGCTCCGCAACGATCCCGGTTAATGTGCTCCATCAACAAACGCTTGGCAGCCATGAATAATTCACGCTGCGGGTTGAAGTTTCACACACGCAGGATCGCAGATGACGGAGGAAGAAAACGCATTTAGTTCGTAGCCAGTAAAACTGTATATAAAAAAAAAAAGGTGCTGAAGATGTGTCTGCTTTGCGGAGTCTCTGGAGGCATTAACGCCTGAAGTTTCCCCGAGTGAGAGCCCAAAGCAGCAGATGGACGCTTCCAACCCGGTTTGCTTCAGAAGAGGGAGGAAGACTCCTCTCCAGGCTCGTTCCAGTGGCTGAGCGTGCGTGAGGGCGAGGTGATGGGGTGATGAAAGCTGGGAGAGGTCTCCGCCTGATGAAAACAAATAAACCTGACGGGGATGTGTAAACTTAGCGCCGAGCATCTCTGCAGGACGGATGAGTGCGAGAGCAAATATGAAGCCGGATGATGATGATGATGAAGGCGTCGGAGAGGAGCCATTGATCTAGAAGCCCTTCTTCAGCCTCTGATTTGCACTTTGCAGAGGAAATTGGAGCCAAGTATCCATGGAAACAGAATAATGTGGTGGTGAAGGGAGGGAGGGAGGGAGGGAGGGAGGGAGGAGGCAGAGCCAGCTCTTCATCACAGCGTGATGAAGAGCAGGAGTGAGGCTGAGAGCAGCGGCCCTGATGACAGCACACAGGCACAGACGGCTGCTGGCATGGCTTGGGACAGGTCAGTAATAACAGGGTCAATAACTTCACCTTCCAGGTGATGAAAGTGTGAATAAAAACAAAGGACAAGAACCTCGCCAGGTCACGAGCAATGTCATAAAGGAGGCCCACGCCACCTTCTGTTGGGTGGAGGAGCACCACTGCACCTCTGCTGTGTGGGCTGAGGGTTTAGAATGATCACGTCCGTGGAATAATAAAAAAAAGGATTTCTGTCCATTGTAGAAATCTCATCTTTCAGAAAAAAACAGCAGAAAATGCCCTAGAACCTATGTCTGATGATGAGGTGGAGTGAAGAGATGCAGAACATCAGATGTTTTGGAGATGAAGTTGTAGAGGCCAGACTGAGATGGTTGAGATGTTCTGGACCTGTAGAGATGAGGGAGACTGAACATATTGGTAGAAGGATGTTAAAGTTGGAGCTGCCAGGCAAGAAACCTTGAAGAAGACCAAAGAGGAGATTTATGGATGCAGTGAAAGAGGACAGGAAGTCACTTGGCACAAGAGAAGATGATGCAGACAAGATGAGATCATTTGCTCTAGTGACCCCTTGAAGGAAACAGACTCCTGGTTGGACGGAGGATGCCTTAAGTAGTGGAGACTCTCCATCCAAAGATGACGGGATCGACCTGGAAGGACCTCTCACCATGTGAACATTAGAGGTGAACCATCTGCTAGAATCTGCAACATGTCCAGCTGCCACAACTCCTTGGAAAACAGAGATCTGGTCAAAGAGGTCTGAAGGCCTTGATCTTCTCCACTTCTACATGAAGAGCCTTGATTAGGTGACCTTCTATGGAGGACCATGATAACACACACACACTGGGAATTATCATGTGTCTGTTATGCAACATCTTGCTGCAGAGACATCACTTATTTTCATCTTTACATTGTTCTTATTTGTATTTTTAATTGGTTTTTGTATTGTTTTTTTAGTATTTATATTAGGACTTCTATAAAGACCGAACCACTGGGGAACACCATTGGGAACAACACTGGTAATAATTCTAATAATAACTAAGTAACAACGAGAAGAGATCCCATAATTTAGGCGATAACGGAGTAAGATAACTTTCTTACCGGCCATGGTGGAGATGCCCAGGGTGACACCGATGGAGAGTTCGATCTGTGTTCCCTGGAGATGGGAGGACAACGAGGTGAGGCGCTGTCATTCAGACTCATCACTGGTTGTCAGCTCACTCTGATAAAAGGAAACCGCGTCCTCTCTTACCGCTGCGATCATGATGGCGTTGTCAAGGAAGCCGAACCCAACGAAGGGGAGCGCGTTGTGGAACAACACTGCAAAAAGAAAACACATTCATTAAGGTGGCTCTGAGGAGTAAATGTTTAATACCACAATAGTTAAACGTGTACGTCTCCTTTAGAGATGCACCAAGCTCCTCATTTATCACATGTAGGTTGTGTTTTCCATATTTGGCTCGCTGAGCTGGTTAGAAGAGATTCATCCAAGAAAACTAGGAGAAAGTTTGACTTTTTAGTCAAAGAATAAAATGTAGCTTTCTCCATTTATATTTCCAACTCCAACTTCAAAAAAAGGAGCGTGCAGTTTAGCAATCAAGTCAAGCTTGCTGCTTTACTCCGTCCCCGTGGCCTCCCATAGTTTCCCACTGGGAGCCAGAAACTGGCTTGGAAATGACTTTTCTAGCAAACTCCTGTTGAGAGCAAAAAAAAACCTCAGGAATGTAAAAAAAGAAATGAAATCCAATTACGAGATCAGGTACTGAATGCAAAGACGGCTCTGATGATCAAACACTTATTTGAAGGATTAAAAAAAATCAACAAAAATATATTACAATTCAGGCACAAACAGCTCTGAATCCAACTCCTGAAAGCGGTAATTAAAAAGGTAAACTGTCATCATAAGGAGAGCTGAGGGGGTGGGGGGGTGGGGGTGTAATTTCCTCCAGAAATGTGCAGGATTAGCGAGTGTGTTGGTGCGTGTCAGACTTAATCTCTCACCGTATCTGATCTGGGCTGCGGTCGGCGGTGAGGGCTCCAGGGTCTCTGAGAACATAAAACATCACAACACATCAAAAACCGCCGGCTCATTAACTGCTGAGGCTCCACGAGCAGCACCCCCGAAAACCCATCACCGAGCGCTCAGAACATCCACGGATGGAGCAGCAGGAAACCTCTCCTCCTCCTCCTCCTCTCCTCTCTCTCTCCTCCTCTCTCTCCTCCAGACAGGACTCACCTGTTCCATGAACCTGACATCATTTCTGCGTCTTCACATCAGGTGTAACTGGTTCTTTCAGCATTACGAGGAACTGATAATTACAACCCCAAGTTAACCTATTTGTCCTCATTCTCTGGAGTGGACAACGTAGAAGCTACACTGGACCACTGGCTGCATCATAGATGCCACAGTGATAACAGTGGACAAAATGATCATAGTGGTTGGTATACAGTTTGGTTGAAAGGACAGTGATACACTGATTTATTGAAATTGTTTCAGCAAAATTTACATTTCAATAGGTTTATTAGATGAAAAGAACATAGAAATTAACTTTGAAGCTCTCTGCATTTTCATTTTAATCCCCCTCCACCCTTTTTCAGGTCAGGGGCTCCTCTGTTTGTCTCAGCTTTTATTCATAATTTATCCTCTCCATCTCTGCCATGTTTGTTTCCTGTAGCCTCTGAGCAGATTTGCAGCCATCAATGATCACGGCAAAGATCAAAACACCAACAGAAATGATTTGATGTGCCACCCAGCAAAACAAAAAACACTGAGACAAAAACAGAGGACAGAAAGCATACAGCATATCCAGTCATTCTGCCTCCCAGCCTGGTCTGACCTCTCATCCAATGGGCAGCTGGGAGGCCTCCCCAGGTGTGTTGAACACCCCCGCGGAGGCAGCCAGCTACAGAAGTGGGTCACTGGAGCATCCTGGGCCCGAGACCAATTATAGGAGGAGATCAATTACAGTATAGGAAAAGATTCATCTGGATACTCCTGCACTTAGTGAACTCCCCTCACTGCCTACGCAGTTAATGAGACCGTCTCCATCGCACAAGTTTCCTCGACTGCTCTGTCAAGTTTCCCTTACAAAGGGAATTCAGAGGCGCATAAACACTGTGTGTGTGTGTGTGTGTGTGTGTGTGCGAGGCTGCACTTAGAAGCCAGGCTCATCTATTTAAAAAAAATAAAATGAAATACGAGGTGCTGAATCACTGTGGGCAGAATCACACCTCTCTGAACAATCAATCTCTCTGAAAAGGTCAGAGCGCATCTGAGGACGGCTCCCGAACGCAGGCCTGGCTGCCAGCTCCAGCCAGCAGCCGGGTCAATAGAGCTGCACCACTTCTGCTGACTGGAAACGACGCTCCTAGAGCAGACACAGCAGTCCCACCCCGCTCCCAGGACTCTCTGAGCTGCTCTGGTGGCATTTTGTACACTTGTACCTCTCAATTTTTAATGATAAAACTGTTTATATGCTCAGAAATCAGTACAGAGCCAGAAAACCACAAGTATCATTCAAACAGGTATCTATCTATCTATCTATCTATCTATCTATCTATCTATCTATCTATCTATCTATCTATCTATCTATCTATCTATCTATCTATCTATCCATCCATCTATCTATCTATCCATCTATCTATCTATCGTAATTTCTCACTATGAGAGAAAAGGCAGTCAGTGGGATCTGTGCACATGCTGGATTGAGACGAGGATCTGCTGCGTCTGTGCTCTTCTCTCGTTCTGATTCAACATCATAAAAATTTATAGACGCTGACGCTCATAAATTCACACGCCCGAGGCCCAACATGTGAAAATCCATCTCACGGTACAGACACACGTATGATAAATACATACGTATATTTAAATCAGCCTGGTTCAGGGTCTACAGCTATAGCTACAGGTGTGTGAATGATTGACAGCCAGAGTGATCCATCATGTGTCACTCAGAGCTCAACTCACAACTTGTGTTGATATAAGATGTTCATCTTCAATCAAGATATTATTTTTACCAAGTGAGTTTTCCACAAAAATACTTCCAACATTTCGACAAAGTACTGTTGGTACTTGCAGCATGTTTTATCTATGAGCCATAGTTCTACGTTAAATCTCACCCTGGAAGTCTCCACTTCGAGGAAGATTCAAAACATTTTGCGTTTTTATATGATATTTTCAATTAGATTAAAACATGTAAGTTCAGTCTCCTCCTCTGTCCACACATATGGTAGCACCTTGTCTGGAGTAAACTGGTCATGTGACCCCTAGCTTTTAAGTGCTTCCACTACATTATTGTAATATAGGTTTTGCAGTCAATGCAACTAATTGACAACAGAGTAATAAAACTATGACAAGAAGACCCTTTAATATAAGGGAGATGAGTGCATGTACGTCTGGTCTGATGGTTCGTGCAGGATAACATGGATAAAGCAGGAACAAAGTGCCCAATCCAACCTCAGATGAGGTGCAGTCAAAGTGCTGCAGCTGATTCCAGATGCACAGTGGGGAGAGAGGAGATGAAGAAAAACAGGCTGCGAGGTGATTTGTCAGAGGAAAAATAAATCTGAAAACAGCCACAGACAATCTGCAAAACAGCAGGGAGACAAACATCCAAAACTTCCGAAATGAAATCATTTAAGTGCTGAGAGCACAAGTGAACTTAACATCGCAACCACGGGGGAGAAACAAAAACGGAGGAACAGATCTGACCGAGCTGGATCGCAAACAATCCGATCTGAAGATAATTCAGTGCTCACAATGCCAGAAAGATAGCAGGGCAAGGAATGTGCTTTAAATTCAGATGAATGTCCATTTCTGAGGCAGGTCCACTGAATCACAACGAGGAGATATGTGAGGGGCTGCAACGCTGGTGCATTTCATACATTACAAACGATTTATTCCACTAACGTGCTCATTATTCACAGGCACTGAAACAAAGGCAGGTCAATCCTCACACGCGCTCTGCATCCATCTCTGAGGCCATCCGATCCGTTTCTGTACATCGTCGATTTGCAGGTTTTGAAAAAAGACGGTGAGGACTCAGCACCAGCTTGGACAGACGGAGGAGTCTAATCTGTGGATCGATGCGTCTCTCTCTCTAAACCCACACCGACTCTAACAGCTCGTTACGCAGCACAAACTAATGAGACAATTAACGCACTATTCACAACGCTCTGGCAGAGGAGTGCGTAACCACGCGCCTTCCTCCGCTCATTAAGGCTGGGCCCAGGATCCAAACATCCGCCATCATTACCAGCCATTGGATGCTGGTAGTAAACAAACAGAGACAAAACTTTGTGATGAGGAAACCAATTAAAGCGGGGGAGCGTCGACAGCGGGGCGGCTGGAAGGCCACGGCACGCCTCAGGAGCCGCAGACGGAGCACGGCGAGGTCAGACAACACAACGGCTTCCCTGTAAACAACAAAACAGGAGGAAAACCCAGACCTGAATGCTGTTTAACTGACTGACCTGCAAGGGTTAATGTGCTGAGATCAGATCATCTAAATTCATCCTGTGATGTTAACACACAATGAGAGACGTGCTGTCTCCAACACTACGTTACTGTCGCTTTAAGAAAATGTGCCAAATGGTGTTTTTTCTCTAATAAATACATATAATAAATGCATTTTTTGTGATTAATCCATATCTTGCTACACATATCGTTTCACATATATACATATATGTGTCTTCTGTACTGTAACTTTAATTCCTCTTCAATGAATACTCCCATCATTAGCTTTAATTAAATAAAATGAGCCTTTTCATTCATTTGCTTGTATATTTTATACATTCCTGTATTTTGGTGTTAGTTTTGTTTGGTTTTACCATGATTTCTACCAACTCAAAACTCGACAATAACATGTTGGTACCACAGCTTTGTTTCATCTATTGTAAACAAGTTGCAAAAAGCAAATTTGCTTCAATAATAATAATAAAGTGAAGAATTAAAACTAAATAAGTATAATCTACTTCAGTTCGCATGTATTTCACTACTACTGCTGGTACGCTGCATTTCAAGACGCATCATGGGATATATTGAGCATCCATTAAGTATATAGTGTTCATGACATCTCTATGAAATTACATGCTTCTATACAGTGAGTAGTGAGTGGTTTGAGACATCTAGACTTCAAGGTAGAGGATGTGACAGTAGTACTGTACGTATGTCTGACAGGTTTCCTCTCCTCTTTAACAGCATCATCTGTGGTGCTTTAATGGAGCAGTCTGCCTACATCCTGACAAAACAGCGCTGAGCATAAACGCAGATCAATCCACATCTATGTAAAAAATGGCTGATAGCACAAAAATGGCTGCTTTTATCCCATCACACCCGAGCTGACAAAACAGCTCTGATAGTGCAGAGCGAGTCTGCAAAGTCCTACAAACTTTAGCAGCTAGTGGAAGGGACTTGAGAACAAAGTTCCCTCTGTTTTTATTTTTTTGTTTGGCGTTTATAATGAGCGTAACGGCCCTCGAGTGGCTGTTGACTTTTCCTCCCGTTGAAAGAGGAATATTACTTTCAAATGTGCTGCTGAAAATACCACGCGGCCACACAGAGGGAATAACCCATTTTCACCCTTTCTGGATTTTGACTTACTAATGACTGCAGTGAGAGTGTGTACAAACACAGCCACTCCTGAGGGGAGGTGGGGGGCGGGGGGGGGGGGGGGGGGGGGGGGGGGGGGGGAGAGAGAGAGAGAGAGAGAGAGAGAAAAGTGTCCAGGAATAGGTCCTGACTGACGCAGCCAGAAAATTAATATCTCTGGCACACTCTGACAATAGCAGCAGATCTGGAGTCAGATGAAGTGTACTCTGAAGTCTGAAGAGGCTTCATAGATATACACTGACTAGATGCTGCTGTTGATGGGTAGATGAAGCATTACGTTTCTCATTAGGGACGTCTGAAGGTCTTTTTACCATTTCGAAACAGGGTTATTACAGGTAAGGGCGTCCTCATTCCATACATACTGAACATAATTACATTATGTTACATAACATGATTGATTTAACCCCCCCAAAAGATGCTGTAGATGGAAGTGGTAGTGTATGTGATGGAATACAAGTAATAACCCTTCATTTCAGATCAAATGGTTTGTGATGATTTGAGTGTATTTCAGCAACCTGATGCTGCCTTAGTTGATGAAACTAGTCCTAGAACTGCAACATCACATATCTGTGGAGGACAAAGCTTCATATATTCAATAATTCACAATAAAATCAATAATTCTCACTTGTGAAATGTTACTCTTTGATTTTTCTGCTTTGGTTGGAATGATCTAGTCAGTGTATGTCTACGTAGAAGCTCTCGGTGGATCCCGCTCAGCAGCAGAACATCTCATAAAGAGAGATGAGGGCAGAGCCAGGCGTACACGGTTCACATGTTGGTGTGGGATGGAACCTAACACAAGCTGAGTCTAACACCTAACACGCCTGTAATTACCATGTAGATCAGCAGATGCTGCGTCTGCCGTCAGGCTGGCGATTAACAGCACGGAGCAGCTTCCTGTCACACACCTGACAGACACACACACACACACACACCTGACAGACACGCACACACCTGACAGACACGCACACACCTCACAGACACGCACACACCTGATAGACACGCACACACCTGACAGACACGCACACACCTGTCAGACACGCACACACCTGACAGACACGCACACACCTGACAGACACACACACACCTGACAGACAGTGATGAAACGTACACCGGTCTGAAGGATTGTAGCACTAATTACAGCCTCTCAGATGTTACAGACAACACTTCTGCTGGTGTTAGGATCACTTTAGGACTCTGCTTGTCATTTGGATTCACTTTAAGGTGTAGTCAAGTACATACAAGCAACAAGACTCGTAGAGTTGAAGTCATCCAAGAGGCTCTTCGTAAAACACAACTCTTACATCGATTATTAAATGATTATCTAAATATGATAATCAGCATCTTAAAGGTCTGTGGAGATTCCCCTTCGTCCAGGTCAGTTGTAAGCCTCGACAACCATCGTCATGACAACCGTCATCACCGCGCAGTTCTGATTGGCTGATGGGGAGGAGCCACAGTTTAACCTCTGTCTCCAGCAGCCAATCACAACTGAGGAAGCCTCTACGGTTGTCACGACGACGGTTGTCAAGACTTACAACTGGCCTGGCTGTACACGAATTATCACATCTATCAGTTATCAATTCTTATTGTTTTCACATCATTTTATAAACCAAACAACTAAGAGAATCATCGAGAAAGTAACTGACATGTAAACAGTTACAAAAATAACTGTGTGCCCTACATATATGATCAGGGTACATGAGTACATTCATGACCTCCTCCATCCTTAAATCACCAGCAGGTCTCTTAGCTCTTCAGACCAGGACCTACTAATTGTCCCCCCCCCCCCCCTCTAGAATGAAAACAAAAGGTAATAATGCCTTTGAAGTAGCAGCTCCAACCCTTTGGAACTCTATTGCAGGAGTCCTTTAATGAGGGAGACACAACGTTCACTCCAACATCAATACCGGATCCGGTCTTGGAGTTTCACAATACTGCCCAGATGTCCACGGAGCTGTGGTGCAATATTCCAGTCAACATCGAAAGAATCGTAATGAATATTCTCCTAACATCTGAATCAAAGTAACCTGTACATTAAAGTATGTAGAAGTAAACAAACTAGGTATTTGATATGTATAACGCTCTGTTTCTGCTGGTAAGCACATCCACACAGGTCAGTGTGACACACGCTAATGAGCAGGAGCTCCAGGGAGGATACTCATTCCCACGGGAATCTCACTCGTCTTACTCCAAACATTCACTCTGAAGAAAGCACCTGGATCTCTCTGAACCTTATTAACTATGTTTTTCTTGCTTTATTCTTCATCCATAGCGATGATGCGCAGCACTGTCTGGACAGCTGTAAATACTTGTTCTTTTACACACATTACAATGTTGAAACAACAGGATTTCACACACGCACAGACCAGTAATAACTGGAACAGTCTGCTCCAGCCTTTGTGTGTTCAGATCTTCTCTGTTCCACAGCATGTCTAAAAATACTGATATAGCAAATTATCAGGAGGATCAGGATGTTCTGAGATTTATAAAAACTTTCAGCAGAATGCAAACTTTTAAGACTTTCTAGCACTTTGCTCTTCTTTAGCAACATGCTGGACCTCTTTCCTTCCACTATGATTTCCCTGGTTGGAATAAAAACGACCAATCAGAGGTCTGCCTGCCAGGTTTAAGGGTAAACCTCATAATATTCATGTTATTGTCAACAAAGTCTGTTGAGAAGTCAGCCTCCCCACTCTGCAGCTCTCAGTCCTCTGCTGCCTACTGTATACTGAGACAAAAAGCTGCGTCTGATAAATGCATAAGGAAAGACACACTACATCACAACAGAATTCCCAGACTTTCACTGTAATTGCACATACGATTATGTAATTGCAGGGAGATGGAGATTGTTTGCAGGAATTGCTTTGAGGTCGGAGTCCAGTACAATTATGGCTTTGGGATAGAAACTGTTCATAAACTTTTAGGTATCTGGAGCATTTCCTAAGATGAGATGGATAGGATGAGTCTTTTATGATGGGCTTCACCGTGTTCTGTATACAGGTGAGGAGAGACGATGTTCCAGGGCAGGTAGCTGTTGGTCTGGGATGTTCTCTGCCATCTTTAGGATGCACTTACCTGCTGCAGGACTGCTACCGAAGTAGCTGTCAGCTCCTGAGTCGACTAAAAAATGATGTTGACCTGGACAGAAGTGGATCAGCATCAGCAGCTAATGGTGGAGATGCCCACCAATGCCAAGAGGAGGAAACAAATTCCAGCGTCATTATCAGGCCAAAAACTAAACAACTCTTCACCTAATTGCAGAAGCAGTTTGTTCCTGAACTGCTGTGTATGGTCTGACCAGCAAAGACAAAGAAAAGAAGTCTATCAATCATCCAAACCAGTGGAAACTTGAAGCCTTAATTACGGCTGAAACCTGCTGAAATGATCCTCCAGGTGCCTCTCCATTTCCTTCAGCAAACGCATTTGCAGACTAAAGTTTGTCCTTTCTACGTAATTACTGCAGACAGATGAGCAGCTGCTTTACTGAGAAGAATAGCAGAAGATGGAGTATCCAAGCAACACAGGCTGTCACACACACACACACACACACACACACACACACACACACACACACACACACACACACACACACACACACACACACACACACACACACACACACACACACACACACACACACACACACACACACACACACACACACAGGAAGAAGGGAAATTAACACCGACCAGTGGCCAAATGCTTTGCCTCCTCTGCCGGCCAACCTGGCAGATCCTCTACCAACACTTGGACGTTTCTTTAGATTAAAAACCTCCGGATGCCAAAACTTGCTGTGGAGTGAAAATTAATTGGTCGAATGCTCATCACTATTTTCACTCTTTTCAGCTTTGGTGAACTCTCTCCACCACATCAAACCTCCAGATGTCCGCCAGATTCTCCCCAGTTCTGACCAACTTATATCACAATATAGTCAGATTGTGCACAGATGACGCCTGAGGCAAAATACACTTGTGACACTAACAGGATCTATTTCTCTTTTGTGAAATAAGCTCTTAGATATGATCTTGTTCATGCTGTAATCTATACCCACCAGGATGAGGTGAGGGAACCCTTCACGATTCAATTACGACTCTCTAGTCCAGGATTCGATTTCATTCAATTAAACAATGAATCTCGATTCACCACATCCTCAGTCTTCAGTCCTTTAACACACATTGTCAGATAAATATTAAGATTACTCACATCATTTATTCAACACTCACATCATAGAAGTCCTTTACTATGAAAGCTCTGATACACCTTATCCTTAAAGTTATGCTATTAACCTGACAGTTATCCTCTGGGCTCTCTCAGGCCAGGACAGAAACTTTCTCATGAGTCGTTTTTGTGTTGCTGTTAGCTGAGGCTAACATCTCAGGGTGCCATCGGCTAATGTGGCTTCTCATCTTAGTCGTTTTTCCAAATATTAGATGCATGTCTGTGTGTGTGACACAAGGCTCCAGCTGTTGCTTACTGCGTACCTCTTAACATCTGGAGTGTTTTCGGTGTTGCTTTTAGTCTGTGTGGGTTTTTAATCACACACTGACTCGCAGACTGACTGCGAGCTAGCGACAGCTCGGAGCAGGAGCTGAGCATAGGAACTGCTAGCATGGACCTTGTTGTACTTTTAATTTTAAAAAATCAATTATAAGACATAACTGCATCGACTCAAGACTGAGAATCTCTATTCTTGATCATTAACCTTCCTTCCTTCCTTAATTATTTCCTGCAACCCAGGTGTAGCATGTGGATCAGAGTGAGGAGCTGTGTTTGCAGCTCTCTCCTTGCATGCTCTACCCTCCACCACCTTCCTCCCTCCACCACCTTCCTCCCTCCACCACCTTCCTCCCTCCACCACCTTCCTCCCTCCACCACCTTCCTCCCTCCCTCTGTCTGTCTGTCTGTCTGTCTGTCTGTCTGTCTGTCTGTCTGTCTGTCTGTCTGTCTGTCTGTCTGTCTGTCTCTTTGTTGACGTATTTGTCATCTCTGAGACGGAGAAGTCTCCATCTCGCAGCATGAGGTGGTACTTCGGCTTGGGCTAGAAAGCGATGTCACAACCATTTAAGGAGGCAGAGCTCAGCGTTTTTGAAGCCGGGGGGTCTAATTTGTGTCCCAGTCAAAAAAAAAAAACCTCCACCTCTCTTTTAATCTTACTCAAACTTCCCAGGTGCCACCCGGCGACAGATTGTTCATCTGCCTCAGGTCCCGGAGGAAATAAACGGCTTCGTTGCCAGCACCCATCATCCTCGCTATCACAACACTACGGGAGATTGACAAGAACCTGCACTGTGTGTGTGTGTGTGTGTGTAGCTCTGGATTCACTTTTATTAAAAGCTATAGGGATGATAAACACCTGTCACACAGGCCTCCAAACCTGCTCTACGGCATCTCACCATCAATCAACTTCTGTTGGGAAGTCCGGGTTTCGCCGGTTGTTTGGAGATGAGCAAGTTCTTAAACTAGCAAATTAACATCTAGTTCATGGGTTACAAAGCTCGA
Source organism: Karalla daura (assembly GCA_029224185.1). Taxonomy (NCBI): domain Eukaryota; kingdom Metazoa; phylum Chordata; class Actinopteri; order Chaetodontiformes; family Leiognathidae; genus Karalla; species Karalla daura. The sequence goes on from CM055205.1 coordinate 18,525,535, forward strand.
TCTGTGTTGAGATTACAGCAGTACCTTCAGCTATACGCCCACCGTGGCTTTGTGTGCAAACAAACAAAGAAGGATCCACCCGTGCTTGCTGCAAATCCTATTCCCACTAATTAATTCCCCGCAGATTAGCGCTATTTGTCTGAATTAATTTCAGGCCTCTGCTATTGTTGCTGGTGGGAAATGTTCTCCAGGGGGGGCGGAGACGCTCCGCAAAGCAACTCCCCGAAAAGAAAGAGGAGCTAGAACCCAAACTGAATGTAATGGGCCAGGCTGAATCCCCTCTCTCTGTGTAGCTGCACAACATCCAGTCAACACAGTGATTATCATCTCAGAACAAACGCAGACACGGGAGACGATGCTGTTTACCAACACAACGCCTCCTCGCTTCCTCATGTGAAAAGGCAGAAAAATCGAAAGTTTTCTGCAAAAGTCAGAAATCATGCATGTTTAGGAGACTGGGGACTGGATATTGCCCCGAGGTGTGAGTGAGGGAATGAATGGTGTAGGTGAGCCTGTGGCACCAGTGTGTAGAGAGTGAATTTAAGAAATGAAACCAAAATTCTCATTTCTCACCTGCTTAAATGTGAATGTTTTATTGTGTGTGTTGTGGGCTTATTGTGGAGTCTTGCAGACTTGTAATTCATTCAACAGTCAATTTAAGCATAAAAAATGATGTTGAGAGGGATTTTAAGAAATGAAGTCAAACTTCTCTGCTCTCAGCTTCTGAAATGTGAATACTTTCTGGTTTATTAAGTTTTTGCAGCCCAAGGCAAAAAGTCCATTTACCATCAGGACCGTCCCAAGTGTGAGCAGCATATGGACCTTGCAATGCTCTGAGGGTGTGTAGCAGCACACATCATCAGCACCAGACACAGCTGCAGTTTGTCTAGATTAAAAGTGCTTAAGGTAAACCAACAGATGCATGCTGGGTCACAGAAAGTTTGACACGTTCACGTTCAGGTTCGTTGCAAAGTAGAGAGGAGTTTACGAGTTGAGGACGTCACCTCATTGAATGCAGCTCTTCCTCAGAGACCAGCTTTGCCTGGTTCACTCCAAGTTTGCGTTCTGAATGACAACAATGCATGATTGTGAAGTGCTGAGCCACAGCGTCTTATGTAAAAAAAGAAAAAGAGAGAGGCTATTTTAATGTTGGTGGTGCAATTTGGCACGTTTCAGGAGCCTTCCTTTGTTTTTAAGAGGCACCATCTGCCCATTGTTTCAAGAAACTGGACCCGGAGCGAAAACTCTTCCATCAAAACTTCACTGAGTCTTTAAAAAACACAGCAACATAGTTTTTTTTTTTTAATTTTGGATCCAGGACCAAAAGTTAGACTTGGCTGAACTCCATCTGATAAAATGAGTTTGCAGAGGCAATGCACGATGGCACATATGATGAAAAAGCATGGCTGTTTAGTGTTGTATTGGTTCCCAGTTCTCTGAGAGGGCTTTCCACCTGGAGACGCCTGCAATCATAAAACTGCTACCAATCACCCGCTTAATGATCGTTTAATCAAAGTAATGATGGATTAATGGATCATCAGAATAGCTGCAGCCTGGGGCTTAACACGCTCTCCTCATAATCACTTTAGAACGACTCTTTGATCAACATGCACTGTGTTTTTATGGGTCGGTAAAATGAAATATGGGTGTAAGAAATTCATCTGAGAGGGGCCGCGCTCTCGATTTCACAATCCAATACAGGAGTTTTGGCCAAGTGATTACAGACAATCATAACAAATGGTTTCTATTAGGCCTGGATCGACACGACTGTGGCTTTCTCCCTCTGAGGCCGAGCTGCGGATCATTTGGTACCAGGCCTCACAGAGAGACCAGGGGCTTTGTTTTAATATTTATGTTGTTCACATTTTACTGTGTGCAGGGTGAAAAAAATCACCGCTTAGACCCGTGCCTCTGTTCTGCACTATATTGTGCAGAAAAAAAAACATTTTATACAGCAGTGGATGACACCCAGGAGTTGTAGGCTTTTCACTTTGAGCACTTTTCAGCTTTCATACAAGTTTGAGCATTACTTCCCAACTTCTAGAAACTCCAAACTGAATGGACCTGGAACAAATTTGCTCTTGGGATCGCATATGGCCTCTGGATTCTGGATTGAAGTTGAGGTGGAATATCCTGACAATACAGTACACTACAAAAACAAAACACTAGGGATGCAAAACAAAACAAAAATTTCAGGCTGAAACTGAAAATGAGGGAACAATTGGCTGAAAAATGAAACATCCTGGAATAAGAGTGATACACGCCCTCACCAGTCGTTAGATTGGTCACTAGCAGCTTTTTGGAAAAAGATTCCTACATGGTTCTGAATACTTTCTTAGTAGGCGGGTAATTTTGTCAACTGAGTTTTTGGCACATCTCTGAACAGCATTGAAAACCATCTTTCTAAAACTCTAATTTGTGGAATAAAAAAATGGGATTACGGAGAAGCTCGGATATAAAGAACACAGCTCCACTGATTCTGGATGTTATTATTAAGTTATGTTATGAGGAATGCATGATGACTAATAACTTCCTGCTTCTCATAACGTATAGTGACAACTGATTTAATAATAGTTTATATACACTCCTGACTGATGTAAAGAAAGATGGAGTGAGTAAAGATGAATTTAACGTAACGTAACATAATTATCGCGCTTCCCTATTACGTATCACAGCAATAGAAATGAAGCTCATGTTGTAGAATGTAATGAGTGAATGTATGCTATACAGGTAATTAAAATAAGGTCCTCCTGGGGACGACTGTGTTGACTTGAGCCGTGATCATTCGTGGAGCTGATTCCATCTCACCAGTGACATGGAAAAGCAGGGATGCTCCTCTGGAAAGCTGTTCACTACATTACAGCCACTTACTTTCCTGTCAGGCTGCCACACGGGGAGCTGCAGATCCACCCCTTTATAGTGCGCTCTAATTGGACTCGGAGGGACATCCCTGTCCGGCTGGGAACGGCCAAGGACTTCTGAATAATAATTCCCCATCAGTCATCCTCCTCCTTGCTGTAGAATTAGCCGCGCTGCTTTGCACAGACGAGCGCGTCGAGGATTATTATTTATGTACGGGGGAGGACGGCGTTGCCGAGCGTGGCTGGTGAGACTCATTTAAGAGTCGCTCTCCACGCTTCAAAGAAGGTGGATGCTGTGATGGCGCTCCAACCCGTAGTCGCTCGGCGGTCTCCTCTTCTTAAGAGCTGCGCCGCAGCCAAAGTGACAACTTCTGAGCTTATTAGAGAGCCACCTCGGGGAGAGAAATGAGAGACTTCCTGCACAAATATTTCAGGGAGGAAGTAGAAGAGTAGCGCCGACGTGACGGTTAATTACTGCAGCGGCTCGGTGCTTTGCTCCGTCTGTCGTCTCAGATCGTCTCAGCCTTTTTATTTTGTGTTAAACTAACTATAATTGAAAAGTGAGACAGGAGACCTTTAAATGTGCCACAGAGTCAACATTACGCCCCCTGTGGTCTTTTACAAGAGTGAATGAAACCATGGAGACCTTGACTGGAATTCATGCTTATCTGGCAACCACATGTTGGCTTCAGTGACATCAATGTGACTAAACAATGGGATGCCAGCAACTTTTTCCCTCTTTGAGCCAGCACTGGATATGGAGGAACCAGGAAACATCACCAGATTGTTGCCTCACATATGTGGGCCTCCATATTCTTGAATGGAGGCACATATATGCTAATTATCTTGGAGTCTTGGGTGGTATGGTTTGTTCATTATATCCTGAAATAACCTGATAACTTCAAGTTCTGATGTGATAAAGATATTGCTAAAATGCGGGGGGGGGGGGGGGGGGGGGGGGGGGGGGGGGGGGGGGGGGTGATGAAGACAAGTTGGATCATTTCCATAAAGTTTTTTTCCATGAAGTCCAATCAAAGCCCTACATGTGGCAAAACGAACTCTGACTTATTCCTGGAAGAGAGCAGTGAACTTAAAATGCAGACGTAGCGATTCATGAGCCGTTTTAGATCATTTTTGAAATTCGTGGACATATTTTAAGGCGTAATTGTTTCTCACTTTTAGAGTGAGAACAGTTCATGACCTCAGCCCAGTTGATGTATCCCAGACTAATGAGGCCGAAGGGGATATTGTTCTTGGTGAGTTGAAAAGACTCTAATAATAGTGATAATATATCACCTGTATTCCCCAGATGGAAGAGATCAATAAAGATCCATATAGCCTTCCATCTATCCATCCATCTATTGTTATTTATCTATGTTAATATGTAATGAAGTTTGTGTATTAAAGCCAAGCTTTTCTCCTACAATGGTGACTACTATAACTTACAACATTTATTGAAATAATAAAATATATTGCTGTTTAATACATAAATAATGATGATGTAACTGTTTGACGCCTCAACAAACTTGCCACCGGGGACCAAGATGTCTCATCTGAGAGCGAGCTCAACATTTTCTCAATCCCCGTGTCCCTGAGGAGTCCCTGAGGAGTCCCTGAGGAGTCCCTGAGGAGTCCCTGAGGAGTCCCTGAGGAGTCCCTGAGGAGTCCCTGGGGCCCAGAGCCGGCGTCTGCTGAGCGTCTGGGCCGGAGAGCTGTTAATGAGGCTGCAGCTCGGCTCGGCTCAGCTCGGCTCCAGACGGACGCGCTGGGCCTGGGAACGCACCGCACCTCCTCTCTCTCTCTCTCTCTGCTTCTCAGCGGCGTTTAGCTCATTAGTAGCGGAGCTAAAAGACAGTTAATGCCTGTGTGTTTTGACTTTAAGAGCCAAACGCATTTCTAATTAATGAGCTGTACAACCATGCAGAAGGAGAGGTACGGCCTCGGCTACCTACTCTGCTCTGTTCTTCAAGACGCTTCTTTACAGCTCCTGGGTAGAAAGCAAATACATCTTCTACTGCTGCAGGGTAAAGCAGACTGATGACGTGGTAATAACCTGGTTTCTGTTACTTTCTGGATTAATCAATTAGTTTGTTTGAAAAACGTTACACAAAAGCAGTAAACACTGAATTTTTAAATGCTTCAATCTAGTAACTGATTATCAACATAGTTGTCAACTCTAGAATGATTTGTTTCCTGGTTTTAACAAAAACTGCCAGACAACATTATGGTCTGTGTCTGCACAGATCTGGAGCCCTTTCATGCTTATCTGACATCCACTTCACTTTAATTGGCTGTCCACATAAACCATCATGTGATTTTACATTCCTTGCTAAAACATGGGAGCTTGAGGACTCGCACAATTACACATTTCTGATGACTTTATATTGTTGGAACGGCAAACTTTTTTTGGGGGGGTGGAATAATAATCCCAGTCTGGGATACGATTATGTTTGATAATCTCATTTTACTTGCTGTTCTTTTCTCCAAATCACTGCATCCAATCACAGTCGCCATTAGACTGTAAATAATGGGAATGAGAGCTGGAACGCTGAGAGGAAATTAGATGTTTGGGTCAAACTCTCTCAGGAGACTCTCAAAGCTCTCCGCCGTCTGACATTAACTGCTTTCTTTCTCCTTCTCTGGATTAAAAAGAATAAACCATGAGCACATTTGTGTGACCTTTAAGACTTTCTGAGCGTGCGGAAAGTCTCAGAGAGTCACTGGGGTTATTACCCGACGTGTCCCAGAGTGAGAGATGGAGAGCGAAGCTGAAGCGCTGAGACCGAAGATAACGTGATCAGCCTAAACTCATTTCTGACGAGTGTTTGTGGAATAATACATGATTTTAATGAATCAACACAGTCAGAGATGCTTGGAGACACGTTCACTTTTTCTTAACCAAAAAGAAAGTGTAATTTTGCTTGACACTGCGCAGGCAAAGCAAATCTGCAAAACACATCCTTAAATCCGTTTTAAGCATAACATCCTGCTGCATGGTAGGTGGATAGATTAGCAACCAGAAAAGGGTGACAATTCAACCCCCCCACCCCCACCCCTCACCCACAAAAAAGACAAAAAAAAGTCAGCTTACACATCATCTTATATAACAGCCTGGAAAAAGGCAGATAGAGTGAGTCGTGCTAACGAGAGAAAAGCAACAAGAGGCCCGAGAAGAAGACACAACTCAAACTCTGGGCCATCGTATCAGGGAGTCAGCATTATCTGACTGGAGCTCAGCTGACGTGAATGGGGAGAACAAAGAGGCTGCAGAGGCGTGTGTGTGTGTGTGTGTGTGTGTGTGTCTCAAACGCACCACAAAGAGCACCTGGTGAGCTGCCTGCTGGCACCTAGTGTACTGCAGTCTCTGTATGGGATGTTAGGGATCTGAGGTCTCCACTGTTACCCTCCAAGCAGACTTCCCTTAACTATCAAGGGAGCGATTGGAATCTGCAGCGTTGGACTAGTTTTGGAGTCTGGGGCAGAAAACAGCCCCAGACTCCATCCATTCATTATCTTACCCACTGTGCACATTAACAGAGAGACAGCGAGCTAATACCATAAGACTGCAGCTAATGATTATTGTAATAGTCGAATAATCTGTCCATTACCTTCTCGATTGGTTTATAATATGAACCAAAAACTGTGAGAATCATCAATGTCTCTTTTGTAAAGTTCAAGATAAGGTCTTTAAATGCCTTTCTTTTCATCCTCACTTCAATTTTCAATTCATTCAATGAAAACTCCACACAGAAAGACCGTCAGTCCAACTGTGGCAGTGTACTGCAGTGTCAACCTCTACTCCATTACGTCGCCCTCACTTACTATCAGGTGAGGAATGAGAGACTCTCTGGGGATGTTCCTCAGACCTTCCTCCTCCTGACTCAGCACCTGATTTCTAGTTTTTATTTCTCAATCCTAGAATGAGTCACTCTGGATTAGTTCACCCTGAGGCTATTTTTTCCCCGTTCCAGCAAACAGAAAATACCCTCTGAGTCACACACACACACACACACACACACACACACACACACACACACACACACACACACACACACACACACACACTCGTATTAAGTTTGCACATGCACCTTGCATTTAACAATCGTGCATACACCATAATTTTCGGCGTACACACATTTTCGGGCAAACTTTGACACAAGTGTGGAGTGTGTGAACAAATCTCCAGCTAGGTCAGATGATAGGTATGGTCATTTCATAGCGATATGGACCTTGGATTTTAACAGATTTTAGCTAAAAATTTTAAAAGCTGTTGTTGTAGTTGGATAAGTACAGGTAGTAACTAGCCTTAGTGCTGGTTTAGTTTTGGGTGTGTTGTGTGTGTGTACACTTGGTTTTGACAGAGTGATATGACATTTAAGGAGAAGTTGTCACACCATAAACTAATACATTCCCCTACATGCTTCAGAGATGTGTCATTTTCTACTGTTGCATACCTTGCAATTACTCTTGTCCTGTCCCCAGAAGTCTCAGGCCTAAGATGTGCAGTCTCTACAGATGTAACTCATTTATGACATAGACTGCAATGGAATACAGTGACTTGTATTTTATATTCGAACTATTTAGAGTAGATGGCAGTTCAGTGGACAGAGCAGTATAGGGAACATAAGTTACACACTCCATGTGCAAAAATCAACAAAATAGGAACAGATAACAACACCAATGACTGAATGAGTGAGTGAATGTATAATAGTACCACAATAATACCACTATCAATCCCATGTTATTCCCCAAACAACAGACTTCACAGACATCTAGATCACTGTGCCAGGTGTGTCCCCACCCTCAGTCGTCACTCCACCCATTGACTGACACACCCTTGGGTGGTGCACCTCAGACCTCACCTGTACACCACACTGCACACATACACCTGGGCTGGAATGAGAACTACACAAAAAAATGAATACTCAAAATTACTTAAAATTGTTATTTCAAGTGGTTCCATGGAACTGTGTTAAGCAGCTCCTCAGATTCTTAGTATTGACTCAATAGCAAAATTAAAAAAAAATAAATTGTATTTATGCTAGGAATTTCTAAACCCAACTACTTGACATAACATTTTTAAGTAATTCTGATTATTTATTTACTGTCATGTACCTACTGCTTGTCATTCATAATAACTCATGTTTTGACCTTTGACCTAAAATGACTGAATGGACATGTGACTGAATCCATTCATTTCAACAAGGTTACTACTACAGTCTGCTGGCACACATATACTATTCCAGCTATGCGATGCCATTATAGACACTCCTCCCAACAACATGTGGATCACCTGTGACACACCTGAGGGTGGAGGGAGGTCCTCAGACCTCACCTGCAGACCACGCAGTAATACCTCAGGTATCTCCTACGACCTCCTTACCTTGTGCGATGGCTATGGACTCGAAGCTCTGCAGCTCCTTCAGTAAGCAGGACCTCTCCTTGGGCTGGAGCCGGTAGATGAACTCCTTGGCTCTCTTGGGGGAGTTGAGCGGTTCCCTCGGCTCGTTCCTCCCGTGTGTGCCCAGGCAGCGGCTCGGAGGAGCCGGCGGAGCCCGCCTCAGTCCCGGCGGTGGTAACTTCTGTACCACGGGGCGAAGAAGAGCTCTCAGCTTGAACATTGCGACCGAATAATAATAAAAACACAGCACTAAAAATCCTAAAACAGACGCTTCTGTTGACGTCTCTTCGAGAAGTTGCTTCTTCTTCTTCTTCGCGTTAATGAGCACAACGGAGTATAAACCGACGACTTTTAATGGCGGATTCCTCTTCTCCGGGGCTGTGTTTAACTTCCAGGCAGCCGGACATGTCCTCTCCTCCGCCCGAACCGTCTCATGATCTTGTCAGACTCGGTGATCAGTCGGGAGTTAAGACACATGAAGTTCAGGCTTCAAGCCGAGCAAGAACTGAGAAGCGGAGTCAAGTCAGCCGGAACTACAAAGCCGCACTTCCGGGGGCTGCCTTTAGAATAAAAGACGCTGCGTCCGGCCCAGCCTTTTCAAATTACATTTGCTCAGGGAGAAAACAACGTGTTTTCACCACTCTGTATTCTTTCTATCTATCTATCTATCTATCTATCTATCTATCTATCTATCTATCTATCTATCTATCTATCTATCTATCTATCTATCTACCTTCTTCACTCATATTAATTTGAGATCTCAAAATGGAAGTTATTAAATGGGCGAATATCAACAGAAACAGAATGAGTTCAATGCAAACCACACTGCCTCCTGCCTTCAAAGTACAACCTCTGTTCATGTACATTAGAAAATGAAGGCATGAGACTGATCCCGGCTGGCTCAAACATATAAGCCTGGATTTGTACGCGCTGTATAGCTGTATCGCTCCAATTACCACTTAGCTCTGTCAAAAGCTGCTGAGCTCTAGAATGTAAAGTCACGTAATCATGGATGTGAGTGGCTGCCGGTTGCCAGATAAGCAAGAAAGGGTGCCAGATCTGTGTAGAGACAGCCCTTAATCTTCTCCCGGCTAAAAATAGGATTGGAAAAGGGCTTACATCTATTGTCACATTATCCATGCACATGACGCTGTGTAAGATGGTTCTAATAAAGTCTTGGAGGAAATGTCAGACCATGTGATGGAGGCCTTGTGAATCACATAGAGGTGTTACTGATGCACAAGATCCATCTGTTCCATTTCCATGTGAGGAAAATACAGCTTTTGGCATAGTGATTGAATCATTTTCCAAATGGCCTGTTTTGTATACATGTCAGTGGATCTGGGTCCAAACAGAAATGTGTAGGATAAAACAAAGAATCAGCAAACACAATGCAATGAAATTACACCACCTACTGGTGTAATACGTCAACTGCAGCCATACATTTTCTATGTGTGCAAAAGGGTAATGTCAATATTTGCGACACAGTCCAAACGTCAATATCAAACATGATTTTATTTACATAAATCTCTTTTTAAAACAAAAGGCAAAATTAACAGCTTTTACCTTTTCAAAAGCTTTCAGAACAATCAAACTAATGATCAAAGTCCTTCATCACTGAATCAGGTCAAAAAGCACAGCTTTCGAATCAAGTCAGATGCACGTTTCATCCCCGATCCCCACAAGAACGTAGCAGATTCCTTGCAGCTTATATTTGTAACCAGTAATCACGAGCGGGGGGGGGGTTTGTGGTCAAACCCTTTAAGACGTTGAGGCTGTGGAGGTCTTTAGAAGTGTTAACACTCACAGGAGCTGTGCTTGGAAGCTTTTTAATACAAACTCTGAATCTGGATCTGAACCGACGTTTTACTGCCAAGGTGAGGTGGAAATAGCTTTTTAAATATGTTCTTGGTCTTTCGTTGGTGCCTGCAAGAGAAAGATCTTGGGTCTTGGAGATTTAGCCACTGCTTCTCAGTCACCACATGACGTGACAAGTGTCCCAGCGCCTTGAGGAACCGTCACAGGTTTCGTATGCCAAGAGAGGCCTGGAACTCCTAATTAATAATTTACTGAAAATACTCTTCCAGCCTTGTGGTGGGACCCTGAGACTAGAAGCACAGTTTGAACCTTTGGAAAACCGCGCAGGAAGCTTCTCATCTGCAGCTGCTATAGGAACTGAAACAAAAGGTGGTTTATGATATGACAATACAACTTACGGACCAGGGCGTAAAAAAAGAAAGCAAATTCTGGTCCGTTTTTCTTTGAAAGAGAAACGCAGGTACCTGAAACAATGGGCACCCTTTCATACTGTATTTCTGAGAAACAATATTTACCTTATGCATTTTCTTGCGCATTTTATGTCACTTGCCCTTTGACTCCACACCGTTACTGTACTTACAAACAAGGATTTCCGGCTCTGGAACGAGCGTCTTTAACAAACTAAATACTGATTCATATGAAGAAAAATGTGGAAGATAGAATTATTCAAAAAAAAAAAAAAAAGAAAGAGAAAAAAACTCTTTTCTCATCCTAAGGGACAATGTGTGCACTGTTTTGTTTTAATATATGTACAATAACGTACACAAATGTAAGCGAGGTCACACAAGAGACCAGTAGTAAGTAATGATAGAGGTATATCTGTGATTACAGTAGCAAGTCATTTTTTTATCTTTTCTTTTTTTTTACATCAGACACACCTCTGTTTTTCTCTGGTTGGCGCAGAGTTGGAAGAAAACTGCTTCACTCTCCTGCCTTCATTGTCCCCATCTCTCTCTGGATAAAGTCACAATAAAGTTTGTCAAGGACAGAAACGCTGAACGGGCGAGACACAAACGTGAGCTGTGATCAGTCCAACACTGAGAGCAACAGGGAACTGAGTTAACAAACGTGATAAAAACTGTTCACCAGTCATCCATCCAGACCATCTCAGACTCTCATTTACGCCTAGGGTCAATTTAGAGTCTCCACTAATGCCCTTAATCCATGTTTTATGACTGTGGGAGGAAACCAGAGTACCTGGGGAAAACTTATCCTGGTTCAACAAGCTGACAAACTTTTATTTCAGCACTAAAAATTCTCAAATCTTCGACCGATTGCAGCTCCAGTTTAGGTCAGACTCTCCACATCTTTGTCCTTAACAAACCAACACACTCCAGCGTTTCCCCAGTAACACACCACTGGGGAGCTGCATCTTTAAGACATCGTCTAAGCACATTACAAGTCGGCATACAGACGAACACACACAGACTCTCTCACACACGCACTCACTTGGGGCTACATAAATGACGTGGGTGAAAAGTGGCTTCGTTTATTGTCTTCTTTTCTTCTCTTCTCCAAAAATGGCAAGACTTGTGCTCTAGAGAAAGTGCAGATGATCTGGTCCTGGTCTCTAACGCACTGATTGTGCATCAGCTTCGAGGCGTCAGGAAATTAACTCACACAGCGAGATTTGTATCAGGATCTCTGCTCATTTTGAGGGTGGCTTTAAAAACAAAACAAATAAAGGTTTTGATCGGCATCATGCAGCCCCAGCACTCACACATCAACTCACTCAGACTGAGAGCAGCAGTTACTCTTTCCACGAGCCCTTTTAGAGTAAAACCCAAAGTCAGAATCAAATAAGAAGAAACTAACAGGAAAAAAGAACGGGACATCCCTGACGTTTTTTCAAGAACAAATTAAGATGCTGAAGTTGCGTGTTTTTTTTTAGAACTCTTTTTTTCTTTTTTAACTTAAATATCATAAAGATAAATGTATATTATTCTCTTATAGATCTCTCCTGGTCAGTCCTCGGTGGAGTCTGTGTCGTCGTTGATATAGTCCTCCTCTATGGGCGTGCTGCCGTTCTGCGTCCCCCACTCGTCCTCGTCGTACTCGATGCTGTCGTTGTCCTCCAGCAGCTCGTCCTCCAGCTCGCCGGCCGGCCCGGCCGCCTGGACGCCGCCGGCCTCCGGCCCGTCCCCGGCCCCGGCCCCGGCCGGCTGGGCCGCCTCCTGTCCGTGGCGCTCCTCGGCGCCCGGGGCGGGCGGGGCGGCTGCGGCAGCGCCGTCCGGCGGCGCTGCGTAGCCCCCGTTGTTGTTGGAGAAGGCGGCGCGGTCGCGGCCCTCGTCCTCCACGTAGACTCTCTGGTGGCACATGGGGCACGTGTCCTGGATGTAGAGCCACTTCCTCAGGCACAGCGCGTGGAAGTAGTGGTGGCAGGGCGTGATGCGGGCCGAGGTGGCGAACTCCTGGTAGCAGATGGCGCACACGTCCTCGATGTCCCGCAGCTGCTCGCCTCTCATCTCGGGCAGCGAGTTGATCTTCTTGACGGCCGTGCGGCGGTTGATGAAGGTCTTCCAGCCGTTCTTGGCCTGCAGGTAGATGTTGAAGTAGGCGTGCAGGCACATCATGCAGGCGCGGATCTTGCTGCCCGACTCGAACATCATGGTGTAGGCGCCGTTCCCGAACATGATGACGCCGAACAGGAACTCGATGATGTTGCCCGTGGAGCGCACGTAGTAGACGTAGTCGTCCAGCTTCTCCCACAGGACGTTGGAGACGCCGTCGGCCATGAAGAGGCCGTAGACGGTCAGAGACACCACCACCTGGAGGAGGAAGCAGATTCTTTTTAAGACTTCTCCAAGACACACATTAAGATGGAATCAGCATCATCATCTTTATCATCTTTAGTCTTCAATTAATCTATAGAGCACAACCATATAAAACACTCTTTCATTGTTATAATCAGTTATATAGAAAAAATGTACTATTTGTGCATGTAACATATTCATATCGCTATTTATATATCATTCTAACACATATTGCATCCACCAGCACTGAGACATGTATCCATAGTGGTTTTTCCTTCCTTCAAATGAAAGCTGGTAACAGGATCTGACCTTGAGGCAGAGCTCCACGCAGAAGGCGGTGACAGCAAAGAGCCAGGTGTTGAGGGCGTAGTGGTGCCACAGGGCGTAGCTGAGCACCACGGGCAGCACGAAGAGCGCCATGGACACCAGCAGGACGGGCACGTGGCGCCGGACCGAGGAGACGTGGGAGGCGCTCAGCGACATCAGGACGGGGTCGGTCATGCCGTGGATGAAGTGCAGGATGGCCGTGAGCAGAAGGCACATGTTCCGGCTCAGACGCACCTTCAGGTCCGAGAGAAGAGAATAACAAAGGAGGAAGAAGGTCAGCCGACAGAGGCTGTGTAGTAATGAGAAGTGAAGGCTTTGTTATCTATAATAATTAAACAAGAGAAGAATTATGAAGGTGACTTATATAATGTAATAATAATCAGCGTGAGCAGGAACTCTGAGCAGACGTACGAGGCGCTCCTCGGGGTCCAGGCTGCTGAGGCCGGTCTGCAGAGCCAGGATGAAGAACAGGACAGGAGCCACGAAGCCTAAACGCTTGTCCTCCTCCTCCGTGGAACCTGGAGTGCAAAAGCAAAAGCAAAAAGGCTCAGGCGTCAGGCGCAGTCTTGGCAGCCAGGGTGGATATTTTGCACAGGTTTGGAGGAAGTCGAGGTCTGGCACCTATGAAGGCCAGGATGCTGAGGCCGAGGTAGTGTGCGACCGAGGAGATGACGGCACTCATCCCCAGAACGGTGAGCGTGGAGTCGCAGCCCGAGATGATCAGGTTACTGGTCAGGTCCCAGAACACGTCCCAGCTCAGCAGGTAACCCTGGACACGGAGAGGTCACATGACACCGTCACTCAGAGATTTGAGCGTCAGGATGGATGGAAGTCTGTGGAGATTCTCATTCGTCCAGATCATCACCATCCATGGTCTGGTACGAACCAAGCCTTGGACACCAGTTAGTGTTTAAAACAGGAACAAAACAACATTTGTGCACAATCAACCTGGAACCTGGACCTGAAGCATGTGAAGCATGTGAAGCATCTGAAGCACCTGTATCCTGTACAGACACTACCTTACACTGCATACATTGTCCCACAGTGATAGTCTTCAAATTAAGTATTTGTTTATGAGTGATATTGCAAACAATCATTAGAGCTACAACAACTCGTTGATAAGTCAACGTTTAAGGACTAATAAAATAAACAACTACTACTTTGATAATCAAGTTAAACATTTCGATATTCTCTGATCTCTGAACTTCAAAAAACAGTTTCTTGATGACAGAAAACTGAAAAAGTGACCATCAAAAGTCATTTGAAGACCTTGCCTTGGCTTTTGTGCAGTTTTATAGAATAGCATATAGAATAGAGAAATCATTTTATAACCCTAACAACTAATCAATTAATAGAGAAAATAACTGACAGATTAATCAACTACAACAATCATGGCAGGCCTGATCACACCCTAGCCTTGATGGTGTTTTGGGCTAATTGAGTTCCTCCAGTAACGGGTCCGGTCCCTACCTGTGAGTCCGCGCTGCCGTCCGAGGCTCCACCCGTGGCATCCCCGCTCTCCCTCCTCACCGCCCGCACCACGTACACCAGGATGAGCGCCTGGGCCGTGACCCGGGTCAGCCAGAACACCCGCAGCACGTCCGGGAAGCGGATCCTCTTCCAGGTGTCCTCCAGCAGCAGCTGCAGCCCGTAGATCCTGTACATGTGCCGCACCAGCAGGTAGACGTAGCGGCACGAGTAGTAGAACCACTTGAGGCGGACGGCCAGGCACACGGCCGTGTTGAGGGCCAGCGCCAGGCCCGACAGCACGGCCACCAGCTGCCGCACGTCGGCCGGCAGCTCGATCATCAGCCCCCACAGGGGGATCATGATGTCCAGGACCACCAGGGCGGCGAACACCGACTGGAGGTTGAGCAGGAAGACGTAGCCCACGCCGAAGACCAGCTGGACGGCGGCCATGCCCAGCCACAGCGTGGGCCCGTTCCTGGGCAGCAGCCTGAAGCCCAGGGCGGCTTTGTAGTAGGCGCTGTAGAAGTCTATGTGCGAGGTGGCGTAGTAGTTGAAGAGGACCGCCGCCATGCCCAGCAGCACGGCGAAGAACAGGGTGTAGAACTTGAACAAGGCCTTCTGGGAGAGCAGCAGCACCACGCTGGAGATGAGGACGCCTGGAGACACAGGACACAGTACACGCACGGTTTCAGCAAACCATTTCACCGAGTTTATCGGTGCGTTTGTCTATTTACATAGTGCTTTTCTAGTCTGCATGACCACTCGAAGCTCTTTACAGACTGTCACGTTCACACATTCACACCCATTCAACATGGGACGTGTAGGCTGCACCAGGCTGGGATCGAACCCCTGACCTTCCGATCCACAGACGACCACCCTGAGCCACAGTCGCCAGCCAGTATAACAGTCATTAAACTACAACAGGTTTTATGCAGGAAAACCAAATTTTATTTCAACAGCCTATTACAACTTCCTAAAGACTTGTAGTTTGCTGCTAAATCATAGAGCTCGACCATATTGCAGACCTCAGATCAGCTGGGAAGGCACGAAGCTGGGAAGAATAAATTAACCCAAGCAAAGTTCGTTAAAATATAACTTTGGTGCCAACGTGATGCTCTGACTCAATGATTCAACCTAAATACAGCAGACTTTTTGCAGTCAGACTAACTGGAAAGAGCTCAAATACCAACAAAATAATTAAGACGTATCAGGGGAATTTTCACAAAACTTATTTGTCCACTTTAAATACTTTTTAAGACACATGGACACCCTGTTTTAATTACCTTTTGATTCTGGTTTTGCGCCTTAATTCATCATCATTTACTCTGCAGAAATGGACTTTGTGTTTTTGTCTTATTTTCAGTTCCCTTTATTTTCTTGCTTTTATGTTGTTTCCTCTACAAATTGTTTTCAGTTGAAGCGTTTTAAGCCCTCAACCTGTTAATGTCCGTTCTGAACTTTGCTTTTACTTCTGCTTTATCATGTAAAGAACTTTGCGCTCCCTCTTGTATGAAAGCGTGTGCTTAATAGATGGAGTCTGAAGAGTCCAACATCAAAGTATTGAACTATAACTTGAGGTTTGTCTGACTCTTTGTCTAAGGTTTTCAGGTAAGGAATGTCATCTCAGGCAGAGCTGTGAGAGAGTCCAAAACAAAAACTCCAACTACGGCACAGCGCTTTAATCCTGAGGCAGTTGGCATAACAAGTAACAACACACATACAAAAAAATCCAATAGATAACTTTCCCACTGTGGCAGAAAAACACAAGAATGGTTTGTTGGAGCCTTATCCCTACTGTTATTAGACTGTCAGTGTAACTTTATGAGACAGAATAGGCCTGGTCATTGTAAGAGGAGGCAGGAACCACTTTCTGGGGTATTGCATCATTTTATAAAGCTGACAACTAATCAGTTAATCAAGAAAGTAATCTACAGATTCATTTTGACTGATAAAATAATTGCTTGTTGTTCTGGCCAAGACTCCAGTCCATTGCAGGACACAGACCATTCACATTTCAATTGACCTGAACGTGTGTTTTAGGAGTGTGGGAGGAAAACTGGAAGAGTTCCTGGAGACATAATAGGGAGAATATACAAGTTCTCATATTGAAACTTGGACCTTGTTACTGTGAACTTTTGACAGTGGTACTGAGTATCTTTTAAAAGCAAACATTTTATTATCACTGATACACCGCTGGCTCCTCACTGTGGGACGGACCCTAGGTGCTCTCAACCTAACTGAGCTGTTTTCATTCGTCTTGTTGACCAAACCCTGTATCTGTCATCTTGAATCCAAAGTGCCGTGGCCTGGGCTCAGAGAGAGAGTTTGGGCTTTTATCAGGTGCAAAGAAGAAGGTGCACTGCATTTAAAACAAGAACAAACTAGTGTAATGATGCAAATCAGACTCAGGCACAGCTGTTTTTACTTTAATTATGTTGTTCTCATAACACTTGGAGGGAGGACAGAATTGCGAATGAGAACTCATGCTGAGCTGGAAGGGAAAAGCCGAGACAAGTTGTCAAATATTTCCAGAAAAAGGCTGTCAGACAGAGTTTTAAAAACCCTAACAAACAACAAAGACACAGAACGACGTTGGGCGTGGACTACAAATCACACACTGACAAAAAGCTGGCATACCTCAGGTGCACCAAAGAGGAACTGCTGGCACGAGAAGACAAACAGCAGCAAACAAAACACAAAATGGAAAATATGGACACCGATCAGCTGTGAGAAAGCTGTACGAAGCCCTGGGGTTTCAGAGCACAGGGAAAGATTTAGCAACTCATGTCACACATCTTCAGAAATATGTCTCAATCTTGTCCAGAGTGTCATATTGACTCATGCTGTGACCTTTGGCCTAATTCCTACATTAGAGAAGTTAATTTTAGATCAACTGTGGGTAGAATTCATTGACTGCACTGAAAAGTGGTGCTAAAGGACATCTTCATGTATTAAAATATTCATGTTTGACGTTTTAATCACGACTTAGCATTGTTTTATAGTCTCGCTTTTAGTTTTACTTTGAGTAAACATGTTTAGCTGTACACGCAGATGCCGCAACAAATCATGACAAAACATGGGTTGGAGAAACACGACACTGTTGGCTGACCCACTTTAACGGCACCTTGTTTGGCTCCCGGTCTCTTCAAACCCAGAGCTCTAGGCTAAAACCCTCAGGACTTCACATGGGGGCTAAGCCGTTCAAAAGTCCACTAAATCTAACTCTGACTGAACAAACGAAAAGTTATGTAACCAGCTCCTTGTTTGTCTGTGGACTGCAAGTTCTGCTAATGGCCAAACTCCCCGTGGAGACAAGCTTTAGCAGATTGTTCTTTGAGAGAGGAAGGAAAACAGCTTTAATACACTGTAATAAAAACCAAGTGCTACAAAACAATGAAAATGGTGACTGAAAATGCACTACAAAAATGCATGCATTTGCTATGCATTTGCATTAAATAGCTACATATTGTGATTATAAGTATTGTAAGAAATATTATGCTAAATATTGCCATCATGTAAAAATGTCTAAATAAAGTGAATGCATTACCTCATTAGCTTCCAAGCTGCTACCATTTCACATAGATTTTGTACAAATAATTTCTCTTCCATTTAATTATGTTATACGCTAGATATTGAGGGGACCCGCTTAAAGGAGGTCTTTAGACAGGATGACAGGTTTAAGGAGTAAGGTCCTCCATGTCCTGAGATAAAAACAGCTGTAATTTGGTTATGAGCTGATAAATACTACCCTTTATGTCCTCATTAACATGACTGGTGGAACATCGAAAGCAAAACTGTCCTTTTCATTAACCAACTGACATTGTTGAAAAGAATTTGGGCAGGTGCTACTGTGCATCTGGTGTGCAGGTTGGAATATCATCTGCATAACAATGGGAAGTCAAGTTATTTTGATTTTGAAAGATAAAGTGGGAGCTTCATGTTAAGAGAAAATAAAAGTCCTAGAATTATGTTAACGTGCACTTATTTGAGAAGTATGATAAACAATAGCATACGTTTGGGGTTCTGGTGGTATTAAAAGCCAGTGCTGCACAAGTGAAGTATATTAGCTGGGTGTTACAGTGTTTTCATGTTATTTATACATTACACATTTCTCATCTTGTGTAGACAGGATGACGTCTTGGGGGTATCTAACAACTGGTTACACCTGTGATAAACATCTCCACATCAATTCTATTGTGTTTTTTTTCTTTCGAGGTTAAACTAGTCGAGGTACACAGAGTGTCCGCAGTTAACAGGTAAATCGGCTTTGAACACAGGTGACACAGCTCCACGTAGCTGACGTCATGACCGGCGTAGAGACGTCCTCCAACGTCAGTGGACGTTAGCCGGTTAGCTGCTAGCTGTCAAGACTGTGTCCAGCTACTGTTCACGGACTTTTAAAGACTTACCCAAGACCCGCACCAGCACCTTCCCCACCGTACCAGCCCATCCCGACCCGGGGTCATAGTAGGAGTTGAAAATGGCGTCGATGATAAAGATACAGGGAACTCTCAGAGCCACATCCAGCACCGCTAGGGCCTGCTGGCCTAGCCGAGCTTGAGTGGACGCCATACAGCTTCAGTGGAGGAGTTCACAGTCCTGGTGGGCTATCCATGCACCATTAAAATAGGTTAAGGTCCACCTCTCGTCCTCGGCTGCCCGTCTATTTGATAGCTGGGGACCTGCTGCCGTACGCCATGTCCGCCCCGATCAACCTCCTGTTGCTCCTTCTTCTCCTTCCTCGGTTCAGGGTCGGGCTGCTCCCATCTCAAGTGACACCGTCTCCAGCTGTCTCTACTCGGGGCTTGTCTGTCCCAGAACCATCACAGATCCAGGGCTAGGTAGGAGCTGGTCATCCCTGTTGCTTACGGGATGACCAGACCGCAGAAGTTGCTCGGCTGTTAGTTCCGTTGTGAGCTGACGTCACGTCCGGCGTCAGAGGGCGTGGCAGCTGACGTAATATCTGGATTTAAATGGAAATTGAATAAAAATACCAAAGACTTCAAAAATAAATACAAAATCGTTTTCCTCACTCAGTCTGGTATCAAACCACGTTTAAAGTGTCATTTTTATGCAACATAGAGTTGGATAAAAACATAAAAAATCTGGACAGTTTGTATGTACTGTATATTATACTGTATTTTAACTACCAAATATACAAAAGAATTGTACTGTTTACAGTATTAGATATAAAAAGAGAAAGGTTTTTAAGTAAGTTTTTATGCGTGATAACCAATGTCTGTTATGATGAAAATAATAATTGAAAATGGGTTTATTCATCCATTAACTCAGTCCCTTCACACATACCGCTACAGGAATGTGAAATAAACTTTTATTGGCCCAACCAGAAGATTGCACATAATGTCGCCTGTTAATCTTGTGACCTGTCACAATGTACTGACCAAGATAGGCCCACAAAACCATGAAAATATAAACATATCTTTGGCACGTACAATGCTGGCGCTGGCAGTGGCACCCAGCCTCAACATCACATGCACACACATTGTCTAATCAAGGACACACTGTCATATAAGTCATTTAGAGCCATCTTGAGTTTTGAATTGAGTCTCCAACTGACATTAATGCATGTTTTAAGAGTATTAGAAGAAACTGGGATATCTGGAGAAAACCCAAGTAGAATATGCAAAAAGTAGAATATGCAAAAACACCATGCTATCCACTTGTGATAAAGAACAATAACACATGAATTTTCAGGTGCAAAAAACATGAAACGCATTTTTTTTATTACAGAATGAAGCAGATTGGGTGGCAATTCTGACTTTTTGGAGCCATCATCTTAACAGTAAAATAAGGCCATATCAGGGGTTGTTTAATGTTGTTAATCATCAGCTGGAGCTGAAGAAAATTTTGATGGTGTTATTATAGAGTGCATTGGCCAGCTCCAGCGGTTCCTCCTCCCTCGCTGCTGCCATCACTTCCAGTACTTGTCTGGAAAAGACAAAGACCTGAATCTTAACATGAGTTCATAAACTTCAGCTTATAATGGTTGCACCGTCACTATGACAGGACTCACATGATGTGACAGGGCTCGTTCCTGTCTTTCAGACAGTGCCCCGCCTCCCATTTCTTCTTTGTGGGAAATGTGGTTTTAATGTTCTTGGAACCTGCATGAGTGTTCTTCACACCACACCAAGGTGCATCTGTGAAGAAGCAGAAGGGAATCATTGCATATGACAGTTTAATAACTACAATAACAAGGGCAACACAAGGCCTCATTACTATGATAAAATGGCAGCAACTCACCAGTCTCTATCATGAGTCTCTCGGCAGGTATGGACTTCATTGCTTCAATGTTGGCCTCTGTTTTTAGGGAACTGCAAACCAAAAATAAAGACAGACCTTGAACTAAAGCAGCTTGGACAAACTGTCCTGCATCAATGTGTCATATTCACTCACCATCCGTTTATACCAATGTAAAGGTCTAGGTCAATGAGAGCAGCAGCATCCTCTGCAGTGCCATCAAAGGAGTGCACCTAGAAGACAACATTAAGTGAAATAAGAGGGATCCTGATTTCACTTCTCACCTTGTGTTTCATACAGTTTTAAATGTAGGGGAAAACTACTTCTGTAGCAAAGAAAAGGAGATAAAATCGTCTTTAACTCCCTGTTAGTACAAAAAGGTAATTTTCCACCCTGAGGTTCAAACTACAGAAGTGTAAATCTAAAATAAATGCACTTACCACTCCTCCAACACATCGGTCTCGGTTTCTTTTCATGATGTCTGTTAGAACAGAAATAAAGAAACGCTAAATTACTCTCTTGCCATCTCATTAGCCAGACCACACAAACCAGGTGCACAAACCCACCGATGAATTCCTGGTGGGAGTTTCTGCAGTGCAGGAACATTGGCAGCTTGGTCTCCTCTGCCAGGTCAAACTGCTTCTCAAAGTATCTATTACAGAGCAAAAAAAGAGTGGGAGAGAGGATGAAGCCGATACAGAAAAGTCAAGGGTCATATCTTATATCCTAAGCTTTAAAACCCATTTGCTTCTGTGCTCACGTGCCTCAGAATGCCTGCTTTTTGGTGTAATAGTCTCCAATACAACAGCTCACAGATCACTGTCATACAACCAAAGACTGACATCACAACCGGTCAATCACATGCAACACATGAAATGAGAACAGTAAACTTACTTGAGCTGAGTTTCTTTAGGGCAAAATTCCAGCCTGTCAAAATCTGGAACAACATCAAAATGCATTAATCAGGAAACATTATGTAGTTGAAACACCCCCCACACTTTTGTTCTTCTTTATTTGTGGCATTCTCTGCATTTGCTCTATGCCTGTGCTATTGTGACACATCTTGAGCTGTACACACCTAGTCCACACTCTCCGATGGCCACCACCTTTCCTTTGTGTGCTGTTGCCAGCTCCCTCAGGCCTGAGAAATATTCAGATTCGCCTTTCTGCTCAAATTCACTGCAACAGGTGGGATGGCAGCCGACCGTACTGTAGAACTCATCTGTAAAAATTACAGTGACCAAGGTTTTGCAATCCATCCCTCGACCACGACCATCAAAATGGATCACGAATAATTCACTTGAATGACTTTGTTGTTTTCAATACCTCTGGTCTCAGCTAGTTTAAGGGCTTCCTTGCTGTCTTCAAGGTTTCCTCCTGTGATCATAAACTATAAACAACCAGCAGGTATAAGATCATATTGAAGTGAATAAATTCTGATTTCAACTTGATGATGATGGCACTCACGAAGACATCAGGGTGCAAACCCACAAACTGATGATGGGAACTGGAGTATCAGAGTGGACATAAGCTTACCTTTTCAACCCCAATTTTGAGAGCTCTGTCAATGATCTGATTGAAGTCATCTGCCAGAAAAAACAAAACTGGTTTTAGATTTACAGATTATTAGATCAACAGGCCTCAGTATAAGACAGTTTGCTCACCGTCATGTTTCTGCTTCCCTCTGTAGAGCCCCCTAAACATGGGATCTGTCAGGTTCACACCGATATCTGCAGATGGAGAGGCTGGACTTTAACAATACTCAGAACTGCAATCAGATTTATTCCCATTTATTATTATACACTTGCAAGGAATTTGCTGTGGTGTTTGGCACAGTAAAGACATGTCAGCATACTGCTGCATTTCCAAACACGTCATTCATTGCTCAAGTGGTGGGACATCTTCTCCTTACTGACACAGTCCTACTAGAAAATCCTATCCAGTCACAGTTAAAAAGTCCTCACAAACTTACAACACTGAGACGAAGGGTGTTTTAGAAGTACATCAACCACAATCCTGGCACCTGTCATTTCCACACACCACTGTCAAGCTCTGACTGCTGTTGTCACTTTTCAACTAGGCTAACTCGTAGCTAACCCATGCTAACTGAACACACAGGCTGTTTGCGACAGACGACAGCCTACAGTCTTTTTTATCCTTTATCAAAAAACCCGTTAAAAGCATATATTTTACCAATGAACTTGTGCTGGGCCATGTTTGAACAAGTGATACTTCTGCAGAAAATCACACATGCAGCTCTCACTAGTCTCATCATCCGTATTACCATAATTACCATAGGATGGGGGAATCACATTTTTGAATAAGCATACATTTGCATACTTTGTGATTATATACATTTCTAAGGCTCTCAGACAATGATTTTTATTTTCCTTAGTCAGTAAGGATAACAAATATCTGCGGAAAATTTATGACAAAACACGCTACACAAAAGCTCATGGAGCATTTGTGTTATTATTTACGGTTAAACCGGGTGAGGTCCCACAATCCTCTGCGCGCGGACTGCGAGAAGGTGACAGGGGACGGTGAAAATGGCCTCTGCCTTTCTAACCCACCAGCAGAAAGTTATGCGACTTTACAAGAAGTCGCTGAGGCACCTCGAGTCATGGTGCATGTACAGGTAAGATGAGATGTCTACGTTTCGGATCCACAATAAACAGCGTGTAATACCGCAACCTGTCCCCGTCTATTTGCTGTCAAAGTGAAGCTAACCTCGAGCTAGCCGCTTAACCAGGTCGCTCTGTCCTGCAACACAATGTTCATCTTCATCAGCTCTAAAGCTCCGATACAACCACACTAGGTTACTATTAGTGTCCAGTTCACAATTAACTACTGAAGACTGATCAAAGGTTATTTGCGGGTTCAATCTTTAAACGGGTTTTAGCATAGGGCGAAGCCTGTTGAAGCCGTGCAATAACATTACCAAAACAGGACCTACTCTTGGTCAATTTAGTATTTCATTAAAGGATAATGTATGAAATATCTCCCATCTTATATCTAATACATCTTCTTTGAATGTTTAACACAATATTTTGTCATATGCAGCTGTTTGGAGGTGTAAACAACACTTCCAGCATATCTTAGTGGATAGAAACTTTATTGATCCCTTCAGGGAAAATGAAGTTGCAGCGTACAGAGGTAGCAAGAAAAACAAAAAGCATCCATGAGTGCTGGGGTTATAGTAAATTATCAGTGCCACAGTTCCAAGATTGCAGTTGTACCTATTTACAAAGGTATTGTGAGTAAAATGACTGTGGAGATCTTCGGTCGTAATCAGTCACAGCAACTGTATCAGCAGATTTTTTAATATGTTTGGAGCTGTAGCAACTAAGCATGAAAAACATTTTTGAGAATGATTTTAAGATTTTAAATCAATATTCTGTTCTCTCAAATAAGGTGAAAATGACGTACAACTTATCTATGACAGTAGCTGATCCTTAGTCTCTTTCAAAAGATGTGTGTGACATTCCAGCCTGTCTAGTTTTGCATTTTTACTCTCATTGATGTAGTTTGATGTGAGATATTAAAGTTTTGAACTGTTTTCCTTTTATAGAGACAAATACCGATTCTATGCCTGCCTGCTGCGGGCTCGCTTCGATGAGAACAAGAATGAGAAGGACATGATGAAGGCCACCATGATGTTAAAGGCAGGCGAGGAGGAGTTCTGGGCCAACCAACATCCCCAGCCCTACATCTTCCCCGACTCCCCTGGAGGGACCTCGTACGAGAGATATGAGTGCTACAAGGTGAGGCAGCACTTCCGATGTTAAACCTTTGATAGGGATTTTTGTTTTTTTGTGAAAGAGTGCTAGTTGGAATCTGGTTCTATCTATGAACCAGTTGACAAGCAGCTCAACCAGCTCATTGTGTCACTGTATACGTCAGTTATATTGTCCTAGAGGATTAAGTCCACGACATTTTGACCGCAGTCCTCTTTGGTCAATATAGTTTTTCGTTAGCTGTCATTTCATCATGTCCGTGGCTTCTCTTATATAGTTAGAAAAAAAAGTTTTGTTTGTCTCACGCTCTGATGTATACTTGATTCTTACTCCTTGCCCAGCAGAGCAGTAATGGTGCTCTGGAATATCTTTTTAGAGTCAGAGTCAGTTATTTAATAAAGGAAAAACAAAGAAGGGTCCAAAATAAGTTAAAAGACCTGCTGACTGACTAACAGGTTTTGGAAATGCTAACTTTGGTGACGTATCATCAAAATCCTGCTTTGTTCCTGTAGTACCCGGAGTGGTTCTTGGACCACTGGCATCCTTCAGAGAAGGCCATGTATCCTGACTACTTTGCCAAGAGAGAGCAGTGGAAGAAGCTGAGGTTGCAGAGTTGGGACAAAGAGGTGGGTTGTTCAGCCTCCTGTTAGTCTTTTACATATATTGCCACCTTAAACATTCATTTTTTTCTTGTTTACCTACTAAGCATTTGTTAATGCATTTTCTGTGTATTTAAAGTTTGTAGTGACCTTCTTCACTCCCCTCCCGTCTGGTTCCAGGTGGCCCAGCTGCAGGCTGAGGCTGGCACCACAGGTCCCGATCCTGAAGCTCTCCCTCCTGCCCGCAAGGAGGGCGACCTCCCCCCTCTGTGGTGGCAGTTTGTCACCCGCCCCAAGGCGGTCCCCTCATAAACATCGTCCGTGTGGGTCGAGAACTCTCCCAATCACCCAACAGGAGCACGAAGACTGGCTGACCTCATACTGAACCATCTGTCTGGGCAGAGTGTTTCACTGGAGCAAGGAGGTTCACCTGTGCAGGTGTCCTGAGCGTGTAAACAGCTTGCCTGCATTCACCTGGTCCAGTCCTGTAGATAAATACCTGTAACTGTTCCAATGAATGAATAAATGTATAATTAAAGTTACGGCTGTGAGTATGTATGTGCTTCTAGAAGTTGTATAGTTGCTAACTCTTCTGGTTCCTATCTTCAGCACACAGGCACCTTGGGTAGGTCTCCAGTCCGTCACAGAAACACAGACATCCACAATTTGCTTTCACACTCACTACTAGGAGCAAGAGTCACCAGTGGGTCTAAACATAATTTTGAACTGTGAGAGGAAACCAAAGTACAGAAAGAACATTCAAACGCCACACAGAAATGGCTCTGACCTGAATGATTTGGGAGAGATAACCTGTGCCGATGACATACAAACTTAAAGGGAGTCCCGCAGTCTGATTGGCCCTCTTCAAAGTCTCAAGATTTTCCCTGCTGTGCGTTGTGCATACTGGCTCAGTTTTCCAGAGATTACTTTAAAAATACATCCAGAAGTTTTATAAAACATTTTATTTCAACGTTTACATTCAGTGCCAAGGAGGATCCCTTTGTGATGCTCCAGTCCGTTGTTGCCTAGCGATGCATGCTCGCTGTTGCTATGGCGACGAGCGCGGCCTGAAGTTGCGGGGCCTCATCATCATGGTGACCGCTTTCAGGGAGTAGAAATCTGAATCCTTCCAGGAAAACCAGACGATTCCGTCCGGCCCGAGCAGGTTCTGGGCCTTTAGGGAGTAGCGCCCACCCTGGTGGTAGGAAAACACAGTTTAGATGCATTAAAAAACGCTAACTGACAACAGCATTGTGTGTTATGGGGTACCTTGTAGTAGACGCCATTGAGGTTGGTGTAGAAGCACTGGTGGAACCACCAGCCGGAGTGGCTGATCTCCGCACAGATGTTGCCAGTGTCCGGTGTGCTGAAGGCTCTCCGGTCATGGTACCAACCGAACGAGTCTTCCACTGTCCCACTGAAACCAGAGACGTGAAGGCGGTAATGGTTCTCCTCGTTCTCTATCCTGCAGGAGATAAGAGGAGGTAGAGGAAGAGGTTTTCATATCCTTAATTGGGCTGATATGTTGATTGAGTTCTCATGCAGTGTCTTCAGTTCAGGGTTGGGCTCAAACAAAATCTTGTGAATTTGATATTGATTTCCAACAATAATGATAACAGTATAAGATGAATACAATATTTGTCTTTCTCTTCGTTTTAAAAGTGCAAGAAAACATCTCTGAGACAAAATGCCTGACTAGTTTTGATCATTATAAAAGTACATCAACATAGTAGTACATCAATATCTAACTGTTTTCACAACGAAAAACGTGTCTACAGTGTCTTTTTCCTGGATACAAATGATGCTGATATTAAAAAAACAACCATCCTCAACTTTAGTCTTTTACTTTCTTCTTAAGTTCTTAGTCCCTCGTTATAGAAATACCTGAAGGTGTGGTACGTGGCGTGCTTGTGGGCGTGGCTCCAGTCCTGCAGGTCGATGCGCAGGCTGTAGTGGCCGTGGTTGGACAGCAGGTGGAGCTGTTGGTTCCCCAGCCAGTGTTCTCCTCTGGGTTCCCCGAAGCCACTCCTGTACTCGGACCAGCCGCGATTGAAGCTCACGGTGCCGTCACTGCGCCTCTGGAACACCGTCCAGCCTCCGCCTGGGCCACACACACACACACACACACATGCATAAATACATATATGCAAAACCACACACAAAAAACAAACCCACATGCACACAGAGAGTTAATCATGTGGGTAGACATACAGATGTACTGGGAAAGTAACATT
This sequence comes from Karalla daura, assembly GCA_029224185.1. Taxonomy (NCBI): domain Eukaryota; kingdom Metazoa; phylum Chordata; class Actinopteri; order Chaetodontiformes; family Leiognathidae; genus Karalla; species Karalla daura. The sequence goes on from CM055205.1 coordinate 18,552,996, forward strand.
AAAGTGGTGTATTGTAGAGCAGATAGATAGTTGGGTAGTATTCCACCCGTATTCCACCCCCCTCCTCTTCCCCATCCAAAAATCTGTTGAATATATGGTCTCCAAGATCGGGGACGTAACAGCTACTAGACTGAACGGACACAGAGCTCGATCTTAAACATGCTGCGCAGTCACTGCGTTCGTCTCACCCTCCGTGTCCATGTCGCAGTAGACAGGCAGGGTGGTGCCTGGCGACAGGACGATGTTGTACACCCCAGAGCGCCGAACGCCATTGTGGTACAGGGAAGCACAGTCCGATGGACAGAAGGACAGGTACTGTCCATCTAAGAGAGAGAGAGAGAGCTTAACACAAGAAGAGGTGGAGTATTTGGTAGAAATTTGGTTTTATGCACACATACACACAAAGTAAACAAGCTTTCAAGAGTAAAGCAGGACATGCCAAAAGCCAAAGATGTGGGGCTTAAAACACTGACTCTAATGCATGGATTGATGGGGTTTTGGGGGCGTGGGGTGTACCTGGAGGGAGAGTGTCTCTCATGCCCAGCAGCGGGGCAGTCCTGACCACACAGCCCAGGTCGCGGCTCATGTCCTGCACGGTCGCCGACAGATTGCGGAGCTGCGTTTGCAGCTCGGCCAGCAACGCCGCGTGGACGTGGAGCAGCGTATCGGCCTCGGCCTGACGCAGCTCCAGGGACCGCAGCCGCCGGTCAAAGGTCGAGTTGAACCTGCCGGTTTCCTCGGCCTGAGAGTGACAGAGCGATTTTTACACGTTTGTAAATAACCAGCTACAAGGTCTCTGGGATCGGCCTATAATTTTCTCTCAAAATTAAGAGTGTGAAGAACCTTTTAAGAGGGCTGCATAGTGTTTGCAGATTCATAGAAACGTGAAACGTTCATTCCACGCACTACGTTGTTTGCCAGTCTGATTTATGTGGGATTAATATTCAACTTTTAAAACTTATTTTCCCTGACCACAATGTGTGAAAGGGTATACGGTTTCATCAAAACATGAGTTTTTGTTTATAGCTGCTAAACCCTGTTTATGGCCGTGTATGTTTTGATTACAAGTGATCTATAAATGCTGTTGACCTGCTGTATTGCATTCCTAATAAATGTTTTCAACCTGTCATTTCTAATGAAATATATCCATATTCATGTCATTATGGTAAAGATGGTAAAGCTGAGAAGGTCAAGTCCACTGTGCAAATTATTAAATACATTTTAATGCATATTTACCTCAAAAGAAAATACCTGAATAAAGATAAAGCATGATATACTGTAGTGATAAAGAAGAGAACATGGCTACTATTGAACCTTTATGTTGCACTTATCTTTTTGGCATTATTCAGATGTTTTTTTTCGCTTAGACAGTTGTGCATGGAAGTTATGAAATTTGCTGGTCCTCTCCAGGATAAACCTCTAGCCTGGACTTGGACCTGGACTTGGACTCTGAAGCTCAGAAAACTGCTCTCTGGGTCAGAAAGGAGGATGTGAGGCCCCCGCCCAAAAGAACTGCAGCTAATCCTGTTAGCGTTCAGGGTTAAGGAGGAATTAGTGGGTGTCAAGACAAAGGCAGACAGAGAGATAAAGACAGGCAGAGACAAACAGAGCGAGGAAGGAAACGAGCCTTTGTTCGCCTTTATTCATTCTCTTTCAGCAAGAGTGCAGTGCAGTGCGTAACGATTGTCGTGAATTGTCGCAGAGATCACAGACCCACCGCAAATGTCTGAAACATCGAAGGTGTGTGTTGAAACATTAACACTGGGTGTGTTCCCATCACTGCTAGAAGAAGCACAATAGAAAACTGGCAAGGGAAGCACCTAAATAAAAATAAAACCTAAACGGACTGGTTCTTATAGAGCACTTTTCTCATCTTCATGACCACTCAAAGCTCTTTGCAGACTGTGTCACAAGTCACTTTCACTCATTCATACATTGGTGGCAGAGGCAGAGGTTACCCTAATTGATCCACCTGCTTTAATTCACATTCACACACATTTTGTGTTTGAATTTGTGGTTTTTGAGGTTAAGTAATTTGGGATTCAGTATCATGCCCAAAGAAACTTGATGATGATGATGATGATGATGATGACCACCCTCCCCCTGAGCCACAGTTGCTCCCGAATCAAGTATGAGACGTGAAATCAAATCTAAATCTAAATCTTCCTCAAAGTGGAGACAATATTTTACCAAAATTATGGAATTATGGACTGTTAACAAGAATTACAGCTCATATGTGAGCTTTTATTTTGCAAAAACAATCAAGTATTTTCCTTCTGGATCTGTACATTCAGCCCTATAAAGTCAGGAGCATCATCACGTACAAAAACTCCCCTAAGCATCAATTTACGGCACATTGAATGAACCCCATGACACGCGGCCACGTACCTGGACCTCCAGGGCCTTGACTCGATGCCGGTGGTTCCTCACCTCCTCCTGCAGCTCTGTCATCGTCTCCCTCAGCTCGTCCAGCTGCTCCTTCCTGTTCTGGTTCTCGTGGAGCCAGTTGGAGATGTCGTCCGTGCAGCGGAACACGTCCGGGCAGCGTTTCTGCGATGTTCCCACCGACACCGGGGGCAGCGTGGCCGTCAGCCGGCACTGGCCGGCGGACGTCAGCTGGCTGCTGTATTCTCCACACTGTGACGACGGACCGCCGAAGGTTCTGCTCTGGGTTCGGTTGGGGCTGCTCTTATCGTTTTCGCCAAGGTTCCCGCTGCGAATCGGCGGGGGGGCGTCTGGGGCCTGGTCCGGGTGCGTCTCCAGGAGCGGCGAAGGAGGATGCCAGTCGGCGTCTTCGTAGTTGTCCGTGTTGATGTCCCGGATGTCCCAGTTTGTCTCGATGTTGACGTCCGGTGCTTCCCTGCTGGTCTGGACGTCCAGGTCCAGCACGTCTCGGTCCGTTTCCGAGAGGCTGTTGGGGCGGACGTCCTCATCGTATCCGACGTCCGGGTGGTCATCCCCAGAGATAGGTGGGTGATGCCACGTGATTAGAAAGACCAGAGTCAGTCTCCAGTTCATCCTGAAGGCTCGGCGACTTCAGTCAAGGTCAATCCAAGGGGTGACATCAGGGTCAGAGGTGTGAAGTTAGGCCCAAGATTCGATAGGGTGGGTTCAAGCATAGGAAGGTGCTCTCAATAACCATTTGAGACACAGTACAAGTCCAACAAAGTGCAACTAGGCCAGAATCGTTCAGACTCAAACATCTTCAACCCGACCCATTTCCTCCTTCAAAATAAAATGAATTCTTGGGTGATGGACAGGATCCCTAATCCCACTTTTCCACATAGGCTTGCTTGTCCTGAAATGCCTGAAATGTGAGAAAAACAAACCAAAATATAAAAACAACTCAGGATCAGGAATATTTACACCAGCTGGTTGAAGACGCATACTGGGGAGGAACTGGAACACAGTGCAGATCATAACAAGTATTAAGTAAATGGTAGAACTTCTGTTGTGTCAAAGCCTGTCAATACAGATGCTAGAAAGTGATGACTGACTGAATGAATGATGAATTTGAGCGTGCAACATCACATCATAAATCCTAATTCCTCTCAGTATGGAGACAGAACACATTGTTACTGCCTAATCTGTACAATCTGATGCTGAACTTCTCATCATCTGCTGGTTCCTAGATACACCATAGAGGCAATATATGGAGTGAAAGAAATGCTGTCCACCAGTGACATGTTTGCCTTTGCAAACAGATTGCAGAGAACCTGCTGTGATTAGCAGAAACAAACAACTTAAAACCTGATGATTAACAGAAAAGCACAGCTACCAAAGCCAAGGAGATCAAATACCATGATTGGAGCCCTCCTTGAAATGTCGAACCTACCTGATCGTCCTGTTTGTCTCTGCATCGCAGCGTTGAACTCATATCGATGCAAAAGCATCGGTGGCAGCCAGAAGACCGTGTGTATGTGTGTTTGTCTGAGTATGACATCTTATCCTGATAATCCTCTTAGCAGACTGACATTCACTGGCCTGGGAGGTAATAGATTACAATTAATGGGATTAGTGTAACGTGCCCACAAGTTACAGGAAACTGATGTAACACTGCGAATCAAAGAAGTGTGTAAATCAAAGTGTAAATCATAACAGTTAGCTTAACGTGTCGCTAATCATACAGTTTATCCTGTGGAAGATACACAAGTCAGTTGATGTGTGTGAGGACATATTTCATGATAAATCTCACCTTGTAGATTTGTTACAATGAATGATGACAACCAAATACTATTACTATTATGTTTTCCTTTTTCTATGCAATTCCTTTCAGTGTCTAATTGTTTCATCCATCAGTGCTGCTACAATACATATTCAAGCTGATATTCCCCAGAACCAAAAAGTCCAGGGAATAGAAACCAAATCTGGATGTTCGAGGCAGAGAGGACATACCTTTGTATTTGTAGTTTTGTTCAATGAGCACAAAAGCACCGGAAGGCCGTATGTATGAGCAGAAGTTTGTGAATGAACTTCCTGCAGCACTTATTAATTGACTTGGTCGATAATGTCTAATGCTGCCGATTTGATGGTTGGGTCATCATGCCATTATGTCTCCAGAATCTTTCTGAGAATGTGTTTGTGTGTGTCGGTAATGGACTGGACGGAGATGGACATTCAAGGACATGGGAGCCCTCTAATGGGTTTATATTTACCTGTTTGCCTCTATTTGTTCCATCTCTAGAGAGGGACAAAAAAAACACTGCTCAAGACAGAGCTACGTCACATCAGGCGCAGATAGACTGAAGTGCAGATTGATTTGTATTTAATGGAAGTCAAAATCTGTCACGATTCGCCATAAACACATGTACAAACACTAAAAACACCAAAAAACACAAATTTTATCATCTTTGAGTCCTTTCAAATAAATGATTTTCCACCTTTTGTTTTGGATAGCAGAGGAAAGGAAAGGAAAGGAGAGGAAAGGAAAGGAAAGGTTGTGACAACCAGAGTTGGAAACTCTAAAAATGGTATATACTGTCAATAAGGCATAATTAAACACAATGGGATCAGTATTTGTTCATAATTTTAGACCTATTATCAGTTGAAATATGTATATATATACAGTATATGTATATATAAAGACTGAGGGTTATGATCACCCATATACCTGAGCCTTGCATCTCTTTTCTCTCTCTAAAAGAAAGGGTAGTTTTATAAAGAATAAAAAGGTTCTTGAGGCATAAATGAATTGAATGGAACTTCCTTCATATCAAGATGTCTCTGAGTTTTATGGAGAGGCTTTTGGTCGAATCCGAGCTTGGAAATGCTCATCCCTGCTGACCTTTTTCACCAGCCGCCCCGGTAAATAAGTCGATCCCCATCAGATCCGTCTTTAGTCAGAACTCTGGGCTTGGACAATGGGAGGATGCCGTGCAGCAGGTGTGCGTGTGCGTAACTGTAGACTGTGACCCGCTGGTGTGAATCCCCTCCTCGGCCTGCGTGATAACATGTCGCTGTGGCGTTAATCTGCCCAACAAGGCGGCTGACATTTCACTCTGGGCTGGACAGGCAAGGCAAGGCGGTGATTGGAGATTAACAGAGTCTTTCTGCTCGTCTGAGAGACAACATTTTCCAGTTCTGATCACAACCAGCAACCACTTACAATACTGACACGTTGATCTGTCCAAACACAGAGTTTGTTCTGATTCTAAACTTGTTTTGATTTAGCCGTATGTACGTTGCTTTGGCTCAAAGCATCTGCTTTATGACTACATTTAAATGTCTGCAATAAGCTAGTCGGTACAACTGAAGATGATAATATTTCTTCATCAAACAGAGTTAAATTACTTCTAAAGTCTTGTTTTTCCCCAAAATTGAGCTTTTTTTAAGTGGGAATGATGTGATGATGATGATGATGATTATGTTTGTGTGTGTGCGTGTCTCTCAGTGAGTGGCGTCTGTTTAAAAGCCTGATGGAGAAGTTTCAGGTAATGACATCATCACGTGTGCATGTGTGTGTGCGATTGTATGTATGTGTGTCTGTGTGTGTGTGCGTGTGCGTGTGCGTGCATGTTGGTGTCCTTGGCCGACAGGATATAAAATCGGCCAGTCAGTTGAGGGAACAAACCTGGAGGGAAAGAACATAAATCTCCATCCAACAGAGGAACAACAGCTCGGTGAGTGAATTCTTCAGTTGTTCATGTGTTATCACTGCAAATGCATGCATTTAAACTTCATTTTCTTAATTCTGATACTTTCGCAAATGAAGATAAATGCATATAGTTGGCTAATACCAACATGATTCCTATTATTATTGTTTTCCATATGTTGTGTCCAGTGGTATTAATATTAAAGACATAATCATGAAATGAATTAGTAATAGTAGAATGAATATTTTATGGTCTTCATTTTCATCAAGTCTATCAAATAACAAACAATAGCATGAATTGAAACTTGTACTGCTTTTTAAAATCATGTGTATAATATCAGTGTATCAGTATGTATTGTATCAGTGGATCTTTACTAATGCATGTAAGTCTTTTATGATGGTATTTTCAACAACATTACTTATTTTGGTATTAGTTTTTACTTTTGTAGAGACTTTTTTATTATCCTTTTGCTTTATTTTAACATATTATCATACATTTCTTTACATGTCTATTTGTTGACTCCAGGGCCTTTCAGTCAAACTGTTAAAACTATTAACTTATCTGTCTTGCTTTTGTTTAATATCTCCTGAAGTGGATCAATTGATTACAGTTTCCCTTGTATGTGTGTGTGTGTGTATGTGTGTGTGTGTGTGTGTGTGTGTGTGTGTGTGTGTGTGTCGCTCTTTATGATTGTTCGATAGGGGAATGCATCCTGTGTGCCTATTGGTGGCTGTGGCCGCGGTGGTGGACGTGGCCACAGGAGATGTCAGTAAATGTTTGGAGCATCCCAGCTGTCAGGCGGTCAACTCTGAGAGCGGCATGCTGGTAGCACACAAGCACACACCCACACACACACATACACACACCCACATACACACACACACACGCAGGTTGACTATGACCTGAACCTTGACCCTAACTCTCTGCTTCCGACTAGTTTTCATGACAATGGCTAATGGGCCAGTTATAATCATTATTATTATTATTATGCATCCATCCATCTTGTTTCCTACTTATCCATATTATTACCACACATATAAGTGGGGTCCACTTGTGCCTATCTCCAACGAACATAGAGTGAAGGCTCCGGACAGGTCACCAATCCATCACATGCAGACACCGGACATGCATACACACACACACACACACAGACACACACACACACACACACACACAGACACACACACACACGGTAAATTCTCCAGCTCACCTCTTTGTGCAAATTAAAGCCTTAAAACAGCTTAAAAACGCATGTTCAAGTTGCAGGAAAACCACCAGGGACAATATGCAAAACTCCACATAGGTCCATGGTCTGAGTTGGATTTTTTCTTGTCGTTGTTGTTTTTGCTATTGTTGCTTGTCCCGACTTGAGAACTGTATCATAAAGCGAGGTTAGAGCTTAGCGTGCTAACTTTCAGACATGCTGGTTCACTTTATAGCAGATATCTCGAAAAAAGGTATAAAAACACACCAAACCCCTCAACCCCTTTTGATGATTATTTATTAGAGCAGTACAGGTTCTCTTCAATGGGACGCTCTCTCTCTTTTTCTCTCGATTGTTTGTAAATTGATTGTTTTGTCCATAATGTATTCGGTTTCACCGAAGCTACATTTTCCCAGGCATTTCTGAACCTTAAATCCATCTTGTCCATGAGATGAAACACACTTATTCTTCAACAATATCATATAAACAAGAAGGTCCTATGTCGTGTTTGAAAATATATTGACACAACTCATAACTATTGATAATTAATTCTGTATTGATTCTGTGTGGTTGGATTTATTCGTTGCTAACCCTAACCCTAACCCTAAACCGAAACCGAAATCTAAACCTAAACGCATTCACACAGTCAGTGATCATTCCTGCATTTAGCAGCAGGCACTGTTTTCTTATTAGAAACTGAGTCTAGCAGTGACAACATTTTGGGTTGCATAGGTAAATGATTCCTTTGGATGGTCATGAGTTGTGTTTGACACTCATGGCCACAAGGAGGCGCCCTCTGCCTTAACATAAGATATTCTGTTCACAAAGACGGAAGGCAAGGCGTATACCTGTAGAAGGTCTCCAGCTCATCACAGGCATGCACACACACACACACATACACACACACACACACACACACACACACACACACACACACACACACACACACACACACACACACACACACTCTCCAAGTGTCCTAAACATGCATGTTTTTGGGCTGGAGGAGGAAACTGTAATACCCAGAAAAAACCCACACCTATATGAGGAGAATAAAAACTTTACAAAGAATGGTCAGACTCTGATATGAACTGGTTATCTTTTTCTCCAATCACTCTGTGGCAGTGCTCTCTGCTCACATGTATGTTAAACATGTTCTCCATCCTCTCCTGCAGGAGTGCATCCAGCAGTGCCGCTCCGACCTCACCGAAGAGAAGTCCATCCCTCCGGGTAGCGCCCATCTCCAAACCCTTCCTCTATCCGATCCTGGGTCTTTGCCTCCCCTCTTTCTTCTGACCTCCTCCCCCTCCTCCTCCTCCTCCTCCTCCTCCCCTCAGATGAAGCGCTCCTACTCCATGGAGCATTTCCGTTGGGGGAAGCCCGTGGGGCGGAAACGCCGGCCGGTCAAAGTCTACACCTCTAACGGCATGGAGGAGGAGTCGGCGGAGGTTTTCCCTGGGGAAATGAGGAGGCGGGAGCTGGCCAGTAAGATCATGGAGGCGGAGGATGAGGAGAGGCTGCAGGAGGTGGCAGAGGAGAGGGAGGAGCAGGCGGAAGAAGAGGAGCAGGAGGCGGGCGATGTCCATGAGAAGAAGGACGGGACGTACAAGATGAAGCACTTCCGGTGGAGCGGGCCCCCGGCTAGCAAGCGCTACGGCGGCTTCATGAAGAGCTGGGACGAGCGCGGCCAGAGGCCTCTGCTCACACTCTTCAAAAATGTCATCAACAAGGACGGACAGGAGCAGGAGAGGGAGCAGTGAGGGAGGAGAGGAGAGGAGAGGAGAGGAGAGAGGGAGCAGATAACAGACAGAGAGGAGACCAGCATACCGATAAGCCAACAAGTCCACAAATAGCCGGGGGTTCCTTTGAAAACACATTCACCAATGAGGCTACAAACAGACGACAACCCGGAAGTTCAAGACATTGCTACTGTGCAGAGTGAATAAACGTTTTGAAATAGATATGATTTCATCAATCTAACTACATTTTGTTTACCATCTATATAAACTGTAACTGCACTTAGACTACATTTACTCATATTTCACATCCAAAATACACACCTTGTACTCCCCAAAACAAGAACCAATAATGAGAGTTCCCTCCATATTTTTTCTCCTTTTACGGCCTGATGTGCCTGGACAATGTTTCCCACTGCAGCAGCGTTATTGATAAATCCATCACCACCTTCTTGATTAGTTTAGTCTGTGATATGGCAGACAACAATGGCAAACTGCATCCAATCACTACAGACATACAGTCAATATTCCACAATCTACGTATTAAAATATAAATGACCTATAGATATTCTGATTGATTTCAGTTGAATGTGCTGTATTGAATGTGCTGAGAGAAGAACCACAATGTTTGTCAGGGTCTCCTCATACCCAGTAGTTAATACTGATGATGTTTTCAGATGAATGGATTAGTTTCTAGAATCCTAAACTACAATCAATCATCATAGTCATAGTTTCAGTTTACATTCGGAGCTGTTGTTGTGCTAAGGAAGAATAAATCAGTGATGTGAGTGTATATCGGACGGAGAAGCCCATTAAAGACACATTCTGCAGGATTTGTTGGTGACAGAGTTGTTGCTGGTTGAACCTGAAGCAGGATGAAACAGGTTGATGATACTGACCGTCACCTGGCTGTTTACATGTTTATATCTGCTGTTAAATCAGGCATTTCAATATGGAGTCGATAGGGATTGACCCACTTTAGAAACAGAGTCACCTGGCCATTTAAAGTAATGTAGTATTTGGTTATTTAATCATCAGGGAGAGTAGCATGGGCCACAGCAGAGCTGGTAAATGAAAAAAACTCAACATGTTTGTGGCATTCAATAACACAAATATACATGGTCACAACCCTGCAGGAAAGTAAAACACACAGATTCATAAGTGATGTTTTTCTTTCTTGAAACAAACACAAAAATCACAAGAATAAAAAGCTTTCTTGTTCTGCCTGACTCACCTCCACCCACAGGGACCACACCTGAAATAACACACAGAGATGACCAGAGGACAATGGTTTTCTGTATTGATTCATGTAAATATCTGTACAAAACATGAGAACATAAAGTAATTTGCAAGCAAAAGATGTGACCTGTTTTTACTTTCAACCTCAGCCAAGTACATGAGTGTGCAACCACCGTACTTTACACATGTTCCAACATTAACATGCACAGATATATTTGGTGTTCATGAGCAGTCATGTATAGCATTGTTCCACAGCCACAATTAGGCAAATTTTGTAATGTTACTGTCAAACATGTGATGGGAAATTCTGGGCGAGGCTGTGCTTGTTCTGTTTCCGTCCTGACTTTTATTTTGAGTTTAGTGAGATGATCAAGAGGTTTCATTCTCGTTTCATTTACATAAAAGGTTCAATTCAAATTAGCAGGGAAATGGTGGTGCTGATAAAAATGTCATTTATGGACATGTTTAACAGTAAACGTGTGACATGATGCACATTAAGGAACTCAGGTGAAAACAGAGTGAGCTGATGGTAATTATGATCTTTATTGCATCAACAGACAGATGGAATCAGTGAAAACTGAAGGTAGGAAGAGAGAGAGAGAGACAGTCCTACAGAGGACAGACTGAGAGCAGAGCCGACCTTCCTCCACACACACAATGTACTTGATAGGTAAGACATCCCATGTCAATTAAACCTTTCTTCCATGTAAGTGTCCCCGCTGAAAAGTCTGACACTATGCAGACGATGTGCTCCTCTTAATTCCAGTCTATCTTTTTTCCACCTTGAATGTAATCCAAATTTTCAAAACCAGCATCACCTCTCTCTTTAATGAAGCTCTTATGAGTCACAGAGTTGGGCCATACAGTCTAGCAGTTGATCGTGCTATGGCTTTGCAACAGGAAGGTTAGAGGTTTGTGTCCTACTTATGGCCTTTTCTGTGTTGAATTTGCATGTTCTTCCCATCTTTATGTCAGTTTTCACCAGATACAGTGTTTTCCGTGCACAGTCAAAAAATTGTCAACAACTGTCCAAGGAGCAATTCCCTGATTTTAAACATTGCAATCTGGAGATGGACACCAGCCAATCCCAAGAAAGTCATTACATATGAATTCGAAAAGTCAGTGGAAAGATTAATGTGGATGTCTGCTTCAATCATCAATGTGTGATCTATTCCAGTTTCTTATAATTATGCAAAAAGTTACAAATGTCCTACTCAAATAAAACCCAAAGAGGAGCAGTTTGATTATGTTTTTATTGATCTAAACTCTTGAAGCCACAAGCACTACATCACAACAAAGCATGTTGAAATGTGTGATCAAAATAATATAAAATGAGACAAAGATGGAGAAAGAGAAACAGTCCTACAGAGAACAGACTGAGAACAGTGTCTGATCACTACCAGTGTCAGAGTCCCGGTGAGTCAGGTCAGGACTGGGAGCACTGGTCTCTGCTCAGGGTCTCTGAGAGTGGAGGCTGGCAGCCCTGGGTGGCCTCACAGGTCACAGAGCCCACCTTCCTCCACTGGTCTGCAGACAGCCTCAGGGTGCTGCTCCAGCTGTAGAGGCCGTCCTTGTCCAGCACCCCGGGGCTCCTGCTCTGCTCCCAGCTGCTGCTGCCGTCCACCTTCCAGGCCAGACTCCAGTCTGAGGGGAAGCCCTTGTTGGCCAGACACATGAGCGTGGCCTTGCCCTGCTGCAGCTCCTCACTGGAGGGGGGCAGCACCGTCAGGGTGGGACGGCTGTCACCTAGGACACACCAACCAGCTCAGTCAGTCACACAGCAGACACTTGGACACCGTTACTGTGGGACAGTTGATCTTCTCCTTGACACAGTTTCTGTCACATGGTGGTTCTGCTCCACCAGTCGCTCGCTGTTTCACTTCCCTTTGAGAAGCCTCTCATGCACATCAGCACAGAGACAATCATGGCACACAAGCAGCTGAAATAGATCAGACTACACTGGAAATAAAAGCAGCAGCTCCGACAAACTCTTAAAGTGATTCTAAGATCATTTGAGACGAGAGAAGATTCAATAAAGAGATCAGAGAATCTGCAAGATCTCAAACCAGCATCATTATCTCCACTAGTTCAGTTTTACTCAGCTTATGAAGCAGCGGTTAAAGAAAAATAACTTGCATGGTCTTGTTAAATTTTGGACATTTGTTATGTTTAAGTCATTCAGACTTAGTGGAGATGTGACAAAACAAAGTTATGTTAAACTAGGGTACGTCTAGTTTGACCCCATTAGTTAAGAAAATCAAACAAACACAAATAATAAAAATATCACAGTTAAATTAATTACCACATTGAAACATTGAGAAATGGATTTTAGACATTATTTAGCCATTTCCTTTAGTATTTTTGCAGAAACTTACTTCCAACATCCAGCCTGGTTCCTCCACCAAAAGTCCACCACAGTGATACAAAGTCATTGAGCCTCCGTACAAAAACCTCTGACTGTAGAGAGACACGGCTCTGAGACTCTGACAGACTGAACTAATGCTACAAGCTGTCAGGATGTAACCTCACCATGGAGGGGAGGAATAATGAGTCTCCCCTAGACTCATTATTCAATTCATTTCAGTTTTTAAACTTCTGTTTCTCAGTGAATTTGTTCTCTCAAAGAATAATCAATAAAATGTTGTAAAATTAGTAAGTAAAACAGCTCAATGTCCTGGAGTATCAGAAGGAGAGAAAGAGAAAACATTCTTTTTGGTTTTAGAAATGAGAAGTTTGACTTACTTCCAACATCCAGCCTGGTTCCTCCACCGAACGTGAGCCACAGTGATACAAAGTCATTGAGCCGCCGTACAAAAACCTCTGACTGTAGAGAGACACGGCTCTGTGACTCTGACACAAACACACTCACCAAGCACATTCCCAGTTCATCCAGGAGGCAGAGAGGTCACATTAGGTTGTGTCAAAGACTAGAAAACATGGAAGAGTTTATTTACAAAGAGAAAATGATGAAATAACTTTATTAAATACACATCACACTGTATTGAAATGACATGTCAGGATTGCTTTGTAATATCCCCCACAATAATGTTTATTTCTCCATCCAACTCAAAGCAAAGCCACATATGAATGAGCACTGACTCCTTCCTCATCAATACTGTGATCCAGTGATTGATCCAGTGATCAGCAGCATGATCAGAGTGCTCCAAGTCCCTGTTGGAGTCAGTCAGAGCATTTCCATACAGAGACACTTTGCATCAGCAGCACCATGCTCCAGTGCTCTGGGAGAGTTTATAGTCCTGAGAGTTGAACCCTGGATGACTGACAGCTGTCCTTCATCACACCAGGAGACACAGAAATCCTCCTCATCACAAACATGACTTTGATGCGCGTCCTCCTGTGGACTCTGCTCTGCTGCTGCTTCACAGGTAAAGTCCAGAGAATCAAACTCCTCTCCTCTATCAACATCCGTCCCTGTGAGATGAAGGCCACAAAAGCATGACGCTGCTTTCTGTTTGTGTCTCTGTCTCCTCAGAGTCCAGAGGTCAGGTCACAGTGACTCAGCCTGCAGCAGTGAGCTCTGCTGTGGGACGCTCTGTCTCCATCTCATGTAGCACCAGTCAGGATGTTTATTATCATTCCTCTCATGGACACCTTTTAGCCTGGTACCAGCAGAGAGATGGAGAAGCTCCTAAACTGCTCATTTATTATGCTAGCACTCGAGAATCAGGGATTCCAGGTCGTTTTACAGGCAGTGGTTCAAACTCTGCCTTCACTCTGAGCATCAGTGGAGTCCAGGCTGAAGATGCAGCAGTTTACTACTGTCAGAGTGAACATATCATGAACAGTCAGTGGGTGTTCACACAGTGAAAAAGCCTCGTACAAAAACCTCCCTCAGTCAGACTGAACAGAAACTGAAGTGACTGCTGCAGCTGGAAGATACTGCAGAGACTGATGCACTTCACTGACACGCACACACACACACACACACACACACACACACACACACACACACACACACAAAGATCATCTCCACTTTGAGATGCAGAGCTAAACATAATTTAGCAATTGTCTGTAGTCGTGCTTAAATCCTTTGTATGTTCCTCTTGGTCACCCAGTGTTGCACACACACATATCCACAGACCTTCATGATACTTTATCTTCTTCTTTATTTTCAATTCAGTCTGTGCTCTGCACCCAGAGGATGAAACTCTTAATCAGCTGACTGTGCCCTGATTGAACCTCTGCAGAAAGATCCTTCAACCTTGGATTTGATTCCTTATTTTTCTCATATATTTGGTCAGGTCAAAGGTCACAGGTTCTGTCTCAGTATGGTGCAGGGAACAGGTGGACGAGGCCCTGGCCCCCCTCATCTCTGGATGAAAACAAAACTGACTGTGGCACCCAGTGGAGATGATCCCAGGAAAAAGTTGACCATTCTTGCCTTATTTTCATTTCATGCTAAGACTAATACACTTCACTCTCTCACACACACACACACACACACACACACACACACACACACACACACACACACACACACACACACACACACACACACACACACACACTTTCATTGTTCAACAAAAATAACCACTTCATTTTACCCATTTTACATCCATTTCAACACTTGGTGTGCAACTCACAACCAGAGGTCTTTTGCATCTTCAGGTTGCCATTTGGATTACACTCATCCATCCTTTATATACAAAAAGGGCACATACACTTCTATTAATCCAAAACTTAAAAGGACCGGAGAAAATAACAAGAGGAGAAAAATTTGGATTAGCACTTTTCAGTGAACTGGTATTATTGAAGCAAAAATGAATCCTCTCTGTGTGAGTGTCCTCTCAGCGCCCTCTGCAGGCCTGGAGTCTAATGTCTCCACCCCAAAGACAGAAACACCTGCTCAGAGCCAGAACAGGTGTGGCTGATTGGAGCCAACATCTGTCTCCTGCCCTCACTAGCTGGATTGCTTATGGAGAATCCTTTCATTTCTTCTTTATTTTTATGTTTACATTTAAATCAATACTCAACCCATTGACGTTAAACCATCATTTTTGCTCGTCTCCACTTTTGGGACATGAAGGCAAGGATGATCGGTCAGGAAATTACTCACAATCAGTTACCTGGAGTTTTGGTAAAAGACCATTACAGCTATAATGAACCAACAACAACAAGATGGATCCTTTGGGTGTTCATAAGTTGAATTTCACACTTATGGCCACAAGGAGGCGCCATCTCCCTTGACTTGAGACATCTCCATGGAGCTTGGAGAGGTATTAAGGTCCACCAATCTATACCTCTATTCTGCTCAGAATCACACACTCATACCTAGGGACGGTCTCCAAGTGTTGTAATCATGCCGAGGGAGGAAACTGGAAAACCCAGAGAAAACCCTCATCTCTATGAGGAGAACAAACTTTACAAAGAATGGTCAGCTCTCCTTCGTCTCCTGCAGGAGTGCATCCAGCAGTGCTGCTCCGACCTCCTCGAGGAGAAGTCCATCCTTCTGGGTAGAGCCCATCTCCAAACCCTTCCCCCATCCGATCCTGGGTCTTTGCCTCCCTACTTTCTTCTTCATTAAGTAATTTGCAAGCAAAAGATGTGACCTGTTTTTACTTTCAGTCTCAGCCAAGTACATGAGTGTGCAACCGCGGTACTTCACTCATTTATGAACATTAACATGCACAGATGTTTTTGGTGTTCATGAGCAGTCATGTATAGCATTGTTCCACAGCCACAATTAGGCAAATTTTGTGATGTTACTGTTAAACATGTGATGGGAAATTCTGGGCGAGGCTGTGCTTGTTCTGTTTCCGTCCTTAGTTTTATTTTGAGTTTAGTGAGATTATCAAGAGGTTTCATTCTCGTTTCATTTACATAAAAGGTTCAATTCAAATTAGCAGAGAAACGGTGGTGCTGATAAAAATGTCATTTATGGACATGTTTAACAGTAAACGTGTGACATGATGCACATTCAGAAACTCAGGTGAAAACAGAGTGAACTGATGGCAATTATGATCTTTATTGTATCAACAGACGGATGGAATCAGTGAAAACTGAAGGTAGGAAGAGAGAGAGAGAGACAGTCCTACAGAGGACAGACTGAGAGCAGAGCCGACCTTCCTCCACTGGTCTTCAGCTCTGTGACTCTGACACAAACACACTCACCAAGCACATTCCCAGTTCATCCAGTAGGGAACCAGTTCACATGCTCACAGCTGTGTAAGTCTTTGACACTTCAGTGAGTGTCTTAAACGTCAACAAGAAACATTAATTTCTCTTTCTCAGAACAGCTTAAACCTATTTTCCAAAGAACAAAAGTTATTTTCAATTTAACGAAATATTCATAACGACTGATCAAATATCTAAATGAATAACAAGTCGAGATTACTTTGTAATATCCCTTACAATAATGTTTATTTCTCCATCCAACTCAAAGCAAAGCCTCATATGAATGAGCACTGACTCCTTCCTCATCAATACTGTGATCCAGTGATTGATCCAGTGATCAGCAGCATGATCAGAGTGCTAAAAGTCCCTGTTGGAGTCAGTCAGAGCATTTCCATACAGAGACACTTTGCATCAGCAGCACCATGCTCCAGTGCTCTGGGAGAGTTTATAGTCCTGAGAGTTGAACCCTGGATGACTGACAGCTGTCCTTCATCACACCAGGAGACACAGAAATCCTCCTCATCACAAACATGACTTTGATGCGCGTCCTCCTCTGGACTCTGCTCTGCTGCTGCTTCACAGGTAAAGTCCAGAGAATCAAACTCCTCTCCTCTATCAACATCCGTCCCTGTGAGATGAAGGCCACAAAAGCCTGACGCTGCTTTCTGTTTGTGTCTCTGTCTCCTCAGAGTCCAGAGGTCAGGTCACAGTGACTCAGCCTGCAGCAGTGAGCTCTGCTGTGGGAGGCTCTGTCTCCATCTCATGTGGGACCAGTCAGGATGTTTATTATACTTCCACTTCTGGACACCGTTTAGCCTGGTTCCAGCAGAGAGATGGAGAAGCTCCTAAACTGCTCATTAGATATGTTAGCACTCGAGAATCAGGGACTCCAGGTCGTTTTTCAGGCAGTGGATCAAACTCTGCCTTCACTCTGAGCATCAGTGGAGTCCAGGCTGAAGATGCAGCAGTTTACTACTGTCAGAGTGCTCACTGGATCAACAGTCAGGATGTGTTCACACAGTGAAAAAGCCTCGTACAAAAACCTCCCTCAGTCAGACTGAACAGAAACTGAAGTGACTGCTGCAGCTGGAAGCTACTGCAGAGACTGATACACTTCACTGACACACACACACACACACACACACACACACACACACACACACACACACACACACACACGCACACACACACGAACACACACAGGCACACAGACAACAATAGTGATTAGATATCACGTTTATTTAACCTCCTTTTGAATCAGTTCACTCCTATATAAATATCTCACATAAAAAATCAGACACTATGCAGATGATGCACTTTTTTTTTTACATTTTATTTTTTTCCCAACTCAAATGTACTAAATATTTTTTTCACAAGTACCATCTCTAGCTTCAGTTAAGTCACACACACACACACACACACACACACACACACACACACACACACACACCACTCAGAGGATGAAATCCCCAACCAGCTGACCATTCTTTGCTTGAACATCTGAAGAAATGTCCTTTAACCTGGGAATCGATGGCTCATATCTGTCATTTATTTTTTAAGGTCAAAGGTCTTGTTGCGCACACGGACACAATTAACATGCGTGGTTAGATATCACATGTAAATGAAACCTTAAATTGAATCAGTTTCCTTCCATTTCAACATCCAACATGAACAAATTGGACATTAAGCAGAGAACCTGCTGCTTTTAGAAATTCCACTTGATCCACTTTCCACCTTAAATGTTGTCAATAATGTCAAATCCAGCACCATGTCTAGCTTCAATTAAGTTCTTATATGGACAGCTGGGCCACATAGTTTAGCAGGAGTCGTGATGTGTCTTAACAGCAGGAGGTTAGAGGTTTGTGTCCTGCTCCCGGCCTTGTATTTCTGATGTTTGCATGTTCTGCCGCCTGTATGGCTTTACTCCTCCCACAGTCCAAACACATGCAGTAAGGTCAACTGGGGACTCTAAATTATTTCAATGTGTCAGTGGGACTGAATGGTGAGTGCCCTGCAATGGACCGTAACCTGTCCAAGGCACAGTCCCTGCCTTCTCCCACTGTAATCACACCAGTCGATCCCCATGATACCAGTGCACATAAAGAAGGAGAAAGACAATAGATAGATGTGGACAGCTGTTTCAGTCAATGATGAAGTTTTCTATGCCAGTGATTAAAAATGCCGCTAGTCATAAAGCTTCATTCTCATTCTGGAAAACTTCAAACTACAGTCCGTCACAGAGAAGACATGATTGTCACTGTCAGTTCTTGTTACAGCTGAAAAAGAGAGAGCTCATCAGACATTGAGAAACACAAACTGATTGGCTGAAGTTTGATGAATTGTGTATTGGTCTGAACAACTACAACTACAAACAATACATGTGAGAATGCATCATGTTGAAACGTGAGAATAGAAAAGGAATAACAGAAATATAAATGAGCACTGACTCCTTCCTCATCAATACTGTGATCCAGTGATTGATCCAGTGATCAGCAGCATGATCAGAGTGCTCCAAGTCCCTGTTGGAGTCAGTCAGAGCATTTCCATACAGAGACACTTTGCATCAGCAGCACCATGCTCCAGTGCTCTGGGAGAGTTTATAGTCCTGAGAGTTGAACCCTGGATGACTGACAGCTGTCCTTCATCACACCAGGAGACACAGAAATCCTCCTCATCACAATCATGACTTTGATGCGCGTCCTCCTCTGGACTCTGCTCTGCTGCTGCTTCACAGGTAAAGTCCAGAGAATCAAACTCCTCTCCTCTATCAACATCCGTCCCTGTGAGATGAAGGCCACAAAAGCATGACGCTGCTTTCTGTTTGTGTCTCTGTCTCCTCAGAGTCCAGAGGTCAGGTCACAGTGACTCAGCCTGCAGCAGTGAGCTCTGCTGTGGGAGGCTCTGTCTCCATCTCATGTAGCACCAGTCGGGATGTTTATTATTATTCTGCTCAAAGTGCTCACTGTTTAGCCTGGTACCAACAGAGAGATGGAGAAGCTCCTAAACTGCTCATTTATTATGCTAGCACTCGAGAATCAGGGATTCCAGGTCGTTTTACAGGCAGTGGATCAAACTCTGCCTTCACTCTGAGCATCAGTGGAGTCCAGGCTGAAGATGCAGCAGTTTACTACTGTCAGAGTGCTCATAGCATCAACAGTCAGTGGGTGTTCACACAGTGAAAAAGCCTCGTACAAAAACCTCCCTCAGTCAGACTGAACAGAAACTGAAGTGACTGCTGCAGCTGGAAGCTACTGCAGAGACTGATACACTTCACTGACACACACACACACACACACACACACACGCACAGAGATTTCTTTTTAGTTTTAATAACAACATCTCTAGTTGTGCTTTAAACCCTTTGCTCTGATCCTCGTGGTCAGACAGTGATATACACACACTCAGTACCATATTCACAGACCTTCATGATACTTTATCTTTGTTTTTATTTTTGAGTCAGTTTTGTTCTGCACTCAGAGGATTAAACTCCCAATCACCTAACTACACCATTTAACATCTGGAGACACCTTATCCAACCTCAGAGTCCATCTCTCATTTCCATCATATATTTGGTAAGGTCAAAGGTCACAGGTTCTGTCTCAGTATGGTGCAGGGAACTTGAGGAGCGTGGTGTGTCATCTGACTGGAAGACTGTTTGAAATCACACTCTGATCTCATCTAAATATCTGGACCATCACTTCATACACTTTAAACTCCTCCACAGATTCAACAGAGCTTATTTTGTCAACATATCTTATGTTTAAACAGTGTGATACACGCTTTGTTAGAAACCTTTTGCATACATTTAAGTCATTCCCACCCATCAAGAGACTTTGGTGTTTTGTGTCTGTTAATATTCATGGGTCATTCATGATTGATTTCCCTCTGTTTTCAGTGACTCAGATGTAATATTCACATCAGATCAGAAAACACATTTGGATCATTTCACACTGGTTTCAAGTCAGTATCAGTTTATTGTCTGTCTGGCATTCCCACATCCTGGACAGTCTAACTCTGGAACGTTCTGCTGCCAGATTCCATAAAGCAACATCACCAACAAGGAGAACCAGGTCAGATGCAACAACTTGAAGTTATGGTGTTTGTATTAACTGAAGCTAACTGTGAAATCATTATCCTGGTCAGCAATTGCTTTTGCTCAATATGATAGATTTGATTTTAATATTTCCATTTTTATATGGGTATTGCATTAATCATCCAATTTTGTTTCTTTCTATGTCTCTTCTATTTGTTTTAATGGATATATAAATCTTTTTTTTGTTACATTTCTGCTACATATGTAAAGCAGGAACTCAGGACAGGACTCAGATGCCAAGATGTCAGAATTTCAGACTTTATTGAAGCTCTTCAACCTCTTGACAAGGTGATTAAACAAAAGGCTAATCATGTCTCCTCAAAG
This sequence comes from Karalla daura, assembly GCA_029224185.1. NCBI lineage: Eukaryota > Metazoa > Chordata > Actinopteri > Chaetodontiformes > Leiognathidae > Karalla > Karalla daura. The sequence continues at coordinate 18,573,819 of CM055205.1, forward strand.
GGAGGAAACATGGCTACATTACATATGAATGAAATCAGGACAAAACAGAGTGAGATGATGTTAATTATGATCTTTATTGTATCAACACACAGAGGGAATCAGTGAAAACTAAAGAGAGGGAATGAGAAAGAAAGACAGAGAGAGAAACAGCCCGACAGAGATCAGACTGAGAACAGTGTCTGATCACTACCAGTGTCAGAGTCCCAGTGAGTCAGGTCAGGACTGGGAGCACTGGTCTCTGCTCAGGATCTCTGAGAGTGGAGTCTGGGAGCCCTGGGTGGCCTCACAGGTCACAGAGCCCACCTTCCTCCACTGGTCTGCAGACAGCCTCAGGGTGCTGCTCCAGCTGTAGAGGCCGTCCTTGTCCAGCACCCCGGGGCTCCTGCTCTGCTCCCAGCTGCTGCTGCTGCTGCCGTCCACCTTCCAGGCCAGACTCCAGTCTGAGGGGAAGCCCTTGTTGGCCAGACACATGAGCGTGGCCTTGCCCTGCTGCAGCTCCTCACTGGAGGGGGGCAGCACCGTCAGGGTGGGACGGCTGTCACCTAGGACACACCAACCAGCTCAGTCAGTCACACAGCAGACACTTGGACACCGTTACTGTGGGACAGTTGATCTTCTCCTTGACACAGTTTCTGTCACATGGTGGTTCTGCTCCACCAGTCGCTCACTGTTTCACTTCCCTTTGAGAAGCCTCTCATGCACATCAGCACAGAGACAATCATGGCACACAAGCAGCTGAAATAGATCAGACTACACTGGAAATGAAAGCAGCAGCTCCGACAAACTCTTAAAGTGATTAAAAGATCATTTGAGACGAGAGACGATTCAATAAAGAGATCAGAGAATCTGCAAGATCTCAAACCAGCATCATTATCTCCACTAGTTCAGTTTTACTCAGCTCATGAAGCAGTGGTTAAAGAAAAGTAAAATGCATGTTCATGTTAAATTTTGGACATTTGTTATGTTTAAGTCATTCAGACTTAGTTGAGATGTGACAAAACAAAGTTATATTAAACTAGGGTACGTCTAGTTTGACCCCATTAGTTAAGAAAATCAAACAAACACGAATAATAAAAATATCACAGTTAAATTAATTACCACATTCAAACATCCAAACATGGATTTTAGACATTACTTAACCATTTCCTATAGTATTATTGCAGAAACTTACTTCCAACATCCAGCCTGGTTCCTCCACCAAAAGTCCACCACAGTGATACAAAGTCATTGAGCCTCCGTACAAAAACCTCTGACTGTAGAGAGACACGGCTCTGAGACTCTGACAGACTGAACTAATGCTACAAGCTGTCAGGATGTAACCTCACCATGGAGGGGAGGAATAATGAGTCTCCCCTAGACTCATTATTCAATTCATTTCAGTTTTTAAACTTCTGTTTCTCAGTGAATTTGTTCTCTCAAAGAATAATCAATAAAATATTGTAAAATTAGTAAGTAAAGCAGCTCATTGTCCTGGAGTATCAGAAGGAGAGAAAGAGAAAACATTCTTTTTTGTTTTAGAAATGAGAAGTTTGACTTACTTCCAACATCCAGCCTGGTTCCTCCACCGAACGTGAGCCACAGTGATACAAAGTCATTGAGCCGCCGTACAAAAACCTCTGACTGTAGAGAGACACGGCTCTGTGACTCTGACACAAACATACTCACCAAGCACATACCCAGTTCATCCAGGAGGCAGAGAGGTCACATTAGGTTGTGTCAAAGACTAGAAAACACTTTAGAGTTTATTTACAAAGAGAAAATGATAAAATTAACTTGAAATGAACTTGAAAGAATTTGAACTTCAAATACACATTACACTGTAATGAAATGACAAGTCGAGATTACTTTGTAATATCCCCCACAATAATGTTTATTTCTCCATCCAACTCAAAGCAAAGCCACATATGAATGAGCACTGACTCCTTCCTCATCAATACTGTGATCCAGTGATTGATCCAGTGATCAGCAGCATGATCAGAGTGCTCCAAGTCCCTGTTGGAGTCAGTCAGAGCATTTCCATACACAGACACTTTGCATCAGCAGCACCATGCTCCAGTGCTCTGGGAGAGTTTATAGTCCTGAGAGTTGAACCCTGGATGACTGACAGCTGTCCTTCATCACACCAGGAGACACAGAAATCCTCCTCATCACAAACATGACTTTGATGCGCGTCCTCCTCTGGACTCTGCTCTGCTGCTGCTTCACAGGTAAAGTCCAGAGAATCAAACTCCTCTCCTCTATCAACATCCGTACCTGTGAGATGAAGGCCACAAAAGCCTGACGCTGCTTTCTGTTTGTGTCTCTGTCTCCTCAGAGTCCAGAGGTCAGGTCACAGTGACTCAGCCTGCAGCAGTGAGCTCTGCTGTGGGAGGCTCTGTCTCCATCTCATGTAGCACCAGTCAGGGTGTTTATAATGGGAACTATTTAGCCTGGTACCAGCAGAGAGATGGAGAAGCTCCTAAACTGCTCATTTATTATGTTAGCACTCGAGTATCAGGGATTCCAGGTCGTTTTACAGGCAGTGGATCAAACTCTGCCTTCACTCTGAGCATCAGTGGAGTCCAGGCTGAAGATGCAGCAGTTTACTACTGTCAGAGTGCTCATAACATCAACAGTCAGAGTGTGTTCACACAGTGAAAAAGCCTCGTACAAAAACCTCCCTCAGTCAGACTGAACAGAAACTGAAGTGACTGCTGCAGCTGGAAGCTACTGCAGAGACTGATACACTTCACTGACACGCACACACACACACACACATGCACACACACACACTGACACACACACACACACACACACACACACACACACACAGATTTCTTTTTAGTTTTAATAACAACATCTCTAGTTGTGCTTTAAACCCTTTGCTCTGATCCTCGTGGTCAGACAGTGATATACACACACTCAGTACCATATTCACAGACCTTCATGATACTTTATCTTTGTTTTTATTTTTGAGTCAGTTTTGTTCTGCACTCAGAGGATGAAACTCCCAATCACCTAGCTACACCTTTTGATATCTGGAGAAATTTTATCCAACCTCAGAGTCCATTTCTTACTTCCATCATATATTTGGTCAGGTCAAAGGTCACAGGTTCTGTCTCAGTATGGTGCAGGGAACTTGAGGAGTCTGGTGTGTCATCTGACTGGAAGACTGTTTGAAATCACACTCTGATCTCATCTAATATCTGGACCATCACTTCATACACTTTAAACTCCTCCACAGATTTAATAGAGCAACCTGCAGATCTTATTTGATGAAGCTGTCTAATGAGAAATTCTGATCAAACAGTAAGATACAGGCTCTATTTAACATCATTTCGATATGTTTTGTATTATCTTGAGACGATTTTGATTGAAATAAATCCACCTTTCCCTGGATTTCTCTTTAAGCACCTCCCACATGTAATTAATTAATTAATTATTCCTCACATACGTATTTAAACTGATTTTCACTGATCATCAGTTTTCTCCTTGTTTCTATCTTCACATTGCTGTTGTTCTGTCCTCTGTCTGCTCCAACCTGAACCAATATAGGGACAAAAAAATAAACTTAGATGAAGAATGTGTGTGTTTGTTTTGAATATCATGTTATGTATATGCTGTGCTACGCTATGCTACAGTATGTTACATTACATAATGTTACGCTACACTATGTCATATTATGAATATGCACTACTAAATGATGATATCTACCTTCTCATGAAAACAACTCAAAATTGTCTATAATTGTGTGCGTTTAAAACAGTTCCACAATCTATTTAAAATGTGTTTCTTTTCTAAATAAATCTGAAATTGGATTAGTAATAATGATCATTTCCTGGTGTTTCCTGTACTTCATAATTCAGTGCATGCAGAGTAGATTTCATGGAGTACTTCTTCCTTTTTTCAGATGAATTAAATGTCATGAACAGATGTTAAAAGCTTCTCATGAACAGATCCAACTTGCTTTCTTAGTTTTCTTAGGAATCTAAATGAAGTTGTGTGGGTCAGATGTTTACTCTGCTGTCTCAGATCATTCTGCAGTGGAACACACACAGAGAACAAGCTGAGGAGGAGACGACATGATGAGTGGAGGACAGCTACAGTCCACTGACTCTGCATGTTTGCATATGTGTCCTTCCTCTGTGCTGGCAGCCGTTAATAGAGCAGTGCTGATCAGTGTCTGTGCTGGACTTCCAGAGGCACCGACACACCGGCAGCACAATGATGAGCTCAGTGATTCTCCCTCTGGTCACTCTGGGGCTCCTGGTCCAGGGTGAGACTGCTCTGAAACCTTTGCTTCAGGTTCACCACAGAGATGCTGCTTTTACTGGCCTGTTCTCCTCATGAAAGAAAGGATGCTCTTCTGGTTGGGTGCTGATCGTCTTTCTCCAGGCCAGGTTCCTCTCACTAACCTTTCTCCTCTTTCTCATGTTTTCCAGATTGCTCAGGACAAATTGTGGTGACTCAGTCTCCTGAATCTCAGTCTGTCCTTCTAGGAGGAACTGTCTCCATCAGATGTAGACTCAGTCAGAGTACTAGTTACTGCTTCAACTGGTACCTTCAGAAATCTGGAGAAAGTCCCAAACTCATAATTAGATGTGGCTCAACACGTCAATCTGGAGTTCCAGATCGTTTCACAGGATCGGGCTCTGGAAGTGACTACACTCTGAGAATCAGTGGAGTCCAGGCTGAAGATGCAGCAGTTTACTACTGTAAGAGTGCTCATTACATCAACAGTCAGTGGGTGTTCACACAGTGAAAAAGCCTCGTACAAAAACCTCCCTCAGTCAGACTGAACAGAAACTGAAGTGACTGCTGCAGCTGGAAGCTACTGCAGAGACTGATACACTTCACACACACACACACACACACACACACACACACACACACACACACACACACACACACACACACACACACACAGAGGAAGAGAGAGAGAGAGATTATTTCCAGTTTGATTCAACAATTATCTCTAGTTCTTCAAACCGTTTAATGTTCCTCATGGTCAGGATGAAACGTACACACACTCAGTATCATATTCAAAGACCTTCATATTACTTAATCTTTTATATTTGCATTCAGAGGATGTAACTCCCAATCAACTGACTATATCCTGTTTAAAATCTACAGAAATTTCCTTTAAACCTGGTACTCAATTTTTTCACAAATGCACTTCTGGAGGAATGGACAGAAATTCCTGTAAACACACTCCTGAACTTTGTGGAGAGCCTTCCCAGAAGAGCTGAAGGTGTTCTAGCTGCAAAGGGTAGAGCAATGTCCTGTTAAACTCTATGAAATAAGAACGGGATGGCCCTTAAGTTCATATGAGAATCAATGCAGGTGAATACTTTTGGCAACATAGTGTATATTTGGTTTTCATGAACAATCATGTGGCACATTGTGTCACAGTCACCTTTGGATAAGTTTTGCTCATCTTACAGTAAAACATGCTCGGAAATTCTTGGCAAGGCTGTGCTTCCATCCATATTTTCATGTTATGTTTAGAGAGATTGTAAAGAGGTTTCATTCTTGTATCATTTACAAGAGAGGTTTGATTCAAATTACACAAGAAACTAGAGGTACTGATGAAAATGTAATTCATAGTAATGTATTACTGTAAAGTTAGGATCAAACTAATGAACAAGTTAAATATGAATGAAATCAGGACAAAACAGAGTGAGATGATGTTAATTATGATCTTTATTGTATCAACACACAGAAGATATCAGTGAAAACTAGAAAGAGGGGAAGAGAAAGAAAGACAGAGAGAGAAACAGTCCTACAGAGAACAGACTGAGAACAGTGTCTGATCACTACCAGTGTCAGAGTCCCAGTCAGCCAGGTCAGGACTGGGAGCACTGGTCTCTGCTCAGGATCTCTGAGAGTGGAGTCTGGGAGCCCTGGGTGGCCTCACAGGTCACAGAGCCCACCTTCCTCCACTGGTCTGCAGACAGCCTCAGGGTGCTGCTCCAGCTGTAGAGGCCGTCCTTGTCCAGCACCCCGGGGCTCCTGCTCTGCTCCCAGCTGCTGCTGCTGCTGCCGTCCACCTTCCAGGCCAGACTCCAGTCTGAGGGGAAGCCCTTGTTGGCCAGACACATGAGCGTGGCCTTGCCCTGCTGCAGCTCCTCACTGGAGGGGGGCAGCACCGTCAGGGTGGGACGGCTGTCACCTAGGACACACCAACCAGCTCAGTCAGTCACACAGCAGACACTTGGACACCGTTACTGTGTGACAGTTGATCTTCTCCTTGACACAGTTTCTGTCACATGGTGGTTCTGCTCCACCAGTCGCTCACTGTTTCACTTCCCTTTGAGAAGCCTCTCATGCACATCAGCACAGAGACAATCATGGCACACAAGCAGCTGAAATAGATCAGACTACACTGGAAATAAAAGCAGCAGCTCCGACAAACTCTTAAAGTGATTATAAGATCATTTGAGATGAGAGAAGATTCAATAAAGAGGTCAGAGAATCTGCAAGATCTCAAACCAGCATCATTATCTCCACTAGTTCCGTTTTACTCAGCTCATGAAGCAGTGGTTAAAGAAAAATAACTTGCATGTTCATGTTAAATTTTGGACATTTGTTATGTTAAGTCATTCAGACTTAGTGGAGATGTGACAAAACAAAGTTATGTTAAACTAGGGTACGTCTAGTTTGATCCCATTAGTTAAGAAGACCAAACAGAAACTAAATAATAAAAATATCACAGTTAAATTAGATACCACATTCAAACATTGAGAAATGGAGTTTAGACATTATTTAACCATTTCCTATAGTATTTTTGCAGAAACTTACTTCCAACATCCAGCCTGGTTCCTCTACCAAAAGTCCACCACAGTGATACAAAGTCATTGAGCCTCCGTACAAAAACCTCTGACTGTAGAGAGACACGGCTCTGAGACTCTGACAGACTGAACTAATGCTACAAGCTGTCAGGATGTAACCTCACCATGGAGGGGAGGAATAATGAGTCTCCTCTAGACTCATTATTCAATTCATTTCAGTTTTTAAACTTCTGTTTCTCAGTGAATTTGTTCTCTCAAAGAATAATCAATAAAATATTGTAAAATTAGTAAGTATAACAGCTCAATGTCCTGGAGTAGAAGAAGGAGAGAAAGAGAAAACATTCTTTTTTGTTTTAGAAATGAGAAGTTTGACTTACTTCCAACATCCAGCCTGGTTCCTCCACCGAACGTGTACCACAGTGATACAAAGTCATTGAGCCGCCGTACAAAAACCTCTGACTGTAGAGAGACACGGCTCTGTGACTCTGACACAAACACACTCACCAAGCACATTCCCAGTTCATCCAGGAGGCAGAGAGGTCACATTAGGTTGTGTCAAAGACTAGAAAACACTTTAGAGTTTATTTACAAAGAGAAGATGATTAAATAATTTTATTAAACACACATTACACTGCAATGAAATGACAAGTCAAGATTACTTTGTAATATCCCCCGCAATAATGTTTATTTCTCCATCCAACTCAAAGCAAAGCCACATATGAATGAGCACTGACTCCTTCCTCATCAATACTGTGATCCAGTGATTGATCCAGTGATCAGCAGCATGATCAGAGTGCTCCAAGTCCCTGTTGGAGTCAGTCAGAGCATTTCCATACAGAGACACTTTGCATCAGCAGCACCATGCTCCAGTGCTCTGGGAGAGTTTATAGTCCTGAGAGTTGAACCCTGGATGACTGACAGCTGTCCTTCATCACACCAGGAGACACAGAAATCCTCCTCATCACAAACATGACTTTGATGCGCGTCCTCCTCTGGACTCTGCTCTGCTGCTGCTTCACAGGTAAAGTCCAGAGAATCAAACTCCTCTCCTCTATCAACATCCGTCCCTGTGAGATGAAGGCCACAAAAGCATGACGCTGCTTTCTGTTTGTGTCTCTGTCTCCTCAGAGTCCAGAGGTCAGGTCACAGTGACTCAGCCTGCAGCAGTGAGCTCTGCTGTGGGAGGCTCTGTCTCCATCTCATGTAGGACCAGTCGGGACGTTTATTATTATTCCTCTTATGGACACTACTTAGCCTGGTACCAGCAGAGAGATGGAGAAGCTCCTAAACTGCTCATTTATTATGCTAGCACTCGAGAATCAGGGATTCCAGGTCGTTTTACAGGCAGTGGATCAAACTCTGCCTTCACTCTGAGCATCAGTGGAGTCCAGGCTGAAGATGCAGCAGTTTACTACTGTCAGAGTTATCATGAGATCAACAGTCAGTATGTGTTCACACAGTGAAAAAGCCTCGTACAAAAACCTCCCTCAGTCAGACTGAACAGAAACTGAAGTGACTGCTGCAGCTGGAAGCTACTGCAGAGACTGATACACTTCACTGACACATACACACACACACACACACACACACACACACACACACAGACGTTGAGTCAACAATAGTGATTAGATATCACATGTTCATTAAACCTCGTTTTGAATCAGTTCACTCCTATATAAATATCCCACATAAAAAATCAGACACTATGCAGATGATGCACTTCTTTTTTCAGATTTTATTTTTTTCCCAACTCAAATGTCATAAATAATTCTTTAACGAGCACCTCTTCTGGCTTCAATTGACACACATTCACACACACACACACACACACACACACACACACACACACACACACACACACACACACACCACTCAGAGGATGAAATCCCCAACCAGCTGACCATTCTTTGCTTGACCATCTGAAGAAATGTCCTTTAACCTGGGAATCGATGGCTCATATCTGTCATTTATTTTTTAAGGTCAAAGGTCTTGTTGCGCACACGGACACAATTAACATGCGTGGTTAGATATCACATGTAAATGAAACCTTAAATTGAATCAGTTCCCTTCCATTTCAACATCCAACATGAACAAATTGGACATTAAGCAGAGAACCTGCTGCTTTTATAAATTCCACTTGATCCACTTTCCACCTTAAATGTTGTCAATAATGTCAAATCCAGCACCATGTCTAGCTTCAATTAAGTTCTTATATGGACAGCTGGGCCACATAGTTTAGCAGGAGTCGTGATGTGTCTTAACAGCAGGAGGTTAGAGGTTTGTGTCCTGCTCCCGGCCTTGTATTTCTGATGTTTGCATGTTCTGCCGCCTGTATGGCTTTACTCCTCCCACAGTCCAAACACATGCAATAAGGTCAACTGGGGACTCTAAATTATTTCAATGTGTCAGTGGGACTGAATGGTGAGTGCCCTGCAATGGACCGTAACCTGTCCAAGGCACAGTCCCTGCCTTCTCCCACTGTAATCACACCAGTCGATCCCCATGATACCAGTGCACATAAAGAAGGAGAAAGACAATAGATAGATGTGGACAGCTGTTTCAGTCAATGATGAAGTTTTCTATGCCAGTGATTAAAAATGCCGCTAGTCATAAAGCTTCATTCTCATTCTGGAAAACTTCAAACTACAGTCCGTCACAGAGAAGACATGATTGTCACTGTCAGTTCTTGTTACAGCTGAAAAAGAGAGAGCTCATCAGATATTGAGAAACACAAACTTATTGGCTGAAGTTTGATGAATTGTGTATTGGTCTGAACAACTACAACTACAAACAATACATGTGAGAATGCATCATGTTGAAACGTGAGAATAGAGAAGGAATAACAGAAATATAAATGAGCACTGACTCCTTCCTCATCAATACTGTGATCCAGTGATTGATCCAGTGATCAGCAGCATGATCAGAGTGCTCCAAGTCCCTGTTGGAGTCAGTCAGAGCATTTCCATACAGAGACACTTTGCATCAGCAGCACCATGCTCCAGTGCTCTGGGAGAGTTTATAGTCCTGAGAGTTGAACCCTGGATGACTGACAGCTGTCCTTCATCACACCAGGAGACACAGAAATCCTCCTCATCACAAACATGACTTTGATGTGCGTCCTCCTCTGGACTCTGCTCTGCTGCTGCTTCACAGGTAAAGTCCAGAGAATCAAACTCCTCTCCTCTATCAACATCCGTCCCTGTGAAATGAAGGCCACAAAAGCATGACGCTGCTTTCTGTTTGTGTCTCTGTCTCCTCAGAGTCCAGAGGTCAGGTCACAGTGACTCAGCCTGCAGCAGTGAGCTCTGCTGTGGGAGGCTCTGTCTCCATCTCATGTAGGACCAGTCAGGGTGTTTATAATGGGAACTGTTTAGCCTGGTACCAACAGAGAGATGGAGAAGCTCCTAAACTGCTCATTTATTATGTTAGCACTCGAGCATCAGGGATTCCAGGTCGTTTCTCAGGCAGTGGATCAAACTCTGCCTTCACTCTGAGCATCACTGGAGTCCAGGCTGAAGATGCAGCAGTTTACTACTGTCAGAGTTTCCATGTCATCAACAGTCAGTATGTGTTCACACAGTGAAAAAGCCTCGTACAAAAACCTCCCTCAGTCAGACTGAACAGAAACTGAAGCGACTGCTGCAGCTGGAAGCTACTGCAGAGACTGATACACTTCACTGACACACACACACACACACACACACACACACACACACACACACACACACACACACACGTACTTAACAAAAGTGGTTAGATATTACTTTAATGAAACTGTTTTTTGAATCAGCTCTCTTTCCTTTAAATATCATATATAAAATCAGTCACTACGCAGACAATGTACCACTTTCAGTTCCATGTGATTTTTCCATGTTAAATGTAATTCCAAATTTTTAACCCAGCTCCACTTCTAGCCTCAATTAGATGTTTTTATATACAGCTGGGGCTCACTGTTTCACAGGGGTTAGTGCTGTGGCGTCACAGAGCGAAGGTTAAGACTTTGTGTCCTGCTCCTGGCCTTTTCTATGTGGAGTTTTCATGTTCTCCTCATCTGTGTGTGGGCTTTCTCCAGGTTTTCTGGTTTGCTCCCACTGTCGACAAACATGCAGTAAGGTCAATCAGAGATTCTAAATTGTTCTTAGGTGTGATTGACAGTCAATGGGGTGTATACCCTGGTCCCCTCGTATAGTAACCTGGATATAGACACCAGCCGATCCCCACAAAGTCAGTGTGTATATAGTTGGAGAGGCCATGTAAGCGTCAATTTGGACAGTTTTTACAGTAACTGATGTGTTTTTTCTCTAGTTTCTTATAGCAAGGCAAAATGTTTGAAAGGGTGGTGCTCATTATAGGAAACTTACAAATGTTCCAGAGGAGATATTTTTATTACCTTTGAAGACGCAAGTCAGCTGAACAGGAGATTTAAAGAAACAAATACCAAAGGGGAGCAGTTTGATCACAATTTTATTAATCTGAGATGCTGAAAACACAAACAATACATGTCACAACACAGCATGTTCAAATGTGTAATCACAGGAATATAAAATGAGACGAAGATGGAGAAAGAGAACAAAGAAAGACAAAGAATAAAGAGAGAGAGAGAGAAACAGCCCGACAGAGAACAGACTGAGAACAGTGTCTGATCACGACCAGTGTCAGAGTCCCAGTGAGTCAGGTCAGGACTGGGAGCACTGGTCTCTGCTCAGGATCTCTGAGAGTGGAGTCTGGGAGCCCTGGGTGGCCTCACAGGTCACAGAGCCCACCTTCCTCCACTGGTCTGCAGACAGCCTCAGGGTGCTGCTCCAGCTGTAGAGGCCGTCCTTGTCCAGCACCCCGGGGCTCCTGCTCTGCTCCCAGCTGCTGCTGCTGCTGCCGTCCACCTTCCAGGCCAGACTCCAGTCTGAGGGGAAGCCCTTGTTGGCCAGACACATGAGCGTGGCCTTGCCCTGCTGCAGCTCCTCACTGGAGGGGGGCAGCACCGTCAGGGTGGGGGAGACCCGCCCCACTGGAGAGAGAGAGAGAGAGAGAGAGAGAGAGAGAGAGAGAGAGAGAGAGAGAGAGAGAGACAGCAAATGTTTCACTCTCTCAGAGTTTGGGCTGAAAGCTCTCGTCAGTGTTTCACTTCCCTCTCTGAGCTCGTAACCGTGGCAACGGACAGAGGTCAGTGCTGAACCGTGACAACAGACGACTTTCAGTGGTCGAGGTGGAAAACATGAACAGCCGCGCCTTTTAACTGCAATGTCTACAGTTATTGAATGAACTAAAGTATTTTATAGTGAACACACTGGAGGAGATTAATAAACATTTGTTGTTTTAATATTGGTATTGTCAAGACTAAAGCGTAGACATGAGGTTGTTCTGTTCAAGTGTTCATTTCAGCTACAAACTGTTGTTTTCATCATTGAAACATTAAAATGAATCTTCATGTTGACTGGACAACTTTTACAAAACCAGAGAAAATAAAGACAAAAATCGTTTTAAGATCATCAATCTGATAAATGATAACACTGAATCAAAATCATCAGCCTGGGTCTCAAGCCAGAATCTATAAACAACTGTGGAAAATAAAACTTTGGTGTTAAAGAATGAGAAATTATGATGTTTCTACAAGAAGCATTTGGTAGAGAAGTAAAATTAAATTTTAAGTGAACCAAAGTACTGGTCAGACTGGTTTACAGCTTAATGAACAAGACTGTGAAAACTTCAGAAATCACAACAAATAAAGTCCTGAGGTCTTCACATGTACAATTCAATAAGATTATTTGTGAATTTTAGATTTTAGAGCAGTAAATGTACTTACAGTTAACTTCCAGCCTGGTTCCTCCACCGAACGTGTACCACAGTGATACAAAGTCATTGAGCCGCCGTACAAAAACCTCTGACTGTAGAGAGACACGGCTCTGTGACTCTGACACAAACACACTCACCAAGCACATTCCCAGTTCATCCAGGAGGCAGAGAGGTCACATTAGGTTGTGCCAAAGACTAGAAAACACTTTAGAGTTTATTTACAAAGAGAAAATGATAAAATAAACTTGAAATGAACTTGAATATATTTGAACTTCAAATACACATTACACTGTAATGAAATGACAAGTCAAGATTACTTTGTAATATCCCCCACAATAATGTTTATTTCTCCATCCAACTCAAAGCAAAGCCACATATGAATGAGCACTGACTCCCTCCTCATCAATACTGTGATCCAGTGATTGATCCAGTGATCAGCAGCATGATCAGAGTGCTCCAAGTCCCTGTTGGAGTCAGTCAGAGCATTTCCATACACAGACACTTTGCATCAGCAGCACCATGCTCCAGTGCTCTGGGAGAGTTTATAGTCCTGAGAGTTGAACCCTGGATGACTGACAGCTGTCCTTCATCACACCAGGAGACACAGAAATCCTCCTCATCACAAACATGACTTTGATGCGCGTCCTCCTCTGGACTCTGCTCTGCTGCTGCTTCACAGGTAAAGTCCAGAGAATCAAACTCCTCTCCTCTATCAACATCCGTCCCTGTGAGATGAAGGCCACAAAAGCATGACGCTGCTTTCTGTTTGTGTCTCTGTCTCCTCAGAGTCCAGAGGTCAGGTCACAGTGACTCAGCCTGCAGCAGTGAGCTCTGCTGTGGGAGGCTCTGTCTCCATCTCATGTAGGACCAGTCAGGATGTTTATTATACTTCCACTTATGGACACCGTTTAGCCTGGTACCAGCAGAGAGATGGAGAAGCTCCTAAACTGCTCATTTATCTTGCGAGCACTCGGGAATCAGGGATTCCAGGTCGTTTTACAGGCAGTGGATCAAACTCTGCCTTCACTCTGAGCATCAGTGGAGTCCAGGCTGAAGATGCAGCAGTTTACTACTGTCAGAGTCTTCATAACATCAACAGTCAGTGGGTGTTCACACAGTGAAAAAGCCTCGTACAAAAACCTCCCTCAGTCAGACTGAACAGAAACTGAAGTGACTGCTACAGCTGGAAGCTACTGCAGAGACTGATACACTTCACTGACACACACACACACACACACACACACACACACACACACACACACACACACACACACACACAGATTTCTTTTTAGGTTTAATAACAACATCTCTAGTTGTGCTTTAAACCCTTTGCTCTGATCCTCGTGGTCAGACAGTGATATACACACACTCAGTACTATATTCACAGACCTTCATGATACTTTATCTTTGTTTTTATTTTTGAGTCAGTTTTGTTCTGCACTCAGAGGATGAAACTCCCAGTCACCTAACTACACCATTTGACATCTGGAGAAATTTTATCCAACCTCAGAGTCCATTTCTCATTTCCATCATATATTTGGTGAGGTCAAAGGTCACAGGTTCTGTCTCAGTGTGGTGCAGGGAACTTGAGGAGCGTGGTGTGTCATCTGACTGGAAGACTGTTTGAAATCACACTCTGATCTCATCTAAATATCTGGACCATCACTTCATACACTTTAAACTCCTCCACAGATTCAACAGAGCTTATTTTGTCAACATGTCTTATGTTTAAACAGTGTGATACACGCTTTGTTAGAAACCTTTTGCATAGATTTAAGTCATTCCCACCCATCAAGAGACTTTGGTGTTTTGTGTCTTAATATTCATGGGTCATTCATGATTGATTCCCCTCTTTTCAGTGACTCAGATGTAATATTCACATCAGATCAGAAAACACATTTTGATCATTTCACACTGGTTTCAAGTCAGTATCAGTTTATTGTCTGTCTGGCATTCCCACATCCTGGACAGTCTAACTCTGCAACGTTCTGCTGCCAGATTCCATAAAGCAACATCACCAACAAGGAGAACCAGGTCAGATGCAACAACTTGAAGTTATGGTGTTTGTATTAACTGAAGCTAATTGTGAAATCATTATCCTGGTCAGCAATTGCTTTTACTCAATCTGATAGATTTGATTTTAATATTTCCATTTTTATATGGGTATTGCATTAATATCCAATTTTGTTTATTTCTATGTCTCTTCTATTTGTTCTAATGGATATATATATATATATTTTTAATTGTTACATTTCCCCTACATATGTAAAGCAGGAACTCAGGACAGGACTCAGATGTCAGAATTTCAGACTTTATTGAAGCTCTTCAACCTCTTGACAAGGTGATTAAACAAAAGGCTAATCATGTCTCCTCAAAGGGAGGAAACATGGCTATATTACATATGAATGAAATCAGGACAAAACAGAGTGAGTTGATGTTAACTATGATCTTTATTGTATAAACACACAGAAGATGTCAGTCAAAACTAAAGAGAGGGAAAGAGAAAGAAAGACAGAGAGAGAAACAGCCCTACAGAGAACAGACTGAGAACAGTGTCTGATCACTACCAGTGTCAGAGTCCCAGTCAGCCAGGTCAGGACTGGGAGCACTGGTCTCTGCTCAGGATCTCTGAGAGTGGAGTCTGGGAGCCCTGGGTGGCCTCACAGGTCACAGAGCCCACCTTCCTCCACTGGTCTGCAGACAGCCTCAGGGTGTTGCTCCAGCTGTAGAGGCCATCCTTGTCCAGCACCCCGGGGCTCCTGCTCTGCTCCCAGCTGCTGCTGCCGTCCACCTTCCAGGCCAGACTCCAGTCTGAGGGGAAGCCCTTGTTGGCCAGACACATGAGCGTGGCCTTGCCCTGCTGCAGCTCCTCACTGGAGGGGGGCAGCACCGTCAGGGTGGGACGGCTGTCACCTAGGACACACCAACCAGCTCAGTCAGTCACACAGCAGACACTTGGACACCGTTACTGTGTGACAGTTGATCTTCTCCTTGACACAGTTTCTGTCACATGGTGGTTCTGCTCCACCAGTCGCTCACTGTTTCACTTCCCTTTGAGAAGCCTCTCATGCACATCAGCACAGAGACAATCATGGCACACAAGCAGCTGAAATAGATCAGACTACACTGGAAATAAAAGCAGCAGCTCCGACAAACTCTTAAAGTGATTAAAAGATCATTTGAGACGAGAGACGATTCAATAAAGAGATCAGAGAATCTGCAAGATCTCAAACCAGCATCATTATCTCCACTAGTTCAGTTTCACTCAGCTCATGAAGCAGTGGTTAAAGAAAAGTAAAATGCATGGTCTTGTTAAATTTTGGACATTTGTTATGTTTAAGTCATTCAGACTTAGCGGAGAAGTGAAAAAACAAAGTTATGTTAAACTAGGGTACGTCTAGTTTGACCCCATTAGTTAAGCAGGCCAAACAGAATCACAAATAATAAAATTACCACAATTATATTAATGACCACATTCAAACATCCAAACATGGATTTTAGACATTATTTAGCCATTTCCAATAGTATTTTTGCAGAAACTTACTTCCAACATCCAGCCTGGTTCCTCCACCAAAAGTCCACCACAGTGATACAAAGTCATTGAGCCTCGGTACAAAAACCTCTGACTGTAGAGAGACACGGCTCTGAGACTCTGACAGACTGAACTAATGCTACAAGCTGTCAGGATGTAACCTCACCATGGAGGGGGGGAATAATGAGTCTCCCCTAGACTCATTATTCAATTCATTTCAGTTTTTAAACTTTTGTTTCTCAGTGAATTTGTTCTCTCAAAGAATAATCAATAAAATATTGTAAAATTAGTAAGTAAAACAGGTCAATGTCCTGGAATATCAGAAGGAGAGAAAGAGAAAACATTCTTTTTTGTTTTAGAAATGAGAAGTTTGACTTACTTCCAACATCCAGCCTGGTTCCTCCACCGAACGTGTACCACAGTGATACAAAGTCATTGAGCCGCCGTACAAAAACCTCTGACTGTAGAGAGACACGGCTCTGTGACTCTGACACAAACACACTCACCAAGCACATTCCCAGTTCATCCAGGAGGCAGAGAGGTCACACAGGTTGTGTCAAAGACTAGAAAACACTTTAGAGTTTATTTACAAAGACAAAATGATAAAATAAACTTGAAATGAACTTGAATGAATTTGAACTTCAAATACACATTACACTGTAATGAAATGACAAGTCAAGATTACTTTGTAATATCCCCCACAATAATGTTTATTTCTCCATCCAACTCAAAGCAAAGCCACATATGAATGAGCACTGACTCCTTCCTCATCAATACTGTGATCCAGTGATTGGTCCAGTGATCAGCAGCATGATCAGAGTGCTCCAAGTCCCTGTTGGAGTCAGTCAGAGCATTTCCATACACAGACACTTTGCATCAGCAGCACCATGCTCCAGTGCTCTGGGAGAGTTTATAGTCCTGAGAGTTGAACCCTGGATGACTGACAGCTGTCCTTCATCACACCAGGAGACACAGAAATCCTCCTCATCACAAACATGACTTTGATGCGCGTCCTCCTCTGGACTCTGCTCTGCTGCTGCTTCACAGGTAAAGTCCAGAGAATCAAACTCCTCTCCTCTATCAACATCCGTCCCTGTGAGATGAAGGCCACAAAAGCATGACGCTGCTTTCTGTTTGTGTCTCTGTCTCCTCAGAGTCCAGAGGTCAGGTCACAGTGACTCAGCCTGCAGCAGTGAGCTCTGCTGTGGGAGGCTCTGTCTCCATCTCATGTGGGACCAGTCAGGATGTTTATTATCATTCCTCTTATGGACACTATTTAGCCTGGTACCAGCAGAGAGATGGAGAAGCTCCTAAACTGCTCATTTATCTTGCTAGCACTCGAGAATCAGGGATTCCAGGTCGTTTTACAGGCAGTGGATCAAACTCTGCCTTCACTCTGAGCATCAGTGGAGTCCAGGCTGAAGATGCAGCAGTTTACTACTGTAAGAGTTTCCATGTGATCAACAGTCAGTATGTGTTCACACAGTGAAAAAGCCTCGTACAAAAACCTCCCTCAGTCAGACTGAACAGAAACTGAAGTGACTGCTGCAGCTGGAAGCTACTGCAGAGACTGATACACTTCACTGACACGCACACACACACATACACACACACACACACACACACACACACACACACACACAATTGGTGCAAACTGTTGTGTTGCCAGCTAGCATTTCAGAAGTCAATGTTAAAATTTCACATTGGGTCAGGGTTTGGATACATCAGAAACCCAGTGATGTTTAACAGTCCAGTGGCCGCTGATATCGTTCAGATCTGGAGCTTATATCTCCATTTTCAGGACATCAGGCAACTGCAGCCCAAAGACACAAAGTGTAGTCAACTTTAAAAGTTCAGATCTTACGATATAAAAAATAGACACTTTCTTCCACATATTATTGGTGAAAATGAAAATGATGAAAAACTGCTTGCTCCAGACTTAAACAATTCTCATTACTTAAAAAACATCATTCCTAAAGGCTGCCAACTGGTTCCTAAAATTAATATTAAAATGATTGTGTGAAGAAGAAAGCAGCTTGCTTTCTCTTTGTCCCCTTCCCTGAGATTTCGCTTGTGAGGCCTTTGCAGTAAATCAAGTCCAAGCCAAGTTCTCCAAGTTTACATATGAAGCAAAGGAGAAAAATGGACTTCAGGCTCCCTAGAAATACTGGATTAACTGTGTAACACTGACATCTACTGGTTCAATGCACATATGGGGCCTGACAACAGGTCTTGAGTGGGCTTCTGTGCACTACCCAGCGAGGTCCATGTAATTATCTGACCTCATCTGCCACTTTAGATTAATTGACATATGAAATACATTGATGTATGGATAGATAGATCTATAGACAAATAGATAGATACACAGATAGCTACCTACATAGATAGAAACAGAGATATATACATACACAGATCGAAACAGAGATTATATAAATACTGGGCTGATGATCCAACACTGACATCTACTGATCCAATCTGACATTACACATGAAGCTCAGCCGCTCAGCCCTCCGTTTTCCCATTATACGTAAACACCTGACGTCATCTGTCTCTTTCTCTGATTTTCTGACAATGTCAATGAGATGAGGAAGACATGGGGTCTTTGGTGAACAGCATGAAGTTAGAGAAGCTGTACGGTCATACTGATGGGTAGGGCTGTATCATGACTTCCTACTGGGCTGTCAATGTGAGAGATTTACAGTCACTGTTTTCTCTTTTTACTGTTCCATCCATGCATCCTGTTCATTTTTCCCTTCTTATCTCATCCGAGCCATGCACAATGATGTGTCACCAATCAGCCTACAGTAAACATGCATGTTTTGGAACTCTGAAAGATGTTAACATAACAAAAAAAATAAAGAGATATACCAGAACATTTAACACTGGGACTTCAACAACAATCCCTACATCTTTCTCTTCTTCCCAGTGTTATTATTAGGAGTGACATGGTGACATGGTGGAGGAGGAGGAGGAGGGGTCAGAGGGCGTAACAGAGCCTCGCTCAAAATCTCCAGACGTTTCTCTCACATTTCTCTATCAGCGGTGCCATGCCCAGCCCTGGCAGATCCATGGCCCATGAGGGACCATACTCCAATCTAATTCCTGAGGATGACTGTGACGACCTCCACGTCAAGCCAGATGTGGGAAAGAGTGGTAAGATCTGTATTCACATGTGGACACACACATACACACGCACACACACACACTGGAATCACACAAGTCAGAACAGGCGAAAACCTTGTAGCCTTGGCTTTGTTTAATATCAATACTGTATTTGCTGCCAACGTGCTGCAGGTCCAAAAACAGGGTCATCGCCTCGTTCATAGAGAAAGAAGCTTAAAATGGACCAACTTGGACAGATTTGGTGTGTGTGCGTCATAAAATATAATCGTGGCGTAATTTGTACAGCTCTGTACCATCTCGAAATTGTCTCAAAAATGGACCATGATATTCCCAAACCTAAATTTCGATAGTGAAAGTGGGCTTGGATAACAGCAACCAATGCTCCTTAGCCTCTATGTTAACGCCAGTAAACAAGGATAACTACTCCATCCAACCATTCCAGGTCATCTTAAAGAAAACCCATTTAATGGCTTCATGTCTTTGCTGCTTGCCACCTCCAGTTCGCCCAGTTGTTCCAGGCAGGCCCAGCAGCCCCAGGGCCTTGTACCTCACCATCCTCTGCCTGGCCTCGCTGTGCGTCATCCTGCTCATCTCCCTCATTTCCGTCAGTGCACAAAGTGAGTCCACCGCTTCAAAAACAATGACAACAACAACAACAACAACAACAACAATGCAGGCTTCATACCTCGGGTATTTCTCTTTCAGTGCAATATTAAATATTGCTCACTATCTGTCTGGTTCATCTGGCAGGAAAAACTGCCCAAAACTCAGAGACTGCTCAGGAAGAATTTAAGTGATTGACAAGTTCCTGTTTGTGGAAAAAACGCGGAAAAAAGGCTGAAATTATTCATTGATTTATGGATCCATTTTAACCAGTGACGCAGAAATTCTAAACTGCTGAATCAACACGGAACAGACAAAAGAGGATGGAGTGCTTTGCACATTGCAACACAGTCTTTCGAAGCATTTTTGCATGTTTGTTCATGGAGGTTATGTTGAAACAGTCCTGCAGCCAGGGAAGCTGATTCTGCTTTTTATTGAGCTCAGCAGGGTGGAATTTCAGAGTGCCCCAAAAGTCCATTCACTCTTACATCAGATACAACAGAAGACTGTCTTTAACTTGGGAAAGGAATAAGATATATAACAGACTGTTATTATTACTATTTGTCCCTGCTGTTCTTTTTACCATTGCAATGAAGATGGTGGTCGAGCCAAGGTGGACTGTGACACAACAAGGATGTAAAAACATCTTAAAAAAAAAAAGAAAACAGGCCCTCAATGCATCATCCATCAGAGAAAGCAATGAAATATTCATCTGAAAATATCAGAAATATTTTGGGGATCATATTGGAAGAATTGCCCGCACCCCCAGCTTAATTGCAATGATGCAAAGGCCTTCTGTAAAGGCCTTTATGGACAATGGTCCAGGAGAGAAGGTGGATCCAGGGACTCCAGAGACTCAAGGATGAGCTTCAGAGCTTTAAAGTAAATGTCCATGGTGTTGAATACAAGTTAGATGAGTGATAAGTATCGTTTTTCCAATCTCTAATTCCTTCAATCCAAGAGCTAGCTGCGAGCTTGAAGAAGCTCAGAAGGCCAACCATGAGCTCCAACCATGAGTGTGGGCTGCCTGGTACAGTTGAATGAAGGCCTGGATTTGTTGTGTTGAATCCCACCCCGAGCCTTGTGGCCTTTTGCTCTTCAGCAGTCCATCACGTCTACTTACACAGGCGTCCGCTGTTTTGTTGGTTCCACAGGAAACAACAAACCTCAGAACAGCAACGAAGCCACTTCAGAGATGCAGAAGCAGACGCAGACCATCGACGTGTCAGCTTTGAACGCCACGATCACAAATCTGCAGAGGGTAAACGAGCAGCTGAGGAAACAGAAGGAAGAGCTACAATCCAAACTGGATGCAGGTAGCCCACACATGCAATAACCAAAACAATGAAACCACCGAACAAATGACTCATGCAAGCATTTATAGATCTGCTCTGGAGACACTGACGGCTACACAATGGATAAGAGAATGGGTGCATGACACCAAGTAATATCCAGGCTTATATTGCTAATATCACTAATACCATACCTGCCACTTCTAACACTGTTCTTGTCACATTGTATTTAGTGGTTCACACAGTAATGGCGTCTCCTGATCTCCTCCTTCCATCAGCGATCAAACCCACTACAAAGGCGCCCGTTGTGTGCCCTGCGGGCTGGCACCTCTTCAACGACAGCTGCTACTTCATATCTCAGATTCCGGAAACTTGGTCCGACAGCCAGGCGTACTGTGTGAGACATGGAGGGCACCTGGCCATCATCCGCACAGCCGAGGAGCAGGTCTAGCGCTGTTTGTATTTGTTTGTGTTTCTGCTTTTTAGTTGATGAACGGATGCGTATTCTGAATTCTGAATGGCTGTGGCCCTTTCAATACAACACTGTGCGTTGTGTTTTTCTTTCTCTTTGCAGACGTTTTTGTGGAATCTTCTTCCCAGAGCGTATTGGAACACCTTCTGGATTGGAATAACAGACGGAGAGGTCGAGGATGAATGGAAATGGGTGGATGGGTCACCACTGGACGGAGGGTAGGCTCACTGCGGCAGTGTGAGAGTGAGAATCAAGGGTGTGTGTTTGTGTGTGTGTGTGTGTGTGTTGTGTGTTACCCTATCTGGAATCCATGAATTGCTGAACTGTCAGCATTTGGATATTTTGCCCAACAATGAACGCTGATTTTCTCACAATCATCTACTTTCTCTTCCTCATTTTGAGAGTGATTGTCGCTGACTCACAGGTACAGTTCCTCTGTCCTGCAGTAGCTGTTGTGGCACCTCTCAACTGTGGCTATGTATGTGTGTGTGTGCGTGTGTGTGTGTGTGTGTGTGTGTGTGTGTGTGTGTGTGTGTGTGTGTGTGTGTGCGTGTGTGTGTGTGTGTGCGCTGTTACACACTTTTAAATATCAGATCTGTGTCACGTGAACCACTTTTATCTCTCCAATAACACAGTTTTGTGTGTCCAAATACAACCATTAACACAAAAAATGACAGCGTTTAACAGCGCAATTCCCAGATGAGTGTGAATATCAGATTTAATAACAATGTAAATTATGAAGTATTAAAGTTTTCTTGCCAATGTGTCCGCTACAGCTGTGGAATTACCGGAAAATGTCTTTTTTTTGGGAGGTTTTTGGGCAGGTTAAGCCGAAGGTTTGAGCCGATAACGAGGAGTTACTACATCGAGGTCGTACCTTTAAGTTTGCTGCTGAACTGAATCACGTCTCTGTCTTTGCCTCTCCTCTCTCTGCAGTTTTTGGGAGGTCGGCGAGCCCAACAATCACAACAAGGAAGACTGCTGCTACATCGTAAAGACGCAGGTGCTGGAGCGCGTGCCCATACGGAGCTGGTACGATGCCCCCTGCAGCTTCTCCTGCAAGTTCATCTGTGAGAGGGAGATGTAACTGTGGTCCACACCTGTCACCTGAGGACGGGGAACCTGGGAACATGGACGTAGCTGTACAACTGCTTAGCGATAAACACGGGATTGTCGATGTTGATGTTTAACATTCAAAGTCAAACCTCACATCATTGCGGTCAAGTAAGTGTGTGTTTTGGTTTCAAGAAAACTTTTTTAATTACTGTTTTTGTCTGAACTGTGCACTTTGTCAATGAATGGTCTCTGATTATTTCATAATGAACACGAATCTGGACAATAAATCGAATAATTCATGCAGTAGTGTGTCCTGTGAGTCAATAGCAAAGACCGAATACTGACTAATCAAATGTCATGTTCTGTGGCAAAGAAAACATTTCAGGCTAGAGCACATATAACTAGTATTTGATATTCAATAAATGTACACATTGAGGCTCAAAACACAAGGAGAAAACCCCTGTGACACTGGTTATGTATAGAGCTGGTTACACTGAGGGTTTGTTGTTGTTGTTGTCCCCCAGCAGCAGGTGGCGCCACTAATGCATCAAACCTGCAGCGAGACTGTGTCTCTCTATTACATAAATGCAAGAAAATAGAAACTGATTTCACAGCTTTTCCCACCATTTTTTAAGAGGAAAGTGTGAATCTGCATGAAACTTGAATGTGAATGACATTTATGAGGAGAAAAATCCTCAGGAAAATATTTTTTAAAAATCCACTTTCCACTTGCACTTACTCTACTTGAGCTGGAGATGGATGGATATTCCCATTTTGTTTCCATTTTCTTTTAACTGTACATGTCTAAACTCTCCGGCCTCTCTCCTTGTCTGGACTCACGTCATCCATTTCACTTCCTGCCAAAGTGGGCCAACACTTGCCCTGAATGAAGACACCAAAGGTGGATCGGGTGGAGATGGAGGCTGAGAAGGTGTGTGTGTGTGTGTGTGTGTGTGTGTGTGTGTGTGTGTGTGTGTGGAGGGGGGGGGTTGTGTTGGGTTGGGCTTGTACTTGTGCTTCCCTCCTGAGCTCGTTACCACAGGGAGTTATCAGGAAGTCAGCTAGCCCTCTTCTGTCACAGTTCATTAGGATTACAGCGCGACACCTGGGGAGGGCAGGAGAAACTCAGAGGCTCCTCGCTAACGCCGTTAGAAGATCCCGCCAGCAAATCACACCCAGGAAACTAAAATGTAAAGTGGAAAGGGTTCACTTAACCCTCGTGGCCTGTGGGGAGAATTTCCATCCACTAGGTGTGATTTTCACTCTAATTTGGTGATAGCTTTCATAATATTGCATCAAGATTTTCACCCAAGAATCTTATTTTTATGTAATATTTTTTTTTAATTCATTTAAAAATTGTATAAGGTGCATAAACAATGCACCCTGACTTACTGCTAGGGATGAAAACATCCAGCAAAACAGCAGCTATGAAAGTACATCAGATAAATAGGAGTTTTCAGCTTTTTGAAATCCTTCTCAAATGTTTTCACCAACATTCATTAACAGATGTTGAATTATCTTTTGAGGATTTCGATATTTGAAATGCAAATTTAATATTTCTCTTCAAGCTGAAATCCCATGCATGATTGTGTCATCCAGTCATGCAACTAATGTTGCACCCTGTATCTCTGAAGTAGTGTTGGATAATGTTTTTTGTGCAGTGTTAAAGAGGCTTTATAATGCACACTTCACACCTGGATGTAATGGATAGGTTACAGTAACAAATGCCAAGATAATTCTGGATCTCATGTTGTTTTCAGCATGGCAGAGTTTATGTGGCATTAGGAAACCAGTGCCTTTGCTCTTATGAAAGACACTAAAAACATTTTCTTTGCTCAGAGCGACCTATACGAAGCACCTTGGTGGTATACAGAGTTTACATCATAACTTTCGCCTCTGGGATCAATTCTAGTGATCCATCCATGCCTTATTTGACCTGTTTTGTTCTGTAATTGTGTCACAGTATGCTGGAGCGCATTCCGGCACACAAGAAGCTAGTCCGTCTGCTGGCTTCACCGCTCTTCGCTTTGCCACAGAGTCTGGTATAAACCAGACCGTTGG
The DNA here is from genome assembly GCA_029224185.1 of Karalla daura. Taxonomy (NCBI): domain Eukaryota; kingdom Metazoa; phylum Chordata; class Actinopteri; order Chaetodontiformes; family Leiognathidae; genus Karalla; species Karalla daura. The sequence goes on from CM055205.1 coordinate 18,598,518, forward strand.
ACCCGGGTGTGTTCGACTAATCGAAGAACCGCCCAGCGCTGTCGCGATATGCCGTCATCAGGTCCGAGCCAAAACCTGTTGCATCAATTACTAAATAAAGCACAGGCCCGGGATGAGGCTTAATCTACAAGTCCCCATTAGAGGAGGCCATCAAACATCTCTGATGATCTCAGCAGCCGTGATGCATGAGGACAGAGTGGTGGATTAGCGGGACGTCGGACCAATGGGGACCCGGCTTTTGGCTTAGAGCTGCGGTGTAGTAACGAGGCTACATTACCTGAGCCTGAGCGGAGAGGTAAACATTTCCCAAGTGTTTTAAGGTCTTAATGAGGCAAAGAGCCAAGTGGCACGGCGTCAGCTCGACAGTGAAGCTCATCTGAGTTTTCTCTCCGATAGCTGCGATGTCAGCTGAGGATCATGGGAGGCTTTGCAGTGCTCCCAGACACAAGTGCTGGATTGTGGGGCTTGCAGTTTTTCTTACCTGCACGGACTCCAGAGCACCATGAGCCCCTATCTACACCCTTTTGCAACAATTGCCTGCAATTGATTCAGTTCTAATTGTCACAACATGTCAGTTTAGACACGGGACAGATCAAGACCTATTCACCCTGCTGTAACAGACTCTAGAACTGCCAATCAAAACAGGTTCATTCAGTTTATTTTAATTCTGTAAAACAAGACGTATGGAGTGAGTGAACTCTCGGCAACACTTTGGCACATCTTGAACATGCATGTTAAATTAAAGTGTAAGACTCTGTGTGGTCTGGTGATCCATCCAGGATCTCTGGAGATAACTATTTGGGATGAAGTGGACAGATAATCATACAGTCCGATATGATACGGTACCATGCAGCACGGTATACTATAATGCATGAAAGTGCGGTACAGTACTGTATAATATGGTATGGTGCAATTCAATACAATATGGTACAGTACAAGACAATGCAACAGGATATGGTATGATGTGAGTATGGTATGACACAATATGATACGATTTCATTCTAAAAACCTTTATTCATCCTGCAATGCTGTTTTGTGGATCGGCACAATCAGAGGTAGATTAGTAAAGAAGAGTACTCCACAACTCAACCAGTACTGAAGAAAACTCTTGGATGAGGGGTGAAAAGTCCAAATAAAGCAATTTTAAGACACTTTTGATGCTGAAATCAGATTTGTAACCTCAGAAGTGATCTTGAGGGACAAAAAAAAAAAGAAGTCGAGATGTATACAAAATGCACTCAAATTCTCTCCAAAGGTTTCAGTGTATCTGTTACCAGCATATACAGGAATCCCAGGACTCAGGAACCTAATGGACATCCACATTAAGAAAAATACATAAATAACAGCAGACGTTTTATAGGCTGGTAAACAACATCTTGCCCAGGGAAAATTAGCCACTGTTTGATTAATGTGCAGTCTCTGAAAAACAAAAATGAAATAAACACCTTGTCTTTGACTGAGGTATATTTTTTGCCAGGGTGTTCTCCACAAACACATATTTCCCAGGAGAGAAAAAGAAGAAGAATGGAAATGTCCCCTCAGGCCACAAGTTAGATTACAGGATGTCAAAGGGGTTGGACCAAATAAGATCATCTCTCATCGAAGCCCGGTGCCCGCCCCACTTCCTGCCAGGGCTCAGCCCCGGACCTCCCTCACGTCTCACAGTCAGGAGTCCAAATATATCTGACCTCCCGCGTTTCTCTCCATCTCATGCTCAGTTTCACCACTTCCCGTGCGGGATCTGTGGAAGAGACCCCCAGAGCGCGGATGTTCACGTCTGAAAGAACGAGCTGGCCTCTGCAGGCCGAGGCAGCGCTGGCTCCAACCCGCCTCAGACCTGCCTCACTTTGTGAGGGAGTCAAACTATCCGTTTGACTCTTGATGCACTTTTTCCTCTCTGCACTTCACTGTGTGTGTGTGTCAGGTGTGACGCACGTTTTGCCTGACCTGCTCTAATTCCCTAACGAGATTGGCCGTCCCCGGATATCCCATTAGACCCTGATTACCTGAGCTCAGCTCATTAGCTCCGACAAACCAATTCACCCTGTCAACCTCCGTCCCAGACTACCCATCCCCGCTGTCGCAACCCTGACCAGAAAATTAACCCGGCCGCTGCCATTCCCGGAGTCGCCACGCAAAGTCACCTCTGCAGTATGAGCTCTGACATGAGCTAATGCCCCCCCCCCGCGAAGGGACGAAAAGTTCTTGAAAAGAGAATCGAAAATAGTGTTGAAAACGAGCCCCGTTTTCTTTGCGTTCTAAAACTCATGAAACCCGGCTGAGCAAGGAACTTTTGTCGTATTTAGTCCCGTGCCTTCGGTTTGGCACACTATTGCGCAACAGGTGAAATTTCTTTGCAAACCTCTTAAGTTCTTTCTTTCCCTGTGTATTCTCACATTTCATCAACACCTGTTCGCTTTCTCTCCCTGTCTTGTTCTTTCATTTCTTCACCTGCGCTTGTCTTTTGACCTCATAACCTGATTTTCTCCCTCCAATCGGTTTACGTACAGTACCTCCTCCCGCCATGCTCCCCCTGCCTCTCTCTCTCTCTCTCTCTCTCTCCTTCTCCTTCCCTCTCTATTTCCATCTTTGAGCTTTATCCCTTCATCCCTTATCTCCTTCATCCCCTCCAATCCTCATCTGTTCTTCACTGTGGAGGAAGAGAGAGAGAAAGAGAGAGTTTTTCACAAGTAAGCTGCTAGCAGTCTGCCGGGCGAGAGGGTCGGAGGAGCCAGCTCGCAGGGATTGTGGAATCTAAAAACGCTCGAAGGGGAAAAGAGACGCTCAGCCGCAGGTGACTGGGACCAGGAGCTGCACCGTGCAGAGGAAGAGCAGGGGCCACGCCGCGTGTGCAACAGGTCAGTTTCTGCTTTTATGCTTGTCCAGCTGCACCTTCTACCCGGACTTCTCCATGGCCACAGTTGCTGCAAAGCTGCACCAACTCATCGACGTTTTGAAGACTGGATCTTTAATTCTGGCAGAATCTAAAAGCGCGAGCTGGGAGGTTATCTGCTTTTATTCAATATGGGAGAAATAAATAAAACGTTTACTGGAATATCTTCTAATCATGGCCTTCAGCGAGCCATAGCTACAGCTGAAGTTTGCGCATTTGCAGCAACTTTAGAGAAGCATAATAATTCCTCTTAACTTCCTCCCTCTGGAGCTGTTCCTCATTTTCCGGATGCCATGTTTTCATGCAGTATGGCCTCAGCCCTCAACAGGCCCCTGATATTTGCAGCACCTTGCCGCACTAGTTTCCATTTAGAATCATTTTTCTGTCCTGTTGTACGATTGCACTGATGCCTTAAACCCCCTGAAGGTGATCTTTGGATTGTAGGGAAGCTGCCAAAGAGGATTGTGCCTCAGGTGTGGCGGCCGTAAGCTGCAGCCTGATCTATGGCACAGGAGAAAACCTCATCCCGCTCACTCGGCCTGCATGCTTCTTTCTGTACACCTTTCAACACCTGCAAAGGTGGTTTTCTGTCTTGGGGATGCGACTAGACCTCTGCATGGGGTTTTGAGGATTCAGAGTAGTTTGCCACTGAGGGGAATCTGTTTGTGAGCAGACCTGTGTCGCTTCTGTCAAAGAGCAGAGATGTGTATGGTGGAGGTGCTGATGTTTGACTGTCTGACCAGCAGCTCTCCCTCCATCCGCACCGCCCTCCCTCCCTCTCTATCTGATCCCGAGGTAAAGAGCAGTCAGTAATCGGATGACAGGAGATTTGACCAGTAAAGCTTCCCTTAAGATCTCCTGCCCGGGATTTAGAGCCCTGCAGCAAGCCCCCTCGCCGGCAACACCACCACCTCCACCTCCACCGTCTCTCCCCTCCTCTCCTCCCCTCCTCTCCTCCCCTCCCCTCCCCTCTCCCACCTCCCCTGAATCCACCACCCTCCATCGAGGCATCCTGTCACAGGTTCAAGCTGCTTCCTGTGCCACACGTAGGCCACATCCTGAACCTTCACCTCAACCGATCCTCTGTCCTCGCTGCACGTACATGCACGAGTGCTATTCATGGATTCATTGATCCACTAAAATCAATTGAAACAGTGGAGTCAAATGTCAGAGAATCCCATCACAGACTGACAAGAGGAAATTTAGATTTGTTGTTTTGTTTATGGAATATTTTGAGATGCAATTCATTTTCCATCAGCATAACGATGGCAGTAACTGCAGCTCAGGTTCTCATCTTTTTCTGCATCACCTCTTTATCTCATATCTGAAGTCACAAGAAGAGAAAGGGTTGCAACTGTTGCGCAGAGCATTAGATAGATGCAGCTTTAGGGTCCTTGGGTCTGCAGAGTGCATTTTCTCAACCGTGCATTACTACCAACTATTCATCCTTTTATTTTTGACTAAATCTTATCAGTGTGGCATGACCGACCCTCAGGTTTTCCACTCGCAGTGTCTCAGTTCAGCCATTGTTAGTCGCTGTTAAACTGGTGAGACGTCAGTATCCTATTACAGAGAATTAGGTCCATGCAATGAAGCACTGCACGCAGGGATTCTGGAAATGAACATGATGTTAAAGTAAAGGAACAGCCAGGACACTGTGGAGAGCAGGGACACCTGCAGCAGGAAATGACCTGCACGCTGTGATTGACTTTCTTTACAAGGCTGAGTGACAGCTGATGAAGGACGACTGAGAGGGGAAACTGATGCTAAGGCACATCACCTGATCCCATTGAAGTAGCCGACCACAAATATAGTACATCAAACATCAATATCAATATGAAATATCAAAGGGGAAATCCTGACGGAGCACATTGAAATGCAGAGACTGCAATGAATCAGAGCAATACTCTCTTCTTTCTTTGTCTGTTCTTTCTTCATTGTCTCTTCCCACATCTCTACTTCCCTGCTCTTTAAGCCATCTTTCTTTTGATATGTATTCTCAATCAGTCCATCATCCATATATGTTAAGCAATTATCCCTCACTTTGCTCCTCCTCCTCCCCTGCCTCTCCCCTTCCTTCCTTCCTTCCTTCCTTCCTTTACACAATGTACAGAAGAGCTGCATCAGACCTAACAGCATTACAACCTGGGTTTAGTGGAGGGGGGGTGGGGGGATTACACCTGTCAGGTATGGGTCTAATCTTTGCTCTAGACTTGCTGCTGTAACAGCAGCACAAGTGGTCCAGATGAAGGTATCGGGGTCAGTGGAGCTCCATCTCAGCTCCATCTTAGTCTGTGACTCCGCACCCGACCCCTAGAATCAACACTGACCTGTTTGTTTTGTCTTCTTCCTCTCCACTCCCCGACCTCTCTTCCCATCTCAGAGTGACAGTTTTTACTTTCCGTGGGTGACATCTCCCGTCAACCTTCACAATGGCATCTGAGAAAGCAGAAATGGACGCCCTGAAAAAGGAGTGCGACGGCCTGCGCACACAGATTGAGGTGAGCGCCACCCGTGTGTGTGTGTGTGTGTGTGTGTTTTATCTGATATGATTGATTCATCGTCTTCTATGGAAGCACCGCTAGCCCGATCACACAAGAGGCAGAACGATGATGTATTGTGAGGAAAAGCTTGAAAACTGTAATGTCACAGATGAACACATAAACAATGATTTTCCTGGATAACACTGAGAAATTAGTCTAATAGTCCAGTTTACCTCAAAAAATGGAGATGGACAGGGAGGCTTGAGTACTATTACTGGCTAACGTTAGTATCAATGCTATTACAAGTATTTTTGCTATTGTTGTCATTATTACTCTTAATAATACTAATCAGTACCACCTATCAGACACTGGGAAAGATCAAAACTGAGCCTGCACAGCAGAAAACTTCACTCTCCTCACTATTCTCCTTCTTCTTCTCCTCCTTCTCCTCCTTCCTCCAGGCGGCCCGTAAGGCTGTGAATGACAGCAGCATGACGGGGGCAGCAGGGGGCGTCGCCTCAGTGGGCAGAGTCCAGCTGAAGCTCAGGAAGACGCTCAAGGGTCATCTGGCTAAAATCTATGCCATGCACTGGTCAGCCGACTCCAGGTGAGGTCCACGCTCCATGAGCTAGAATCCCAAAACACCAAAAACACCCCGATTCACACCTGTTCTACATGGTAAATAGAGGTTTGAAGACCAGTTCTCGATTAGAACAGTTCAGGAACGGTCTGCAGAGACTGACATTGAAATGAAATGAGAGAGAGACTCTTTTAGTCTACATTTCTTCATTCTATGCTCATGTTCAGGCTAGATTTCACATCATCTTAGATCGTCGTTGTTTCTTTTGTCTCCACTGGCTTGTCGTCATCAATGCCATGCCTCTTACACCCACAATTTTCAGGGCAGTATTCCTATTGATAAAACACACTTAAATGTAATGAGCAGGTATTCTTCAGCATGTCTCTATCGGCCTGTGGAAAACACAGGATTTCAGTGTGAAGTAAAAGTTTGTTGTTGTTTGTTTGTGTGTTTTACCAGTAACAATGCGGTCTCGTTCACAGGCAAATGGTCAGTGCATCACAGGACGGCAAGCTGCTTGTTTGGGATACCTTCACAGGAAACAAGGTGGAGACACACACCTGAAGACACACACCACCTGAAGCATTAGCATGCACTTTAGTTTGCTCTATTGACCCATTTAGTTTAGGTGTTATGTGCTGGAAGCCTGACAAATGGTAGTATGACATCATAAAAATATATGTATCGCCTTATTTGAGACACCAGAGTTTTACAGCAACATGCCTGCAACTATTCAGGGCCATTTATTGCAATGTCAGCTATTATTTTGTGTATTTATTCTATTTCAATGTCAGAAACAATGATTGGCTGCTGTTGTTTAACCTTCATGCAGCGACGTCTAATCCTCCAAGAACTAGATTAGTCTGGATTGAGTCACTTAACCAGTGAGTTAAGTAATTAGTGATGGTTTAACTTCTGTTTCCTCCATGTCAGGAGTGAAATCATGGCAGAAAGGTGGATGGATGTATGGGTGTGGCTAGGAAATAGTTTAAATATTAAAACTAAGCAAACTGAGTTTCCACACAGTGCATATAAACAGCTCACATTGGTGGTTAACGCCTTTATAATTCACATCCAGTCGTTTAACAGACAAACAGACCATGTGTGACAATAACTACCAGTACAAGTGTAGAGTTTAGACACATGACAAGACAAGATAAGATAAGATAAGATATTTATATATTATAAATTAAGTAATTTATAAATCAAGTAGCAGCATTTTAGCAGAAAGACACGAACTGCATAATAAGAAGTACAGTAATAACTATTATAAGTAAGGATTACAAAATATAGGAAGGATAGATTCCTTTTTTCCCTTTTTGCCATCCAACTGTCCTGAACAGTGATTAACTTGTCTTAGTCTCCATGTTTTTCTGTGTGCAATGTGCAACTAAACAACAATAGCAAAATGACACAAATTGATAACAATAACTGAGTGATAGTAATAACAACAAACAGTTGTGATAATGATGGAGGAGAAGGAGGAGTGATGGAGCGTTTCCAGTAAGTGTGTGCTCCCTGTCCTTCCACAGCTGGTCGCTGTCCCTCTAAAGTCGGCCTGGGTGATGAGCGTGGCCTTCGCCCCCTCCGGTAACCTGGTGGCCAGCGGCGGCCTGGACAACATGTGCACCGTGTACAACATCAAGGCCGCCAGCCCCAAGACCCTGAGGGAGCTGGACGCACACACAGGTGAGGGCCGAGGCCCAGGTGGGCAGGAAGCAGCGTGTGTGTCGTCACCCTGAGATGCTGACGCCCTGTCCTCTCTCCCCTCTCTCTCTCTCTCTCTCTGTCTTTCTCTCTCTCTCCGTCCCGCCCAGGTTACCTGTCCTGCTGCCGCTTCCTCAGCGACTCCGAGATCCTCACCGCCTCCGGTGACACCACCTGGTCAGTGCCACACTGAACGCAGGCTTCGCTACTGCAAAAAAAGAAACAAAAAATCTGCAAAATGTTTCATTTGAAAGGCTAGCTCTGTGCTACATCCTAAAAAGGAGAAAAAAGAGAGAGAATAAGAGGATAAATGTAAGCGCCTTAAGATTTTGCTATAATTTGCCACAAGCCAAAATGGAGAAATAGAAAGTGCATCTATTGTTTTTATTTCAGTTTGGCAAACAAAAAGAGACTAATATGTAATTTTCAACTTTTCAATTAAAAAGGTCTGTTGATAAAAGGATTTCTTGGAATAAGTGATGAAGTTATGACAGAGATGTAGCCACAGTTTACATCTATTTTCCATCAACACTAAAGGCAGTATTTACAGGACCTTTACTGTGCTTTTATTGTGAAAGCACAGTTCAGGATTCGGTCCATCAATCCTCTATATATTCATTAGTAATTGGATGGTTTGCTTTGTTTGATGGATTGTTTTGAGAAATGGATGATGCACTTTATTTAGTGATTTTGCATTATTTATCACAAACATCTCTCTATTGAAGATAAAACAATATAAGTGAACAAACCTTGACTGTTCTGCTCCCCAGCTGTCTGTGGGACTTGGAGACTGGCAAGCAGAAGATCATCTTCACCAACCACATTGGAGACTGCATGTCCCTGGCTATGTCCGCCGACCAGAACACCTTCATCTCCGGAGCCTGCGACTCCCTGGCCAAGCTGTGGGACATGAGGGAAGGGGCCTGCAAGCAGACCTTCTCTGGACACACCAGCGACATCAATGCCATCGCTGTGAGGGAGAGCACACACACACACACACACAAGAAATAGGCTTTATCGAAGCTGGGAAAGGGGTATTTTTTTGTCTAAAAGAGCTGGAAACTATCAAGTATCTAGCTCTCCAAATGGATCACTGCTTCTAGCAGAGTGAGAGTAGAGAAAGAAGAAGACCTTTATGTCATTGATCCCCAACAGGAAATCTGTTTGTGTGGCAGCTCATCAATCATTTGTGTAACCATTAAAGGTACAGGCGATCTTCTATATGGAAGACAGAAGAACCATTCACCTTCTGTTTTTGTTTTTTAAAGCAGTGTGATTAACTTTTGTTTGTGGGTTTTTGGTACAAGTGAACGTCCACTATCATTAGATCTGATACTTTCATTCATAGGAACATGCAGGATTTCCAGGAGCTTGTGTGCCTGTATGAATGCACCTGTACACAGACTTATGTTGTGTTTCCTCTTCCTTTCCCAGTTCTTCCCCAGTGGGAACGCCGTCATCACAGGCTCCGACGACTGCAGCTGCAAGATGTACGACCTGCGCTCCGACCAGGAGGTGCTCAACTACCAGGACGCCAGCCTGAACGCTGGCGTCACGTCTCTGGCCCTCTCCAACTCGGGCCGCCTTATCTTCGCCGGCTATGACGACTTCAACTGCCACATCTGGGACTCACTGAAGGGAGAGAAAGTCGGTGAGTGGAGTCTGATCCCAGCCTTATTCTATCCAGCTATCAGGGATTGCAGAGGGAATAGAGGAGGACATACAGTCCTGTAGTCCTGTAATAGAGCACAATAAGTCCAACACATTTACTTGCCTGCAACACCCTCATTAATTTTTCCACTCTGTGTTCCTTTATTTCGCCTCATATCGTCTCCTTTCTCCTCCCTTCTCTCTCCTTTCGTTCCATGTCCATCCTCCCCTTTCCTCTCCTCCCTACCTCCAGGCGTGCTGTCCGGTCACGACAACAGGGTGAGCTGCACCGGCGTCCCCGAGGACGGCATGGGCGTCTGCACGGGATCCTGGGACAGCTTCCTCAAACTGTGGAACTGAGGCGTCCCGGCAGAGGAGATGGTTACGAGAAGGAGAGGAGGAGGAAGAGGAGGAGGAGGAGGAGGAGAGAAAGAGGAGGAGAGGGCGGGGAAGAGCGTGAAGATGTGACGAAAATAAGCTAGGAGATCCATTAGGATGTGTGGCGCAGATTGAGGGATCTTCTCCTCTTTCTCTCTTCCTTCCTTCTCCCTCTTCTTCCTCATTCATGTATGCAAAATCCGAGCGGTTGTGAATGAGTCGAGTTGTACAAATGGAATCAGGTTAACAGTGCACGATGCATCCGGCTGTGTGTACGCAAGAGTTTTATTGTTTATTGACGATGTAAAACCTGGAAAGATTAAACAAAAAAAAGAGGAAAAATAGCACAATATTCAAAATGATTATCGAGCAGAAAAAAAAGCTCCTACTGAGAATGTCAATTAAACGCAATTAGATTTTTGACAATAAAAAAAGAGAAAGAACTCGTAAATATCGAAACCAATACTGTAGGTTTACAGATTTATTTTTATTGTATTTGAGATCTTTGACCTGTAAAAGAGCCCTGCACTTATCTAGATAAGATATTGATATGTAAATTTATTTGAATTTTATAGTTTTAAACATTAGGATGGAGAGTCGATGTACAGTGTCTTTTTTTTTTCTTTTTCTTTTCCCATTTTTCTTTTCTTTTTTTTTCTTTTTTTTTTTCGGGCTGCACACATCACAGAGCATACGTGAATGGGGGTATAGGTGATAAGCTGCCGTTCTGGGTTCCCCTCCTATCAAGCAGCAGGCCTTGGATCCACCGTGGCTGCTGCGTCCAGACCAGCGAGGGTTCAGAGGTGGAGCCGTCGGAGCGTCGGAGTGACCTGGGAAACGCTCTATAAACACCTGCAAAACTTTATTTTTTCTCCCCTCCCCCCCGGGTTCAGCTGCATTTTGTAGTACTTTTACACTTGTGCAGTCCCTCTGTAAAAAGGCAAAATGTTTGTTGAAAATCTTTCTAATAAACATAGAATTCTGCATTAACACCATCTCAGAGTGCCTTTGTGTCTGTTGCAAACATCCCATTGAGGGATTTTACAATAAGGGCAATAAAACAACTTTAGGGCACATGCACATACCTCTGGCAGTTTCGATCTTCACTGACTCCTGCATAGTGCGCCACTGGTGTAGTGGTATCATGCAAGATTCCCATTCTTGTGACCCGGGTTCGATTCCCAGGTGGCGCATCACAATCCCCATGGAAATAGCGAGGCTTCCTGCATCCTGCAAGTGTGTATATGGTCCTCGGCCTCACATTTGGGTAGCAAGCAGGTAAGATGAACTCACATATGTCAAATAATCTGCCCTTTCCTATAATGCAAAATGTGTGGTTAAAGATAATTCACTTTGGTCAAGAGCAAAACAATTGAGTGCTGCAATTGCTGCTGCAGGCTCGGAAGGGAAAATATAAAATATCATTTGAATAGTTATATAGAGGATATGGGAATAGATAAGTTTATACTTCTCTCCTCTCCTTTTTTCTTCTCCAACCTCCTTAACGTCAGACACCGGCTTGTGAAGTGCTGTTTTTGAAGCCAGGAGTCGGCTCACAGGGTGCCGCCATCTTGAATCTTTGAAGCCAGATGAAACCATATTTGGATGAGAGGGTGAAGCTGGAGAGGGTTTTCAATGTCAATCAAGTAGACACGCCCCTTAAAATTGACAACCAGATCACACTCTAGCTTGAGAAACTGTTGTTAGTTGTAAAAAAAAATAAAGATGTGGAATGAGTATTTCATGGTTGAAAATGACATTTTTTTGAGTGTGAATTAGTGTCAGCCCTAGGGGATCTCGGTGGTATTGCAAGTAATGTCACTTCCGCATTGGCTTCACTTTTCAGACCGGAAGACTACGTGCATTTTTATATACTGTCGCTATGTTGCTGTATCCGCCTCTTGGTTTTTCTTTCTTTCATTCATTGATTCATTTGTTTATTTATTTATTTGCACTACATATGTTTTGGTTAGCATGCTTGGAATAAAAATAAACTAAACTGAAGGATTTATTTACTTAATTTTGCCACGTTTATTCTTCCATAGAAACCTGCAGTGAAACTGCTTTGGTGGTAAAGGAGTGTAAGCCCTCGTTGGTCCAGCTGGTGGCGATATTTAGCCTTGTTTACTAGACTGTCACACAAACAGGAAACTGAGCAGCAGAAGTCCCTCCCTCTGAGTCCTTGCAGTAGCTCATCCTGCAGCAGCAGCAGCAGCTCATCCTCCAGGCTCCAGGCTCCAGGCTCGGCTCTCTGCGCCTCCACTCCCCGGGAATCAGCCTCTGCATCTCCGCCATGTCGCTCCGCAGGTTCTTCGTGGGAGGAAACTGGAAGATGAACGGCACCAAGGAGAGTCTGGGTCAGCTGATCGAGACCTTGAACACGGCCAGTCTGGACGACCAAACCGGTACAACCTCCGCCTCCATCACAGTGACCATCACGGTCAGGTGACATTGATCGAGTCAGCTGACACTGATCAGATCAGGTGATATCAGGGTGATGAGTCGCCTACAGGCCCTGGGACCTCTCTGTCGTTTAAGATGGTGCAAAGTAACTAATATACTGTGCAGTAAACAGGTAGTGCATTGCACTGAATGTGAGTAGGAGCCAAATATTTAGAGATATGGGAAGTAATCGTTATCTCACCTTGGTCAAAGTGGAGGACCCAAAATCTACCCTTGAACACAGTGCAGGGTGCAGCACAGGGTCTTAAAGGTATTAAGTGTTGATACATTTTTGGGGTGGAAAGTAAGTCTTAAATGCTAGTTCCATGAGGTATTACATTTTGTTGGTATTCAAGCTCTTTCCAAATAGTCTGACTGCAAAAAGTCTGGTGTATTCATGGTGAATAATTGAGAGTCTCCCTTGTTTTGACCCAAGTTATATTCTCACTTTGCCTTTGGTTTGATGTTATCCTTTAGAGCTTTGCTCCCTCTCAGCTGATCTGAGGTCTGCTGTATGGTTGCGCTCAATAGATTTATTTGCAAATTTCCACTGTTTAGTGAGTTAAAATAAAAGTATTTTGGGAAGGCCTTTAAGAAGTTGTAAAAATGTGTTGAGACTCCAGATTCCCTCTGATATCTATCATCTGCCTTATGATCTCTCTCTCTCTCTGTCAGAGGTGGTGTGTGGCGCTCCCTCCATCTACCTGGACTTTGCTCGCTCTTCTCTGGACCCCAAGATCGGAGTGGCGGCTCAGAACTGCTACAAGGTGCCTAAAGGAGCATTCACAGGGGAGATCAGGTATCTTAGCCCCCACCCCACCCCCCAGTGAAAACACTCAACCATTATCCATTATTTATTTAGCAATCAACCTGTCGGCCTCTTTCAGTATTACTTTGTACAGTGTTACTAACTATTTCTTGTCCCCATAGAAATCATCTACATCTGTGAATTTGATGTCTGATGCAAACAAGCTCTTTTTGTGTTATCCTCCTCCAGCCCGGCCATGATAAAGGACTGTGGAGCAGACTGGGTGATCCTGGGACACTCAGAGCGACGCCACGTGTTTGGGGAAGGTGACGAGCTGATTGGCCAGAAGGTGTGTGTGTGTGTGTGTGTGTGTGCGTGTGTGTGCGTGCGTGTGTGTGTATTATGTGTTTGTAACTGGTCTTTTACTGATACAATACATTTGCAATGCACTTGCAATGAATCTGAATAAGCAGTAAGTAAGTAAGTAAGTTCTTGTAATCTAGTGGTTTTATCCTTATCACTTGTTTATTACTTGTTTACAGCTTCTGTTGAGCAAACAAGAAGCAAGTGAAGAAGTGTCTTCAAACAGATCTGACAGGTGAATGTGTGTGTGTGTGTGTGTGTGTGTGTGTTTGTGCGTGTGTGTGTGCTCCACAGGTGGCTCACGCCCTGGAGAGCGACCTGGGCGTCATCGCCTGCATCGGGGAGAAGCTGGAGGAGCGCGAGGCCGGCACCACAGAAGAAGTCGTCTACGGTCAGACGCAGGTCATCGCAGGTGAGGAGCTGACGAAGACCTCGCTCCTGAAGATGTGTGTTCATGTTCAGACGAGGTTTCATCGTGACGGATCTTTTTTCTCCCCTGGTTTCTCATTCCTGTCTAATTCTGCGCTCAAACTAGGCCACGTGCTGGTTTAACGTGAATGAAAATAGGTCGCCCGCCTCAGACCGACACGCTGGATCGTGGACCGGTCGGATGCTGTGCTGTGTGTGAAGTGTGAACCTGAGCTGGTTTGTGTCTGCAGAGAACGTGAAGGACTGGGGGAAGGTGGTGCTGGCGTACGAGCCCGTCTGGGCCATCGGTACAGGGAAGACGGCGACACCTGAACAGGTGACCCCGAGCACTGTAACACTGTAGGGACTGAATTAAGATAGATAGATAGATAGATAGATAGATAGATAGATAGATAGATAGATAGATAGATAGATAGATAGATAGATAGATAGATAGATAGATAGATAGATAGATAGATAGATAGATAGATAGAGCTGCTAAAGTCTGGTGTATTTACAAAGTAATTGAGAGTCAGTGTCACCAAAGGTGTATTTTTTTATAAACCATCCTTTTGGTTCAACTTAGTCTTTGGAGCTCTGTTCCCTCCCTGCTGATCTGAGGTCTGTTGTACGGTATCTATTTTATTACAAACTACGACTGTTTTGAAATTAACTTGGATTTCTGCAGATGCTCAAGTGCAAGTGAACGTCCTCCATTTTGCATTTGAAGAAGTTAAACCGCTTGATATTTTGAGTTTAACTGAATGTTTGACTTTCTCAGTCTTGTCACACACTTAAGTTTTGGATGAATGTGACGTTTTTTTACAGTTTTAATTAACGTGGTTTACTCCTGATGAGACAGTGATGAAAGGCTGTTGTAAAGTCTTGATTCACCATGCAACTGCGTCGTGCCACTGAATCTTTTTCTCTTATTATTGTTGTTTTAGAGTTTAAGCTGTAGTTATTGGACATGTTTATACAGAATCAAAAGGGACTGTAAGTGACTAGTACAGCAGCAGCAGCAGCAGCAGCAGCAGCAGGACTCAGTAGTCACACGCCTTCACTGTTACGTTGTGTTGACCAGGATGTTCGGGCGTGTTTAGCGTCTCTGACTCCTGCACGTCCAGTTCCTCCAGTGTAAACTGAGCCGATATTTTCCCCAAAACAAAAACAAATTCCCGTCTGTGGGCCACACCTTCAGCTATCGTCAGCTCCAGGACGGTGGAGAAAAAGTACAGAAATGGGCAGTGTAGAAGCGAAGCTTTAAATGACCTATGTACGTTTACAGTACAGACTTTGGCTCGACTTCCTAAACAAATAGGGTTTTAATCAGTCCATACTGTGTGTGTGTGTGTGTGTGTGTGTGTGTGTGTGTGTGTGTGTGTGTGTGTGTGTGTGTGTGTGTGTGTGTGTGTGTGTGTGTGTGTGTGTGTGTGTGTGTGTGTGTGTGTGTGTGTGTGTGTGTGTGTGTGTGTGTGTGTGCGTGCGTGCGTGTGTGCGTGCAGGCCCAGGAGGTCCATGAGAAGCTGAGGGCGTGGCTCCGAGCCAACGTGTCTGACGACGTGGCCGACACCGTGCGCATCATCTACGGAGGTGAGTCTGAAGCTTCGCTCCTGACCGACTCCTGACTCCTTCCTCGGCTCCAATTCAAGATTGTTTGTTTGTTTATTTACACTTCCAAGCATGTTCAATCCGATCACATCAAATCAGGTTTTATTGCATGCAATGTTATAGCAGAAAGTGCTTCACACATTTACAATGAGACGACACTGAAGGCTGTTAAAAGTGAGAGTTTCAAGTTAGAGATAAGTCTTGAGTTTGGATGCTTCTCTCAGGTCCTCGGGGCCATATTAACAGATGAAGACGTACTAAGACGTAGACATGTGGTGTGTTATGGTTTGTGGGAGGAAGCCTCCACTCGTCCCCATCCCATGAAGCCCTTCACAGACTCCTTCCTCTTCCTCTTCCTCTTCCTCTTCCTCTTCCTCTTCCTCTCCCTCTTCGTCTCTCTCTCCGTCCTCTAGGTTCGGTGACCGGCGCTAACTGCAGGGAGCTGGCGTCCCAGGAGGACGTGGACGGCTTCCTGGTGGGCGGAGCCTCTCTCAAACCCGAATTTGTCGACATCATCAACGCGCGTGCGTGAATGGGAAGCTACTAAACAGCCCGTCCTAATTAAAAGCTGCGCTCGGGCCGACTGATCCTCAGAGCCGAGTTTTATTTTGCTGCACTCGTCCTCAGGATAAGAGAAACCGGTAGACTTTACTTTCAGGGTGAATCCATGTTTTTGTTGTTTGTTTCTGTTTAACACAGTCAAGCTGCTGTGCATCATCAGACTGTGACCTCGTAGAAAACGTTAACACTGACATGTTTTGGGTTTTTTTTGATGGTTTAATGTCCCACTTTTACAGAGGAAATGAGTTCAGCCTCAGGGGAGCGAGTGCAACATATTTTCCTCGGTTCACGTTTTACCTCTTTTACTAATTGTTTGAGATGTGGAGCGAGAGCAGCAGAGAGGATGGAGGAAACGGAAACGTGAAAGTGATGGATGTGACTGAGGATCAGTCCATAACGTGTAGAGAATAGATCTCTGTGCTGGTCCTCAGCTTTAAGGAGTCACAAGCTTTTATTGTGAAGTTGTCACCAGTCGCCACTTTGAGGATTCACTGTACTACTGTGATGCTGCTGCTCTGTTTGACTAACACATGTATGTGTGTGTGTGTGTGTGTGTGTGTGTGAGGTTGACTAATGTTAGAACTGAACCAACTCCTAAATAAAGTGTAGACTTACACCTGACCTTTGTCACATTAATCCAGTCTGACTAATAAAGTCTGTAATTAACTCAGTATTCTTGTATCTTTACTCACGTGAGATCTCAGTATTTCTTCTCCACCCTACTAGCATTTATATACTGTCCCATTCATTTCTTGTGGGAAACTTTTTGCAGCAATTCTGCAGGAATTAAGTAGCAAAAAAGACAGGGAGACAGACAGAGAGTCCTATCAGGTTGCACATTTTGCTAATTAACAATTTTCCTATTTGCTCTCTGTGGTTATGTTGCTATTAATGGTCACAGTATGGAAGAGAAAGAAGAAGAAAAGTGAGGAATAACAAGTCATCTGTGCCTTGCTGTGTCACTAACTAGATCTCAGGTAAGCGCAAGTATTGTACTTTTTTGTTACATTTTTATTTCATATTACTTTGTGTAATCCACTTTTCAGCTCTTTCATTTGAATTGTCTATTCAAACATAATCTTTCCCATTTTTGCTCACTTTATTTAAATATGCTTTTCTTTGGACTTTCTGTGATAGATAGATAGATAGATAGATAGATAGATAGATAGATAGATAGATAGATAGATAGATAGATAGATAGATAGATAGATAGATAGATAGATAGATAGGTAGGGAGGTAAGTAGATAGATAGATAGATAGGTAGGTAGGTAGGTAGGTAGGTAGGTAGACAGACAGACAGACAGACAGACAGACAGACAGACAGACAGACAGACAGACAGACAGACAGACAGACAGACAGACAGACAGACAGACAGACAGACAGACAGACAGACAGACAGACAGACAGACAGACAGACAGACAGATAGATAGATAGATAGACATAACATTATGTGATGAAGTTCTCACAATCTCCCATGTTCTTCATTGAGCTCAAATGTACTGTGAACTAGAAACGGACACAAAAAAAGACAAAAAGCTTTTAACTGTGATTGAAATTGTAAATTAACATCTTTTTATTTCACATATTTTCACATTATTTTCAATGACAGGCGTTCTCTTTTTTTTTAAATCCTCTTTCGTCTTTTTCAACACAGCTACTCTATGGACATTCAGGAGGAACGGAAGGAACGAAAGGGATTCCTGTCTTTGTTTTTTTTTTCTTTTTTTTCCCCACATTTCTTTTAAGACTTCAAGCATTAAGGACAATAAATAATCAGAATCACGTCAGGGAAGAAAAAACTGGGTTTGAAACCGAGAAACGGACACGACAAGAAGAAGAAGAAGAAGAAGAAGAAGAAGAAGAAGAAAAAGGAGACAAAAAGGCGGCCGTGTGGAGGACAGAGGTGGGCGGAGTGCAGGTGCGTCGGTGTCCAGGTGAGAATGTGACACAGCAAAGTGTGTAAGTGTTCACGTGTTTGTGTAGTTCTGTAGTCGTCTTTTTACCCCCCCACCCCTTCACTCGATCCCTGAAAACTGCTGTCTGAGAGCGTCGTCCCGGGTTGGTGTCAAAAGTTCGATTCTAGAAAGTTTTCCGTCTCTCTTTTAGTCACGTGCATCGGCCTACAGTGATCTATGACGTCTCTACTTATTTAGCGCTCCCTTTCTTTTTCTTTACAACAATAGTTTGTTTGTTATTTTGTTTGTTTTTTGCAGCTCTGTCCCCCTGGCTGTACATGAACTATCCCTTTAAAACTACAGTAACAGTGCATGTCTGGCTTAGAAATTATGAAATTATTATTATTATTATTATTATTATGGTTCTCCCCTGCATGTGCTGCATGTTGCATCTGCAAACTGTGTGTGTGCGTGCTCTGTGTGCATGTGTGTGTGTGTGTGGAGTGGGGGGGTGCATACAGCATCAAATCCCTACCTACAAGTGCATAAATTCTCATTTATTTCTTTAGTCATTTATTTCTTCATTTATTCATTTTTGCTTGGCTCTCTTGTTGGTGTGTTTTTATTTTCCATGACTGTGTGTGATCTTTCATCGCTCCTTTGTTTGTAGTGTATGTCAGGGTGTGCGTGTGTGTGTGCGTGTGTGTGTGTGTGTGTGTGTGTGGGTCATTCGTCTTGTCTGTCAGTTTCACAGGGCGCTGGGGTTTCTGAAGTTGTGGCCTGCGAAGCGAGCCTGGTCGCCCAACTCCTCCTCAATCCTGCAGAGAGGAAGAGGGGAAGAAAAAGATTCATCTTAGTTTCCATGTGAAAACACACAGGAACCTTAGAAGCTTATCAGGTGCCCGATTCTGGTCTCCTGAAGCAGTTGGAGCTGTGAAACAATATTATGTGATGAGTGATAGTGAATGAGAGGGTTGAGAGTTACACCAATGAAGGAAGCAAACAATTAAGTATCACATGAAGACTAGAAAAGTGCTATATGGGTCGCAGATAGCTGGTTAAAAAAAGTAACTAATCTTATGTTGGACATTTTGGTCTTTTATTTTGAAAAGTAACTTATTTTGAAAAGCATGAGTCAGAGTTCAGTCACAGAGGCGTGGTAACCATGATAACTATAATTTGATTGATGCTCAGTTCAAGTTTGTGAGGAGTTATGAGTTACAGTAAGATGGCAAAGCGTGGCCCGGGGTATCTAAAGCGTGGATTTTCATACATTGAGGATCATGAAAATGGTCAGAGAAAACCTCTGCTATATAAGCACCAGTCCTTTTACTTCCTTTTCCTCTTAGCCAGGGCTTGAACCCTGCACTTGAACTATTGTTTTACACCTCTGCATGCTCAGTGAAGGAGGATGGAGCGGTATTTATCGTTACTTGCGATGTAGCTTGAATTTTTGTCTCCTATGGACGAAATCATCTCCTGAATGACTACATGTAAATGGAGACACAAATGTACCTGATGTACATGGGCTCGTCTATGTCTGACCATTTCGTGGGAGCTAAACGTCTCCATTTCTCCTGAAACAAGATGTCCCCACAGCGGCGGCTGCAGCCTGTCGACCTGCCTCGGTATAAATAACTCATTTCTCTCTGCACGTGTGCACGCTTGACTGCACTGATTAGCGTTTATCGCCGGTTAATGCCCCTGTAAGTCCCAGCACATACCCCCCTCCACACCCCCCCACCCCCACACACACACTTCTGCTGCCTCTCCTCAGCAGTCCGATGGGATTACAACACTGAGCCGATCCCATCTCCTCCTCCTCCTCCTCCTCCTCCTCCTCCTCCTTCCTCTAACTGGCTCGGACACATGGTGTGACACCGGCGCTGCTGTTGCCTGCCACGTCCTCGGGCTGAGCCGTGCACCTGAGGAGCAGCGTTGCAGCTGAGCCGCTGCCAGAGCAGGAGGAGCGTTGAGAGCACGCTGAACGCTGAACGCTGAGGAGAGAGGGGGTCTGTGAATACTAAATCACTCTGCTTTTAGATGTTCTCTCTGTCTCCAGGTGGGGTTTCCCCCCCTCTCCCCTCCCTCAGCTCAAAAACATGCATCTGTAGCCAGGTGGGACACTGTTGTAAGGGGATAAGCTCCAGTAGACTAAAGCAGAGGAGGAAAATGAATGAATGAATGACTGACTCAAGGTGGGTTTCAACTTTAGCAGCAGCAGGTTTCCAGTTATTGTGTGTACAGGCCTTTAGAGTGCATCTTTAAGAGAAATTTACAGTTAGTCTAAGGTGTAAACATTAAGTTCAGATAATAAACTCATCATCCAAACATGTAAATCTACTCATAATTGTGGATTTGAGTGACAAAACTAAAAATGATATATTTGAACTGCTCAAACTCTGCATTTTAACTTTCCCTAAGTGGTGAATTAGTGGAATTTGACTCAGTGATAAAACCGAGAAGAGAAGATGCATCACTGTGATGTCATAATGTCTTGATATGAACGAAACATCAGGAGGTTTGCTTGGTGCAGGTTTCCAAATGGTATCTGTGGTTTCTCTTTTTTGCTTCTTGTTTCGATCGGACACAATAAACAATCATAGAAGTCCCAGGTTGCAGAGCGGCTGGGCTATGAACCAGATCACGTCTGTGCCACTGGGTCTCAGTAGACAATGATGTGTTCATGGTACAGCCGCATTAGCAGCAGGTGGAAACGAGTCAGTGAATTAGCATCTGTGGAGCTCTCACCTCATGAGCTGGTTGTACTTGGCCAGCCTCTCAGATCTGCAGGGGGCGCCAGTCTTAATCTGCAACAGAGAGACCACAAGAAAGAGTCTCAGGATCAGTCATCAAAAAAGAGGAGTGACTCCACATATTTCACCCCACAGTCCAAAAGCACATGTCTGATAAGGTCGACCGGAGTCTCCTAACTGGCTGTGTGTGTGTGTGTGTGTGTGTGTGTGTGTGTGTGTGTGTGTGTTAGCTACCTGTCCAGTGCACAGCCCCACCACCAGGTCAGCGATGAAGGTGTCCTCCGTCTCTCCCGAGCGATGGCTGACCATCACACCCCAGCCGTTCGCCTGAGCCAGTTTACACCTGAAAGACAGGAGCACAAATGAATGAGCGGGCAGACAGATCTATGAGCCTAATATCTATGTGACAAAATAAAAAATGTGCAGTATTGCCTTTGCTCAGCTTAAAAAGTGAAACAACTAACAGGGAAGGCATGAAGAAGTGAGAGTGTTTCCTGCCTGTAAACACAGTGTTCTTATGCGAAAAACTGTCGACTTGTGGGGCAAAAAGTACAGACAGGTGTTCGTCTTATCTGGAACAGAATGCATGATTAATGATATGTTGAATAAAACAGCGGAAGCCAGCGGAAATCAGATCAAACTCCTAAAAGTGTCTCTATGTTTAGGACCTTTTTGGGGTTTTGAAGCAGTCAAGCAGTTTTGAAGCAGTCAAAATCTCATCTCCTCAACTCTACCGTTCGCTAACTCCAAACCATTGTTTACAAGACAAACACGGATAAACACACGTGTGAGCGTGCAGTCTGTTCTGCACGCCGTGTTCTCAGGTGTTCGTCCGTGCCCCGAACATACGCCTGCTCGCTCGCTCATCAATCTGACGGTGATTTATCTGTAATCGCCGGCAACACATTAACTCGCTAACGATGCAAAGTCGCCGTCGACGCCTCGGGGTCAGACTGGAGATCTGAGCGACGCCCCGGTTCAGTTTCCCACGCCGAGCTATTAAGACGAGCAGATCAGATTAACGAGGCAGGGAGCTCTTCATGAGGCGGGCGCCATACATCATCTTTACTGTCATCGGCTCCGTTCTCCTCCTTCTACCTCCCCCTCCTCCTCCTGCTGCTGCCGTCCTGTAGCGCTGCCATGACTGATGGCTTCATCACAGGCAAGGCCGACCCTAACACACATACACACACACACACACACGCAAACGCAGTCTGCACCGAGAGAATGTGTGTGACGCGTGCACGCAGCTGTCAGTGTGTTTGATTGACAGCTCGAGTCTTGGTATAAAAAAGCCGCTGTCGCCTCCTGTACTTTAATAACGTGCTGCAAATGTTGTTGGGCTGCACAAGGTCAAGATGACGGACTGATGAAAGATGTGTATGGCAATAGTGTGTGTGTGTGTGTGTGATTGATAGCAGGGCAACTAGGCTCCCCTTTTCCACAGTACAGGTGCTGGTTCTGTGGTAGTGCTAAGTGTGAACTTTCAAAGAACTGGTCCCACATCATATCGTATCTTTTTTGAGATATTTTTTGAGCAATATTATGAAAGAAAATGTGCTGGGAAGTGCAGACAGACTTTTTCTTTTCTTGGTGCAATACTGTACCAGGCCTAATGTATGACACTTTCTAGACCAAAACTACCAAGAACTCCCACCGGTACCTGGCTTCTTAAAGACCAAAGTGAGCCTGTTTTGCGTGTGGATATTTAACCCATTTAAGTTTGCAGCTTGTAATAATGAAGCATGTGGTTGAGATCTGAAAGAAATGGGAAGCCTGTGAGTCATTTTCCCCCTGCAGAAGAAGCCTCTGCAGTGTGAAGCTTTCCGAGTGCTTGGATCTAAAGATCTCAGCAACATACGCCTGTATGGCCTCGGTGACGGAGCCGATCTGGTTGACTTTGAGCAGCAGGCAGTTGCAGGCTCGCTCCTCCGCAGCCTTCTCTATCCTCTTGGGGTTGGTCACCGTCAGGTCATCGCCCACCACCTGGATCCCCACCTGGGCCGTCAGCCGGGACCAGGCCTCCCAGTCGTCCTGGTCGAACGGGTCCTCGATGGACACCACTGAGGGCGAGGGAGGGATAGAGGGATGGAAGAGAGGTGAGAGGCTGGTGGAGGGTTGTTTTCATACTAACAGAAGAACAGTCGTCCACCTGGGTAGTTGTTGACGAAGCCCTGGTAGATGTCGGCCAGCTCCTCGGCTGAGATGTGTCTCTCTGCGTCGGGCGGAGATTTGAAGTCCAGGTCGTACTTTCCCTCGCGGTAGAACTCGGAGGCGGCCACGTCCATGCCCACCACCACCTTGTCTGTGAAGCCGGCCTTCTCGATGGCCGTCTGTAGCAGGTCCAGAGCTGAGCAGCGGAGGAGACAGGAAAGACAGGGAAATGGACAGCTCCCTTAGCTTTGACTGTTGGGCTCCAAATAGGAACGTTTAAGTCCCTATATCAATGTCCCTATATCAACTTCTTAACTTACATAAATATTCAATAATACCCATGAATCTGAGTATAATCTCCACAAAATAAGTAGTTGGTATGTCCTTTTATATTTTATGAGGACTTGCATTTCCATGTGTCTAAATTAGCCTTAAATAGACAGACCCTCATTCTTGATTTTTGCCTTTTCAGGTGCCATTGTTACTTCCTCTTCATGCTTGTTTCTGTGAGGCAGACCTGACTGTGAGGGGGTATTGCAATCTGCAGCATCACCACTAGGTGCCACTACATCCCACATGCTGGAAAATGTTAAACGGTTTTAAATCTTGGTTAAAGTTGCTGTTAAGGAATTTCCCATTTTTAGTCATTCCAACTTGGTAATGAACTGGTAATGAGTGGACTTCTGTTTAGAGAAGTCAGAGGTTGATATTATTAAGCCTGTGGTGACATACTGAACTGTACAACAGTAAGTGTGTGCAAGGTTATCCCTGAATATAATATAATGAGAGAAGCATCATCATAAGTCACCATCAGTCAAAGGACAGGAAAACTCTGCACAGACATGAAAGCGAATCAGTCTGTATCTGACTTCTCTGTTTCTGTTGATATCCCTCTAAGATAGGGAGGAAGTGAGATGTTTGCCACTTCCTCACCCTCGCTGTTCTCCAGGATGTTGGGAGCGAATCCTCCCTCGTCGCCCACGTTGGTGGCGTCCTGGCCGTATTTCTCCTGGATGACACCCTTCAGCGTGTGGTACAGCTCCGCTCCTATCCTCAACGCCTCCCTGCAGCGGGAGGAAGAGGAGGACGCTGTCAGAGCTCGGTTCGTCCTCCAATCAATACCGAGCCTCCGAGCGTTGTGACAGTTAAGAGAAGAACAACACGGCGAGTCTTACTTGAAAGACTCGGCCCCCACCGGAAGAACCATGAACTCTTGCATGGCCAGTTTGTTGCCCGCGTGGGAACCTCCATTTATCACGTTAAAGGCCTGAAGAGGAGAGGAAACAAGGGGGCAAGGCAACAAGGGGACAGAAGGAAGCAAGGAGGTGAAGAAGAGAACAGCCAGACGAGACAAAGGTGCTATAATGAAGAGTTGAGATCAGTCGGAGGTGCTTTTATAGGTACAGTGGTTTGTGTCTTACAGGAACCGGCAGCACAAGCTCTGTGTTTCCGGCCAGGTCGGCTATGTGGCGGTACAGGGGCGTTTCTTTCTCTGCTGCTCCGGCCTTACAGATGGCCAGAGACACACCCAGGATGGCATTGGCCCCGAACTGAGCTGCAAGACAGGATGTTTATCATAAGTTATTATCATCACTATTATCAATTAGCAATAACTCATTTAACCTTTCTACTGTGCTCTGGTCACATCTGTTCAATTCAAGCGTTTTCTCTCTGAAGAAAATATGTTTAATTGACTTGTAGCTGAAAACACAACACAAATTTGAGAGATTTAGATTAAGTTTTGTGTTAAGTATAAGAACACATAGTAGAGACACAGTACAGACACCCTTTGTGATTGCTTGTGATGAGACAGTGAACTTATCTCTGACTTAAGGCACTGTTTTAAATTCATTCTGGAGCTGAATCAAACATGTTTGCATTCAAAGTCCTGTGTTCATTCCAGTTCATTAAAACTAATATTCATTTTAATTACACAAACAGGCAGATGGCTCCTGAATTATTTATCATTTTAACGAGTTTCCCACATGAGTGATTGAACCGAAATTCTTCAACGGCCACAATTTTGTTGGATTTTAGCAACTTAGACAACAACAAACAGCAAAATCTGTCACTATTTACCTCCTTTCTCACTTGCCAGCCATTAACGTTGCTTATCAATCTCTGCAGTGACACACACACACACACACACACACACACACACACACACACACACACACACACAGACTCCCGGACATATCTGTGTGTGCGTCTGCTGCACGGACAGAGAGTAAATTAAAGTCTTTTCACAGCTTGTTCAGTCCAGTTTAAATTAATTATCATAATGACTTCCACTGCTGTTTACGTTCTGTCTGACGTGATTACTTGGCACTGATTAGAATAAATGAATTGTGTGTTCATTGATTAAGGACGCGAGTGTGCGTCGGTGCTGCCAAACTGAGTTTGGAGCTGCTCCGGCTCGTGTTTCTGTTTTATTTGCACGTCTCGTCGGCTGCTTTGAGCCTCCCAGAAAGAACGCTTCTTCTTTGTTTTCTTTTTTGTGTGTGACTTCACGCCCTGACGCTGACGGCGACGCGACGTCGTTTTGACTCACATTTGTTTTCTGTGCCGTCCATCTCGATCATCGTGTTGTCCAGCTGCTCCTGCTCCACCACGCTGATGCCCTGCACGCACACGCACAAACACGGACGCACGCAGAACACACTGTGATAACACACACAGGGGGGCGACACACAACCAGCATCAGAACTACTGCAAACTGCCCTTTGGAGACAGTATCCATCGGAGGTTTTGACTCCTGGGTCACGGTCCAAAAACATCCATGATGGCAACCCATTCAGGATGTGTTCAACACACACACACACACACACACAACCCAGAGAGCAGGTGGGATAATGGATGCATGGATGGACAAACTGCATGAAATCCTTTTAGTCATTCTGTGTGATTTAGTGGCATCTAGTGGTGAGGTTGCAGACTGCAGGCAACTGTGCTCTCTGCCTTCCTTCTGTCAGCTACAAAAATGTAATATAATTGTGTGTGCCCTCACACACAATTATATTACATGGATGCTGGAATAAATCTGGACTTTTAATTTGTTAGGTGCAGAAAAAGAAAAATTTCTCGACAATCCTATGATGTTTTGTAAACAACTCCTTCCTCTCAGCCACATTGCACTTGTTTTAAAGAATATATAGTGCTATGTACAGTTGTAGCTGCACTGCTGCAGATAAATGAATCACACTCCTCATACACCTTTTCACACACACACACACACACAGACACACTCATTCACTTTTGTTCTCACTGAGTCAGTCTCACACATTTTTCTCACACAGACATTATCGTCATCACTCATTCACAGTATCTCTACAACCCCACACGCTTTTCTCCGCTGCTGAAACTTGACTCTTTTTTTTCTCTGCAACTTCCCGTCCAGATGTGATCGACATCTGAACATCGATCTACTCTGTGCTCTGTGTAGCCTGCAGATCTGAGGTAGAAAGCTGATTCGGACGATTCTAAAAGGATCTTTAACGTCAGGCCCCGCATTGACTCTGAATGATGTGAAAACGTGAAATTCACAATAGTTTAAGAGTTTGTTTGAGGATTAAGAAGAGCAAGGGGAGAGTTTACAGAGACCAACAGGCTGGCATCGTCTGTTTATCATGGCTCATTTTTGTGACTTACAGAGGCGATAAGAGCCGGGCCCAAGGTGTCGTTGATGTGCCCGACGGCCTTCAAAACACCTGAAAGAGAAGGTGACAAAGGTGAGAGCCAGAAAAGGGAAACTGAGGGATCACGGCAGATTTTAATATGTTAACATGGACCTTTTTAGAAAAGCTTTTACCTAATTGTGTTTCTATATTAGAAAGTAATTGTTATGTTCTACGAAATTCTTTCTCTGCATCTTCATCTGAATTTGAGAAAGGCCTCCACAAAATTAGCACAGGCTCTGCAGCAAGCCAGGAATTAGTAAGGGTAACTTTGAGAAGAATGTGATTATTCCACACAGGAGCAGGTCTCCATACCTTTGCCCTTGTAGCGGCTCTTGTCTCCATCTCGGAGCTCCAGAGCTTCATAGATTCCTGTGGATGCTCCGCTGGGCACCGCAGCCCGGAACAGACCTGAGGCAGAGAGGGAGAGAGACATAGAGAGAGACATAGAGAGAGAGAGAGAGAGAGAGAGAGAGAGAGAGAGAGAAATGAGGCTTTAGATGCAGAGGATGGAGAGACGAGGGGAGAAAAGCGGCTCGTGTCTTTGTAGATCTAAAACACAGGGTCAGGATGAAACGATGCAGTCATTCTCCACAGACTACCAAGATAAAAGTGTCTCTGCTGTGGGACGATTAAAGCCATATTCTATTCTTCTATTCTATTCTAGTTTTCAAGCAGATGTGAATGTTTACAGCCACAGATAAAAAGCCGTTGCTTGCGACAACAGTGTTGCTTTGATTTCTTTTCTTTTTACAGATTTTTTTTTTCTGAAAATTTGTGAAGATGGAGAAAGTAGCTCGACACATTTTTAGCCCCACAGGATCCTAAAACGTTAGCACGGTGTCTATAAAATCTGATTTTATCTAGTTTTCAGAGCCATGAATAGCATAGAAAACAAAATACAGATTGTATTGGCTTTTCCTCTCTGAAAACAGATCTTCAGCTTTAATTTCCTCTCAGCTGTGAACTGGTAGACAGGCAGAGGTCAAATGAGGGTCATCGGATGTCAGAAACAATTTACACTTAAAGCAAATGGGCCGTTTGCACTGCCCAGCTTTCCGCAAATGCTTTTTGGCAAATTTATGACGTGATGAATGTGAGCAGACACCATCATGGGGGAGCATTTTTTTTTGTTTGTTTTTTTTTGTTTTTTTTCCCACTCTATTGATATTTACAGACAGGCTCGACAGCGGTCACCTTTCTCTGTGCGAAGGTCCACCTCCACAGTGGGGTTTCCCCGGGAGTCCAAGATCTCCCTGGCAACGATGCTGACGATCGACATCCTGAGAGACACGGGGAAGGAATGGAGGAGAAGAGAAGAGAAGAGGAGAGGAGAGGAGAGGAGAGGAGAGGAGAGGAGAGGAGAGGAGAGGAGAGGAGAGGAGGCAACGTGCTGCGTTAACGTTAGGATTCCTGCTGGAAAAAATATGCCTCATTTTATGTCTTCTATCGTTTTCAGACCGATTTGGAAGAGAGAGAGAGAGCGAATAACACAGAGATCCAATGGGCAAAACACACACACACACACACACACACACACACACCTGTCAGGGGGGACAAGAAACAACATCACTGCAGATTCACCAAGAAAATCAAAGCTTGCCACAGAGGACTGTGTTATGTCACACACACACACACACACACATACACACACACACACACACACACACACACACACACACACACACAGACAGAGCAGTTCCTGCTTCTGGAGGAAGGTTGCAGTAAAAGTGTTCAGTGACACAGTAAAATTACGTGTTTGCTGCTTTCTTCAGTTCAGCTCAGAACCACAGCTCGCAGTTGTTTGTACTTTCTTGTTTTCACACAAAATCTGTTTCTGTTTCACAAAATTTGTTTTCAAACAAACAATGTTTCAGCAGTGAATGATCCTCTGATGTCCACACACTCCACACTGACGCCCTGAAATCCTCCAAATGCGTATTAATCCATGAGAGGGAATGGTCTCCAACAAGTTTATTCCTATTAGATCAACTTTCACTGATAAACCTGTATTCTAGCTGCAGTTTCTTACCAGCACAGGGAAGCTGCATCTCTGGGAGGCGTTCAAAGACACACACACACACACACACACACACACAAGTATCTGCCTGAATTTCCGGTAAGTTGCCGCATCGATCTGGCACATGCATCATTTGAGAGTACCGTCGTTTTCAGGGTTTCATGTCACCCTTGGACAGTGTTTTGGGTGACTGTAGTGGAAAACCCTAAAGGATCGATGGTGTGAATTTCAAAAATATCAAAATAGGAGTCGGGAGCAGCTGACCTGATGACTAAAAGAGGCGATGATAGGACACCGCTCTGGCTCCAGTTACTGGCATCGGATGAAAAATCAATGAGGTTAATGACCTGAAGGCTTAAACATATTGTCTCTGTGGTGTTTTCAATGAAGTAGATGCCAAAAAAGGAAAGGAAAGCGATCGTATTTTCATTTTACTGAGGATTTACACTCAAAATCAGAATGCTCAGTCAGTGATTAACATCAGTGGTCCTGTTCGTTTTGCCATGCCAAACCTTGCTAATTCTGTTAAATGTATATCAGATTACAATGTTGTCATTAATGTACACAAACCTGAACTCTAAACCAGAAGCCCGAGGAGCTCAGCCCTCATTGTCATCTCACTATCATCCACACTAATCTCGTCTGTGGGTGTTTTCCCTCTCCGGCCTCATTGGTATTCCAGGCACACAGCACTGCAACGATATGTCAAAAAAAAGGCTTTTTATGCCGTCCTCGTCTCTGTACTGTATGAATACTTAATCGATCTGCGAGGAGCTAAACCTGGATCGCTGCGAGCTCTCAGCAACCCCGTCGCTGTTACTGAGGTAGTGCTTTCAGACACAGCTGAGATGCAGCGAGGAGGGTGTGCCTCTCCCTCTATACATCTGTTCTCACTGTCCCGCTTTAATGTGCATTTATTAAGGCAAATCGATGCTGTGTCTCCTGCAGAGAGCCTGATACACGTGCATGCATGATTTTCTATCCATTAATAGTATTGAGATTGACGATCAGTGCCTCTATCAAGAGTTAATTCAGTCAACATGATGTTACTTTTATAAATGCAAATCAAGCCAAAAAACGAGGGTTGGCACAAGAGGAAGACATTCATACCATGTATTATTGTTCAATGTGTAAGGAAACAACTTACAAGTCATCCAAATGTAACTGTTTAATACGTTGCTTGTCTGTGATGCCCAGCTTAATTTGGTAAGAGACGCATGCTGAGATGTTGGTTGGGGTTCATATAACAGCTTTGTTGTTTCTAGAGGAGCTTCGTCAAGACTGTGACAAAGATAAAAGGTTCATTAGGGATCGTGTTCACGGTAAGAAGAGCACTCTTCTCGCTCTCCTCCAGGGACTTCACACAGCACAACATCCGTTACAGGCCGTTCGTGTTTGCTTTTATCTACAACGCAACGATTCTTAGGTTTGTGTCTCTCAAGGTGGTGAGCATCTTGTTGATTCTATGTGTTTTACTCTGAAAGCCCCCCTCATTTCGTTTTGTTCCAACATGTTTTAAGCCCATTAAGAGAGCCTTGATGAGAAAACGTGCACTGTTCTCCTGTAAACAGCTCCTTCTTGCCTGTCTATTCTGTCTCTGAGGTGTTTGCGATGCTAAAATTTGACTAACAACACAGATATGTGCAGATTTATGCTAATTAAAACAGCACTGAGACTACATGAAACTCCTAATTATCATGAGGAATCCGTCTTTTTCGTATTCCTTTTTTCAATATCTTTTATAATTTCTTTCGAAATACGTAAGTTTATCGAAATACGAAGACTCTGTTGGTGATAAACCTTCCTGAACACATTAAACGCCCTCTTTATTTCACTGCTCTCCCCTGCCCCTGTTCATCTATTCTTCCGGAACATAAATCCCCCCTCTGTGCATTGCTTTTAACCTGCCTCTAAATCACATTGCTCACACACAATGTCTTTTTTTTTTTCTTCTTCTTCTTATTCTTTTTTTTTTCCTCGGGAACATTTCCATCCACTTTCACAGCAGCTCTGAACCTCGTTCCCCTCGCTGCCGCTGGTCGATTACAACGCCGACGACCTCCGAATTTGTGCTTATTCAGTTCTTACGCTCATTGTAAGTCGCGGGGGGATAAAAGCGTCAGCAGAATGTATAAACGGTGCTCAGCACAAGTAACAGCAGATAAGGTGCCTGACTCGCCGCCAGCGTACAGAAACTTCCACACACACAAGAGTCGAGGGGAAAGATGCGTGGGTGATTTTTCTCTGCTGGCCTATATTAATTTTATGGGCCTCATCTCTCTCTCTCTCTCTCTCTCTCTCTCTCTCTCTCTCTCTCTCTCTCTCTCTCTCTCTCTCTCTCTCTCTCTCTCTCTCTCTCTCTCTCTCTCTCTCTCTCTCTCTCTCTCTCTCTCTCTCTCTCTCTCTATCTCATGCTGCTGTTTTGAAGCCCCACCCTGGAGGACTGCAGTTTCCCAAACAGTTCCTCCTGAGGGTGGAGCAGAGGCGCCTGCCAACACTTTTACATCAGAAATTCTGCAGCTTCACACAGCCCCCCCCCCCCTTGCTCCCAGCATCAAAGCTTACATTCACTGATGGCGAATATGAACATATTCATAAATATTCCCATTAAAAGAAGATGTGACGCTTTCGTAGTTTGTTCCATATATCTTCTGTAGATGTTCCAGGTACACAAGCAGCTGTGTGAATCCCTGAGGCACAGCAGCGCTCTGACCTAGAAGCTAATGTCGCTGAGCTAACGAGAAGCCTAAACTCACCAAGACTGTGCAAACTGCAGTAGTAGTTAAACTGAGCTAGAGGTTAATGGCAGTGTGCTAACTAGAGGTTAAACTGAGACAGAGGTTATTGGTGTGCTACCAAGAACCCGAAACCAAGATGCTGATGTCATTGTGCAAACTACAAGATAAGACAAGGTAGAGGTTAATCTCAGTATGCTAACTAATGCTAACCTGAGCTAGAAGTAAATAGTGTACTTAGCTGAGTTAGTGTGCTAAATTAGATGCCCAAGTGAGCTATATTATATATTTGTGTGCTAATTAGAAGCTAAACTGAGCTACAGTTTAATATCAGTGAGCTAACTAAAAGCTTAACAGAGCTAGAGGGTGATATCAATGTGCTAATTGGAGGCTAAACCCTAAAGTCCTAACGAGATGCTAAACTGAGGTAGAGGTTAATATCAGTGTGCTAACCGCAAGGTAAAATGAGCTGGAGGTAAATAGCAGTGCACAAATAGAAGCTAAACTGAGCTACAGAGGTGTGCTAGTTAGAAGCTAAACTGGCAGATATGGTGAACAGGAGGCTAATGTTGTTAAAATAGTGCACTTGTCACTGCATAACATCGATCTACTGACTACTTTGGGCATTTATTACCAGACCTGGACTCTGTGTTCTCTCTGTATGTGTATTTTTTCAAGACATTGTTTGAAAAAAAACAAATAGATAGCTAGATCTATCTGATCTGATCTGATCTCTATCTATCTATCAATAAATATCAGGACAATGTGCTCCTTTATGTGCCTAAAATCCTCTCCTTGTGTAGCTACATAAAGGATTTCTAATTATACCCAATAATCTACTCAAAACCATCAGCTATAGGAAGAAAATACTAGCAGCAGCATTTAAAAAATGAACACCTTCTTTCTTTTGGGCTCCTAGTGCAAGACTTTTACTTTTGGTATTTTATCAGTGGACTCGTAGCGCTTGAGATAGCATCACTATTGTAATGTCAGTCATGTCTGTCATGCCCAGTCGTGTCTGTCAATATTTGCTGCAAAACATCCATAAACACACACTGTCCTCCTCTCCTCAGCGAGTTTATCTCCCGCTTCTCCTGCATCTCCATCTCTCCCTCTCCTCAACTCTTTTCTCCGTGTCTGCCTGCGTCTCTGTGCTGTTTGTGCACGTTGCTGTGAGTTACGTAAGCTCTACAGCAGCAGCAGCAGTGGAGAGGGAGGACACCCATGAACGCACCACACCACACCTACCAGAGACTGCAGTGCTCAGCAGAAAACACACCAGCGAGAAAAAAAAGAAAAAGACAGAAAAAAACACGTGAGTGGGCGATCCGGGGAGAGAGTGAATGAGGGAGAGAGGGATGGTGGCATGCAGGAAGAGAGCAGGAAGGACGGTATATCACTCTGGATGGTGAGATGGAGAAGAGGATGAAGGGTATAGGAAGATGGAGGGAGAGAGAAGAAGGTCGGCAGAGATAGGGACAAGCGCATGAAACATGAAAACCTGAAGAGATCAGGTGGGAGTTGCAGAAAAGGAGGAATACTAAATCTCTACACTGCTGATACATCTGTCCATTTCTTCAATATTAAAGAGCTACGCGCATATGGTAATGTCATCAGCCTCAGCCTTTGAAAGATGCAGGCATTCATCCTGCAGGGAAGGTGTAACACAAGGCGCAAAGAGTCAGACTAAGATTAGATTAACACCTGGTATTAAGATGTAATCTTGACCCGAACGTGCTATCTGGATAAAGCAAAACACATTGATTCAGGTATAAATGTGGTGGTAGACTGGCTCAGATTGTGTCCAGAAGTTGTAAACAAAATCTATACAGATTTTCTTTCTCTAACAAAGCAGACAAAACGTATAGGATTAGCCGCATCTCGGTCAATTTAACAACTTCTCCAGAGCTTTCCAACTCACTGAGAATCTGAGGACGATTTCCTCGTAGGTAGCATCCTGATGGTAGGACCCACCCTCGCACCCTGTACTGGTATTGGCTAGAAGAAACACACCCGCTGCCTAAAAGGTTGACATGAACAGAACAGACTGAGGAAAACGTTTCAGCCGGGCACCGTCGCTGGAGACACCACCACCACACACTTTGCGATGATTGAAAGGGATTAGTTTGGCTTATGAGTTTATTACGAAAATCCTGCTGATTCTGCCTTTAATCGTCAAGCAGGCAGCCCAGTTTTTCTTTGGAATATAGAAATCCTGGTCTGAATAGCAAACATCTTTTGTTAATAAATCCCTCGGTAATAAACACTTAATAAAGTTATAGAAATCACAGACCTATAAAGCGGGAGGGGCTGAGGTTTTAGTACCATATCTGAAGTTCCTTAACACAGCAGCGTCCAATAGAATTCAACACGACCATAGTTAATGTCTAATGACTCTAAATACTACAATACCCATGATTCTCAGTCAGTGTTCCAGCACTGACAAGCCAAACAGAGATGGAGGAAGTTTAGAAAAGATCATTGCATTTCATCAAAAACTGAAAGTTCGTACTTTAACACCATGTACTGAAGGAGACCAAGAAGAGGAAGCTTCTGATACGTGTTTCATCCAGAGATTAGATTCCCTCACTGAAATAAATCACAGGAGTCGCTGTTCAGTCACCATATGGTCTTTGTACCCTGATGTCTGATATGACGAAACTCATCTCCCTATATATCCATTAAAATGATATGGAGAGCTTGTGACATTTAAAATAGGTCAGCAAGGTTTAGCTTAGAAAAAGAGGCAAATTTGCAAAAATGAATGTATCATATAGGATCATTTTAGAGATGAGAAAAGACAGGAGATGGTAAATGGGTAATGGATGGATGGAGTAAAAAGCAATAAAGGCAGAGGTGTTGAAGGATGGATTTAAATATAATATGTGCAAAGGCAGAGAGGGGGAGACATAAGATTGGCCAGGAGGAAAGAGAGAGGGGTGGTGAAATGAAGAGAGTGGAAACAAGGCTGAGCGAGAGAAGAGAGAGGGAGAGAGAGATCGAGGGAGGGAGAGAGAGATAAATAATTAAATAACAGTGTTTGGCTGAAGAAGAGAGGAGATATGGTGCGATGGAGACAGGGAAGAGGAAGATGAAGAGGGGAACAGAAGGCTGATGGTTGCACGTATGGCAGGCACACATGCAGAGAGAGGAGAGAGAGAGAGAGAGAGCAAGGGAGATGAAGCGAGAAAGGAAGAGGGAGAGAGGAAGTGGAGCAGTCTCACACATGCTAATAATGTGTCCACATATACACTCACATGCACACACATTGCTTAAACTTGCAATTATCACAAGTACTTTAGATACACACTTCACATCCACCCACACGTCACCCAGGGTGCCAAAGATGCAGATTTTCAAACACACTCACACACACTCTCTCCCTCTCTATCTCTCTCTCTCTCACACACACACACACACACACACACACACACACACACACACATTAATAAACACATTTCTGTGCCTCCATGTTAGGTATGAACTATCTGAGACACACTTGATAAACCAAGAGCTCTTCCATGTTCCTACAGACACACACATGCTTGTACACACACACACACACACACACACACACAATATTGCACAGGAACACACATTCCCTCGCCAGCCTTATTAAAAGACATCAACCATCAAACACACACCCACTTGACCATAATTGACTCCATGATCATCGCACAACATTCTCCCAGCATAAACACACACTTGACAGCCATTTCCAAGAAAATCACACGCAAGCAGAAGCACACACACATACACACACACACACAAACCGACAAACACACACACACACACATACATCCCTGCACCATCCACAGTAAAATACACCAACCATCCAGCACACTTGATATATCAAGGACTCAACCGTAATTGACTTCCTGATCCCATCACATGGACACATACACACACACACACACACACACACACACTCTTGACAGCCATTTTCTGAGAAATTACAAATAAAATACCACATCACACACAAATGCACACACACATATCACACTCATACACTCATAGATCCACTCATACACACATTCAGTGTTTCGGCTGCTGATGCACAGATACATCTTGTCATTTTCTTTCCTATCAGACACACAAACACACACACGCACATTTGACATCAAATTCACACATGCACTCAGTAACACCCACAACTGACATACATATATACATACTATTAACACACATACATACATATGATTCCTTGTTGTTTTTCACACACACAGTCACACACACACACATAGCAATTGAAGCATTTCTATCACACATATTCACACACACAAGCAGCATCATTCTGCATCCTTTCTGCACAAGGCATCGGCCAATCAGCGTCAGACCAGTGAGAGAAACAGAAAATAAATAAATAACAATGGGTGTAACAGCAAAAAAAGAAAATCAGTGCAGTGAATAAAAAGAGGAAGAGAGAATTTGCTGCCTTTACCTGCCGCCTGTGAGTGTGTGTGTGTGTGTGTGTGTGTGTGTGCTCTGCCTTCCGCGGCGACCGAGAAAATACTGGAGAGGCAGAACAGGATCGAGGGAGAGGGAGAGGGAAACAGGAGGGGAGGAGGGGGTGAGATGTGTGACGGAGGGGGGAGGGGAGATGACTCAGAGGGAGATGGAGAGAGGAAGAGGAGGAGAAGAGGAGGGTTAATTAAAAAGGAGGAGATGGACGAAAGAGGTTGGGATGAAGGGATAAGGACGGGGTGCAGAGAGCCGTCGCCCCGCAGAGGCGGTAAAAATAGATGGAGGGAGGACGGCTTCTCTCAGTGTGTCTCCCTGTCTGCATCTCTGTGCTGCAGTGGGGTTCAGTCGATGTATATATGCAGTTACATAATCCATCCTTCCCCAACACACTCAGACATGATGAAGCTCCAAGTGTGTGTATCTGTGTGTGCATCAAAACACACGGGGACTGAGAGCAATGTAGCTGCAGATATCCCTATGAAAACAGAGCAGGTGCTGTGCAGTAACGCCTCAAAAATGGTCCATTTATTCTGATTTTCCAGGCTGTTTGTTTCATCCGATAGCATCCACTGATTCACTGCATACCCTTGAGCAAGGCACCGAATCCTTGGTTGCATGTAGGTAGGTTTGGAGGTTTGGAGAATGATTCAGGTGTGTTTGGAGACTTGCCTCCGTTTTCCAAGAATGAGAACGTTGTAATCAGTCTGTTACGAGGAGAAGGGGCAGCTGCTCAAAGACGCAGCCTGAGTGGAAGTGCAAAAACCTGAAATGGCCTCTGAAGGCCATGCAAAAGTGGGTCCGTCCCTCAGGACCTCAGAGGAGCACGATCAGATTTACTTGAGAAATAAAAGGTCTCCGAGCCCTCAGAAATGTGATATGATCAAGTGCTTGGGGTAAACAGTCAGCCTGGTTGTTATATATAGCTCCATTGTTGCCTCTAAGGTTCCTTGATTTACATATATTTCTCTCGTTTAAAGGGGACCTAGAATGGTTGAATGAGGCATTTATTATCTTTGCTAACATAGAAGCTATTGAACCATGGTTTCATCAGAAATGATTCAGATGTTAGAAGCTCTATTAGACGTGGGAAAATACGGATTTGATTTTCACAAAGGTCTGGTGTCCTTTCATGCTTATTTGACCACCACATGTACGCTTAATGCTGATTGGCTGTCACATGAATAATCACATGACTTTACGTTTCTTGCCAAACAACAGCGCTTTGCATCTTTTTCCTGAAATAATTGGTCACTGGAGCGATTCAGCTATAGAGCACGAACACATCCAGGCTGGCATGTTTGATTTAGAATCAGAGGAGGAATCAGATGTTGATGATTTTCACCAGAAACTTTACCAACCTGCTGCCTTGTAGTCACATGCCTGCATTCTTCTACTACTTTTCTTGAACATATTGAACGTATTTGAACATGCAAGATGTTTTGGAGGTTGAGTGTGGCGTGGTTTGCGTCACACCATTTCACTATCTGAAATCTACCTCAGATCTCTGTGTTTATGATGTTTTATGGATATAAACAACGGCATTGACTACAGTATTGACTACAGTGAGGTCACCAGGTTTTCACCCATTGTGCCTGTACAGTGAATGAAAACTAGAAAAAAACACTTGAAGAAACTGACAGATGGATGAACTGTTGCACAGCTGCTACGATATGTCTGTGGGTCAACTGGTATGTATGTCACACAGCATATACACTATGTGGCAGACTGAAACCGCAGTGAATCAGATAAGTCGTGTGTATTTGTTTTAGTGCTTTTGTTCACTGACAGAATCATGTTGTGTTATGTCCTTGCTGCTCTAAAAACAGACTGCTGTAGTTGTTAATGCCGACTGGAGGGTGACACTGATACACATTGACAGGGCAACGGGGTGAAGCCAGTGGTTGGTGTGTGTGTGTGTGTGTGTGTGTGTTTTCATGCCTCTGTGTGTTCAGTGTGTGTGTGTACAGCTTGGTCTATTATCTAGGGGTCTAACGCTTTCTGTATTTATGTGCGTTTGCATCCAGATATGTGTGTTCGCTTTTCTGGACGAGCGTGTCTTTATGTACTCGTGTGTGTGTGTGTGTGTGCGCGCGTGCGTGTGTGTGTGAGTGTGTGAGATAATCTATAATTAAATTCCTGAGTTTAATGGGATTATGTTTGGGAGACAAGCAGCACAACGTCCTTGACATCCATCCCCCTGGTTAGTCATGGGTGAGCGACTGATCGAGACACACACACACACACACACACACACACACACACACACACACATACTCATAGATGAGCGAGGGAGAGAGAGTGTGAGAAAGAGAGAGAGATGAAGAAGCAAAGAGAGAAACCAGGAGGCAGCAGCCACAAAGAGAAGAGGAGGAAAAAAGAGCAGCGAGGGGAGATCAAAGTGCGATGAAATGCTTCTGAAGTGGGAGGAAGAGCGGAGCCTTCCGGAGGGAAAGGCTAATGGAGAAGCGCCTTGCATTGTAATTATCTCATTTTCTGCTGTGCAACCACTGAAGGTCGACTGGCCTTTCCCTTAGCAAGCTGCCCTCCACCTAGAGCACGGCCAGACCAGCAAAAACACGCACTTTTCATCATTAAATCGATGATAGACAAGATTGCAGGTCTGTGTTTGGTGCCGCTCAAGCTCAACATTCCCTTCCAGTTCAGCTACTAGGGAACTCGCAAGATGAGATCTCTAAATCACTTTCATATGCTCTGTTGTTGCACAGCTCCACACCACTTACCCAAATATCATTTAATAAAGGGGAAATTAAGAGGAGAATCAGGGATTAGAGTGGCAGCATACTGTACATACGTACATAGAATGTGTTACATCTGTGCAAATACACACACAGCTGAATACACATCTATACAAAAATAGATGTGGATGGACACAGCAATGGAATGAATGCCATGTCACCACTCTTGGGTTGTGCTGAAGCATCTAAAATGGCCTTCTACTGTAACGTAGGCACAGTAGGTAAACCCTGCACACACTAACAGTCTGTACTTCATCGCCCTCTGCTGGTGACTGAGAAACCACAGCCCACATATCGGTCCTGAATACGATTATTGAAACAGTATAAAATGACGGTTTTAGTGGCTCTGTCCTTGTCATGTGGTTGTTGGACTTTGAAGTTAATCATTTACACAGTTTAATTTATGAATAAATAAAACCAATCACCTACCCAGTACAAATATTTGGCTAAAACTTGAACGAATACTCAGACTTACGTCATGTCTTTAAAGGGAAATCGCACTAGGAGAGGTTAACAATACCTTTCCTTGTGCTCCTAGACTGAAATTCCTCAAGTCTAGTTTACTTTAGTGAAACAAAAAGGTCAGATGTTGAATAATGGCAAAGAAAATTCATTATACTGCGCGAACCACATGTGACAGGATGTCTCTTAAATCTGATTTTACTGCTAAAATTGGTACACATGTATTATGTGTATCACACATTTGAAGTCAATGCATATTATTGCTGGTTGTGAACCATTATATACTATAGAGATCTCAGCTGTGGTGGCACTGCCTTGCCTGACATTTCAACAAATGGAAATTGATATGAAACAATCACAACAATCAGGACGAGCAATAAACACTAATGAAACAACTCACATTTGAATAATAACATCATAAATAAGGCTTAACTATCCACACATCCATGAGTCATAACACTAACTAGTGTGGAACAGTGTCATGCTAGAGCTGTACAATAAATCTGGGGGATTTACGGGTTATCTTGGACAACATCTCACGTCTAGTCCTTGATGTACTCCTCAGATACAGCCGTACATTCAACTGCAGACTAATCTCTGAGAGATGCTCCACAGACTGCTCCGCTCAGCCCTCAGAGCATCACATGCCCATAGTGAGTAGGCCGGCCTCTGGACAAACTGGACTCACTTTCCTCTTTCCAGCGCACGCATACATTATTTATATATATTGCAGTAAACCTCAACTGTGCAATAAATACTGCAATACTGACACAACAGTCTTAACAATACAGTACCTCTATGTAAGCACTGCCATTCGACTGGAAAATCAGCTACTATCTGCAACTACGTCTGTACATTACATATTATAAACTACACATAGAAGATATAGTATAGAACATTGTATAACACTATACTATGTACTATATACTATGTGTGTGCTACACCGTAGTATAGTACACATATACTAAATATAGTAATGTAGTACATATATTCCACATAACAAGTTTCTATCTATCTATCTATCTATCTATCTATCTATCTATCTATCTATCTATCTATCTATCTATCTATCTATCTATCTATCTATCTATCTATCTATCTATCTATCTATCTATCTATCTATCTATCTATCTATCTATCTATCTATCATATAAGAGCATAACAACTCACTAGCGACGTATTTACACGCCCGTGACGTGTCATCACAACAGCGCTACGAGCTGGAGCTTTTCTTCTACACGTCTGGGAGGACCGTGAACGCACCACCACTCATACTTCCGCAGTGCACTCTATGGGAGTGAACGGGAAGCACCTGAACGCACCACAGCCTTACCAGGCAGCGGCAGCAGCAACAGCAGCAGCTCCAGAGGCAGAGACTCACAGAGCTCAGACGAGGTAAGTGTCACTGTCTTCTAACTTCCACTAAATCGCCGCAAATCATTAAACATCAACAGAACCAAAGGAAAAAGTCAATAACACAGGGAAGAGTGACACTTCTTCTCTTTGTGAAAGCCTCGGCTGCTAGGCTGCTAGCAGCTAGCTGTGCTAACCGGCAGCTGTCAAAACAAACAAGTTTCAGTCAGTTTACTGCGCTAACCTGGCTTTGGTATCGTTGGTAATATTAAATCAAACCTCAGATGTGTTATTTTACATTTAAACCCATTGTAAAGTAGTTTAAGAATGGTCTTTTTGCTTTCCTGTGGGTGGGGGTCCGGCGGATGTAACACTCAGTGAAGCTACCCTGAAGCTAAACTTTTCGACTCTTAAGTTTTAGTTTAGTTCCTCATAAATACAAGTAACAAGTAGTAAAGTTGTATTTTTCCGATATCACTCCAGGCTGCCCGACGAGTTGGCCCGTGTTCAAAGCTATAATTAGTTTTTTTTTCTTCTGAGTTCTTGCTATAGTTTTATATGCGGAAGTGAGTTAGTAAAACACACTTTGCCTGTTTGGCTGGATCTCACAAATGTTGTAGGTCGTGAAGTCCGAGTTTCAACCTTCTGTGGCTTGTTCAGGATCTTCCAAATAGTTCTTAACAGACATATCGAAGGACTAGTAGATCACACCAAGACAAAATTGCTTAATCCCATTACTAAATTGGATTAGTCCATGTTTAATTGCCCAATAATTGCTTTCTATTCAAACGGTGTACTTGCTTATGAATATAAATATATATAAATAAATCTATAAACACCTTGTAAGTTTTGAGCTGGAGGTGGACATGTAGGTATAGCACAGTTGCGTAACTCCTGGCGACTAAACAGTGACATACAGTGATGAATTGCTGACTTTCACAATCTGCATATGTTCTTGTCTGACTGTAGAAATGTGCAGAAAATGAATTTTTATGATTGTTTTGTTTGGGGAAAATGGTGGAAAATACCCCTCACCCAAAAGGCTTCAGTTGCCAACCGACACAAGATGTGTGAAGCTGGAAACTGAGAATGTATTTCGAGAGTTAAAGTACAAAAAAGAGGAAACGTGAGTTAGAATATTTATTCAGTCTTAAC
Organism: Karalla daura; assembly: GCA_029224185.1. Classification (NCBI taxonomy): domain Eukaryota; kingdom Metazoa; phylum Chordata; class Actinopteri; order Chaetodontiformes; family Leiognathidae; genus Karalla; species Karalla daura. Next base: position 18,639,769 of record CM055205.1, read on the forward strand.
ACTGCTATTATAGATATAAATGCTAGTTAGAAACAGATAAGCAGATAATCTTCAAGTCCTCAAGTACTTTTAGTGACAATCATAAACCCTGTTTTTCAGCATCAATTCATTTTTCAGTCATAAGCCTTCTCTCTTTGCTCTTTAATTATTGAGCACCTCTTTAACTACTTAACTACTAATGACATCTTCTTTCTACTAATTTTACAATTAAGTAATAAAAAGTAGTGAAGATGTGTGGCTTAGGACAGTCAATCACCTATTCATACTTTAAAATGATCTGTTTTTTCTTGAACTATTTTTCATTTCATTTCATTTCATTTCCATTCTCGGGAGAGCAACTGCATGGAGCTCAGTTCTCCTGTGGGAATCAATAAAATATTGTTGGGGTGCCAATATATTGGTGCTAAAATAACAGTTAAAAGTTTAAGAAAGAAAAATAATTCTCCAAAATTACAATGGAAAGGACAGAATGTGGGAAAAAAGAAGGGAAAAATGGGCCCTAGAAATGCCTAAATTGGTTAATTGATGATTAAAATAGTTGTTGATTATTTATTTAGTTGATTAATCACTTTGTTGTTGCAGCTGTAGTTGTTACAATTTCCAAAATCTCCCATTTCATGTCTCACACTTCCCATGTGCTGAATCATTCAGATAATCCATATCGGATACATACAGGATGCATATATGATACGTTTAGGTCGATACGTGACTCTCCTCTGTGTGATTTTGGGAGTATGTGAGCAACACAAAGTGGGCACAACAGCATCAGCAGACTCCACTAGTATGCAGGAAACAACAATGCACTATGAGTGGACCTGTTTACCACAAATCAGTGCATTTCCCAGCGTCCATGTGAAGGCGAAGTTACTCAGAGAAATGACAGTCACGCAGGCGTAACTGGTGTCACGGTCCCGGTTAACTCGTCCCTGACTCATCGCAGTCCAGCCCAGTCCGGCCTCTGCCAAAAGGCCCGAACAAAGAGCCAGTGATGGAGTGGCAGCCCGTTGCCCTTCCACCATTGTCCCCCTTAATGAAGCGCCAGCCTGGGTATGTGAGCCGCTCAGCGTCTAGATGCTCGGTCACAGGACCTCCAGCCGGCGGGTAGTAAACACAGCCAGCACCAGTGTGTCTGTGGCAGCGGCGGCTCGTGGATGGTCATGGCGTCCAGGCCGACCTGCCGCCTGTAGACTGAGACCTGCAGACTGGAAGCTGAGCGCTGTTTACGCGCAGCTCCATCCACAGTGAAAGGAGCAGCATCAGGCAGTTATTGTGAAGGGTGATCGGCTTTGTGTTTAGGATGTGTCATGATTGTGTATAGATAAATAAGTCAGTCGGTCTTTGAGATGTTGGAAAAGTTGTGATAACATGTACATTTCTGGCAGTTTCCCTCAGATGAAGCTGGTTTATTATTGTTGGTTGTCTTGGATAGATGATAGATGATGGATGGATTGATAGATGGATATATGATTGGATAGATAGATAGATAGATAGATAGATAGATAGATAGATAGATAGATAGATAGATAGATAGATAGATAGATAGACAGATAGATAGACAGATAGATAGACAGATAGAGAGAGAGAGAGAGAGAGAGATAGATATATAGATAGAAACTTGTGAAATATGCTCACAGAGTCCACTGATGATACCTACTTAAGTGTATTGTTCTGTCCTAATTACCATAAATGACTATTATTGCATTTTTAAATGTATCATTTAGTCTCTAGGATATCTGAATGTATTAGAAAATGTCCATCACAACTTCCAGAATCTTTCCGTTTCACTCATTATACGCATTAGTTCAATGCAGAGTTGCTACGATGAGAGAAATCAAGACATGCACATTAGAGAGGCTCAGATCAGTGGTTTTCCTTTATTGCATTTCTTGTGTGTCATCTCCACCGCACTTTCACTCCCCGCCTCACCTGTCCACCCCCCCCCCCCTCCTCTCCCCTCTCCAGATGCAGACTATAAAGTGCGTGGTGGTGGGCGATGGCGCGGTGGGGAAGACTTGCCTGCTCATCTCGTACACCACCAACAAGTTTCCTTCGGAGTACGTGCCCACGGTGAGTCACGCGGAGCGCACTTGCTTATCTCCATCGCGACACCACTGTTTTCGCCGCTCTCCTCCCGCCTCTCACGCAGGAGGAGACGACAGCGTTTACACGATGACGTTGATCTGTCAACAAAACCTGTCAGGCGGCGTTGTCGTAGCAACGCAAACACTCACATTTTGTTGTTTTTTCTGGGTGATAACCTGGTGATTTGGCCTGTTTACCGGGCCACAGACCTCCTAAAAGGAAGGAAATGACTAAATAGAATAAAACTCATTATTTAATGAGTGCCAGTGTTGAAACAGCTGCTACGATGGTGTGAGGTGCAGGACGTTTTCAGGCACGTCGTTGTGACAACACATTCACCCAGAAGCGAACAGCATGGCCAGCCAGACTGTTGGTGAACACGTTTCACCCGTATTGTGTTTTTATTTGCGCCTAACGCAGCCCCGAGGTATCTAGTGAAATCTGGGTTGTCTGAGGCTACGACCAGGTTGTGGTTAGTGCTGCTTGAAGACACCTGACAGAGACTTCCTGTCTGTCACACCTCACCCAGAGACTTCATGACGACCACAACCACTGCTGCTGCTGCTTTTAGATGCCTTCTCTCTGTCTTTCTATCTCTGCTCTCTTTCAACCATCTCTATTTCTATTTCCGTCCTTCACTATCTCTCTCCTCTGTCAGTCAGTCAGATTGTTTCTTCCACTCTGCTGTTTCATGTGAAACCTGAGAGTCTGTGCTGTTGTCTGTCTGGAAGACGTCTTGCGATGTCAGGCCCCTTTTTGTGCCTGTGTGCGGAAACAGAAGTGTGTGTGTGTGTGTGTGTGTGTGTGTGTGTGTGTGTGCGCGCCCCCGCCCATTTTCACGCACCTGCAAGTTAGAACATTTCAAGTCTCTGCATCATTTCCTGTTTGACTCTAAACTATTCGGAAGTGTTGTGTCACGCTGAGGCAGCACAATGGGGAAGCAGCGTGAAGCGTGGCCCAGGCCCGACATGATCCGGCACACTGTGTGTGTGTGTGTGTGTGTGTGTGTGTGTGTGTGTGTGTGTGTGTGTGTGTGTGTGTGTGTGTGTGTGTGTGTGTGACGGTCACAAAACAGCTGACTGACTGTCTACAGGCATCCAGCAGGACCGTCCTGCTGGAAACATCTTAAATGCCCTGATTGCAGTTTGATGAGTATCTCTCTCTTTCTCTCTCTCTCTCCATCTCTCTCTCTCTCTCTCTCTCTCTCTCTCTCTCTTTCTCTCTCTCTCTGTCTCTCCATCCGTCGGTCGTCAGCACAGTTTGATCAGAGCGTTGCAGAACCAACAGTGCTGACTCAACTTAATCTTCCTCTTCCTGTCTGACGGCCTGACGTTCACACCTTCCGCTATCACTTTCAACCATTTTAAGCACGAAATTATTATTATTATTATTATTATTATCATCATTATTATAGGCACTGGCTCAACATCCACCAAAGTTGATAAATCAGTTTTTAAAGAAAACATTATCGATTATCGAGAAAATGGTGAACAGAGTACCTCCTGAGCCCAACCCAACATGCTGAGATAAAAAGGGTTCTATCCTGAGTTTTGGGGGATTCCTGAGCAATGAGCATGTAGCGTGATGGGAATCATGAGCTGGGCGGCCTCGTTGTTCTCGTGCGGAGGAATCTTCCCGGCCGGTCAGCTGACGCTCGGCCACAACCAGGCACGAGCAGTGAGGAAGTGTCCGGCAGGAAGCGGAGTCCGTCACACACCCTCACTGTCACATATCCCCGGCTCCTCGTCTGGAGCGTCCTCATTCCTGAGCTCTGCCCGTGTGTGAAATCTGTGCCGTGGTCGGTCAGTGGAGCAGAAAAAGAACTAGTCATCGAGAGTAAACTAAACCAAGCTACCAGCGACACAAACCCACAGCGGCTGCAGGCGACCGCCGTGGTCAGACACGTTCCAGAAGCTTCTCCGGGTCACATACGTCATCACACACCTCTATCTGCCCTCCTCTTTAGTTTAGACTTAGACTGAACTCTATTGATCCCTTCGGGATGACTCTCTTTTCTCTCATTTCCATTTTAATCATTACTGTGTAATAATGTACACTTCAGCCTCCACAAATCATCAAGTTCGTTTCCACACCCTTTTAAGACTTCTTCGAGATTCTCTAAAATAACTTTTAAAATAACTTGTTAAGTCTTTGTCGCCATTCCAAGCTGATCTTTGACAGTAAAACAGTTCAGATCAGATCAGCTACAAAGGAACAAAACTCCAAAGAATAAATAAATGAAAGACAAAGTTAGTTAAAATAAACCTTTGGTCACAACAAGTGACTGACTCAATTATTTACCTTTAATACACCAGACTTTTTGCAGTCACTGTTTGCTTAAATATCAACCAAACTCAATACCCCATAAAACTACATGTCAGACTTTTTAATACTTTTTAAGGGCAATGATTTTCTGAAAACTGATTTAGCTTTTGAAGACCCCACAGACACCCTGTGTGTGCAGGGAGTGAAACGGTGCACGTGACTTCTGGGATCGGTTGATTTCACCAGGCTGTGGAAGCAGCAAACACACGGCGTCTGACACAGTTTTTACTGGAGGAGAATCCAACCGCAGGCAGCGCTTTGCAGGCTCAGGCTCTGCAGAAGAATGCAGAGCCGTAGGATCAAATGAAGGCTGTGTCCCTGCTTGGCCTGCTGCTGCTGCTAGAGCTGCTGCTCCTAGAGCTGCTGCTGCTCCTAGAGCTGCTGCTGCTAGAGCTGCTGCTGCTAGAGCTGCTGCTCCTAGAGCTGCTGCTGCTGCTAGAGCTGCTGCTCCTAGAGCTGCTGCTCCTAGAGCTGCTGCTCCTAGAGCTGCTGCTGCTAGAGCTGCTGCTGCTAGAGCTGCTGCTCCTAGAGCTGCTGCTGCTAGAGCTGCTGCTGCTGCTAGAGCTGCTGCTGCTAGAGCTGCTCTCCTAGAGCTGCTGCTCCTAGAGCTGCTGCTCCTAGAGCTGCTGCTCCTAGAGCTGCTGCTGCTAGAGCTGCTGCTGCTAGAGCTGCTGCTCCTAGAGCTGCTGCTGCTCCTAGAGCTGCTGCTGCTCCTAGAGCTGCTGCTGCTCCTAGAGCTGCTGCTGCTCCTAGAGCTGCTGCTGCTAGAGCTGCTGCTGCTGCTAGAGCTGCTCTCCTAGAGCTGCTGCTCCTAGAGCTGCTGCTGCTAGAGCTGCTGCTGCTAGAGCTGCTGCTGCTCCTAGAGCCGCTGCTGCTGCTAGAGCCGCTGCTGCTGCTAGAGCTGCTGCTGCTCCTAGAGCTGCTGCTGCTGCTAGAGCTGCTGCTGCTCCTAGAGCTGCTGCTCCTAGAGCTGCTGCTGCTCCTAGAGCTGCTGCTGCTGCTAGAGCTGCTGCTCCTAGAGCTGCTGCTGCTGCTAGAGCTGCTGCTCCTAGAGCTGCTGCTCCTAGAGCTGCTGCTCCTAGAGCTGCTGCTGCTCCTAGAGCTGCTGCTGCTAGAGCTGCTGCTGCTCCTAGAGCTGCTGCTCCTAGAGCTGCTGCTGCTGCTAGAGCTGCTGCTGCTCCTAGAGCTGCTGCTCCTAGAGCCGAAGCTCCTAGAGCTGCTGCTCCTAGAGCTGCTGCTCCTAGAGCTGCTGCTGCTGCTAGAGCTGCTGCTGCTGCTAGAGCTGCTGCTGCTGCTAGAGCTGCTGCTCCCAGAGCTGCTGCTCCTAGAGCTGCTGCTGCTCCTAGAGCTGCTGCTGCTAGAGCTGCTGCTGCTAGAGCTGCTGCTCCTAGAGCTGCTGCCCCGTCACCCTCGGTACGGGCTGGTCGTTAAATATAGAAGCCAGAGAGGGAACGGCAGCTCGACCCCGTGCTTCCAAGCAGCTTCCTGTGCTGCATCCTCCTCGCTGGCCTGGAACCTGTTTGTTGCTACCCAGCTGTAACAGGCCGTCTGCAGGCTGCGACAGGTTGACGTGTCGGGGCCGTAAAACACGGCCCGCCCCGGCTCTGCTCCCAACCCGGGAGCTGAGCTCAGCAGGCGTGTTCAGGCCTCGCTCTGTCAGGGAGGGAGGAGTGGAGCGAGCTCACCTGGACAACAGCTACGCACGCACACACACACACACACACACACACACACACACACACACACACACACACACACACACACACAGAGCTCCAACTGTGTCTCTATGAGCATGGGCAGGGTTGTTTTCCTGCACAGACGCAGTGTTTTTAATCTGATTAAGGCAAATTAAGCAAGTGAGTTATTTATAAGGACATACACATTGATAAAAGAACACATTAATACAATGGGACACAGTCTTTATTTTAAATGTTATTTATTTATTTGTATTTATTTTACAAGATAAAATACTAAGAATGTATACAAAGAGTAATGCAAATGTAAGAAGTGCTAGTTTGTGTGTGTGTTTGGGGCTGCAACTTTTTGTCTGTTGTTAAACCCAACTTTACTCCCTCTCAGGTCTTGGTTTGTTAGTGTTATACAGTATTACAGTTTGTTATCAAACAGGAGCAAAAAAAGAGAAGATATTGGCATTTAAGAAGATGAAAACAAGTAATTATGACTTTTGTAAAAGCTTTTTAATCCAGTATAGTCAGTTTCATCATCCCTTAATCACAATTACTGCAACTGTCCAGATACAAAGCAGGTCATGCATAGAAAGACTAAATAATCAATTAGTCATGAATTAGTAATCGTTAGGAAAATAATTACATCATAGTAAACTGATCAAAGTTACAGTGATGCCTCTTTGAACTGTGCCCTGATAGCTCTGTCTTCATCCACTCTTCCTCACTGCTTTATGGAGGGTTGGGGAGGCGGTTCGTGCCCCTCTTCCCACCTCCCAAACTCTGGTAGACATAGAATGGAGACAGCAGCGTGTGTCCAGGGTGGCCAGACTCCGGACCCTGGCTCCCTCCTGTCTGATCCGCTCAGATCTGCTGCTCATTAGACGCGGTTTCCCGCAGACCGTGAAATCATTGAGCACCTAATCACAGCTTTGTTGGCAGGATTAAGACGATGCGTCATCTTCTTGTGCCAGAACCCAGAAAAAAGTAGCAGCAGATAAAAACAACAAACACCAAAGTTCAGACGAGATCAATGCAGCAGTCACCTGAAGAAGACAGAGCAGGTCTGAGAGCCCCAGGATGGCTCGCTTCCAGTTTGTTGAACCATTGTTCCCACCTCAGATTTACTCACTCCAATACTCCTCCTGGACAGAAATGCAGCCACTAAACCATCATGCATTCATGTTTATCTCTAGCTTTTTAGCATAAGCATGTCTAACATTAGTTCATTTTCAAGGTTTTAACCCTTTTTAAATGCCAGGATTCAATGTTTTTTTCCAAGCAAAGCTAAAAGTGGACAACAAAACAAAACCTAAAACTGTGCTTGTTATTGAAATACAGCTGCTACCTACATTTCCTTTGTTTCTTGGTTGTCATAATGTTGTATAACAGCTGTAAACAAACGCACAGCTGCATAAGCGTGCTCTAGCGTCTTCTTGTTGGGAGGTCAGCTCCAGATGTTGCCTTCAGTCGTTCCAGGTGGAGCAGAGCGGCGCTGGTGTTAATGACACAGCTGATTAGACGTCTGCCCTCGTGGAGGTGGCATGTTTGGAGACATTCTGCTCCGTGTTGTAATCAAAGTATTGCCCGGAGGTGGTTGTTCCAATGAGTCACGAGTCAAACAGAAGAGCAGCCGAGCTCTCCGACACCTCATGCCCCGTCTTGTCTGCTCCCTCATGACCTCTGACATGTTCTCTGGCTCATGTCCGCTGACATCCCTGCTCCGTCTGCCTCAGCACAGAAGCAGTGAGAGGAAGCCCTGTCTGAGAGGGGCCGTGGAGATGTGAAACCCTGGGCTGCCTGTTGGCACTTCAGTGTTTCTGTGTCTGTGAGGACCGGCACAGGTTTCAGACGTTACGGCCTCTCTGTCTGGTCCTCACTTCTTCATAGGTTTGTCTTCCTGACCAGGAAATGAAGGTCTTCACAAGTGCGTTACAGCCTTTTTCCTTTCACACTCTCAGGCCATTTAAAGATGGGAGCTCAACTTCCTGTTTTGTTTTGTACATCTCTGAGATCACATGGTGTTTTTTTTTTTCTCACATTTTTACTTCCTGTTTTCCCGTCTCGACTTAACCCTCTCCTCCCTTCTCTCCTCCCTGCAGGTCTTTGACAACTATGCAGTGACAGTGATGATCGGAGGGGAGCCGTACACTCTGGGACTGTTTGACACTGCAGGTAAATACGGTGTCGATGTGATGCCTTCCCATGCTTATCTGGCAACCGCAGGCTTTACACAACGATCAGATCACGTGACTTTATGTTACTTGGTAAACAACGTAGCTTAGCAACTCCTTCCTGAAACAACAGCTGTGATGATACTGAGAGTTCTTCGCACATTTTCACATTCTGTCTTTTGGTTTGGACTCATACGTGGTTTTGAGAGTTGAAAAACAAATTGTGAAATGTATATGTGAATGAGAATGTGTCGATGTCTCATTGTGTTTAGTCTTTAACCAGGTACAGGCTGGTTTTTCATTCTAGGTCTCCTTTATTATGGCTCCCTTGCAACAAATGTGTCACCACAATATGATAAAACAGATCAACCTTCGAAATCCTCATTTTATACTATCATACAGGAGCAGACTGTTACTTTTCATCATAGGTTCCCTTTAATGGCAGTATTGGTAACACTGCTGTATGAGAGACATAATGGGAGACACACTGAGTATCTGTGTCTCCCCCTTCAGGTCAGGAGGACTACGACAGGCTGCGACCCCTCAGCTACCCCCAGACAGACGTCTTCCTCGTCTGCTTCTCCGTCGTATCGCCCTCCTCTTTTGAGAACGTCAGAGAGAAGGTGAGCTCATCGAGCTGCTGCCGTTTCTTCTCACATCTGTGCAGCTACTCACTCTTTTCCTCTCTCCTCCTCTCTGCCGTCAGTGGGTGCCGGAGATCTCACACCACTGCCCGCGGACGCCCTTCCTGCTGGTGGGGACCCAGGTGGATCTGAGAGACGACAGCAACACCCTGGAGAAGCTGGCCAAGAACAAACAGCGAGCTCTGACCTGCGAGAGCGGCGAGAAGCTGGCCCGCGAGCTCAAGGCTGTCAAATACGTGGAGTGTTCGGCTCTGACGCAGGTGAGTGGAGTGGCTAGGCTGAAAGGAAAGAGGCAGATGTGTATCAGGAGCTCCTAACGAGCGTCAACATCTGGTTATTAAAGAGAGCGCTGCAGGCAGAGATTGATGGATCAGGTCATTAGGTTTCAGGATAAACAAGAAACATTGTGATGAGGAGGATTTTTATCACATTTAATTGGAAAAACCAGGTGAGATTAAAGTCTCAATATCAGCAAATGACCTCTAAGCTTTCAGTTTATGAGCGAACGCCACGATGAATTACAACAGATGCAGTGTTGTAATCTTAGTCAATTTGAATACAGATAGATTGCTCAATATCCATCCATCTATCCATTCATGCCTGTTACACAATACACACACACACACACACACACACACACACACACACACACACACAGTCTCCAGCCTAAAACGTGTGTTTTTTGACTGTGGGAGGAAACCAGAGAATGTGCCAACAGCAAGGCCTGTTAGGAATGCATTACCTGCCTTCACTGTTCTTACTTCTTAAGTTGCAACTTCTAAGTTATGTTCAATTCTAACTGAAGACAGCCGTGGCCTAGCAGGCTCTGTACTCACACCCCGGTATCTCCAGCTTGACTGAGTGGAGTAACCTCCCGAAGTGATGAACTAACCCAACAGAACAACAGTCCAGTCAGCCCAGTTTGTGTCTGAACCTTGTAGTTTGCTGATGTTGCATTTATTCAGAACTGTTTCAACAATGGCGCAGAGCAGTGATCTATTCACAGATTCAGGAGAAACAAAGAGGAAACCCCCTCTGCTCTTTCGGAGCCTCCGTTTTGCAGTCTTCTAGGGTCGTAATGAGAGTGTTGTCGTCACCTGGTCTTTCTCGTCTCCACCGTTCGTATCATTAACTTGAGCCAATGAATGTGCTTTGTGTGTTTCTCAGAGGGGACTGAAGAACGTGTTCGACGAGGCCATCCTGGCAGCTCTGGAGCCTCCAGACAACAAACCCAAGAAGCGCTGCGTCCTGCTATAGAGAGGGAGAGAGAGAGAAGAGGCGGAGCTGGATGGGGGTTCAGGGGGTGAAGTGGGAGGGAGGGAGGGAGGGAGGGGGGGTGATTGATCCCGGGTCGGGGAGGGAGGAGGTAGACAGGTTTAAACAGTGCCTTCAGCCGGAGTGGCTTCATGTGGGTGTGGTGCTGAAGCAGGCGAGCTCTCGACAGGCTTTACTTCCATCTCGGACACACGCTGTCCTTTCTAATATGACTAACAACACATGAGCAGCACTCCTCACTAACCTGTCAGGACACAAGGGGTTTAACCGGAGGAGGAGGAGGAGGAGGAGGAGGAGGAGGAGGAGGCAGGCTGAGCAATAGACAGACGCCTTAAAACACACAAACAAACAGTGGATGGAGTCACGGTTACAGCCATCTGCTAGGGAAAGAAATAAGAAATCAAATCCAGCGCTAATGCTCTTCCCCCGGCCACCGATCAGGCTGAAACGATGAGGGTGGAGGTGCTGCAGAGGGTGGAGGAGGTGCTGCAGAGGGTGGAGGAGGTGCTGCAGGTGGAGCAGAAACAACACATTCCTGGAGCCAACGTGACGCCGCTTCTAAAATGCAGAGACAGACAGACAGACCCAGCTGGTGAGCAACATTCCCCCGCAGCTCAGCAGGGCTCCACCGACATGTTTACTCATGGGTCCCCACACACACACACACACACACACACACACACACACACACACACACACACACACACACACACACACACACGCCAGAAGAAAGAAAAAGGAGAAGACAGAAGTGGCTGCTGTAACCTGACTTCTTCCAGAACACCTAGAACAGCACCGGCAGGCCAGAGTTTCACAAGGGCTTCACTGACTTCCTCTTTGCAGTCGGAAAGACTCGTCCATGCAGTAGTTACCAACACGCACGCCAGAGTAATCTAACAGTTTAGGACTGATCAAGTTTTGATACGTAGAATCAATCACTCAGACCGTTTTACTTTGGAAGAGAAATGGTCGTAAAGTTTCCTCTAACAGTCATCTCAGCAGGTTTCTTAGGCGCTGTTCCTTCTTTTTGGTGTGTTTTCTAGAGTATGATTGTGGCTCCGTCTTTTCAAAGGGTCTTTCTTTGGTGCCTTTTCTCTTCACATCCAGAGTTCTCCACTCGTATCATAAAGCTCGATATGAAACATCTGCACCTCATGTCACCGCGTCCTCAGACAGCTCCAGCCGCCGCAGTAGCACGCTGCTAACGCCTTAAAAGCTTTCCTCTCCTCCTCGGACGGAGCCGCCTTACTGTCCCAGCCAGTCCAAGTCCCATCTCCACACACACACTCAGGGGGGTGGGCCTCCAATCAAACTGTGTGAAGTGCTCTTGTTTTCATGCTGTCAATACGCAGCACAGGTTTTCATTTTCTGGCTGAGCCACATTTAAATCATCTGAGATCTGCAAAAAAGAAGCATCGGTTCTCCTGTTGTTGTTGTTGGAGCCCAGCCAGGGTCGGGTGTTGGATTATTGTCTTAAAAACTAAATTCCCCTCTTCATCTCCTGGTAGGAGGTGGGGACGTCTCGTAAAGGCCAGTTAAGATGAGGGAGATCTATCTCGTAACCTCATGAACAAAAACACAGCCAGGACTACTCTCTCCATCCACTCTCCATCTTACAAACGACTTTAGTTTCGTCTTCATTTGAACGCTCTGCGACTCGGCTGTCGTGGAGCATCCCCCGCTTCGCTCTCCTCCTGGAGCGACTGGAAGCCCGGGTGCGGGTGGGTGCGCGCTGGCGCCTCCTGGAGGCCTGGGAGGGGAAGGCGCTCAGCTTAAAGGTTCCTCAGCGTGGTCACTTCAGCCTGTGGCGGGGCCAGTCAGGGTGTGTTAGCATCAACAGCCTCTCAAGTGAACTGAAAACTCAAAGGGAGAGAGGAAGAGGGAGGAAGAGGGAGTTTTGGAAACTGTTTTCCGAGCCGTCGGTTCGGATTCGCTCAATAATTTGGGATTTTGTGTCAGAGGCTGGTTGTTGTTGACCAAAGTGATTAAAGCTGAGATCATTTAACTGAAGCTATTCCTCATCCAAAAACAAAATTTCACTCTTTTTTTTTTTTTTTCTCCCCCAAAGTTTTGGAGATGTTTTTTTCTGATATTGTACGGATGATCAAGTATTATAAATATATATATATTTTCCTTTGCTCCTTATTGTTTCTTGGGGAACATTACTTAAGCAGGGTTTTTGTGGACACTTGACTTTTTATTTCTTTTCCTTTTTAGATATTTGTTCTAGTACTTGACAGTTGAGTGCCAACGGTTGGACGGGGCCGTGCGGTCCGCTTCCACAAACTAAACAATCCTCACTAAGCTTCTAACGGCAGAAACATGACAGCAACACAAAGAGAGAGAAACATGAAACCATCTGGAGCTGCAAATCACAGATGTGGGAAACTGCTCTGACCGGAGAGATGGATGTTGGAAGTGGTTGGTGTTTGGAAATAATAAAAACAGTACTTGAATGTTGTTTCACATTGACTTGATATTATTTTTATTAATTCAGATTTTGAGCCACTTTCTGCTTCTTCTTCTTCTTCCTCTGCTCCATTTTTTTCCAGCGCTTCTCTTCGTCTGCTAGTTTTCATTCCTTGTTTTGAATCAAATGGCTTTGTCTTCAATAAAAACGCGTGAAATAAAAACAGAAAATAAAACCTTGTGTTCACCGTGTGATTTATGGGATATTTTCAACATGTAGTTTTCTTAAAAACTAGTTGAAAATAACTTATTTTCATGTAAAAATGTAAATTTATGCTAAACTTAACTCACCTTAATGAATTAGTCGTGGAGCAATAATTAACATGTTTAACATTAAATGTGTGAGGAAAACACACTCTCCAGTTTGAGACCTGATGGCAACAATGAGCCTTGACATCATTACTCCACTTGTCTGTTCATACGTGCACTTTTATTGCAGTTGTTGTGAAATTGCATTGTTCAATTGCACTATCAGTTTTTTTCAAGTTTGGAGAGTTAATCCTTGCTTCTGATTGGCTGTGCCTGGCAAAACAAACGAGTAATTTGATTTCTTTGTTTCAGTGACAAAGAAGCATCCGGACATTATTACCTGGTGTGTAATTATTCCTGGCGGTGCGTTCAGGTCGCCACATGGTCCTTTTGGCGCTTGGAGAGTTAGCGCAGTGTCATACAGTCGACACTAGGGGGCGACGTTTCCCTGGTTTTGAGTGTGTGTGACCGAGTGTGTGTGTGTGAGTGTGTGTGTGTGTGTGTGTGTCTGAGCACAGTATGTAAATGACCCGGGTTCATTTTGATTGGCAGACTAAAATGGATCCTTCAGACCGATGTGGCATGGAGGCTCAGAGCTGCTCCATCCTTTGTCTGGCTGAGCAGCGACGCAGACAAAACAGCTTCACTGTTCACCCCCCCCCCCACCTCCACACCACCCCCCACCCCCCCACCCCCAAAACCATCATCCCTCTGCAGGACTGAATCCCCCCTGAGCCGGAGTCCCCAGTCACAGCTGGAGTCGCCTGCTTTCACAGCAGCTTTCTAACCTCACAGCTGATGCTGTGGAGTTAGTCTAGTCATGGCTGCTGAATGTGTCCCAACACACGTGTCAAAGGCGGGTTTGGTTCAGGTCTAAAGCTGCTCTCTGACTCTGTAAGTCATTAATAGAAGCTTTAAAAGTCAGTCACGTTCAGTTTGTGTGAATCTGGTGTGATGCATATGTCAGAGGTCAAACTATGACACTCTAACTGTAGGCCTGTAGGGCCTCTGCTACGACACACTACATCTGTTTAATGTTTTTTTTTTATCTCTATTTTTTTGAATACATTTTGCACATGTTGTCCATATGTCTGCATAGATTTTTATGTCTAGTCTAGTTTCCCCCCTGAAACCAAAAACATGCATGGTTAGGGGAGTGGAGATTCTAAACTGCCTCTAGGTGTGTGTGTGTGTGTGTGTGTGTGTCCTGCGATGGACTGGTGATCTGTCCAGGGTGTATGTGTGCTAGAGACAGGCTCCAGCAGATGCTCATGACACCATTAAAGAACAAAGCAGATGAGATGATGGATAGATGGATGGATGGATAAATAGAGATTTGCCTCTTCTGAAATCCCTGATTCAGCACTATAGTCTGACTGTAAATATGTTTTAGACAAAGATCTTGACCTTGATGAGCCAACTGATTACGGGTAATGTTGTGTTTCTAAGACGCTTGAGTTCAGGATGAAAAGAAAAAAGACTTATTTGTAAATGTTAGATGTTTACTATGAACTGTTGTGTGTCACCTCCATAATCCAGATGTTCCTCTGCCTTGGCCTTTCTCTCCTCCCTCTGAATCACGGCATGGAAATCAGACTCAGATTCCGAGTATGATTAAGTCCGAGACAATGGCTGAGATTATTACTGGAACCCTGCTCGGCTGTGACAATGAAAGGCGTCCTACTTGTGCCTCTTAATGTGTGGGTGATGTAATGATACAATAGTAAATGTCAAGTCAGGATGAGTTGATGTGAGGAAGTGAGCAAGCAACAAAACCCTTGTGCCAGTCCGGCTCAGTTCAGCTCACACTTTCATGTCATTTCACTCCCAGTCTTGCTGGTTTGCATCCCTGTCTGTCAACTTTGATATGAATAAACTGGCCCGTGTTGCGACTTTATCCCACCAGGTCCCGGTCTGACTGGTGAGCAGGTAAACAGCAGCTGAGTGGAGGCGAGAGCTGCAGTAAATCAACTGATCCCGGATCAGTTTTCCTTAATGCGTGACTCCATGACTCAGTGCCAACTTGTGTTTATGCGGCGGCCATCTTGTCTTGTTGCTTATTCAGCCTCTGACACTTTGACTGCCGTGCGTCCCGGCACGCCTCGCTCTCCGACGCTCACTGGTTTGGCTGGTGGATATTATTGGATGTCCAGCTGACCTCATTATAAGTCCGTTGCCCATAGCAACCAGCCTGGAGAAGGGGTGGAGGGTGGGGGGGGGGCAGTTGCATCATGGGATAGAAACCTGACCTCTCTCTTTTTTCCTCTTCCTAACCACCCCCCCCTCCCCACGCACACAAACACACATACACACACACTTCTCTCGTCTCTCCGCTCTGAGAGCACACACACACACACACACACACACACACGTGCACAGCAGCACAGCACATGTGCACACGTGCACACACGCAGCACATGCACAGTTTGCCTAAACAAAGATACATTAGAGAGGAGGAGAGAGACGGCGCAGGCGAGCCTCTTTATGCTCTGCCCGCCCCACAATACAGTGTTTGTTTATGACTGAATGCAAAGGAAGAAGAAAGAAAACCCACAGCAATAATATATAGGATGCATCGCCCAGCCCCATCACACACTATGCAGTGTGTGTGCGCTTAATGTGTGTTGAGGTGGAAGTTGGATCGTCCCTGAAACTGCAAAACAGAAACGAGAGATATGGAGCATGAAACTCTCGAGACAAAACCACAACAGATTTAGGCTCGGTGGATGATGGCTGCATAGTATCTCTGTGTGTGAGTCCATTGTGTTCACACACACACACTGGATTCAGAATCGGCCATTGTGAGGTCCCAGAGGCCAAAGCAGGTCTTCAGGTGTCTCGTGTTGTGTTTTCTATGGTCATGCATGTTTGGTATGTTGAGTTTATCATGCAAAGATGTTTGCATGGCCATATATATCTTTACCTTTGGTACAGATTTGTGTGTTTCTGCAGGCCTGTGTCCATCTTCATAGCTACACATGTATTGTCGAGCCTCAGAAGGACTGTGAGTGTATGTCAGTGGATGATGTCATTCAGTCGTTGTGGTTCAATATTTGTGTGTCTCTGTACTTTCAAGTGGATATTGAATGAACATTTCTAACAATGTGTGTTTGCGCATGGCATTCTGCTCACTTTGTCCTCCTTGTGTGTGTGTGTGTGTGTGTGTGTGTGTACCCATATAGAGTGCAGGTTGTGTGTGATACAGTGTATGTTGCATGATTGTTCAGGGATGGATGTTTTGTGTTGTGTTTGTGTCATCTCCTTCATTTTGCACCCTTGTCTCTGTCGTCTGAAGAAGTCTTTGTACGTCCACTGCTTGCCTGAGTGTGTGTGTGTGTGTGTGTGCGTGCATGTGTGTTTTCGCTGCATATCTGAAGTGTGTATTTCTACATCTCTTTGTTGCCGCCGTCTCTTTTATTTATATATTTTATGGCACTTTTGAGTCTTTGTTCATGTATTCGACGTCTCATGTTTCAGCTCCTGTTTAATTTTTCGTGTCTCCATTTTTTGCCTGCTGGTTTCAGTTTGTGTGTGTGTGTGTGCGAGTGTGTGTGTGTGTGTTGTTTTCATGAATGTCATTATTTATATAGACCTTTGTGTGTGTGTGCTCCTGGGTGTGTACATGTGGCTGCCTGCACTCCTGTGTTTTAGTATGTGTGTCTGGATGTATACCGCTTAGCCTGTAATTTTGTGTGTGTGTGTGTGTGTGTGTGTGTGTGTGCGTGGGAGGTGTATATATGTGGGTTTTTGGAATGTTTGTGTCTCTGCGTGTTTGTGTGTAATTTTGTGTAGCCCCCAACACACATGTGTGTTTGTATGTGTGTGTTTATGCATGAAGTGAGCAATATCTGCACTCACACAGCTGTATGTTACTGTGTGTGTGTGTGTCTCTGCGTGTGTGTTCATACATACAGTATAAAACACGCACTCACAGTGCCTTCATCTCTGACATAACTGGTTACCATGCATACTGTGCGACTCTGACTATTATGGGGTGTTCTTTGTTTTGTCACGATGTGCCCTGGTATGGAATGGGAGGGGGGAGGGGAACAGGGTGTGTGTGTGTGTGTGTGTGTGTGTGTGTGTGTGCGTCAGCACGCGCGCGTGTGTGTGTGTGCGCGCTTGGAAGGGGGGGTAGCATATGTGTATGAGGGGGAGGTATGTGTGTTTTTGGTCTGTGTCTGTGTGTGTGTGTGTGTGTGTGTGTGTGTGTGCGGTGGTGGTGGTGGTGGGGGGGTGTAGCAGGGAAAAGGGTGTGTGCGTGTTTGCATGAGTGTGTCGAGCAGAGGATTGGGTGGGGGTTGGGTGTGCGTGTCTGCGCCGACGTGCGAGCATATAATGTGTGCATGAGAGGGAGTGAGAGCGAGTGCATGCATGTGTTTTGGAGAAGGTAAGATAAAATGGCGGCTCCTGCGTGTGTGTGTGTTTATGATGTGTGTGAGTGTGAATACATGCAGGCCCCTAATGTGGAATCTCAAAGTTCAGCACAAAACAAATCCCTTTTTCTACTTTTTGCTCTCGTCGACTTCACTGGATCGACCTTTTTTTATTCGTCTCGCGTCTGAGTTTTGATTTGTGGTCACGTCTGACCTCGCTGCCAGAGCGCAGACAGAAATAGGCTTTAGCAGCGTAATCATGGTAACACAAGGCACAGAACACATAAAAACATCACTTCCTGTAACTCCAGTGTCAGGTTGAAGTGACCCAGAGGGACCCAGAGAAAGGACCAGTGGCTGTGTTCTAACACACCATACAGTTTAGTGAACTGGAGGCGGCCGAGGAGGTAGATTTAGCCTCTATCTTCCTCGTAAACATTAGTTTCTCTCTATTTCTGTATGGTATTAAAGTCATCTATCTGCAGTTGGTCTGATAGTAAACAGCATTTCCAAGTCCCAAGAGACCTCATGTTCATTTTCACAGCTCGGTCAAGTGTCAACTGTCTGCTAATTGATTTTCATACGCTATGCAAGTAAATGGAGGCCTGAGAAACACTTTAAACAGTCTGGACAACTTAAGCAGACAGACAGACAGGCAGACAGGTAGGCAGATAGGCAGGCAGGCAAGCAGGCAGGCAGGCAGGCAGGCAGGCAGGCAGACAGGCAGGTAGAAAGACAGACAAAAAGACAGGCAGGCAGACAGGCAGGTAGACAGACAGACAAGCAGGCAGGCAGGCAGACAGACAGACAGACAGACAGACAGGAAGGCAGACAGGCAGGCAGACAGACAGGCAGGCAGGCAGACAGAGAAATGGATGATTCACTTTCCTGAACTGTCCAGACATGAGGGTCAAAACACAGTTTGGTGTCATTTCCTGCTAGCCCTGCAGTTACAGCGCCCCTGCTGGCACATCCGTTTCTCTTCCTGCCACAAGCCCGTCGCTGTTTTCTGCTGTCAACACAGGAATGTCAAACGTGTGACGTCTCCGCTCGGCCTTATGCCTTAGAATCTGTCCGAGTAATGAAACGGCGAGTTCTTCGCAGGACAGACACTGACACCAACACGCTGGCTAGAAGGGAAAACTTCACTGACGGAATCTGAAGATGACCAGTCATGCTCAATTAGTCACAGTAATTAGAAATCACAATACCTGGAAGACAGTGTACTGACATCATGCTGTCTGTGAGCCACAACAGAGGCCAGGGGATGGGAGTGCGGTGTGGTGTACATACTAATGCAAGTGCAGAGGTTGAGTTTTAGCTCGGATGAGCAAGTTTCATGGAGTCTGCGGGTCAGATAGCGACAGTTGTGATGTTCCCTGGGAACTAACATCCGGTTTGGCTGGAGATGAGCAACGGCACAACAGAGCAACACCCATGCATGACACACATCAGACTCACACCCTTGACTGGGGGGAGAGAGAGAGAGAGAGAGAGAGAGAGAGAGAGAGAGAGAGAGAAGACGTCACCATCACTGCCATTGATCTCCTCAGTGATCAGTATGTGCGGCTCCGTACGTCCTTGTGCCGCGACTTTGACATCTTGGATGCGACTGCAAATGTGATGAAGTGGCCCAGTGACTACACCTGAAGGTCATATGCAGATCCGATTGTTCCATATCAGATGCGATGGTGACTGTGATAGATGTTGGGCCTACAGCAGGTTTTTTTGTTGGGTGAAAATCCAAAAAAACAAAGAGACGTTGTCCATTTCTAGAGTACAAGCTCCAGCAGACCCAAAGGAATAGCTGAAGAAGATAACAACAATATTTGCAATGCTTTGACTTCTTGCATGTTTTGAGAGGACTTCAACTCTGTCGTAACAACAAAGGGTCCCCTACCCACTCTGGGGTCCCCAACTTCCTCAAAAGATGTGATGATAGACTGGATCAGGTTCTTCTATTCACTTGTATTGTGTTCTAGTCTTCAACCGACCTTAGATTTATCCGACCTTAGATTTATCCGACCAACACAAACAGACATGGATCTATGAATGTAGACAAGGGAGTATCATGCTCCAACACTGTGCTCTATTCTTCTCATCTCTTATCGCACGATAATGTAAAAAACCTTGACAAATCATACATCATACACTGACACAGCTTCCGAGTTTATCTGGTGGAAATGATTCTTTTTAGGAGCCCGGAAAGGTGCAAATGTGTAATATATCTGGAATCAAGCGATCCAATATAGTTGGAGTTAACTTCTAATAAGCAGGTCAGGTTAAGGATTTCTCTCACTTTTGTCCCAGTAATCATCTTGTGACCTCTTGGGGTTTATGTTGGGACCTGAGCGGTGGGGGTGGTGTGTGTGTGTGTGTGTGTGTGTGTGTGTGTGTGTGTGTGTGTGTGTGAGGGGGTCATTTGTCTAGTTTGGCCGCCAGCCGGCAGTGACCTTATGAAGAGGATCTGACTTCATAATAACTGAGCAGCGGAGGATACCATGAAATGGGCAAATAAACAGACTGCATCTCACATCTACTTGTGCGTGTGTGCGTGTGCGTGCGTGTGTGCGTGGGGGGACAACATGTACTACACCGCGAGTGAGTGTGTGTGCGTGCGAGACAGAGAAAGAGAGAAAGAGAAGAACCCTGGGTTGACGAAGTGCGGTGAAGACGTCACAGATAGGAAGGGTGGGTATTTTGAGCCTCTTTAAGTGGCTGCTGTTTGGAGAGACATACTGTACTCGGCACTTCAGGAACCTATAAGACAGGAAACGATGATGGCGGACGCAGAGCGTGTGTGTGTGTGGGTCTGTGAGAGAGAGAGAGAGAGAGAGAGAGAGAGAGAGAAAGAAGTGCGATTATTATGGAGTGGCAGGCCGAGCAGTGAAGAAAGGAGGAGGAGGAGATGGGGGTGGAGGGCTGGGTGGGGGGTGGGGGGTTAGTCAAATGCATATTATGGGATGTCAGGTGGGGGGAGGGGCAGAGACAGTGAAGTAAGGGGGGGTGGGGGGTGGGGTGGGGGTGAGTATTATGGTCTGGCCCGGGCCTGTTTTTGTGTGCGGTGGCTCGCCCACCACCACCCCCACCCCCCTCCTCCCCTCCCCGTCTATACAAGCTTTTGTGTGTGCGTGTGTGTGCGTGTGCATGTGCATGTGTGTGCGTGCTGTGATGTATATCAGGGAAACAGTATCTATCTTCAGGTGCAGAGTGACTCACACTCACATACACACACACAGAAGAAGGTAGCGAGACCCGAGAGACGAGGCGGCACAGAGATGCACGGGCAGGAATGGCTGCTGGGAATTCGTCAAAGTACTTCAGAGGCGAGCGACCGGAGCAGCACACGGAGCACAATGCGCTCCCTGTCCCATGTTCATGTAAATTATTGAGGCGGCCACGCAGCCACGAGCGCCTTTCTGCCTCCTGCTGCGTCCCCCGACTCCTGCAGATCCATCGCTGTTTTACCTCTGAGCTCCAGCAGAGAGGAGCAGCTCCTCCACAGTCGCCCCCTGTCCTGTCTGTGGGCCTGTGGGCCTCGCTGACTGTGCTGCACGGGGACCAGTGTGGATGATCTGTGGAGATCTGAGCAGCAGAATGATACCAGGCTCCTGACGCGAAGCACCTTGGAGGGGCTGCAGCGAGTTAACGTTTGGTATTTTCTGCCAGAGCAGCTTTGCGTCTGGCAGAACTTTCCTCAGAACTTTGTTGTTGTGCCGACTTTTCTCTTAGCAGGAACCGGCAGCTGGTCGAGCTCTGCACCTCATCCAACTACGTATCTATTTAAGAAACTCACTTTGTTCCTTTGAACAACGGACACATATGCAGTCCGTCCACTCTTATACTCTCATCTGAAGCTGAAGCGACTCTGAGATGAGAAACAAAGAGTAAAACCCATGCTCACAAGTGTGAAAACATGCGGCCTCAGCACAGAAAAGGCCCTCGGTCTGACTGGGATTCCAACCAGGGTCTGCCATCCACCTATTCACGCATCCTTCAAAACGCCTTACAGAGGGAGAGGTGATACTTTTTCTCCAGAGATTTCAGTCTTTGTTGGCATCTCTTTTCCTGCCTGCTCCACCACCAGGCTGCAGTTTATGCTTTTAGCATGAGGAGGTGGAAATGAACCATTATCGATTCCAAATAGGGGCAAATTTAAGGACAGAAATAAGCACAGATGATTACACAGGGTCATTAAGTAAGCATATGAGCTAATTTGTTACTACTTCTCAGAAGACAATTCATTTTAGTGTGAAAACGGAACGAGTTCTCCCTTTAATTCCAAGAAGTTACAGTGACACAATCTCTGTTGCCAGAACTCTTTCTTTCTTGGTTAAATTAACAGATTTCAAGGAAACTGGACAGAGCCGATGAATGTTTTTATTGTGTCTGCGTATGATTTGCGTTATCTGACCACAGAGGAGCAGACAGCGTAGCAGTGAGTTAATACAACACTGTGAAGTCTCAACACCTTCTGATTTTAACCATTAACCATTTCAATCATTTAACCCTGGTGGCTCAGGGTGGTCCACTCATTCACATTCTGAAATATAGTTCGGGATTCGGTCTGAAGACACTGAATCCCGAAGCTGTGAATGGATGAGAGCTGCTGGATGAGCAGGAGCACCCTCTGAGAGCAGTGAATGAATGGCTGAACGTGGCTAGTGCCCTCTGTTCACACCCACCGACCTCACACTTCCTTTACTCCACATACATCCTCTCAAGCAGTACTTAAACTGACTGAACACTTCTACTGGTGCGTGTGTGACTGTGTTTTCTAATCTCCTGGAAGTCTAAAGAATGTAAAGCAGTATTTATTGCTCCACAAGGTTTCCACTGTAATGTAGCTCCAACGTTCCTTCGGCCTATGTACGTTACACTTGGGATAAAAGCTGGATGACTAATGCAAAATGTGGAGAGAGGAAAAAAAAAAAGAAAGACACTGAGTGTTCATGAGGACTGGAAATGCAGCTTCATGTATCACTGAGCTGAGATCTTCTGCCTGGACACCCATTGTTTCGGCTCGGAGAGTTCGACATGACGGGATGAAAAGGTCGCGCGGTGCATCCCGGCCGTCTGGGACATCCGGGCAGCCTCCCTCCATGCCGCTCTCTTTTCTTTCGGTCTCTCTGCTTTCTCTGAGAGTTCTCTGCGTTTGCAGGGTCCTCCATCTGTCAGCAGCGGCCGGCGTGCCTTATCTCCCGCGGTAGACATGTTGGGTCTGATCAAACCCAGTCGCACTTTTGTTTGTGTGGCGCAGGCTCAGAGCGCGCTCCGTGGAGGGCAGGATAGGTGGAGCGCTGGAGACGGTGTCTGCACGCGGGGGAGAGAGAGAGAGGGAGGGGGGAGAGGGGGGGAGGGGGGTTGAGAAGTATTATGGTATGCATTTTGACTTCCATGATAATCTGACCCGCCTGTAACCCCCCCCCTACACCACCAACACCGCCACCCCTTCTGCTGATTTCCATGGCGACCAGCAGCACAGGAGCACTATTATGGTCTGTTCCCCCCTCCCTCCCCCCCACCCACCCCCTCACCACTACCTACCCCACACACTCACCCCCTCCCCCCTTCACACACCTCCTCCTCCTCTTTTTTCCCTTTTTGCCTCAGAAATGATATTATTATCATTATGTGATATGCAATTCTGTGAGTGAGGTGGGGGTGGGAGGGGCGTCCAGAGCCGTGCACGAGGTTTCTATGACAACTGCCCCCGGTATTCTTCTGATTGGTGATTATGGGATGTTACCCCCCCCTCCGCCCCTCCACCCCCCCTCCTCCCTCCTCCACCCCAAATGCACACATGAACACTGTGTCCACAGTCAAGGAAAGGAGTAGTGTGGGGGAGGGGGGCGAAGATGCAAAAAAAAGAAAGAAAACCCACAGGAGAGAGAGAGACAGAGGAAGAAAAAAAGAGAAAGAGCGAGAAGTTGATGTTGAAGTCGTTCTTTGTGGGATGGATCGAGGGAGGCTCCTCTCTCGGTGGCGGGACAAAGGAGAGGCCGAAAGAGAGACAGAAGGAGAGAAAGAGAGGGAGAGAGGGGTGAAATAAAAGAAGGTGTGCTGAGTCAGAGCCGGAGGAGGAAAAGAGGCCAGGTGGAGCGAGGCCCTGGGCTGCAGGCGGAGGAGAGAGGGGACAGCTTGAGGCGGGTTAAAAGCCAAAGCGTCAGGCCGCTGCTACAATATGCTGACATGAATAATTTGTTGCTAGATCCATAAATCCTCAGTGGGCTTCAACGGACTCAAATCCCAGCTTCTGTTTTTTTTTTTACTGTTTTGCATTTTTTTTTCTGTGTGCTGCGTGACATGATTAATATGTTACACCAGCACTGGTGTATTTTGTCTGCATAATGAGTCACGCAGAACGATTGGAAAAATGCACGCACACCTAGAACAACCAGACACACGTCCTCCTATACGACACATCCGCAGCGTGCTGGTCTCTTTTGGAGCACACGTCCATCCCGACTCCTCGGGAACGAACCGGAACGCTGATTGTGATCCAGCTGACATCTGTTCTAACACATAATAAGGTCACATTCAGACCTATTACCGCCTTCAAACACACTGACCCACTATTTCACCCTGCAACATTTCAGATTACATTCAATCAGCTGCAGAGTGCACAGCTATTAATACGATAAGGAATTTCTTCCCATTTTATGTTAAGCATTCACTTTTTGGCCATTTGAAAAAAATCTGATGTCTTACTTATTATTTAGGTCGACAGATTTCTATACACTTTGCTTGCTTTAAACAGCATCTATATTTTTATATTGTATTACTATTGTTTTGTTTTTTTTCAGACTGGGGTGAATTTGCAGGTTCTCCCTATGTCTGGTCGGGTTTTGGCTCCAGTTTCTTCCCACAGTGCAATATCAAGCATGTTTAGGTTGATTGCAGACTCTAAATGTGTGTGTGTGTCCTGTGATAGATTAGAAACCTGTCCAGGACGTATAGCGCTCTATGTTTACCAGAGCTAGATGTCTGCAGCCCCCTGTGGCACCATCTAAGTACAAAGCAGTGAAGATAATGGATGGATGGCCTACCTTCATCCACTCAGGTGTCACTATACGATTCCTGTCTGCATGGACTGACTGTGCACAAATGGCAAATACATATTTTTACATTTTTAGGTAAATTTTGATCCCTGGTTTAAAGACATTAGTTGGGTACACCAAGCAAAAACAAAAGGGCGGTTGCCACCAACATTTGGTCATTTATCTTCGTGTAGCTGTAAACGCTGCTCTAGTAACTCGTCAGTGTTTCTCAGCCCCGTTCCTTGAGAACCACTGTTCTGCATGTTTCAGGTGTTTCCTGCTCCAGCACACCTGACTGAAATGACGGGCCAATCGTCGAGCTCTGCAGAGGCCAGCTGACGAGCCGCTCATTACAATCAGGTGTGTTGGAGCAGGAACCAGCCGAGCACTCGACAGAGTTGAGAAACGCTGCTCTAATCGTTGCATGTGTCTGCATGCTGTTTGCTTTTTTTCTTTCTTTCCCTGAACTTGTGTGAGACTTGAGCGAGCACCGGGGGAGCAGCTTCTCCCCACAGTGCTCTACAACAACATTGCATAACTGGTCCTGATGCATCGCAGGCACCCAAAACACAGCGCTCCCTATTAGTGGACACACACGCCGTGGATTTCCCACGTGGCGAGGCATCACTCGGAGGCTTCCCGTCCCCGCTCTAGCACAGACCGACTCTGCATTTTGCCCCACTAGTCTACATGCACTGCAGACAGTCAATGGTGGGAAAAAGCTGTCTAGGACCCAGACATTTTTCCCACCATTGACTGCAATGCATTTCCAGGCAGCCTGTGGAGCAGGCATGTGTGCGTGTGTCTGTGTGTGTGTGTACGTGTGTGTGTGTGTGTGTGTGTGTGCAGACAGCTTAGCTCAGCTGTTGGCTTGGCGCTTGTACTGTTGGACTCCCAGTTTTGGAGAGAGAGAGGGAGAGAAAAGAGGGGGGGGGTCTTTCTGTACAGACTTGAGGGGGGTTTGATGACCTCTGTGACCTCCTGGCCGGGACGGTAACTTTTCTGAACCTGCTCACGAGACTTTTTAAGTCCTTTTGCAGATTACTATAACAGTGAGTCACATATATAAGAATCCAGGAGGAGGTGGGTCACCTTTTTTTCCGGGTTGGGGGGGGGGTTCTTGCCCTGCATCCACTCCTGCATCCTGCACAGTCTTTATATCTGTTGCTTACATACTGCTTCACGTACATGCACACTCTGCAGTCTGCACACTCAGCTTGAGCGGTCGTGTGCCACTTCATAAAGAGGTGACACTGGGGTCACACAACTTTTTGGGGACCCCCCTGGCCTAGTGACCGGGTGAGAGGGGGGGTCCTTCCTGGGGTCCCCTCCCCTCCCATCCCTCCCTCTTCCTCGTCCCTCTTTTCGACGCACTCACCCATGCACTCCATAACATCCTGCAGTGCACTCCAGCTCATATACAGTAACAGTGCCTGCGCATACATGCAAACATGCACACTCAAGTTAAGCAGTCATGTGGCACACACAGTTGCCATGTGACGGCTTTCCTCTCTCTCTCCCCTCCTCGCCCCCCCTCCCTCCTTTCTCCTATCTCTCGCTCTTTTTGGAGTTATGCTCATTGAGGGATGTCAGTGACTGCGCTCATTATTATTATGGGATGCTGCGGGTTGGGCGGGGGGGAGGGAGGGGGGGTGAGCGTCTCCATGGCAACGCGGTTGCTAAGGGGGGGAGGAATGGGGAAGAGACTGTAGGAGGAGGGAGGGAGGGGTGAGTTGACTATTATGGTCTGTACGTTGCAAGGTAACTATGCAGAGTGGGGGAGGGGTGAGTGAAGTGTGAGTGTGTGTGTGTGTAGATGGGGGGGGATATTATGGGATGCCTGCCCCCTGATCTCTTTGTGTGTGTGTGCGCGCGCGGGGTGTGTGAAGCAGAGGGAGAGGAGACGGCGTCGTGCGCACACGCTGCCACAAAAACACGGAAATATACTTAAAATTGTTGTGTAAAACCCGTTACCTTTACAGCCCCCCCTCTCCCAAAAAAGAGCTTTACAAGTATTGACTGATTGACAAAGTGGAGCCGGAGTTACTATTTTTTGGAAGCTGTGTGAATCAAGTTGTGAGTATCAGTTTTTTTTTTACTTAATTTACTTGAGTGAGATGGAGAACGGAGAGTAAAACAGCGAGCCACTGATGCTGGAGATGTTTGGATGTTGTGTGTGTAGCTTTAGTTGAGACTCAAATCTGAACCGGGTTAGCACGCATGCTAATGGTACGGAAACTAACGATAGTGGCAAAGATGGCATGTCATCTGAACGCAAAAGATGGACTGAGAGAAGCTGCTAGTCTCTAATAAAGTTAGATGTATTGGCCCCCAGCTAGACCTGATGCTCCATGTGTTGTTGGTATCCGAGCTGCTTGGTGTTTAACCGGCTGCCTGGTTTTAATATTGAATGCTAAAAAAATTGTTTCTGTTTCTTACTCCCCCCTCCTTTCCCTCCCTCCCTCCTCCCTGGCCCGACTGCACAATACACGACTTGGACAAGATCCTGGTTCTAACTCTGGATTACCCGACAAACAAAACTTTATTTAGTTAGCTAAAGTGTTAGCTAACTAAATAGAAGAGGAGAAAACTTTCGCAGCTTTGGGCCGCTATGTCTGGAAGTGAGGATGACAGAGACGACTACGGAGCCCCCGATGACCGGTTACTGCACGGTAAGACGAGGCTTCATCTCGTTAGCTTTTTCACTGCTAATGTGAACGCACCGGGTTCTACTGTTGCCTTCATATCAATCATTGTTTCGTTAGCAGCGATGCTAATACCGGTTAGCTTGACGTCGGTGAGCGGCAACGTCGGCAAACTCGGCCCTTCTCCCCCTCTACACCCTTAAAACAACTTCTTAATGAAATATATTAAATAAAAATAACCGTTTAAGTGGTGAGGCAGGTGGTGGTGCAGCCGAAGCCGGGCTGGACCGGCATGTTCCCGGGGCCTAGCATTAGCAAAGCTACCGGTATTTCTTTACGTGTCGATGACAAGATGGAGGCAGCCAGTTAGCTTGGAAGCTGGCGGATGACGTTCAAGCAGCATTTCCCCTCCTCATGGCCGGCGTGCTGAGAGAATAGTAGACGGAAGGGGGGAAAAAAGTAAAACCCGTGTACATAGAGGCGCACATCACAACTCCTATCTTTTAAACGTTAATATTTGTTTTTTCTTAAATAGCGAATTGTATGGGTCTCCGGCGGGACCGAAGCTCGCATTGTTTACACTTTGTGTAATTCCGCTGAGCACGTTGGAAGCGTTGAGAACAAGTAGTCCTGCAAGTCAGCCCGATGTGCCAAAACTGAGCCCAAAATCGCTTTTTATGTAATGAAAGGCAGATTTTTGGAATGATGGAGGCAGCTGGGGTTATTTTGAAATATATTCAAACAGCGCACAATGTCGGGGAGGCTAAAAACATAGCATTTTAGTTAAGGAGCGCACATTTTGACCCTTTTTTAATGATCCCCATCCAAAGAACTCCTTTAGAATGAACGTGCCCATTGTGAACGAATCTATTGTTTTGACCTACAGTACATCTGGAAAAGCATGTGGACTCGACCTAAGTAGCTTCAAGTCATTGTCAGAGATCAGGCAATGCTTCAAACTCGTATTGATCAGTCCATGAGAAAGAAAGTGCAGGTGATGGTTTTTCTAGACGCTCAAGAAAGATGTGGTGGATAAAACACGACATTTTTAAGAATAAGAATATTAGGGTTCCTGTCCACATTTGACCTAATGATCCCAGATAGTGCATACGTAAGTGCTTGTGCACACAGAGGGATGTGTTGGTTCTGAATAACTTCCAGTGAAGTAACTCCACCGTCGATCAGTCATTTAGTCGATACTTTATGAGGAATTCAGTGATGTTCAGCACCTGTACCCCAATGTTTAGGTCAATTTTCAGTCCATTATCAGTCTCACAGTAAGAAAGTGACAGGTGTTGCAATATCAAAACGCATTCATTGCTACAAATGACAAAAACGTAACGGTTTATGATGCAAGTGCAGGTTTGTGACCATGTTTAATTGATTGATGCAAATACACAAGGTTCCATTTTTCACCCAGTGATCTTAGGTAGTTATAAAACTAAGCAGACACGGGGAATTTTCTGTGTCCGACTCTTGAAAACCTACAGAATAGTTAAGAAAATTCTCACGTCATGTCTGGTCCACTCAAATCTCAAGTAGGAGTCAAAGTTTCTGCTCAGGTTCAGGGCGTTTACTATAGAAAATGGCATCACAGTGTTTACAAGGAGCCTGGGTGTGAACTCTGGATTTCACATGAGTGTTAGGGCATGCATTTACAGCTGTGCCCTCACACTCACAGACACACATCAGTTGGTCTCCTTTATGTGACCCTTAAAAAGCTCATCACATTAAGGCTACTTCCTCACAGGTGCATCTAAATGGCAGCTTGACTTTCACTCTTTCACCATAGTCAATTACATTAATAGACCTCGAGTGCCGTATCGCTTCACTTTGGAGTCACTGAGGCAGTGCCAAACTCTGGACCGAGGGTCCTCTGTCACAAGGCCTGCAGGAGTCGAGCAGTAAATCATAATGACTAATCAGTTGTAAATGACAGTTTTAACCACTGCTGCAAAACGGATTTGAATCACCTCCAAAAGGCAACTTGAATGTGAAATGGGGCTGCAGCTCAACTAAGGGCTGATCTCTAACTGAAGTTAGAGATGATTTCACACCTGGTCAAAGCAGGAAAGGGGAAAGTCATCCTCCTTAGGCAGAAATCCCCCCTGAAGATAACAAGAGGTCACTGCAAGAGGGGAAGTGTGCGGGTACACTGAATCCCTACTAAACCTGCTGAAAATATGAAAGCAAATGTAACAACTCTGATGGAGTCGAGAAAAAAATTGAAGACGTCACCAAAAACAGTGTAGCAAACGTGGGATGGCGTTTAGTTTCTAGCTGAGAATCACAAAACTGCTGATGTTTGTTGTTTGTTTGTTTGTTTGTATGCAAGTATCATCCCTGCTCTTCCTATCTAAACCACAATGTGTCTCCGATGACCTCGATTTCTAGATGATGAGGAGGAGGAGATCTCAGAGAGCGAGACTCCGAAGGTGAAGAAGAAAAAGAAGGCCAAGAAGAGCAGAGAGAGCAAAGGCAGCAAGAGGCGGTCACGCAGAGAGGTACGGATGCAGGTCATTGTGTGTGTGTGTGTGTGGTGCTGATGATGTGTTGGATGACAACTATGAACAAACGTTTTCTGCACGTTAATAACAAAAGCTTGACTGTCTGCAGACTTTGGATAATCTCCTCATGTAGTCAAAATGGCCAATAAAGTCAAATTTACTGGGAAGCAGTAAATGTTGTAATCTCCAGCTCTTCCTTCCCTTAAATGGTGAAAATCTAAAAGACGAAACCCCTCACTTTGTCCACTTCAAGGTTCTCTGATCTCCTTTTATCTTTTGCTCACCCCCCCGCCCAACCATCTTTAAAGTTTGCCAAGTCAGAGTTAAGTTAACTTTTTATCAAGCATTTCCTTTTTATTTTTACCTCAGAGAAAGACCTCATCAATGAAGTAATCATCATCTTATCTGGAGTTAGACCCAATGCAAACCTGCACTCGTCCATGAATTAATGCTTATCATTGTTACTCACAGTCTTGTGTTGATGTGCAACTGCTAGATGTGCTTTGAATCATCACCTGAAAACAAAGTTCTTTCAATCGACTCAGACCTGCACGCTCCAGCTCTGGTCCCTGCATACGCTGCATTTAGCTGTTCCCAGCCCTTTTATCTGGATTTCCGGAAGGAAACCTCCCAGAGTGATCAATAAGGTTTCTGTCCGTTTCACTGTGACCGTCCTCAGGTCCTGCAAGCGGCACATTTCTGTATATATGACACAGCAAGAAACCGGCAAAACCCTGACTAAATGGTGGCAGGATCTGTTATATATGGGGTCAAAGGTCACAATCAGCCACATTTTGACAGATGGCTTATCTCTTGCATATTCTAAGAAGTCACATAATCCTGCTTTTTATTTAAAGCAAGGCAGGAAAATGCGTCCTGCACGTCATTTCCACTCTGAATTTCAGTTTCACGGCCTTCATGTCCCACTAGGAGAAGCCAGACCTGGAGCCCTGCTCCAGCATCCAGCTCCCATTATCTGGGAACCTGGCGGTGTCAGTTTGCTGATTTCCATCTTTGCACCTCTCTCTCTCCCTTCCTGCTGCAGGAGCTCGCCATCAGCTCCCCGGAGCCCATGGACATAGGCGGCGTGGAGGAGGCGGAGGACGGCGGCCATGCCCAGCGCTCGGACAGCGAGGGCAGCGACTACACTCCAGGACGCAAGAAGAAGAAGCGGGCGAGCAGCAGCAAGGAGAAGAAGAGGGCCAGCGCGGGGGCCGAGAGGAGCGCCTCCAAGAAGAAGGACCCGGAGCCTGAGGAAGACGAGGATGACGATGACGACGATGGCCTGGTGAGTAACGTTGTAGTCTTGAGCTGAGGAAGTAATCAATATTACTCTTTTACTCGCGCTTAAGGTCAGCTGAGACTCTCCAACTGATCTAAAAATGTTTTTGGATGGTGTATATGGGGGGTAGAAAACCACGCAGTCGATCTTCACACTGCAAGATGTGACTGGGATTCGAACCCAGGACCCTCTTACTGTGAGGCAGAAACAAAAAACAGATTCTAATGAGCTATTGAAATGTATTTGCCTAAGCTCTCCCGTGTGTGTGTGTGTGTGTGTGTGTGTGTGTGTGTGTGTGTGTGTGTGTGTGTGTGTGTGTGTGTGTGTGTGTGTGTGTGTGTGTGTGTGTGTGTGTGTGTGTGTGTGTGTGTGTGTGTGTGTGTGTGTGTGTGTGTGTGTGTGTGTGTGTGTGTGTGTGTGTGTGTGTGTGTGTGTGTGTGAGTGTGTGAAGGGGAAGTTGGGGTCTTGGGACTCGTCGTCAGTGGCTGATGGCCTCAGGTTAAAACATGTCGTTTCCTGAGTCAGCATCTTCTGCAGACTGGTGTTGAGGTTGACCAACACTGACTGACAGTGCTGTGTTTTGGATAGATCTGGATGTCGAGTGTCATCTCTGAAAGGACCACCCAAGTGTTTCTGAGCTTTACTCTAACAACATGAGATGTATTCTTGAATTAGATTTCAGTAGGTTTTACCTGATGCCTCTTTCATCTCTGAAAGTTTTGGGACTGTGGATGATACGTGAAAGCTCTAGAGCACAGATGAGTTTTATTTTGTGACAGTTTTCTTTTTTCGAAATCTTTTGAGAGGCTTTATTTTTACCCAGTTGCAGATGAATGAATGAATGAATGAATGAATGAATGAACGAACACTTCCTGATCTGGTTGGATAAGAAGAGCGTGTTCAGATTCCAGAATGGCGCAGGAATGGTCCCTTTCTCTTTCTCCTTTTTTTTGCTTTTGTTAGTTGCACCAAACGAAGCAGAAACGCATTGAAAAGGATGCAGTGGGGGTGAGGTGTGAGGGAGGGGGGGGAGGGGAGGGAGGGGAGGGGTGGGGATGGTGGGGGGTGGGGGGTGGGGGGGGGGGTCGCTTAACTGTGTCTGGATTAAAATATTTATTGTCCGAGCCTCAGCCAGATGTTTTATTCTCTTCCTCTCGTATTCAGATGTATTTTTGTGGTTGTTGTGGCCCGTTATGTGCGTCTCCATCACGGACTCTTCTGGAGTGTGTCTGTAATGGAGTCGATGTGATGCGAGCGCTGCTTAAACAAAGAGCTGCGTCTGGTGGACTGTAAGCCGGGCCCACCAATAGGGGGCCTTCTACTTAATGACACTTATGCGTGGGGGGTGTGCGTGCGTGCGTGCGTGTGCCTGTGCATCTGTATCTGTGTCTGTGGTTTTGTGCGTGTGTGTGTGTGTGTGTCTCGGGCTTGTGTGTAAGGCATATATATGCTGTTACCATGGTAACGGCCCAGCTCCCGCTCTGCATTGCGCTCTTGACCCTTTTTTTTTTTGGTTAGATAAATGCATTTTAATTCACTGGCAGCAGAGTCTTCCTCAGCGTTCTTCAGCGTGGGGGTTTGGGTGGGGTGTGGGGGTCCCAGCGGTGCCGCTCAGGGGCCCTTTGACAGCGAGGACGTCCAGTCGTAGAGAAATGTTGGTTCCGTCTGTAGATGTATTTCCAGATCAGTGGAGATTGTGGATTCAGAGCTGCAGCGATTGGCACCTTGTGTCTTTTGGTTTTGGGCTTCGGGACGCTTTTGCTTTCAGTTTAGCTGCCCAGCCAGTCCTGCCTTCCTCAAATCATCGCTCTCCGATCCATTCATCCATCGCTGGATATCGTAGAGGTTACTGAGTGTTAAAACTGAAGCTGCATTTCCACAAGGTTTTGTTAAATGAACTCCTAAATGAAATCATTTCTCAGAACTGTTTGTTGAACCACCAAAAAAATCAGTCAGCCTGTTAAATGCAACTATTTTTAAAACCTAGTCAAACTGATTTATTTATATGGCAGATTCTTCTTTTTTTTTTACATAAGGAGTCGACCCAAAGTGCTTCACTCATTGGCTAAGAGGATAGAACAAGAGAAGTTGGTCAAAAATAAACAGGTTAAGAACACATATGAGGACATTAAAAGATGAAAGAGTTTGGTGGAGGAGGCTCAGACTCGGCTCAGGAGGATTGTAGGTTAAAGCGTAAAGTGTCGGCGTTGGCGGGCCCAGGCTTTGTTTGTTGGGGTTTTTAGGCGTTAGTGAGGAACTGAGTTGCTGTAGTGATGACTGGAGAGATCTTGGAGCAGATTACGTTAAAAGCAGATCAGTGATGTACAGTGGAGCTAAACCATTCAGCACTCTGGAGACAGACGATAACGTGTCAAAATCGATTCTGAGCCTCCGGGACCGGGGCTGATACGCTCAGGAAGCAGCTTCTGGACTATTTGGGCTCAGTTGATGAGGAATCTAGAGCGCAGCCACCAGGAACATGTCGGGGCCCATTCACACCACTAAACGCTTCCCGAAATTAACCCCCAGGAGGAAAAAGGCCCCACATTAATTCCCAATGAAATCCATCTGTTGCATAAGAGACTCTTATGCCACGGATAACCCGAGCACCTGTGGCACAATAAATTTTGCTCATTGTGTGGCACAATAAAGGCCGTGGCTGAGCGGGGAAGCAACAAAGGTGTTTTTGTGCCAGGTGGAAGCTTGGGCTTTTGTGATGCACAAGACGCAGCAGCTGGTGGCACATGTTGGTCAGTCAGTGGCAGCGTGATCGGCCAGCGCCGCAGTCAGCCCGGCAGGAGCCGCTTACGTAAAGAAGAAGAATAAGAAATGTGTTTTCTGAGGCGGACGACGTCCCAAACGCCTCAACACGTGCTCAAACGCCTCCAGGTAGACCCGGTCCTCCTCCCGGGCACGCAGCTCGTCTGATCAGCTGATCAGATTAGTATTGATGGTGGCTGGATGAGAGGGCTCAAGGCTGCACACTGTTCCTGCATGGTGATGCGTGCACCGAAGCGACGTTGCGTAAAGGTTTTTGCCCATGTGACTCCATCAGCCCTGCATTTGGTTCAATTAGATCCATGCATTCCTTTCAAGCCCGGTCATTCTACAGTTTCAGGTCATTTTGATAGTATTGGACTGTTTGCAGAACGGGAATCAGTCTCTAGATTGTCCGGTTTGACTCGTCCTGCTGATATTGACAGGTTTTGTTCATTTGTCTTCATGCAGGAGCCGAAGTCGTCCGGCCAGCTGCTCGATGACTGGGGCATGGAGGACATCGACCACGTCTTCACAGAGGAGGACTACCGCTCTCTCACCAACTACAAGGCCTTCAGCCAGTTCGTCAGGTAGCTTCACGCACACTCTGCTGAAACCAGGCGTTCACACGTCTTAAGTAAAGAGTTCTGCTGGACAGCTGTGCTGCTCCATTTCCTACTATACTACTGATGGAGCCAAACAAACAATCACATGTGAGAGCAGGAGAGCTGCAGACTCTGAACGAGCTCGGCCTTATTAACCCTCCTCCTCCTCACCTCCAGGCCCCTCATCGCAGCCAAGAACCCCAAGATCGCCGTGTCCAAGATGATGATGGTGCTGGGCGCCAAGTGGCGTGAGTTCAGCACCAACAACCCCCTGAGAGGAGCGGCCGCCGCCAACGCCGCCCTGGCCACCGCCAACGTGCCGGCCGCCGTGGACAACATGGTGGCGGAGGCCGCCCCGGCCCCGGCCGCCCCCGCCCCGCCGCCCGCCGCCACAGAGCCCCAGCAGCCGCCACCGCCACCGCTACGCAAGGCCAAGACCAAGGAGGGCAAAGGTAGGAGGAGGATAGCCTCAGCCGGGTCATAATGTCACTCTGAGCAACACTCCTCTGAGCAAGAATGAGCCTCCAATTATTTTGTTTCTACGGTTTAGAAAAGTTCTTAAAAGTTTTTGAACCGTTCATGTGACTCCACCTACACCACATCTGGTGATGTGAAAATGAGGAAAATGTGTTTTGTAACACGATTATATTGACAGAGCTAAAGAAAACACAGCACCTCGGGAGAATATTTGAGATGTTTTCCAACCAGTTTTTTATTGGGATGTTTAGGTTTTGTGCGTTTCTGGGGGCGATAGAAACGCACTGAGATGCTGCTCTGCCTCTTCTCAGCTCTATGTGACTGACCTCTCTCTCTCTCTCTCTCTCTGTCTCCCTCTCGTTTTTTGCGTGGGTAGGTCCCAACGCCCGCAGAAAGTCCAAGCCTACGCCGAAGCCACAGGAAAAGAAGAACAATGCCAAGACCAAGAAAGTGGCGCCGCTCAAGATCAAGCTGGGAGGCTTCAACAGCAAGCGGAAACGCTCCTCGGTACTGTCCCCGCTCTGCACACGCTCCACCCCTCTGCCCTGAGGAGAGAGCAGCCAGTCTGACCCAGGTGTCTCCTCTCCTCTCCTCTCCTCTCCTCTCCTCTCCTCTCCTCTCCTCTCCTCTCCTCTCCTCTCCTCTCCTCTCCTCTCCTCTCCTCTCCTCCTCCAGAGCGAGGAGGACGAGCCTGACGTGGACAGCGACTTTGAGGACGGCAGCATGAACAGCGTCTCGGTCTCCGAGGGCTCCAACAGCCGCAGCAGCCGCAGCAAGAAGAAGACGTCCAAGAGCAAACCCAAGAAGAAGAAAGGTCCGTCCCCGCACTCCAGAGCGCGGTTCCAGCGTCCGCTCGGCCCGGCTGCCTCTGTTAGAGCAGCTTCAGCTGCAGCTTAAACAAACAGCCGTGAACAGGAATGACTTCACGCAGAGCAAAGCGTTTAAAGTGTGTGGAAGGTGCAGCAGCATCGTGTGGAGGTGTACACACACTCACACACACAGGCATTAGTCAGCGGGCTGACTCAGCAGAGCTGGTATATTTAGAAAGACGAGGTCTCAGTGCTGGTTTGCTCCTGTCACTACGTAACGGTGGGACTGAGAGGTCAACAAGTAGCCCCAGCTTCAGCTGGACCATCCTGCAGAACCACAGCTGTCTGTGGATGGTTCAAGTCTCTGTGCAGTCTCTGAAGGCCTGAGGTGAAAGGTCAGGGGCTGAGCTGTGAGCCTTGGAAATCTGTCACACTACTATGTATATGTGTGGAGAAGAACCAGTCAATAGAGTAGCATCACGCCAGACTTGTTGTAAATGCAGCTGTTTAAAGTCGATTTTTAAGCAGTTTTTTGCAACAGATTTAGTCAAATTCTCTGATCTTGGCTTCTGAAATGTAAATGTTTTCAGTTTTCCTGATTCTCTGACAGAAAATGTGATGTTGATGAGGGCATTTAAAGACCTTATCTGGGCCTTTGTTAAAACAGACGATTTTCTCCATTTTATAAATTAACTAGACATCGAGAAAATCACCATCAGATTAACTGACACCCAAACGAATGGTTTGGTGCGGCCCGCGTACCTCGCCTATCTCTTCCAAGATGTCAGAGACATTGTCGAGAAACTTCCTCTGACTGAATCCAATACGAGTGGCAGATGCTGATAAGCGAGGAGAAGAGCAGCTCCACCAATCAGGGCAGATGTTTGTGTTTTCCCTGCGACGCTGTGTCGCTGTCGCTCAGATAAGGTGTCGAGGGAGAAAATGACTCAGCGAGTGGGTTTTCCTCTGACAGATGGCACGCACACACGCAGATCAGAACGTAACAAAGCGGTATCTGGATCAGCGCACACGTCACATCCTATGCGAGCTGAGAGTGAGTGTGTGTGTGAGAGTGTGTGTGTGACGGCTGTGTGTTGCGGCCTGCAGCGGAGGACGGCGACGGCTATGAGACGGACCACCAGGACTACTGCGAGGTGTGCCAGCAGGGCGGCGAGATCATCCTGTGCGACACCTGTCCCCGAGCCTACCACATGGTGTGCCTGGACCCCGACATGGAGAAGGCGCCCGAGGGCACCTGGAGCTGCCCACACTGTGTAAGCAGGCGTCACGCTCCCTCCAGCCTGGAACCTTCCGTAGCACCCAGAACAGCTTCACATCAGAAGGGAGAGAGAGCGGAAAATGTGACCGAGCGAGACTGCTGTGCCAGCAGCTGTTTCCATCCAGGGCGATTTAGGTGTGAGACCAACTTCTGGCTCAGCCTGGTCGCGTCACTCCACTTTGTGACACTTTGATTTCATCAGAAAAAAAGCTCTGGTCGTCGCCTTGTTTACAGTGGGCTGACCGTGCGTCATCAATACTTAGATCTCAGTGTAAACCAACTTAGCTTCATCATAAAAGCTTAAACAGTGATACAGCACCAAGCACTTCTTCTGATTTCTCTTCCATAGCGTTTTATTGGCCATTAGTAGCAGCACAGCCATTCAGAACATCCATATCAAAATGTGCAGCTCGATCAGACTCCATGTGCTAATTCTCTCCTCTCAGAAATGCACAAAAGCCATTAAAAACCTCCCATAAATCTTCTATAGAAGAAATGAATGGGACAACATTGCGATGCTAAAAAGACTTGATCCACAATGAGTGATGTCAGTAGTGGTTGTAGCAGCATGGCTCAGCATCACAGTCGCTCCTATGTTATTATCCCAAAGAACATGTCATACTTGTTGCTAACTTGAGCTCCCCCCCCCCCCTCCCCCAGGAGAAGGAGGGCATCCAGTGGGAGGCGCGGGAGGAGGGCTCGGACGGCGAGGAGGACAACGGCGAGGCTGGGGAGATGGAGGAGGACGACCACCACATGGAGTTCTGCCGCGTGTGCAAGGACGGCGGCGAGCTGCTGTGCTGCGACTCGTGCCCGTCCTCCTACCACATCCACTGCCTGAACCCGCCCCTGCCCGAGATCCCCAACGGAGAGTGGATCTGCCCGCGCTGCACGGTGAGGCCCCGCCCCGTTCGTCCGTCCATCCGTCCATCCGTCCGTCCGTCCGTCCGTCCGTCCAGGACGCATCTCTGTTCCTGTTAGCTCGGCTCAATGAGCAAGTCCAGATTCTCCCTCTGAGAGCGAGTACACACAGAGCTGATTCATGTGGGAACCTTCAGGATGAGTTCAAGGACTGACGTCCTGGAGCGTTGTGAAAGGCTTTGTAGCTGCAGGTTTTATGCTTTCAGTCTGAGACATGTCTTCATTACAAAGCTACAACTGTAATGTTTTCTGACTAACCAGGAAGATGATTTAAACATTCAGAAAAAATCTTGAGATATGGAAGTAATTTATTTTTCTGGAAGGGCTTTCGTATCTAGAATTTTGTATAATGAAAATACAGTCAGTATTGTGTAAATGGTTTAATATGATACTAGAATATACAACTGTTTATAAGTGTAAAAAGGACCAGGAGGTCCACTGCTGGGCAGCACTTTCGATTTTGTTTTCTAATGTTTTTCATTAAATGGGACAGAAATTTCTTCAAAGCCCAGTTATCTTCTCTCTTATCAATTCTCTTATCTTGGCTTTTTAAATGTGGATCTTTTCCAGGGTATTTAGTCCTCTCTCTGCTATTCTTAGAGTTAAGGTGCCCTCCTCCTAACGTCTGCTCCTCCCTGCAGTGTCCGCCCATGAAGGGGAAGGTGCAGAAGATCCTGACGTGGCGCTGGGGCGACCCCCCGGCCCCCACCCCGGTCCCCCGGCCCCCAGACCTGCCGGCGGACGCCCCGGACCCCGCCCCGCTGGCAGGGCGGCCCGAGAGGGAGTTCTTCGCCAAGTGGTCCAACATGTCCTACTGGCACTGCTCGTGGGTGACGGAGCTGCAGCTGGAGCTCCACTGCCAGGTGATGTTCCGCAACTACCAGAGGAAGAACGACATGGACGAGCCGCCGCCCATCGACTTCGGCGAGGGGGAGGAGGACAAGAGCGTCAAGAGGAAGAACAAGGACCCCATGTACGCACAGATGGAGGAGAAGTACCTCCGCTTCGGCATCAAGATGGAGTGGCTGATGATCCACCGCATCCTCAACCACAGGTCAGCACGCACACGCACGCACACACACACTATAAAATATTCCCAATTGTACCTTAATTTCTTCAAGTCATTCTCAAATAAATACTCCATTAGCTCATTAATTGGTTCGTTGTTGCAGGCCTATACTATAAATAGTAATGTGACAGAATTAAAGAAATGCTTAATGCTTAAATTGATTCTTAAACTCATTTTATTAGTCTTTAAAGTGTCTTGTGAGTGAATGGATCCCGGAGGCAGACGGGTGGGATGTTTACTGGTAGTGCTGTTTCCACAGTGTGGACAGGAAGAACAACGTCCACTACCTGATCAAGTGGAGGGAGCTGCCGTACGACCAGGCCACCTGGGAGGGCGAGGACATGGACGTCCCCGAGTTCGACCCCTACAAGATTCAGTACTGGAACCACAGGTGAGGCAGGCAGCCTCCAGACCCGGACACACACTCTGCATCACGTCCAAGCCTAACTGACTGTGTGTTCCTTCAGAGAGCTGATGATGGGAGATGATGGGAAACCAGGGAAGAAGATGAAGATGAAGGGACGAGTCAAGCGGCCCGACAGACCTCCAGAGAACCCTGTGGTTGATGTGAGTTTCTCAACAGTTCCTTGTTTTCACACATTGAGGAAGTTTAGAGTCTCAGAATGACATGAATGTGTCTTTTGGACTTGCACAGACACTAAATGAATCCATAACATGTCTGCTCTTACATGCATGCTTAAATATGTTGGACATTGTGATTGACAAAGGCCAAGATTAAGTCCTTGAGCATCTTGTTTTGTCCACAACTCCCTTTGTTTACTGTCTTAGAAGACTGAAGATATCAGAAAGTATTCAAAAGATGTCTCTCTCTCTCTCTCTCTCTCTCTCCCTCTCTCTCTCCAGCCGACCATAAAGTTCGAGCGTCAGCCCGAGTACCTGGACAGCACGGGCGGGACGCTGCACCCGTACCAGCTGGAGGGTCTCAACTGGCTGCGCTTCTCCTGGGCTCAGGGCACCGACACCATCCTGGCCGACGAGATGGGCCTGGGCAAGACTGTCCAGACGGCCGTCTTCCTCTACTCGCTCTACAAAGAGGTGGGTGTGGAGGAGCAGCCGGCTCTGCAAACCTGGGTCGATGCCAGTTTTGATCATTTTGATCTTTTATGATCTAAAGCTTTTACATCCAGTGTAAAACTAGTGATTTTGAGTTGTTTTTAAGTTGTTGTGTCTGTGGTATTACTGGCTGAGCTTCCTGCCCTCCTATTGGCTGGGACTCATCCAGCCATTTTGTGTCAGTCAGGTGAAATCTGACAGCATGAAGTTCTGATCTAGAGCAGTAAACATCCTCAGACAGGGAACACGTGTGTGGCTGCTGCCCCCTAACTGTGGGAGGCCAGAATGCACTTCCTGCCCCGGCAGCAGCCCCTCGCCTCCAGCTCTTTGTCTAGTTTATTTGTGGTTCTGAAACTATTTTAAAGCTTTCATCTTATATTAGCTGTTTTCATCCTTTGCAGAAATCATAAACTCACAAGATAAAAAATGATCTAGTTTAGTAGATTAACCTATTAGCTGGACATGTATTGAACAGGATGTTGGACAGACTATTTTGAAAGATTTCTTTTCTTTTAAGGAAACAAAAGTTTTTTGGGAGTTTTATCCATTTTCTTGCCCTCCTCTTACAGTTAACATATTGGAACATGAAACACTTGTTTTATGAAAGAGGAGTGCTTTGAGTGTCTGTGTTGAAAAGTGACAATCAAGCATCATCTGGGTGTAATCAGACCTGCGTGTTGCGGTCCTGGAGTTGCTGGACCATCTGTGAGAGCTGCAGAGCTGACGTCCTGTCTCTCCTCAGGGTCACTCCAAGGGCCCGTTCCTGGTCAGCGCGCCGCTCTCCACCATCATCAACTGGGAGAGAGAGTTTGAGATGTGGGCGCCCGACATGTACGTGGTCACCTACGTGGGAGACAAGGACAGCAGAGCCGTGATCCGAGAGAACGAGTTCTCCTTCGAGGACAACGCCATCCGAGGCGGGAAGAAGGCCTCCAGGATGAAGGTCGGTCGGTGTGGGAAGAGCAAACAAACGCATGTCTGGGCTTGAACTCGTCTCTCAACATCTGGCACGGTGGTCTCGTCCAACAGAAAGACTCGTCCATCAAGTTCCACGTCCTGCTGACGTCCTACGAGCTGATCACCATCGACATGGCCATCCTGGGCTCCATAGACTGGGCCTGCCTGGTGGTGGACGAGGCTCACAGGCTGAAGAACAACCAGTCCAAGGTACACACACACACACAGTCAGGAATGTTTAGTCTGTGTAGCTTTGAAATAAGAAAGCTCAGCATCTCCATGTCCCAGTATGTGATGCTGACTGGTTGTTTGTCCCGCTCTAGTTCTTCAGGGTGTTGAACAACTACCCGCTGCAGCACAAGCTGCTGCTGACTGGAACTCCTCTGCAGAACAACCTGGAGGAGCTCTTCCACCTGCTCAACTTCCTCACTCCAGAGAGATTCAGGTAGGACGCACGCACGCACACACACACACACACACACACGCACACACACACACACACACACACACACACACACACACACACACACACACACGCACACACACACAGACGACCTGAGTGTTTATTTGTATGGACAGAAACTTAGACAGCAGGGGTGACAGAGGAAACCCTGTAGGTGTTTAAAAAATCAAGCAAAAAATAAAAACAAAAAAAGATGAAAATATGAAATTATCTGAATGAGTAGGTGCGTAAATGAGTAATACAATTCAAAGATGAAAGCTAAAAATAAAAACACTGACATGGCTTGGAATAAGATCAAAGAGTTAGTTGAGTCTTCTCCACCTCGTGTGCATCTCCCCATATTGGTCAAAACATTTTAGGGGACTGTAACTCTGAATGTTAAAGTGTTCCACGTGTTGCCTGCTGTATGCTGACGGTCCTCTCGCTCCTCCTGCAGCAAGCTGGAGATCTTCCTGGAGGAGTTCGCCGACATCGCCAAGGAGGACCAGATCAAGAAGCTGCACGACATGCTGGGTCCTCACATGCTCAGGAGGCTGAAGGCCGACGTCTTCAAACACATGCCCTCCAAGACCGAGCTCATCGTGCGGGTGGAGCTCAGCCCCATGCAGAAGTGAGTCTGGAGAGGAGAGCAGGACCTAGACGGTCACACTTACTATTGCAAACGAGGTGTGTTATAAAACGGCTCCAGAAAGACACGTGTGATTTCTCTGTCTGTCGCAGGAAATACTACAAGTTCATCCTGACGAAAAACTTTGAGGCTCTGAACACCAAAGGAGGCGGGAACCAGGTCTCTCTGCTCAACGTGGTCATGGACCTCAAGAAATGCTGCAACCACCCCTACCTCTTCCCCGCAGCTGCTATCGTAAGAGCCTCACAGTGAAGCTTTGTACATGAGGAAGAGGAGGAGGAGGAGGAGAAGGAGGTTATCTAAACGTTTGCTCCCCAAACAGGAAGCTCCAAAGATGCCCAACGGGATGTACGACGGCAGCGCTCTGACGAAGGCGGCCGGGAAACTGTGTTTACTGCAGAAGATGATGAGGAAGCTGAAGGACGGAGGACACAGAGTGCTCATCTTCTCTCAGGTAGGAGACCAGGAGGAGCCGGGCTGCAGGTAGCACACGGTCCACAGGCTCTTCACAAGCATTCAGAAGACCAGCTTGAAGCTTGAAAATTTCAAAAGTTGAAATAAGCAGCTCAGATGCCAGATTAGAAGATGATTCGATGAGTGGAGTGAACTCGTACCAACCCTCTCACATACGTTCCTCTGCAGATGACCAAGATGTTGGACCTGCTGGAGGACTTCCTGGAGAACGAGGGCTACAAGTACGAGAGGATCGATGGAGGCATCACAGGAGGGATGAGACAGGAAGCCATCGACCGCTTCAACGGTGAGACTCAGCCAGGGCCGCCTGGTTCCTCTAGGGGTGGCTGATGGAGCACTAATGTCAGGACTGAACTTGTTTTCTTTGTTTTTCCAGCTCCCGGAGCTCAGCAGTTTGCCTTCCTGCTGTCCACCAGGGCCGGAGGTCTGGGCATCAACCTGGCCACGGCCGACACCGTCATCATCTACGACTCTGACTGGAACCCTCACAACGACATCCAGGTACGGCCACAGCCATCAGGCTGCACAGACGATGTTTATGATGCTGCTAGCATGCTAAGCTGCAACGCTGATGTGAGGGGAGGCTTCCACTGCTCCAACCTGTGGAGGAAATCCTGAGAAGATCTTTCTGAGGAGTTCTTGAAACATCATTTTTATGTAGCCTGTTTAAAAGGGTCTGCAGCTCCCAGATAAAACTCATCTCATTGGTTCTTCTTCTCTCCAGGCCTTCAGCAGAGCTCATCGTATCGGCCAGAACAAGAAGGTGATGATCTACCGCTTCGTCACCAAGGCCTCGGTGGAGGAGAGGATCACTCAGGTAAACAATTTATGCTTAATTGAGTCAAAATTCTCTGACCTGAGCTTCTTAAATGTTAATATTGCCTTGCTTCTTTAGTTTCTGTAACAGAAACTTGAGTTTCCATCACCTGAGCTTTGCTGATGTGACCTCTGCTCCTCCTCCCCTGTGCAGGTTGCCAAGAAGAAGATGATGCTGACTCACCTGGTGGTGCGACCCGGCCTCGGCTCCAAGACGGGCTCCATGTCCAAGCAGGAGCTGGACGACATCCTCAAGTTCGGAACAGAGGAGCTCTTCAAGGACGAGCTGGGAGAAGGTGAGGGTCGCGGGGTGGAGGCAGGTTCACTGAGGCGGTCCGAGCCGTGTTTATTAACGCGCTCTAACTGCGTCTCAGGCGAGAACAAGGAGGAGGACAGCAGCGTCATCCACTACGACGACAAGGCCATCGACCGTCTGCTGGACAGGAACCAGGACGCCACCGACGACACCGAGCTGCAGAGCATGAACGAGTACCTGAGCTCCTTCAAGGTGGCTCAGTACGTGGTCAAAGACGAGGAGGAGGAGGTGAGTGTGGCCCCGAGCAGCCAGCTGAGCTCCATCTGGCTTAGACTAGCTGAGGAATGATCGGAACATCTGCTGGATGGGGAGTTTTTATTTGCCACATCACTTTACCTAAAGATTGTACAACTGTCTGGAGGATAGAGCATTGAGTATGTAGTATAGAGACAGACCCCAGGTGAAGGTGATTCTGAATGATTCTGAATGGATCCGAGCTGCAGAAATATCCCAAAACATGAACAGTCGAAGGCTGTCAACACTTCCCGTGAAGAGAATCTCTTCCTGGGGCTTTCACCACAACAACCCAGCGAGCCGCTGTCACAACACGTCTCCATCTCTCCCCCCCTCTCTCTCTGCCTCCCCCCACCCCCACCCCACCCCCCCCGGCCTCAGGAGGAGGAGGTCCAGCGGGAGATCATCAAGCAGGAGGAGAGCGTGGACCCAGACTACTGGGAGAAGCTGCTGCGCCACCACTACGAGCAGCAGCAGGAGGACCTGGCCCGCAACCTGGGCAAAGGCAAACGCATCCGCAAGCAGGTCAACTACAACGACGGCTCGCAGGAGGACAGAGGTGAGGGGGGGGGCAGCTGAGAGGGCTCAACTGTCTGCTAGTCTGGCTGCTTCAGCTCCATGTGATGGAGAAAAGAGCCTCTCTTTGCCTTTACTGTAGAAGATGCTCTAAGATCATGTTTGTGGTAAAGCACTAATGATAGTGATAATGAAGGATAGTTCATTTAACCATTTACAAACATTTTGAGAAGGATTTTAAGAAAGATTTAGGTATTTTCTGTGATCTCAGCCTCGTGAAGGTGGATATTTCTTGAGAAATCTGAATGTTGCTGAGGTGAGGCCTAGAAAAACAGACCTGATCCTAACTTGATAAACAATTTCCAGTTCTTACTTCCATTTTCCATTAATCGTGGAAGTAATCCACTGATTAATCACCTACAAAAA
The DNA here is from genome assembly GCA_029224185.1 of Karalla daura. NCBI lineage: Eukaryota > Metazoa > Chordata > Actinopteri > Chaetodontiformes > Leiognathidae > Karalla > Karalla daura. Next base: position 18,684,343 of record CM055205.1, read on the forward strand.
TAATCATTTGTGGCAGCCTCAATGATTTATTGTGGATTAAAATGTTGTTTTCCCTCTTGCAGCCGACTGGCAGGATGACCAGTCTGACGGCCAATCAGATTACTCCGTGGCGTCTGAGGAGGGAGACGAGGACTTTGACGAGCGGACAGAAGGTGAAACCTCTCGCCTGGCCTCTCTAATGTGCATAATGATAATAATGATGTGCATCCTGTCTGTCTTGGATCGTCTGACTGAACTTTGTGTGTTTCCCACCTCACAGCCAACTCGCGCAGGCCCAACAGGAAGGGCCTGAGGAACGACAAAGACAAACCGCTGCCCCCCCTGCTGGCCAGGGTAGGAGGCAACATCGAGGTGAGCGGCTCAGACTCCTCCTCTCTCTCTCTCTCTCTCTCTCTCTCCCTCTGTCTGTCTGCAGATTCTAACAGTGTGTGTTTCTGGAACTGATCTCTGACCCTCCTCCTCCAGGTGCTGGGCTTTAACTCCCGGCAGAGGAAGGCCTTCCTGAACGCAGTCATGCGCTACGGGATGCCTCCCCAGGATGCCTTCACCACCCAGTGGCTGGTCCGAGACCTGCGGGGGAAGTCTGAGAAGGAGTTCAAGTGAGAAGCGGCGAGGAAGCAGAGACGTTGGCTCCAGTCAGAGCGGGTTTTCCTCTCTTCCTCACCCGCCTGTCCTCTGTCTCTCCCAGGGCCTACGTGTCTCTGTTCATGCGTCACCTGTGTGAGCCCGGGGCCGACGGCGCCGAGACCTTCGCCGACGGCGTGCCCAGGGAGGGGTTGTCACGGCAACACGTCCTCACCCGCATCGGCGTCATGTCGCTCATCCGCAAGAAGGTGATGACAGACTTTAACTGTTGGAATGAGAGCAGCTAGAAAAGCTGGAAATCAAAGACATTAATCCATGGGTTGGGGTCATAGTGATAGGTGATAGTTTAAGGCTTCTAGCTGACAAGCTTTCGTCAGTCTAGTGATGACCTGGATGAGTTTGTAAGGATTGAAACCGAAGAAATGATGAGAAAACAAACCTTTTTCAGGCCACATGTTAACATTTCTTTTACAAGAGGGCAGATTTAGAACTGCAGCAAATGATTAGTTTTGGATCTGTTGATTGCTTTGTTGATTGATTGAAATCTCTGGGTGGTAGCAGCTGTACCAGCTGGTCTGTCTGGTCTGGGTCTCGCTCACTCTGCTGTGGTTCTGTCCTCCAGGTCCAGGAGTTTGAGCATGTGAACGGTCAGTGGTCGATGCCCTGGATGGCCGAGCTGGAGGAGAGCAAGAAGGCGGCTCAGCCCGACTCTCCAGGCAAGACGCCGTCCACTGGCACCCCGGCCGACACGCAGCCCAACACGCCCGCCCCAGGTAGCGCGCACACACACACGCACACTCATAGAGCCGCTTAGCTACCCTGCTGGTCATAATGGAGAAATAATCACACATGTGATGCGTTTCTGTAGTCGACGACTCCTCCTCAAAGAACGACGAGGCAGAGAAGGAGGTGAAGAAGGAGGGAGAGGTGGAGAAGAACGGCAAAGAGCCGGCCAAGACCAACAACGAGGTAGCGACCGGAGCGAACCTGAGACCTTTCACTCAGAGCATTTTGCATCTTCTCCTCGGTTAATCTCTCCTTCTCTTCCTCCCTCAGATCATCTCCATCCCCGACGACGACGAGAAGAGCCCGGCGGCCGAGCCGGACGCCAAGAAGAATGGCGAGGAGCCGATGGAGACGGACAAGCCCAGCAACGGGGAGGCAGCGGAGAGCGCCAAGGACAAGGAGCCGGAGAAGGAGAAGGAGGAGAAGGAGAAGGAGGGCGAGGCAGAGAAGAAGAGTCCGGAGGGAGGAGAGGAGACCAAGACACCGCCCGAGGCCAAGGCTGAGGCCTCCGAGGTCAAAGCAGAGGACGCAGAGGTCAAAGGTAAGGACACACACTGAAGCATCATCTGGAACATTTCCTTGATGTTTCTGAGCCGTTGCTACTCTAATCTTTCCCTCCTCATTGTTTCCATTAACTTCTGTTGGCAGAATTCACTATTAAATTTTCTATTTCTGAGCTCACTGCGATCTTAAAATCACAAATCTCTCCTAAAAAACTGGTTCTTTGCTTTTAACAGAAGAGAAGAAGGAAGAGAAGACCGAAAAGATGGACACCACTCCTCCTCCTGCAGACGAGAAGAAAGGTAAGCAAAGAACCCAGAACACTTTTCATTTAGATACCTCTCATCTTTTTGTGTCACTCATTAGGTGCCTTTCCATCATTGACACTTAAGATAAATTGCTTATCCAGTGGAACCTTGAGATACGAAATAAGTGAATATTTTTCATTAAGTGGGATGGAAATGTCTTTGAAGCCTGATTCGTATTCAGACTTCTTCATCCCTAGTGAAGGTTCCACTGTATTTAGCGAGGTGCTAACAGAGGAGCAGCTGCCTGGTCTGGTCGTTAACCCCTCGCCTCCCTCTCTCTCTCTCCTGCAGCAGACGTGAAGGAGGACAAGGAGGCGGCGAAGCCGGAGGAGGCGGCCAAGCTGCAGAACGGGGACAGCAGCAGCAGCAAGGAGGGCGGAGCGGCCGCCCCGGCCGCCGCCACGGCCGCCCCGGGCGCCCCCGCCGCCAGCGAGGAGAAGAAGAAGGCCAAGAGCAGGTTCATGTTCAACATCGCAGACGGAGGCTTCACCGAGCTGCACTCCCTGTGGCAGAACGAGGAGCGGGCCGCCACCGTCACCAAGAAGACCAACGAGATCTGGCACCGTCGCCATGACTACTGGCTGCTGGCCGGCATCATCCAGTATCCTTTACACACCCCTGATCAGTCTGCAGAGGAGATGCTTTTGTTTGGTTTATTCTCAGAGAAGACCTCGAGAAGTCTTTAGCATTATGTCAAAGAGTAAAGAACCAGGAAAAAAGCTGAGACAAAACCAAATTCCTTTCAGTTGATGAATGGATTAGTTGTTGCAGATATTGATTATTCTCTCAATCTTTTCATTGATATGTCAAATTATCACGTAAATACTATATTATGATAAAAAGTGAACTTGAGAGGGACAGAAGGCATCACCTCCAACTAAACCCAGATTGAAAATAACATGGCAGCATTTGAGTTACGAGCATCACAACTAACAGTCCTTATCAACAAATGTTCTCAGCTCGACATTAATGACCACTCAAACGAGGTCTTACCAGCATCCATCTTACAAATGACAAACATGTCTATTAAACATGATAAATATTCTAATATTGTCAGAAATACTTCAACAAAGCTGAGTTGTTGTAGTGATCAGGTTATGAAGACTATGTGAGGAATGGTCTTGTCCAGTCCCAGCCGTTGTTTGCCCTGACCCCCCCCCCCCTCAGACACGGCTACGCCCGCTGGCAGGACATCCAGAACGACGTCAAGTTCGCCATCCTCAACGAGCCCTTCAAAGGCGAGATGAACCGAGGAAACTTCCTGGAGATCAAGAACAAGTTCCTGGCCCGGAGGTTCAAGGTACGGCCGCTCCTCCTGCTCCCTCTCTTACCTCCTGGTTTGCAGCTGTGATGATGATTCATGATGTTACCAAAGCTTCCAGAGGCTCCAGTCCAGGCTCAGACCCTTTCTCTCTTCCATCGCTGTAGCTGACTATTGACTCCTCTCCTCCTCTCCTCTCTCCTCCTCTCCTCTGCTCCTCTCCTCTCAGCTGTTGGAGCAGGCTCTGGTGATCGAGGAGCAGCTGCGCCGTGCCGCCTACCTCAACATGTCCGAGGACCCCTCCCACCCCTCCATGGCCCTCAACACCCGCTTCAGTGAGGTGGAGTGTCTGGCCGAGTCGCACCAGCACCTCAGCAAGGAGTCCATGTCTGGGAACAAGCCGGCCAACGCCGTCCTGCACAAAGGTGAGAGGAGACCCCATCAGCCTGGGCTTCTTCAAACCTCCTGAAGCTGCATCACCTCTCCTGGACACTCTAACAAACTGTGACTGGTTGTAGTTGGTTTTGGCTTCATGTGACTGTGAATATGGTGGAACACAGTAGCTGACTAATGATAATGGATGATGGTAGTAGAAGAGCCAGCTGTGGAGCGTTACATTGAACGTGCTGCTCCTCCCTCTCAGTGCTGAAGCAGCTGGAGGAGCTGCTGAGCGACATGAAGGCGGACGTGACCCGCCTCCCGGCCACCATCGCCCGGATACCGCCGGTGGCCGTCAGACTGCAGATGTCTGAGAGGAACATCCTGAGCCGGCTGGCGAGCCGAGGGCCCGAGACGCAGACGCAGGCACAGACGCAACAGGTACACACACACACACACGCACACACATCCTGTCTCATAAGAGGAGGCAGTGGAGGAGATAGCAGTGAAATCACCAGTACCCACGTCATAAAAGCTCCCTTTTAGCAGCTCAATTAACCTCCGTCCTGTTTTAATCTCCTCAACTCGACTTTATTTGTTTTCAGTGCCAGTTCATAACACACGTTATCTCAAGGCACTTTATAAAAGCGAGCAACAATATGTACATAGTTACCATCTCCTGTCCTTAGACCCCAGCAAAGTCTGAGGAACGACTCTTCAGAAAGAGACCGAGGAGGGGATCCTCACCCAGGACAGACAGTATACAGAGGTCTAACGATTTAGATGTTAGTCTAGAGGTCAGATGAGTCCACAGTAGAAACGGTGCATGCAGCAGGAAGACCTGGAGTCCTGGGTCCTCCTCCTCTTGTCGAGGTTAGGAGGTTGATCCAGGTCCTGGCTATACTGCTCACTGTAACTAACCAGATGCTGCCAGGGTGCAGTAAATATGTCCCACTTGAGTCTGAAAACAGTCTCTAAATTGTAATAAAACCATCAAAGTGCAAAGTGTTTTGGACGTTCATCTTCTCAAAGTGGAGTACTGTGAAACTAAACTACACAAAGTAACGGCAAGAAACAGTTGTACTTGGCTCAGGTCAGACATGTCACTTTTATTTTGTGAAAAACTGTCATGGAAACCCAAATGATGTTCCAAAGTAAAGAAGACACTCTGTTGTCTTCTGGCCTACAAAGACACTATAAACCTCTTATATATGAATAGGATGTAATGTAAGACTTCAGCCCTTCCATCAGAACCCAGCTAACGTCCTCTGTCCTCTCTCCTTCCCTCAGATGTCGCAGCAGTAGACTGAAAACTCAGCTCTTTACCTCGGAAACCAACCCCCTGCCTCACCTCGACATTCCTGATCGGTGCACAGCAGAAAGAAAGCTGGAGAGCGCGCTCAAGCTTGAAGCCACGCCCCCCTGTACACTTTTTGTCCCCCGCCCCCCCGCCTCACCCAAACAGACTTTACAGAAGTTTTTCTGGAGGATCCGATCCCTTCCCCATCTCCAAGTTTGAGGCTGTGGACAGAAAAGCTATTTTATTTTTTTTTTTCTTCCTTTTTTTTTTTTTTCAATTTCTGTATTAATATTATTGATATAATGTTATTATGATGGTTTTTTTGGGACCTAAATAAAAAAACATAATGAATAATTTGTTTGTGGTCAGTTTGGATACCTCAGAAAGTACAGAATGAGTAAAAATTTAGATTTTAAGTGGCTGGTTGTTTTCTATATGTAGGGAATGGGAAAGTCGAAAAATATGATACACTAAATTAAACTTTAGCAGTTAAAGCAACTTAATGAAATATTGGGATGTGTTGGAAAATGTGTCAGTAGTCCCAGGGTTGAATCCAATTAATTTCTCAATCAACTAGTTCATAAAATTGTGCAAAAGCTGGAAACTTTTAATGCTGGTTTAACAAAGAAAATGTCTTAATATTCCTTCTGTTGTTTTGTCCTCAGCTCATTGACATTCAGTTCTGTCAGACTGCAGAGAGTAAAATGTATATAAGAATCACATATAAGAACTTTAAATCGACTCATCTGAATAGTTGATTTGTTAGTTGATTAATGGTCAATTCATTAGTTGTTGCAGCTATTTTATTAAATTCTACCTTAGTTTCTTCAAAATAAAATACTCTTTCAATGCTTAAATAGACTGATAATTAAAAAAAATATGTTATTAGTCTATCAGTTATTGTTGCATCTCTACACTGAAACCTGTGTTTTCTCCCAGTGAGTTGCAGTAAAATGTGAAATAATGGCACGACAGCATCGTTTCAATCGCAAACAGGAAATTTATTTGAAATCTCAGGCCACAACCAGAACCTCGGTGTCTGTAATCTTCATCACCTTCCCCCAGAATCTCATCCAGCAGCTCTGAGCACTGAGGGCGGGTATCAGAGCTCAACTTCCCCCATTCACAATTTTCATGTCTAACTTGATGTCACTTTCATATATATTTATATATACACACACACTCTCACACAGGACTCCTTTTTTGTTGTTTTTACACACAAGATTCACATTCAAGTTCAGAGCACGGAGACGTCCAGATCACAAAACACAGGCTGGTTCACAAGACGACAAGAACAGAAGAAGAAGAAGAAGAAGAAGAAGAAAAACAACCGGGCCAGAGGAACAAGCTGGGAAAACACAAACGAAGAGTGAAAAAGTTGAGTCTGACAGTAGCAGTACCGACACTGGCAGCAGGGGGCAGTGAGGAGACGCTGCAGGATCCACTGACCCACGCGCGGGCTCCTCTATGCTCAAATCTCGCGGTATTTAGAGCGAGAGTTCAAGTCTAATACGATGTTTACTGGTATTTCAGGTCAGAAACGAGTAGTCAGAACCCTGAATTTGAGCCCAAAGATAAAAACAGAGCAGATAAAAGAGTGGATATTGACAGAGTCTGTCCACACAAGTACAAATATGAGGCACTTGTACTTCAATTTTGTTTTTCTACATTATTCTGCTTTAAAGTAGGACACAAACGCAGCCCCTCCACTCCATCAAATATCTGTGAGCTTTTCCAGAGGTTTCACCAAATTATTTGGTCAAATGATTGTGAACTTCACCAGAACAAGACAAGGGAAGTTTCCTGTGAAACTCAAACTCCTCCTTCACCTCCTGCTGCTACAACAAGAGCCTGAGCCAGCACTGCTAATAGTACATGATTCACAGGATACTGCAAAGATGCTCTTTTTTCATTTCTTTACTTCAGCACTATTTTAACTCAGAAAAATGGTTTGAGCTCTGCAATGTCACCTATTGTCCCCTAACTCTCATCTCTCTAGGATGAGGTTAAATCTTTTCCCCCGTCTTGCACTTGAAGGAGAATTACGCCCCCTTTCAGCTCGGTGTTTGTGAACCGGATGAGCAAACCTGGGTCAGTGGATTTTAAACCTGCTGTCAACAGAGATTTTCTGTGTGTAAATGATTCCCACAGGTGAAACCGTCTGATTGGTCAGATGATCCAGGAACTTTTGTTCTTGGTCCTTGTAATTACACACACACGTCACATCCACCTGCCTCCTGCCTGGAGACATGTTTCCCTTGAGGAGCAAAGAGAAAGAGATAGAGAGAGAGAGAAAATAGGGAGGAGGAGGAGGCGCTGCAGCACATCACGGACCATGCACAGACACTTGTGAGGAAGGCATCGGTGAGGAAGAGGAGGGCGTCGAGGAGCAGGCGGAGCTGAGGAGAGGCAGGATTCGTCCTGCGACCTGTGTGTCCATCCCTGAAGATCCAGCTCAGTAGAAGAAATACACTGAGGAAGAGGAGGACGAGGAGCAGAGAGACGAAGGTGTGAGTTGGAATAGTATTTAAAGTGGGGGTCAAAAGTTCCAACATACTCCTTTTTTGACTTTGCTCCTTCTGTGGAGGTCTCACACCTACCAGAGGCACTTGAAGTATATTAATGTGTAAATTAATACTTTTATACTAATATTAGATGAGGTTTCGTGTGTGTGTGTGTGTGTGTGACCTTTGTTTACTCACAGAAGACGACTCCAACACATATGACACCTATGACTGCCATCATGATCATCATCTGGAAGACAAACACAAGCAAAGTACAGCTGTGTCAGAACTGTAGTAACTGTGTGAGCGCTCAGTACAAGTAAAAGTACTTTTTAAACTAGAATAACTCAGTTATCTGAGTATCTGCTCTCACTGTTTATTAATTTGACGGGTGTTTGGTGTTTGCCGTGCAATATGTGAGGTTATGCAACGCGGTGTGTGTTGTGTGTGTGTGTGTGTGCGTGTGTGTGTGGACCCAAATACTGCCATAAATAAATCCACATGACATGTTGAGAGTCAGGGCAGACAGGAAATCACATCACCTCTGATGGGGGGAGGGCGAGAGAGATTAACAAGAACAAGAGGATGGAGAGAGAGGGAGAGAGAGAGAGATTGGTACAGAATTGCTATGTGTGCTTGGATTTGTGTGTGTGTGTCAGGGAGAGAGAGAGAAAGAGAAGAAGCAAAAATGATATGAGCTGGTTAGAGTGTGAAAATGATTGTGTGAATGAATTTTCTTCTTTATCAAACATGTGTGTTTATGAACTGTGGAACACGTCAGTGGCTCACTCGTGTGTGTCTGCTAGATTTTTAGTCGCAGAGAAAGAAGATACAACAGGCTTATACACACACACACACACACACACACACACACACACACACACACACACACAAACATAGGCTTACACGCACAAAATACGCAGCACTAGTGAAATTGGAATCTTGTCCTGGGATTATTTGCTGACCACCACTCTTCAACATTTTGAAGAGAAAACCTCCTGAGCCTGAAATTCACACGACAACCCCGACATGTGCACACACACACACACACACACACACTTGGTGTTTTTCAGGCTCAGTAACAGAAGAACAGAAAGGTCCATATGAGTCCCAGTCCTCACAAATACACAAGTGTGTGTGTGTGTGCGTTGGGGGTGGAGTTAAATCACAAATCACAGCTGGCTCTTTAATCCCCGACTGTCATCCTAATCCAGATTGGGATCTCTCTCTCTCTCTCTCTCTCTCTCTCTCTCTCTCTCTCTCTCTCTCTCTCCCTCTCTCTCTCTCACTTCCTCTAATGTAATCCTACACGCCGGCCTCTGATTGGACGATCTGATCTGATCTGGACGAAGCGATGCAGACACAAATATGGCTGCCTCTCTCTGTTTCCCTTGCTAGCAAATTCACCCCACCTGAAAAAAAAAAAAAAAAGCCTGGAGCAGAGTTTTAAAGTCGGACGAAATCAGGTTACGTCCGAGGAAAATGACAAACTTTGTGTCTTGATTTGACTCTAAACGTCCACTTTGATCAGCTCAGACATGTTTGGAGGCTTGTATTCCAACACACATTTGCTTTGGAAAGGAACAATCAGGTTACATCTACAGGTGGTGCCAGAGTCTTGAGATCCGATTCATGATGGGAAATGGGCTGTACAGTACACACACACACACCCACACCCACACAGACACACACACACACACACACCTTGCAGTTTTTCCACCAGTACTTGTTCTTGAGTTTAGCGGCGCTGCTCTCGAACTGCGAGGCTCCGGCCTGCAGGGCGTCTGCGCGGTCGTCCAGTTCCGACAGCTTCTGATCTCTCTCCAGGACTTTGTCCACGTTCACACGCATGATGTCGACCACCTGAGGGACCGCACGACCCGTTAGAACCATCCGTTTGTCTGTCTGTCTGTCTGTCTGTCTGTCTGGCTTCTCACCTCGTCCACCTGCGCCTGCGTCTGCTGCAGCCGTCTGTTGCTGGTGAGGTTCGGGGCCGCGGCCGGGGGCCCGCCCTCGCCGTCCGGGGCCCCAGGAGCTCCTGGGGTTCCTGCTGCATCCGGAGTCGACCTGCATACAGACAGATAGACAGGCAGAAAGACAGGCAGACAGACAGATGGACAGGCAGATAGACAGAAGAAGGAAGAAAGTTTGGTTCAAATCTCTGTTGGATGGAGCGATCTTTACTGTTTGCATGTTTTCATGTACTCCAGTTTCCTTCCATTTTCCCAAAACATACATGTTTCAGTTGACTGGAGACTCTAAATTGCCATTTACTGTGTGTGTCTGTGTGTGCGTGCCTCTACAATCTCTCAGAGTTGTAAAGGTTTCACAAAGAGGAGAAAACATTACTCAACCACTGTCCTGATGTCTGAAGCTTGTACTCCATAGTGCAAATATTGCGATTTTACTTATTTTCTGTGTCTCTTTAACAACTTTAGTTCCTGTCAACTTTACAGATACTAATTATTACAAACAAGATTTAAGAAACACTGAATGACTGCAGGTTTGTCTTGGATCAGAGACCAGTGAGTCAGACACACACATCCATTCAAACTAAAGCACCTACAGCCCGGATCATTCTGGAATAATGCCTACAATAAATAATCTCCTATATATATTTTAAAACTTCCTGCACGGATAAAAAAAGCTAATTTGGAGTTTCACTTTTCCTTTTTTTCCTGTGTCGTGAGTCAGCAGAAAGAGTGTGAATTAAAACAAAGTCAATAATAGAAACATGACTCATCGAACCTTGGCCTCCATCCATACAATCAAAGCATCTGAGGAGGGTGCAGCCGCTTGAATGATGAAATGACAAGATTTACACACACACACACACACACACACACACACACACACACACACACACACACACACACACACACACACACTCTGATACAAACGAACAAAGACTTCAATGATTTACTTTCACATACTTTTCTGCTGTTGCTCTTTCTATTTTTCTTTCTCTTTCTCGCTATGTCTCTTACAGACACACACACACACACTCAGTGGTTTTGCAAAAGCAAAATGGAGCAAAGATTAGTGAAGCAGCAGCATCCAGAGATGTGAATGACAGCGCTAAACACGCAATAAATAAATAAATAAACAAACAAACAAACACCCCCTCCCACCCCCTCCTCCCTCATCCTCACCCTAACTCCCCCCACACGACAAAACACATTCAAGTGTCTCAAACTTCTTCCAGGTGTTTGTCCTTCAGAGACATTTGACGCCACATTTATGTCTGACAGCAGCTCGACACACACACGCACACACACACACACACGCACACACACACACACACACACACACACATAAAATAACACTTTGGTTCATGTTGAAACTCAAGGTGAGATGTAAGACTGATATCATATCAGTCGGAGCAGTTTTAGTTGGGGACTCAGCAGCTGAGTCATTTTATTTATTTCTCTGTAGAAATTTCCAGAGACAAAAAGACAAGTTTCACTTTATCGGAATAAAACGGCAAAATCGAGACTAATTAATCAATGTACGATCAAAGATGTGTCCCCACAGCACTGATTTAATAAAGAAATATGATTTAAAAAAATGTGTCGGATACTTACATCTGAGCTGCAGCTCGGTGGAGATAATCTGAGAGGAGAGAGAGAGAGAGAGAGAGGAGGGGAGGAGAGAGAAAGAGGAGGGGAGAGAGAGATGAGAGAGGGAGAGGGAGGGAGAGAGAGAGAGAGAGAGAGGGAGACCAGGTAGAGATGGGAGGGAGAGGATGGAGAGTCTTTTGTCTTTTTTTATTGACTTTTTACCATCAAGACAAAAAGTAAATCAGCAGACGCAGGTTGGGAAATGATGTCACACCCTGCACGCACACACACACACGCACACACACACGCACACACACACACACACACACACACACACTGTAAGAACCAGGAAATGAAGTCAGAGCCACTGTTCCTCATTAATCCTGTAAACACGGTGTCACAGTCTAACCCAGTTCACAGGTCCATCAGTCACACACTGAGGAGATGCTTTAATAACCTGCATCCAAACAATAATCAATCAGAGGTGTGATGTGTTTAGTGAAAAACATACAATAGTTCTATTCTGAAATACACTTGATATAGAGAATGTTTACAAGTCTGAAATGATATGAATCAAGTGAAGTGCCTCACAGCTCTGCTACTTCTATTACTAATTTGAAGTACTGCTTACCACTGTATTAGCATTTAGTACTGCTAACACTGTGTGCTAGTATCACAATACTACAGAGTAGCATAATTTCAGGTAGTTTATATACTGATGCTCTTTATTTAAAGAACCTAGAGCAGTAGGACTTGTTGCTATATTAGTCTCTTTGCGATGCAGTTTTCTCTGCTAATAAGCAACTCTCACAAACATGATTCTGCTGTTTATGTTTATTCCTAATTGGTTCCTACTCAGTGTTTTTCTATTATGTTGTTACATTTTGTCAAAGTGTTATATTTCTGTGCTGGATAATTAATAAGGCAGTCTATTAAGACTCACAATCTTACTGTAAAATGATCACCTTGTTAATGATGTAGCTTTAATGTCTATCAGATGAAAATCTACAGAATGGCTGTTAATGTAAACATTGTGCAAGATACACAATGTTTTCAAAATGCAACTCTCAACTTAAACCTGGTTCTGACTGTCCATTCCTCCTGTTCTCCACTCAGAGTTTTCTATTTACTTGTTGCTTTTCTGTCATGTTTTCTGGACTCATACTGAAGTATTCATTAACACATGGAGGAGTTTTCACCTTCTTTTAACAGGTTCCTACACATTCTTGAGCACTCATTTCTTGTACTTTCACCTTGAGGAGAGAAAAAATCACACTCAGACACTCTGGACTCTTTCCATCTCTTTTATTCTGTGCATCTCTCGGTTTGTCAGACCTTCACAGCAACAATCCGTCTACAGCGACGAAGACTCTGCTGAGTCTTCCTCTCTCTCCCATGGTTCAGGGTTGAACCATCACATCGACCCCCCCCCCCCCCCCCCCACCCCCACCCACATTCGCTGCCGACTCATCAGGCTTTGTCTCGGTTTGGTTTAAGTCACTTATTGTTCCTTCCTCACGCTTTAGTGATTTTGCAGCGGTTTCCTCTCCGCAGACGATATTTACAACTCTGCTAATACTGACGTTAAAGCGGCAGCTGCACGGTCTCCATGAGGTGAGTGATGTTTCGCCTATTTGCTTTAGAGTTCACTGTACACTTGCAGTTTGCTTTGTTTTGTTTCTCCTTGACGTTAAAAGGAACAATCTGGCGTTTTTTCTTCTCAGCTTTAGTCCTTTTCTTCTGCCCCAGAATCGTACTCTTTTTCTTTTTCCTTTGAGAAGAAAACCTGCAGGACTAAAGCCGAGCATGTTCCTTTCACGTTTTCTGTTTTCTGTGATGAGAAGTGGCAGGTTACTGAGGAAGCAGACATTCACGTAATCAATGATGTGTTTGATGAGGTGCACTGTGGTGCGTTCACTGCGGCTCGTCGATAATAAAGAGGAAAAACTGGCACAATATCGGTATCTAAAAACAAACAAAACAAAAACACAAACAATCCCAAAAAAACTAGCAACAGACTTTGAAAAACACCCTCAGTAAAAAGGCGTCTTTAAAAAAATAGATTTACCGATGAATTCAAGGCAATAGCGATGCGAGGAACGAAATGATGTAGGAACTGAAAGTCGAGTTGGACTCACGAAGCAGCATTGAAGAGCTCAGCGTTTACACACAGCCTCGCTATGTACAGTAGATACAACACGCAGCCTTTACAAACTGTACAGTGGTGACAGTCTCAACACTTCAGAACTGTCAGAGAAGAAAAGAAAACAACAAGAACAAAACTAGAGAACTGTCACAGCAATCAGCTCCAAAACACCCAAAAAGGTGTCATCTTCCAGAAACTTCTTTTCATATGTTGAGGAAAAAGTTTAATAGACTCATTGGTCATTTATCTGCAGAGGAATATCACTGGTTTCCACGTTATTCTTTTACCAGTGTCCATCCCTGCAAGCATTCATCTTTATTATTTGGATTATGATGATTTTCTCCGTTTTCCTCAACATTTACAGAAATGATTGAAGGATAAAGCGACACTTTGTCCTCTGTTAAAGCCCTAAATCTGTCCTCGTCCTTCAGTATGGACATCTGTTCAAGTTTGATCCACCTAAATGGGCGGTTTTCACACTGGTTTCAGCCTCTCACAGCACTTCATTTTGGTAATCAATAACCCAGATCTGAGCCTCATTTCTCACAGATCTCTGGGATTTCGCTTACAAACACTCACATTTGCAGACTCTGACTCTAAGGAAACACATCAATAACCACTTTAAAGCCAATCACGCTTGACTTTTCTGTAACTTTAGCACGTTACATGGTTGAAATACAAAAATAATGCTTCCAGGAATCCAAGTGGGAGTTAATGGCAACTTTGAAACTACGCTTTACATCGATTTTAGATAAAATAGTAAAATAGGGAGATTCAGGACAGAGGAGGTGTCATATTTCTCGTGTGTTGAGCATCAGTTTAAGGCAAGTTGGGCTTTTACAGCTGGAGATCTGTGTCATAAATAAATAGTTCCTCTACAGACAGCGTGACTCCTGAAAATGGCGTCAGGAAGATTAATATTTTATGCATTTAAGTTCTTTTTTTTACCTGCTTTAACGTGCCAACATAGGACTTCAATAAAAGCAAGCATTTTATTCTCATAACTTAATAAATGTTCATACGTATAATCGCTCTTCCTCACGTCAGTGAACAACCCTGTGCAAACTACTTCTTTGTGCGACTCGGTCCAGGACCTGTGCAAACGATCAGTTCCTGTGCTGCTGTGTGTGTGTGTGTGTGTGTGTGCGTGTGTGTAGCGTGCAGTGTGCAAAAGGGGATAAAAGTGTGTCGTAGTCATCTCAGAATGAAGCCAGTGAAGGATTGTTTCTTTTCATAAAGTGCCATTTTGTTCCGTTTGACCTTCACTGTGAGTTGCAGTTACAGCATGTGGCCACAAGGGGGCGCAACAGCAGCTTTTCCCCCTTTATCGATGACGAAGCTCAAAGTCTTACTTTAACATGGAGGCTCAGCAGAACAGTGACAGGTTCCGTCAGCACACTGGTATGAATGTGTTTTTTGCACTTTTTTTTCTCTTTGACCTACTTTAGTGAACAGTTAAAATCAATCAAACCTTTTTTTTATCACCTCTGCTGGTTACAGAGCCTCTAGAGTCCCATCAGGGATGCTTGTGTGTATTACATAGTGACAGTGAGAATCTGAAGTCCTAATAGACAGATGAAGATACAGTGAATTATATGTATTAATATAACATATGAATCCATATGTATGTCTGGTCCTTCCCTTAATTGATTATTGGGATAAAATCTATTGACGTTCATGCAAAGGGACTTTCCATACAATGGACAACATTTATCACTCAGTTATTGGACCTGTCCCAGATGTCCCTCCTTACATACTTGCCATAGTGTTCTTTGGTTCACACTCATCTAGAAAACTCTACAAGGACACACAACACACACTCCTCACAACACTACACATCCCCACACCCAAGTCTGTCTTTGGACAACTGCATCCAACTGCATCCAACGACCGGACTTTAATACAGAAACTGAAACCTGACTCTCATCTCTATCTCTGCTTCTACAGGACATCTCAAGGCAATTTTTAATGAAAGTTGTAATGTTTTTCATGATTCGACCCCTTTAAAGTCTTCAAAGACCTAATTACATGTAGGTTTTTATCTGCTGTTTTTTTTTTTTACAACACTGTAAATGTTTAGCCTGGTGAAATAAAGGCAATAAATAAATAAGAATAAATAAAAACAATATAAATAAATGAAATAATTTAGATTTTGTGTGACGTTTTGTGTCCATTATATGTTGGTGGTGGTGAGTCTGAAGTCCTTAGAGATGGATACGGATTTACGAGAGGGACATTGCTACCAGCCAGCAGGGCGTGTGTGTGTGTGTGTGTGCGTGTGTGTGTGTGTGTGTGTGTGTGTGTTAGGGCTTCCTCCAGCTCAGGGGGGCCACAGCAGAGCTGCCGTCGCAGTAGGACTCGGGGGGGCTGCTCTCGGGGTCTGCGGGCAGCGCCGGCTTCTTCCTGTCCTTGTCCTCGCCGTCAGAGTCGTCCACCATCAGCGTGATGAGCGACGCCGACTTCCTGCGCAGCCCCGACAACAAACAAACAAACAAACAAACAAACAACCTGAGACGCCGTGATCAGGGAGGACACTCACAGTCACTCTTTTGTTTCAATAATTTCTGCATCCCACACAGACAAGGATAAAATACTTGCAAAAAAGTGAAGGGCGACTCACTTTTGTGAGATACTGTGATATTGCTATTGTTGACTTTACTACTGTAACTGATTACTGCTATTGTCAACATAGTGTTAGTAACCTATTAATAGTAATATGCACACATATGCATATCTGTCTCGATAGAGAATCCACAGAATAATGGCACAACCTGTGAGTAATATATCCACCCAAAATATCATATTTAGATATTTGCATATCTACATTTGTGTATCTACTACTTGTGTGATACACACACAGTAGGGCTCCTGCATTTCCCTGCTGACTGATAAACATCTTGAATCCATTTGAGAGAATGAACGCATGAAGCGTTCAGCTGGATGACGGTTTGCATCCAGGAGTCAGTCTGTCCTGGCTGCACCATAGAAGGTCCTGGACCTCTGAGTCCAGGCAGACCTGAGCTGGGAGATATGTGCCGTCTGCCCCGGCTCCACCATAAAAGGCTGAACCTCCCGGCCCAGGCGGAGCCGCAGGGACACATGATGAATATCTTGTTTTGAGTAGACTGTAAAAAGCCTCGGCGTCTGGTCCGGTCGTCTCCCAGTCTGACTTGACATTAACTTGAAAGCCTACGTAATGCCTGGTAATAGCTGGTAACTGCCCTCCTCCTCCTCCTCCTCCTCCTACTGCTCCTCCTCACCTGTCTCCGCTCTGCGTGATGAGCCTCCTGCAGGTCTCCATCTGCACGTCCAGCCCTCGTTTCATGGAGCACATCTCCATGTACTCGTGCAGGTGTCGGTTCATGTCGCTCTTGGCCGTGGCCAGTTCCAGCTGCAGGAGAGACGAGAGACGAAGAGCACGACTCCATTAACTCAAACCAGACTGTGAGGATGACTGTGCATGCACAACAGAATAAAATAGACTAGAATAGAAAGCTTTTATTGTCATTAGGCTCATTCAAGATGCTGTCTTTGATCCTCATATGAATCCTAAATATGAGTGACTAAGAACCAAAACCAATACAAATTTGCATAGCAAAGACAGTGAGGAAGACGAGGCACTTTACATAGAAGATGAAAAGATATTCAAAATAATAACAAGATCTCAGAAATTACCCTGAATCTGGTAAAACAACATCAAAGATCCCAAAGTCAGTTTATGCAGGAACTATCCCCTACAGACTCAGACACAATCACATCTGTGTAAGGAAGAGAGCTGAAAGAGAAGGAGCCGGGCCTCGCCTCGATCTGGTCGATGGTCTCCTGGTACTCCTTCTCCCTGGACTTGAACAGAGACTCTGTGTCTTTGATCACCTCCTCGATGGACTCGTCCTGCTGCTGCAGCTGCAGAGAGGTGCACCACGTTATAGCACGTCTGTTCACATCAAAGATGGTTGTTTTTCACTTTATGAGAACAGAGCAACATTTGGAACAACATGATCTGGATGAGGACGATGAGTGCTGGTCAAAACATGATGCGAAGTCCACAATGGGCCTATAAATGCACTGAAAATTTAACATTTTCATCTCCTTGTGTATTGGATTGAATCATTTCTGGGACAAATAAACCGTACAAATGGTTTTGTCTGACATCTGAGACAACCAAAGGTATTGATCGAACAAAGAAAGTCGATCCGGGCCTTAATGGACATTTGTCAGATACGTGGATTTATTGGAGAGGATTTGAGGAGGATTTTTGTTGAGTGGAGGAACGCGCTTTATACATTGATCAGCAAAACGGTAACTGCAAAAAAAAAAAAAAAAAATCAATATGTGGCTGTGTGTTTGAAGTACCTCTCCTTGTGTGTCCATTCCCAGAGAGTATCCGGGGAAGTCCTCCCAGAGCAGCAGAGTTTCCTCCGTCTCCTCCCAGGCCAGACTGTCACAGTCGTCCTCGAACTCACACTCCCTTCTAGACCAACACACACACGTTCAGCCAGGCGCTTTTAACGCGAAACCGTCAGATCGCTGCAGGCGCAGACACGTACAGCTGATTCAGCATCCTCTGCATCTGCTCGTTGATCTGATTGGCCGACGTGCTGCAGGACTCCTCGTCTCTGGCTCCGCCCCCTTCGCCCTCCGACATGCTCAGGTCGTCCCCGTCGCAGCCCCTCGCCGACTGCCCGCTCTGCTTCCGGGCCCTCAGCGTGGAGGGGGGCGTGGCCACCTGCACGGAGAGAGGATGCGTTCAGGTAACCTTCGGAAAGTCGGATATTGGAGTTTGGACTGATATCGCCTGAGTCATTCTGCAAATAGCTTGAATAATAACAAAACTGAATAACACATAAAACTGGAATTAAGACTTTTTAATCCTTTTTTAGGGCCTGACTTTTCCCAATATGTATATATCAACTATTAATATTTATTAAGACCCTGTGGAGGACCTGTATGTTAAAAAAAGGTGCCGTTTAGCTCAGCTGGTAGAGAGGCAGAGTCTGTCTCTCCTCCTGTCTCTCTGTGGCTGCTCTAGCCAAATAGAGCTGAAAAAATGAATCCCAAAAGAGACGCTTGGTCCTCCTCGACTAATGATGTGAGTCAGAGTCTTGAGCTGGAGTCCAGATGTTCTGGGGACATTAGTCTGCTGGTGGTACCTGGAACATGTGGATGGTGTCCTCACAGTTCCTCTGCTGGGCGACGTCACACAGGCGCGCGGTGATGTCGATGCGGCGGCAGATGTCCATGTCCACCTTCATCGCCTTCTCCTGGATCTTACTGTCCAGGTCGGACAGGTTCTGGTACGGGTAGAGAGACGGTACAGTTAGGTTGGGTTTCTGTCGCCATGGTAACGCGGGATGTTAGAGAGAGAGAGAGAGAGAGAGGGAGGGAGAGAGAGGGAGGGAGAGGAGCTCACGTTGCTGACGAGGCCTTTGAAGAGGACCAGCTCGGCCTTCAGCTGCTTCACCCTGAGAGCCAACTCGTCCTGACACACCTCGCTCTCCTGCAGGTCCTGAAACACACACACACACACACACACACACACACACACACACACACACAGACGGTGGTAATCAAGTCAGTAACTGAGTAGATGAGGTTACCTGATAATTAGAACATGACGATGATGATTATTTTATTTCCATCAACTAATCTGCTGATTACTGTAATCATTACCGAGAAGGGACCGTAATGAAATCCCAAAGCTGATTTTTTTTTTTAATAGAGAAGCTTCATTGACATCCGCCTTGTTCACCCATTCTGATGCTCTGAGTCAAACGTTTCCCCTGCTTCAGGTGCAGTTTGACACTTATTTCACCTCAATAACACAAAAGCACTTTGTTTTACCTCCTCCAGTTCTGCCACCTTCTCCTGCAGATCCATCCTGGCTGTGTACTCCTCCTCCCATCTACGACACACACACACAGAGAAAATATTAAAAGGAGCTACACAGAGATGACCACAAAGGCTTATTTTTCCTGTTATCAAAACTACTGAGGCTCCATCTTCCACCAGTAACATCTCTCACTGGGTGTTACGTAAGGAGCAGACCTGCAGCGTGCAAGTAGAGCAGGCTGAGGACTCCACAGAGAGCCGAGGGAGCTGAGCTGAGCTGAAACCATCTCGTACCTCACCCAGAGATGAGTTACGGCATGATAAAGTATGAACCGACACTCCAAGGATGCACCTGTGCAACATCCGCCTCCCTCCATCAATCAGGCCTCCTCCTCTGATCTGATCAGGACACACCTATCCAGATCCTCTGGAATCATTCCTCAGTGAAAACGGCCCTGAAGAGAGGGCAGATGTTCACCTTCTGACGACCTTGACACAGAAAGTGCTCTGAACGTGTCTTTTAACGGGAGACAGACCCTCATTTCACGCTCCACCAGAGCTCAGGATGAAGAGCGCTGCTGCTGCTGCTCGTTTGGCTGCTTCGTCAACCGCTTTGCTCGTCTTGTTTTTGACTGAACTGACGCTTTTCTGAAGGATCAGCTCCATCCGTTCTGCTGAACCTCTCAGATGCTGGAGAAACAGTGGAGAGATAAACTCTCTCTCTCTCTCTCTCTCTCTCGCCCCTCCAGTTGTCAGTCTGAACACGTGGCTCTGCAGCTCGGCTGCTGACGCTACAGGCTAATTTGTCAGTGTCCCGGCTGTAAAGGCTTCATCACACGTGACAAATAATTAAAAAGGAAAAGAAAAAAAACTCATGAAGGCAGCCGCAGCAGGCCGGGCGGTGACGTCAGGAGCAGGATGACGTGGACGGGCTGCGTCTCGACCTCGGGCTGCTGTCACGGCGCTGACTCAGCTCCTCTGGGCACAGCGTGCGTGAGCGGGTTCGATAGCACCCTGGTGTCTGAGCCGAGGCCGGCCGAGAGGGAGACGGGTCTGTGGGGGGAGGGGTGGGGTCATCGACCTGCTGGGGGATCTCTGGGCTGACTGGTCCTCAAAGTGCTTCTCCGACCGACTGACATTTGATATCGAGGCCAGTGGCTTCATGGATAGCATCACTGGTCCAGCACCAAGGACACGGGAATAGGAATGGCTTGACTGAAAACAGTAAACCCACTTGTCTGGCAGCTCATCTGCTATTTGCTAAAGTTAAATAAAGTCTGATGAAGCCATCTTCAGTGTACATCTCACCACCACATCCCAGTATCTCCAGTTTCTCATTCTTGTTGGGGAGGGATTTGAGGGAACTTCCCATGATGACTAAGGCAGAAAAAAACCCTAAGTCTCAACTTCCAACCTTCACTTTTGCTATTTACAATGATGAAACCCTAACCCTAACCCTCTTCACCTCAGTTGGACCAGACTGCAAACATCTTCCAGATTTGCTCAGTTTTCAATCCAAGAAGCTCCTCTGTTTAACAAACTCCTCCCCTCAGAGGTATCCATCCAAAATATGACAAAAAATACTACAAAATAAAGCTCAGGTGGAGCAGTAACTCAGCACTACCAGACTCTGCTCCTACTAGCTGTAGTGCATGTACTAGTCTTTTTAACTTTTAACTTTTTAACTTTGGTTTGGGTCAGGTAGACACTGTATGCAAGGCTCTGGACTGCAGGAAGTCCTGAAATGACCCGATGCCTGCAGAAGATTAGTCAGAAATCTTCTGCTTATCAAGAGAATTGAGCAGAGCTAATGAGCAGAGCTAATGAGGGGAGACCTGACCCACAGTGAGGAGGATGCATCCACCCTGAGAGGAGATCTAGAGTCCAACACACCTTAACATGGATTCTAGTTGTTGCGGCTCTAATGCATGTAACAGATGCATTATCCCTTTAAATATTACAGCAACTGTGCAGCACCACTGCTACCTGTTTATGTGCTCATACACAAGGTGACTCTGGTGTTTTACATTCCCCTCACACACACACACACACACACAATGACTCATCATCGCAGTATATCTGTTATGAGGTGATATTGGTAAGATGAGAGGAGACAGAGACCGGTTGACACATTTGTGTGTGTGTGTGGACACACATTTGATCTGAGGTCACAGATTGATACTGGTTTCACATCGGATGCTCCAAGGTCAAATTCAAGCACCTTTCAAGCATTCTCAAGGTCAGTATTCAAGCATTTGCAGCAGCCATTATGTGTCATGCATATTCTGCAGGTGCTCTGGTTTCCTCCCATAATCCAAAAATGTGGATGTTTTCAGTCAATCAGAGACTCTGAATTACCCCTAGTTTTAAGTGTGAGAGTGAATGGTGTGTGTGTGTCCTGTGATCCAGTATGTATTCTCTGCACGGAAAGGTGATAGCAGGTAAGATGATGGAAGGATGGGTAAGAATACATGGTAAAAATGATCATTTGGGCCCATGTATTGTTTGCTATGCTTAATCCCTGACAGCAGACTTTGTTTGCTGTCTAAACTCAGCCTCATTTCGAGCTTTCTCAAGTCTTGAAAACATCACCAGTATGACCACTGTTCAGAGAGGGAACCCCTCCCAAAGGACTGGAGGCAGATCAGAGCTTGTGGATTTGTAATCGCACGTGCATCAGAATCATCTGGGTGTAAGGTTTCTTCCCCACAGAGAAGATTCATTAAACCGGAAGATTCATAAAACCTACCACCCCCTCCCACAGGGGAGGGGGTGGTAGAGCTCCTGCCTGACGCTGCAGAGGCTCACATGGGATAGAGGGGGGAGGGGGGGAGGAAGAGGAGGGGGGAGATGGATGAGGAGTCAACGGGGACAGCAGAGAAGAGAGGGGGGAGAGGTGTGAGGAGAGCGGTGGATACACAGAGCTAAAAAGAGAAACAGAGAGGGAGGTGGGGGGAGGCGAGGGCGGGACATAAAAAACAGAGATGAAAGGGGAGAGAGGGAGGAGGGAGAGGAGGTGGGAGGAGGGAGGAGAGTGACGGGAGGCCGGGTGACATCACTGCTGGCGGTCACAGGCCGGTGCTGCATTGCAGCTTCCACCCGGAGCCTGACGAGGAAGAGGAGGAGGAAGAGGAGGAGGAAAACAGCTCCTCATATGAATCTTCTCCACAGACACTTCCTCCAGTCAGACAAACATTTACGCTAAAAACACTGCGGCCTCAACTTCACTGGAAGACAGAAGCTCACAGAGAGAATGTAAACGTTTATATCCAATGTTTTCCTCAGCGGAAACTCCGGTGATGAAGGACGACGGGCTTAGAAACCCTCCTCAGCGAAGGAAATAAAAGGAACAACTTTAGCAGCCATTTTGGAGTCAGAACCGGAGTCTGTCTCTGCCCCTGGACGCTGCTCTCTGATACGACCCGATGGTTCCTGCTGAGATGCATCATGGGAGTTGTAGTGGACGCTGGTCGGTTGAAGGGTCTGAGGCCTCGGACTGAGTCTGCACTAATGAGTCCATCCAGGTGATGAAAAATGAATGGAGCATCACAACTGCAGTAGCTGCTGCAGGCCCTGAGGGCCCACATCAAGCCCACACCAGTAAAACACAACGCTGCACACGCGATAGGAAAGCACGGTTATTCTGCTCAGGTCTGGTGCTTCACAGTTCAGTGGCATTCGTCTGGTCTGTTCAGCAGCTGCCAAAACCTAGACCGAATAACTCCACACAATCATATTTCCTGCAAGATTCCAGCAAGCTACATTTCCATTTTAATCTCTGATACAGTCAGTGTGTGTGTGTGTGTGTGTGTGTGTGTGTGCAGTGCTGCAGGGGCGTGTGTGATTTATAATTCCTGTCGTATGGATTTTTTGCTATGAAAGATGCTCATTTTATTTATGTTGTTTGCCCCAGATGACAAGGAGTGATGAATGATCCCACCGTCTCTCTCTCCCTCTCCCTCTCTCTCTCCCTCTTTCTCTCTCTATCACACACACACACGCACACACACACACACACACACTAAAAGACACATTAAACTTAGCAACCAAAATATGATTATTTTGCCTACTGAATTAATCTGAATGTATCATATTTTACACAGACAGGCGTTGAATTACAGTCAGAAGCCATGAGTGTTGACTTCAGTATCAGCAACACTCTAATCTGCCATTTTCAAACATAGATTTTAACTCTTATATTTGTTTGTTCATATCTATTAATGTGTGTTTCAAGCTCATCCAGTGCAGAGACAGAGATTCTAGTTACAGAAGTTACTTTTTTTCCCAAAAAGTAACTTCTGTTCCTTTCCCACTCCCACTGATTTAAACCACATACTAAGGCAGATGCAGCTTCATCCTGAACATCTGTATCAGGGTCAGACCGAGGTGACGGGACGCTCTACGACCACTGTTATAAGTGGAGTTAACAGCTGAGCCTCCTCCTCCTCCTCCTCCTCCTCCTCCTCCTCCTCCTCCTCCTCCTCCTCCTCCTCCTCCTCCTCCTCAGGCCTTCACACGCGCGGCCTGGTGCAGCTCTGAGGTGGCACACAGGTCAGGGTGCGAGCCGTCGCCGTTACTTCCTGCTGCTCCCCGGATCGATGAGAGCGAGGGCAGCAGCGTCCTGCCTCAGCAGCCCGACCCCGAAAGTGTCCAGCTCGCTGCTTTTCAGCAGAAAGCAGCAGCGTGTGACAGTGTGTCGATGTGTGTCAGGGTGCAAGCGAGTGACTGGGCAACACAGAACAGGAGGCAAAAAAAGAAACAGTAAAAACTGGACGCTCAGATATGATTTCGACATGCTCTAATTCCACCTCTTAAAGCCACTCTGCTGCAGCAAATCAGGAAACATTGCTTCTATTTTGCAGACAAAGGTCAAAAACTACAGGTTTCAATAGATACTAACATCTTAATATTAGTTAAAATAAGAGTTGTTTTCGCACTAATACAGCCTCAGCTGCAAGATAATTATGCATCTCAGATTATAAACAGACACAATAATCTAATACAGTAGAAAGTGCTGTAAACACAGCCTAGATTAAATTAGATCTGATCACTGGTAGAAAAGCATGCGCTGAGTGCTCCACCAAATCAAAGAGCACATCAGATATTTCACTTTGCAGGACCAAATTGATCCGACACACGCTGCAGAAGAAAACCTTTTGTGAAGCACGTTTTGCAACGCAGCTGGCTCATTGATCTGCAGCGCTGCCCTCGATGACCCAGTTCGGCTGCCATCTTGCTTTTCCTGGGAGCAAGAAGTGATCAGATTTGCACCAGAGGGTCGAGGTAGGGAGGACCTGCATCGCTACGTCTCTAGTGCACCTCGACAACGTAGTCAGGCCCTCACACACTTCCTGCTTTAACTTTAAACTTGTGAAAGATTCTGCAAAATTAACTTAGGGAAAGACTGATCAAGTCCAAGGGTGCAGATGCACAAGAAAAGAGTTTGCTAATGTCACAAATGAACCACAAGCAAGAGGAGGTTTGTCTTCCGAGAGCTTCCTGTGGAGTCGCCCCCTGGAGGCCATTAGGAGGAGAGCAGCTTTGGCTAGCTGTGAATGTCCTGGTCTGACTTCTAGAGTCCAACAAAGAGGAGGGTGAGAAGAGCACGTTAGCTAAGCTAATTAACAAAACCGCTAACGTAAGACAAAAGACTGTGGCTGCAGACTGCTAAACCCAGAAGGAGCGCTACCACAGGTCATTCATCCTGACAGCTTCCACTTAACATAATCACTCTGGTATGGTATTTACCACTAAATGTGCTATGATGGTCATGCTAAGCTGCACACAAGAAACTGCCCATCTTGATGATGTCCATCTTCTCGGAGATCAGAGGATAAAACCATGAGTAAGCCTCTAGCAACCACAAAGAGCAAAGAAACCCCAAACTAATCAACCATGTCTCTCATAGAGACTCCAACACCTGCAACCTCAGGTGGGTCCAACCAATGCTCACAGCCCGGCTGGTTAGAAGCCCACGTTTTTTCACTGCAACCCCAAAGAGGTTAAATCAAGCTACCTAGTCTAAACTGCATATTGTGACTAACAAGCTTTTTAAGCCTGGAGGTTATCAGAATGACCTTAACACAGTGGTCGTCACCGCACAATCTCACACTGTTGTTTCTTGCTGTGCAGAACTCATCCTCACACCTGACTCAGTGACAATGATGAGAAAGTTACACACACACACACACCCAAATCATGTAGAACCTGACACTAGTAAACGAGACCTCTGTTGCTTTTGGCAGATTGTAATTTTCATCACCAGTGTCACATTTGGACCGTCTACTCCTTTTAGCTTCGGCTTAATTGCATTCCTGTGGCTGGTACCTCAATGACAGCGTTCGATCTAATATGATCTACTCTAATTCAATAACATGTAATGCAAAATAATTGAATAACGTTGGAAAGTTATTGCAGAATTTAATTTCTCCAGCAAATTGATCGTTAGGCTCAAAGTCAAGAAGACAAATGAAATCGTTTGTTTTAACGCGTGTAAAGAGTTCTGCTATTGTGCAGCATATCGTTCAGCTGCACTGACCCGTATCACTGGCCAAATTGTGATGTACGAAAATGTCAATACTGCTGCAGAAAATCAATTCATACCCCAAAAGGATAATAAATCTGTATCTGTAGAGGATCCATAAGAGCACAAGATGTCTGCATGAGAGTGAGCTCACCTCCTCTTGTACTCGTCCCTCTCCCTCTTCACCTTGGCCAGCACGTTGTACAGGGCTCTGATCTCAGGGGTGATGGTGTCGATCTGCACCCCGACCCCGTCCGGGTGGGTCCAGGAGACCCCGGGACCCGTGACGCACGACTCCCGGCCGGTGCCGAACCTGCGGGTGTGGTTGAAGGACCAGATGGTGCCGGGGAGGAAGCGTGGAGGTGGAGGAGGGCCGGTGTTGGTGTTGGTGTTGGTCCCGGCGTGACAGGCCAGCTTCTCGTTGATGTTGGTGAAGGTTCTGGACGGGTCTGTGGGGCTCAGGGCCGGACTGATGGAGAAGCCGGCTGTGGTGAGGTTGGAGTTGGAGTCTGTGAGAGGGTTGAGGTTGTTCCCCAGCAGGTGTTTGTTGTCATACAGAGGAGGAGGAGGGTGCAGGGTGGGAGAGAGGAGACCTCCAGGCATGAAGGCCGGGTTGTTGGCGTTGTGGATCGGCACGTAGCCCGGCCGGCCCGGAATAGGCCCGATAAATCCGGTCTGGACCCCCATGTCCTTGGTGAGCGGCTTGGGGTGTGCGTCCCCGGAGCCGTTCCCCTCCAGGGCCTGCTGCAGCTGCTTCTCCAGCACCTTGTTCCTGCGCTCCAGCTCGTGCACTTTGGCCAGGAAGCAGCGGAAGCGCAGGTTCAGGGTCTTCAGGACGCTGATGTTGGAGCCCAGGTCGTTCCGCAGGGCCGTGGCCGCCGGGGGCCCGCGGTGCAGGGGGTTGCCCAGGTGCAGGTAGGCCAGGCCCGAGGGGGGCAGGGCGCCCAGGTCCAGCCCGGACAGCCCAGACAACCCGTCGGGCCCGAACCCACCGTGCTCCCCGAGGAAGTAACCCGGCTCTGGGATGGCGGAGTCGGCCTGGCCCGGCATCTGGTGGTGGTGCTGCTGTGGGGCCAGGAAGCCGCTCTCCCCCAGGACCGGATTCATGCTCGAGTAGGAAAATCTGAAGTGCTCGAAATCCGGCATGAACTCAGACTTCTATGTGTTCGACTCAAGGGGTAATTCCGTTGAAAATCCGATTACTCTCTCCCAAACCGGATTCAGGCCCAGTCTTCCTCCTGGTCTCACCCTGTGAGGAGCTGAGTGCTGAGGTCAGATAACGCAGGTTAAAATGATGCTTTATGGGCCTAAAGCTGCAGGAAAATATACTCAAATTACAGCACTTTTGATTTTCTGCAAATGCAGAGACCGGACACTGCTGCACAAGTTTTCCAAAAGAATTAAATGGTCCTTAAAAGGTCCTAAAACTACATGTTTCAATAGATTTAAATGAATTACAATAAAAGCTGATTAAAACAATATTTCAGTCTCTGCTGCATTATCATTTAGTTAAGAAGCAATCATCAAATACAGGGATAAGATCTGAGCCTTTACTTTATCCCTCACAGTAAATCTTCAGAAGATAATAAATAAATAAAAGCACAATTAGAGACACAATTCAAAACAATTACTTAACCATCACTTGATGTCTGATCAGAGTAGCTGATGCTGTAGATACAGCCAAAATAAAGCCATGTCGTTACAGATGAAAAGTCTGCACTGCAGCTGTTTCCACATTCACTCAAAAGAATTAAACACCAGTTTCATCAAAATGCACGTCAGAGATTTTACTTCCTTCTCTGGACAAAATCAATCTGTCACACACTGCAGAACCAGAGGGAAAACCTCGTAAGATTCACAATAATGCTGCGAAGCTGCTCATTGAACTGCAGCAGATTCGGGCCCAGCTTCACCTGGTGAGGTCAGATAATGCATGGCTATAATGATGCTTTGAGGACCTAAAGCTGCAGCAAATTCAACCTATATTACAGTAAAGGACACAGAGACACGCCTGGTCCCTGCAGCACAGTCCGACCGCTGAGTTTACTTTATGCAGGAATTCATCCTGGTCCAGAGATCAACTGTGACGCACACTCACCACACATTTACTCCAAGCCTCAAAATAAAGCCATAAGGAGCTGTTAAATAGCTTTAATAAATGTGTAAGCTCCGTACCTGGTCGTCAGAGGAGGAAACAGTGACTTATCTCCGGGTAATGAAGTGAAATCTGGCTTGGAAGGAGCGTCGCGCAGCGGTGCAGCACAGCAGCAGTAAACACAAGTGAATGACTGCGGCGTTCAGTTACCGTAACGACCGGGGTAGAGGAGCACGCGCTCCGGACAGGACCGTAGTGAATAGAGTAGAGGCGCAACGAGGACGGGATAGAAAATAATAAAATAATAAATTAATAAAACAATAAAATAATAAAATAACAAAATAACAAAATAATAAAATAATAAAATAATAAAATAATAAAATAAGAAAGTAAGAAAATGATAAAACAGCATAATAATAAAATAATAAAATAATAATTAAATTAAGTTATAAACTGATTAAACTAAAATGATACAATCGATATGAGAACAATAAAATAAAATAAAACGAAAAAATAAAAGAAATTAAAGTAAAACAAAATAAGATAAACAAGAAAACCAAATCAAATAAAAATATAAATGCAATCAAATATACTGGCTTGATGTGCAATTGAAATAAGATACTGGCATCATTATCATCATAGGGTAGAACGCACTGAATTGATCAACATAAGATTGATTTTAGTAGAAATTACATGTTTGTGCCATATAAAGTGTATTTTGAGGTGTTTTTTCAACATATTTAAGTGGTTTGGGGGGACATCTGGGAGGATTTCTCATATAACTAAGGAAACTGTCTTCTCTAAGGTTTGAGCTTAAATTTCAATCACTGGATTCAGTTTTGGCTTTTCTCCCAGAAACTCATTTCATACACTGAACTCACTGACACCACCCACAGCAGAGCAGCTGTACACTGCTCTCTAGTTTCTATGATGCTGAAAGTCAACAAAACCATGTCACCTGTGGCTTTCTGACCATCTTTGCAGTAGAAATTGTCCCCAACACAATGCTAATTGATATGTCTCATTTTTGTATATATATGTATCTATACATAAACTGACTTGTGTGTATGATAAAGACAGAAAAAAGGAATAGTCATCAAACAGGTCGATGTCTATTTATTTGGGTGAAATCATCTGCTTTTTAGCAGCAGCTCCATTTGTCTGGGATACAAACTTGCCTGTCTCTGTAGATTTAAGGCAAACAGTGTTGAACAAACTAAGTAATGCAATGTTGGCCATTTTCCCAGAACCTAATGTATTATTCTGCACCAAACTCAATGTCACTTGTCTGGGCAGGCTGATTAGCACAGCTGTTGCATTCTCAGTAGCAGCTGGAGACTCCGTGGACTGTTTATCTGAGCCCATTCAGAAATAACAGATTAAAATAATAATAATAATAAAACAACTGCAAGATGTTCCACAAACTGAGGACTTTATTGACATGTTAAGTGCAAAGGAGCCACTGTGCATGTTCAGTGCAACAAGACCATTCAGTACAATGCGGATCGGTGATGGAAGGAAGATCTTCTGTACAAACACTGCTTTGCAGCAGTCCTTACTGCTGGACAGAACAGAGGTGACGTTATAATATAAAAAGATATGATATCAATATCATCATTATTATTATTGGTACTATCAGTTGGACATTTGTTGTAGAAGAGTTTGCTCCCGGGATGGACGGCACGGCGTCCGCCTACAGGTGCCGGAAGAGGGAATCATGGGAAGGAACAGCGAGCGAGCAGGACTTTACTCCTTGGTGGCCATGTGCAGGACCAGGTCGCACACGCGGTTGCTGTAGCCGAACTCGTTGTCGTACCTGCAAGGAAACGTCAATTAAACGTGGATTGAAGATCGAGAAGCTTTATTTGTCATACATGGTGCAGCACGTAAGCCCTGGTCAGAGTTTATGACACTTTTGTCAAAAGGAGATGAGGAAAGCTTCGACTCACCATGAAACCAGCTTGACAAAGTTGTCATTGAGAGCAATGCCAGCGCCAGCATCAAAGATGGAGGAGTGAGGGTCGCTGTTGAAGTCTGTGGACACAACCTGAATGGAGAGAACATAGGTTGTTTTTATCTAAAATGCAGCTTTGCACATGGAGTATCACTTTCCCTGTATCACTAGGATCCGCCTGACTTTGATCTCGTAGTGAAGTCGTAATATAAAAGCATTCTGCCTCGTTATCATACAGCTGCTGCCATCTGGTGGCTCAACCACTGCTCTACACATGTTGGTACATCCAGTATTATGCATGTACTGTATATG
Source organism: Karalla daura (assembly GCA_029224185.1). Classification (NCBI taxonomy): domain Eukaryota; kingdom Metazoa; phylum Chordata; class Actinopteri; order Chaetodontiformes; family Leiognathidae; genus Karalla; species Karalla daura. The sequence continues at coordinate 18,714,385 of CM055205.1, forward strand.
AATCCTGTACCTGGTCCTCTGTGTATGCCAGGATTCCCTTCATGGGTCCCTCAGCAGCGGCTTTGACAACCTTCTTGATGTCGTCGTACTTGGCCTGAAGGAACAAAAGAAAAAGGAAAAGAAAACATTTAGGTGACGGATTGAGGGTTGAGTTGTGTTGAGGAGGCAGAATAATGTTTCAAAACAGGATTATGACAAATTTTTGTGTCTCTCTATTCCCTGGATTTGAAGTCAAAAATGAAAAGGGAAGGTCTAGCTAACTGGGGTGAAGGAAATCGTCTGATGGATTTGTTCCAAAGACTGTGTCTGTGGTCGGTGGCCTTTAATTAAGCATAATGTTCTGTATCGTAAAGGTTAAGAGACACTCACGGGCTTCTCCAGACGGACTGTCAGATCAACGACGGAGACGTTGGGGGTGGGGACGCGGAAAGCCATACCGGTCAGTTTGCTGCAAGAGCAAGAAAGTCCAGAGTAAAACACACATTAAAACCCATGAGATAGAGATCATTTTAGCTGAGTTTTCCCCCTCTGAACATCCCCAGAGACTGGGCCTCATCTGTGGTATTTGCATATGTCTTTGTGTATCTTGCCTATGACTTCATAACACATCTTGGCATCGTACCCGTTCAGCTCGGGGACGACCTTGCCCACGGCCTTGGCGGCTCCGGTGGAGGCGGGGATGATGTTCTGGGAAGCTCCACGTCCGTCCCTCCACAGCTTTCCAGAGGGACCATCAACGGTCTTCTGTGTGGCGGTGATGGCGTGGACTGTGCTCTGAACGGGAACGAAGACGGATTCGTGAGTCGAGGTCCGACAAACCACGTGACTGACTTCTAACGCCACGTTAAAACTAACCCTACTGTCATTTTTACTCAGTGAAAAGTCCAAACAGTTATTTTACCATGAGACCCTCGAGGATGCCAAAGTTGTCGTTGATGACCTTGGCGAGGGGAGCCAGGCAGTTGGTTGTGCAGGAGGCGTTGCTATGGAGACGGGATGGAGAGAGAGCACAGGTTAACACATACGGTGCAAACTGCACAGAGCAACATGGGGGGGGACCAAACACACATCCTACAATCTCCTACAAGGTGCTGCACCCTACAAACAAGGGGGACTGTTGGAGAAATTAGTAGTTTATCTCTGTGTTGCATTACATGGAAGCACATTGTGGCCTGTATGAACTTGAGGGAACTCGCATTTAATTCATATTGTTTTGTTTGTAATAACTTTGGTGCTTCAATACAAATAAGGGCTATTAACACATTAGCCACCTGACACCACACAGTTGGTGTTCCCAGAGAGTCTAGAACATTCTGCACGCTACCGAGAGGTGAGGCATGGTGTAGGTGGCGTGACACAGCCTATAAGAGGCTGTTTAACAAAGAGAAGCTCTTATATAATTCCTAGAACGGGGATTAACAGTTCATACAGATGGAGAACTCACCTGACAACCTTCATGGAGTTGTCGTATTTGTCGTGGTTGACGCCCATGACGAACATGGGAGCGTCGGCGCTGGGGGCAGAGATCACCACCCTCTTGGCACCGCCCTTCAGGTGAGCCTGCAGCAACACACACACACACACGAGAGGTCAAAGGTTGGGACCAGACAGAAAACATCTAGTAAAACACACAAGAGGGTGCTCATGCTCTGGGTGCTTTGTTAAACCTACGGAGGCCTTCTCGATGGTGGTGAACACACCAGTGGACTCCACAACGTAGTCGACCCCGGCATCGCTCCATTTGATGTTGGCGGGGTCCCTCCTGCACACGGCCAGGTACAGAATAAGTTAAACACCACCTGGACTCAACCCAGTGAGATCTGAAGGCACGAGGGGCGAGACGTACTCGTGGAAGACCATGATGCTCATGTTGCCAATGACCAGCTTGCCGCCCTCGGCTTTCACCTCTCCGTGCTTCCAGACACCGTGGGTGGAGTCATACTTGAACATGTAGACCTAAAACAAGAAAAATGAAAACAGTAAATATCAGTATTTGTGTCTTCTCAAGCTCTGACTTGAGGTTGGCCTCCAGGTTGAACAGCCAGGTCAGGTCAGACCTGACCGGACCCATCCCTCCTCCCCCTCACCATGTAGTCCAGATCGATGAAGGGGTCGTTGATGGCGACCACCTCGACCTTGCCTCCGCTGGCGGCGGCACGGGTCACCAGACGGCCAATACGTCCAAATCTGAAAAACACGAGGAGAATCGGAGCGTTAACAAATCTCAAACAGAGCTTTTCAAGATTGAAGACTTGAGATGAAAGTCATTATGGTGAAATTCTTATTAACCTTGTTGAACACAAATAACAAAAGAATATGGGTAGAATGTTCAAAATGTTTCCATAAAAGGAAGTTTAAATAAAGTACAGCACAATGGAATAGATGTATATCTAAAGATTATTGTTGTGGACCTGCAGACTCTAGTTTATTTGCTAGCTAGCTAGTTAGTTTGTTGGAGATTTCTTTAGAGCATAAACCAAGTAAAGTAAGCAAATGGTACTTAAGGCCTAAAATTTCTGAGCAAAGATGTCTGACACCTGACAAAGTAGGAAGGTGATTATTATAAATAACAATCCAGATTGTCTGAGGCCCATTGTACTGTAGTGCACAGGGTCAAGGTTGTAGTTTCTTTGGTGAAATTTCTTTGGAGGATTATCCAGATAAATATCCTCCATTTTGAACACTTGTTATGGTCCCTCAAACTTCAGAGCATAAACGTCTGCAGTAGTCACAAGTTCCGTCCAGTTTGCGTCGTGTTGTTCCCTCTCTGACCAGCAGATGGCGCTGAAAGCCACGCTGAAACGTGCGGAGCTGGCAGTGGAGGGCAGCAGGGGCCACAGACAGCCTGCCAACCCTGACCGAGGATAACAATAGTTGGCAGCGCCGGCTGAAAGCCTGTTTAGGCCTAATATGGCTGCCGTCAGAGCGGGCCAACCAGTGAGGGGGCCCGAAACTGGAGAGGGGAGCTCAAGGAGGGCACAGATGTTCTTCCAGGAGCAGAAAACACTCCAGCAGCCCCAGGGATGAAGGAGCCAGGCACAAAGGTCTACGTATGTGGAATTCATCCATGGCCACACACAAAGTAAAATCCTGGAAAATCTGCACCTTAAGAACATCTGTCTTATTAGCGCCGTTCCCACACGACTCCAAGCTTAAGCTGAGATGATGGACTTTTATGATACTCATAAAATACGAGAACTTGTTAATACTGATTTTATTGCCGATTCAGGATTCCCACACTCATAAAACCGCTCTGCCCCAGAGTCTCATTCCTTTTTAATTTCCAGAAAGTTTTCACATTTCAGCACGTGTAAAAGCATTTCTTCTCTGAGCATTTCTTCCTCAGTCTTGTCTTCCTCTGGTTTTATGCTTCTTCTCTTATGCAGCACATCTTCCCCTACTCTTTTATAAGAGCTATCGCATTGTGAACGTATGACTCGAATCACTGTTCAGATGTCACCTCAGGTTGGATAGACAGCAGCAAACGCGCTCGGAGTGCCAGTTAAGACCTTAAACTCCGAAGCATCCCAGGCCTGAGCTTCCAGTGGGCTCTGATGGAAGATAAAGCCTTTCACACCGCTGTCGTGTTACTGCAGCTTTACTATTTATGATCCGGATGCCCCACACTGGCACAGGCCCGTTACGCAACAGGCCGAGTACCCACCCAGCACCCGAAAGGTCGTGTTACATACTTTCTTTACCTTCTCCGGGGACACTCTGAAAGTCAACCATGTGACAATCACACTCTCTTGAGCTAAAACAGATGAACCTGTCCATCAATAGAAAGATCAGGGGTCAGGGGGCAATGAGTTTCCACACAGTGGTGGTTAAAGGTCACGGTTACAGGTTGGTGATATAATGACCATTTGTTTTAGGACATAACAGGTGGAAGTAGATCGTGGACAAAGGGGAAAAAGGGTGTATAAACCAAGATAACAACACTAAATCTGAGGAAAACAAGTGAAAGTATCTTGCTTTTCAAACTTTTTTTTGTTTTTTTTTTAATCTTGGTAAGAATTAAATAATTAGCATCTTTAAATGAGGGGTGACATGAGTTCGTCTGGCAGCTGCAGAGCGTTTCACTTCGACTTCTGCTCTAACATTTATGCATAATCTGGTCTGATTCAACAGTTTTATCAAAAATGAAATACTGTGCACCCTCGTGCCTTGCTACAGGAGACTGAGGAAGACGAGAGAGAGAGAGAGAGAGAGAGAGAGAGAGAGAGAGAGAGAGAGAGAGAGCGTGTCAGATTTCCTCTGTTAGTTCTGGGGAGGCACCAAGAACAGGAGGCCAAAATGGACCGGGGCCCATTATCTGTCTCTGAGGCTTGGTGTTGGTGTTGGGACGAGTCCAGAACTGAGGAGTTCAATCTCCCTGCAGCTCCCTGAACAGCTGCTTCACCGAGGAGGAGGAGGAGGAGGAGGAGGAGGAGGAGGAGGAGGAGGAGGAAATGTTTCTCCGGCCATCTGAGCAGCGTCTGTGGAGACCGGCCGGCCCGGACCATCTCTGAACTCCGTCGGAAAGGTTAGAGGGTTAAAAATAGACGAGGGGGAGAATAAAAGGAATGTGACAGCTGAGGAGGGCAACGATAGAGACGGGAGGCGGGGAGGAGGTGGGGAGGGGGGTCTGACGGGTGTAGAGGAAGAGGGGACGCCAACCGTGACACCGCAACGCCACCCGACTATAAATAAGCGGCAGAATGGGCGCGTCCTGTCCAGACTCCTCTCCTGTCACTTTTAACAGCGTTTGGACACATAAAAAGACGCTTGAGCAGCTCCCTCCTGCAAGAAACAGCCAGACCAATGCATATATATGTGTGTGTGTGTGTGTGTGTGTGTGTGTGTGTGTCCTTCAGCTTACATTGTGGATCAAGCTGTCAGAGGCTTAATGTTGCTGTGCCTCTTGTTTTATGTGACTCCAGATTCAATAGCTTCTTTTCCCGACTTGCAATATCTCAGCATCACTGTCCCGTACCTGCAGCTGCTTTTATTGACACATCAATCACAAGTTCCTCAACTCTTCCCCTCGCCTCCTCTTCCTCTTCTGCTTCTACAATATGTCAGAAAAGACTAAAACCACAGCAATTACTGGGGCTTCAAAGTGCCCAATCAACTCTCCAGCACCACCAGAAACCATAGTAATTGAGTTACAGTGATCGTTTTAGCCCCAAATTCAATATTTTCATCCCTAAACGCACGACTTTCCTCTTCTTCAGAGAACTGAATCTCATCCTCATTTCCAATTTCCTCTCCTCCAGCTAGGCTCCGTCGCTCTCTGGTCTTGAAAGTGAAATGATTAAAATCCGCTCTCAGGCGCTCGTTCCAGGGTCACCGGGAACATTGTCCGGGTCCGGGAGCGCCGCAGTCCCACAGACTGTGGTGACCCCGGACACGGTCGCTCCCGCCCGTCCTCCTCAGATCCATCTGACTGGAAGCTGCAGCCCAGAATACGTCTCAGAGACCAGAGAGCTTTGTACGGGCTGCAGCCTGTGGTCACTCATCACACTCAGAGGTGCCAGAGTCACTTTTCCTCAGACTCGGAAGAAGACGATTGAAGATTTGAGGTTCTCTCTGTCTCTTGTCTTCTATTTTTAGTTATTGCCAGCTGACTTTTTGGACGTTTTTGCCACCCCAAACAGTAAGTTTAAATGACTAAAAATGAGTGAAAGACAAAGATCAAACACCTAAAATCACAGTTTTAGTTTCACTGGTTTCTACCTTTTTGCTCATTAACACCAAGCACGACAGTCAGAATTGTTTGTACTTGTTGTTAATGCTGCTTAACTTAATGCTGCTTAAAGAAGTTTTTTAGACAACATTTGAAGATCATTTTTCCCTTTTTTGACTAAGATCTTTCTAAATTTACTGTAGTTTTACTATTGTTTCGTTTTGTCTTTTTGTATTTATGCCTTTGTTAAGACAAGACCAGACAAAATATTGCAAAGGGGAAAAACTTCTAAGGTGACCTTAGAGCCAAGAACAAAACAAAGGCAGGAAACTCACCCGTTGATTCCAATCTTCACCATTTTGTCTGATATGGTCAAGTCCTCACTAGGAAGGAAGAGATTAAAGACGGCATCGTTAATGACAGTTTACACAGGGACCAGACGTGATGCAAAGCGAGAGGCTGCGGCCGAGCAGACGGCAGCGCTACTTGAGCGGGAGGAGATACAAAGGAGGTGATTGATAGATGTTGCAGTGGGAGCGGACAGGAGGTCGTACCGTTTGTGAAGCACCTCGGTCCTGTGGGAAGAGACAGCGGGGACGAGCGCTGGGCTCAGCGCCTTTTTATCCCCCAGTGCCCCCCTCACCCCCCTCACCCCCCCCCCCCCCTTCAGGACCCGCCCCCGACCCCGGTGTCAAGGTCACCTGTCCCAGAGTTTACATAAGCAGGAGTTCAGAGGGGAGGCAGGGGGTCTCACACGGGCTGCAGCAGAGCAAGTGACTCCGTTTACCACGACACTGAACCAGGCTGGTCTCCCAAAACAACCACGTTCTAAAAGTTTTTGAGTAAACTCAGCTCTGGTTGACTTAAGAGCCTTTCACACCCCTCCCACCTGTTCCCAGTCAGCCTGTTCACCTGTGGATTGAGCCAAACAGATGCTTTTATTCCAGTGTTTCAGTTCTGTTGCTGGCATCAAGTTCAGGATAACAAATATTTACAATAAACAATAAAGTAAGATAATGGATTTAATTTGGTTTTATTACTACACTGACAAAAAAAGTACTCAAAACTATCATTGTCCATGCAGCATGCAGATCATTAAATGTGACAAGATTTCTTGAAATAATAGTGTAAAACTGAACACTTAGAATCACAACTTTTACAACTCTTAATCTAAAAGTTTTTGTCTATTTATCTTGGCAAGAACCAAATCATTTGCAGTGCAACAACAGGGACTCTGATCTGGTGCAACACACGAAGAACAAGAAGTACTAAAGTGAGACATGTATGCATCCTAAGCCCTTTTCTAAATATAAATGAAGCTATGAATGTGATCTGAACATGATAAATAGAGAAAAACAGTTTTAGTTTTCCTTGGTGACCCAGCTTGTCTAGAGTCAGGGTTTTGTTTTCTCTCACAATCATCCCATTGTTTTCATTTAGTCGACAGTTTAATGTGGCAAAGCACAAAATGTGAAACTGAAGCTTTGGTCGGGACAAACACAACTTCAAACACATCACGCGCTCTCGTTGTAGTCTTGGCCTTTTCGGTCCAATCCCAGACCTCCTCCCTCCCTCCTCCCTCCTCCCCTCCCTCCTTGCGCCTCCTGTCCAGTGTCATGTTCACTGCATGACTACAGCGACATGAAGCTCGGCACGCACGGCCAAGAGGAGGAGGAGGAGGAGGAGGAGGAGGAGGAGAGGAAGCACAGTGACAGCTTTGCTTTATGCAGGTCGCGTAGCTGTTCTTTATATTTATAGCAGCCTGGACACAGCCACAGAAACTATTATTCTGGGGTGTATTAAATAATCTGTGCAGTATTCTACATCTGAGCTGGTGATCGATACTCATCATTAAAGAGACACTGAAACTGCAGCTTTCGATGTTTCAGCCTTTACAAAACTCTTATGATCTTTACGACTGTCTGAGGTTCAGGAAATATTATATTTTCAATTCAATTCGGAGAACTTTATCGATCCCAAGAGGCGATTTAAGGCTCATCGAGCAGTTGTAGATAAGCACAGAGGATCCATCCGTCCATGGTACCCCGTGGTGGAGACATCAATCTGCTGTTCACCGAACCACCTTGTCAAGTGTACGCACAAGGTGCAAATTTGCATCAATGTATCTTCACAAATAGATTGCACAGATAAATATTAAATAAAAAAAACAAGTCTAAATGTGCTGGGAGGATTTGCATAAGGTGCAAATTGGATTTTTGATCAAAAAAAGTGTGATTTTTTTGGGCTCTTTGGAGACCACGTTCCTCATTGACAGCTGCAGAGACCTGATGTGCACACTTATATGTGTGTGCTTGTGTGTGTGTGTGTGTGTGTGTGTGTGTGTGTGTGTGTGTGTGTGTGTGTGTGTGTGTGTGTGTGTGTGCTGTAATCATGCAGCAGCTGGAACCAACGGGCGGCTCCATCGACACGGCGCGTATTGTTCGCAGCATCGAGTCATGGCGATCGGCTTTCAGACGGTCTCTCGCAGCTGTTTGCACGGAGTCCGGCCTCGACCCTGTTCACCTCCTGGCGCACAGAACCACAACTGTGAACACAACGTGGCATCACGATCTCGTCTCGCTCCGTCTCTGTCCTCTATCGAGGCTTCCAGCAGGCACGCTGACGGACAGGCAGATCAGATCCTTCCTTTTGCCAGCAGAGTCAAGGGCAAAGACAAACATCGTAATGTTGGTGTTGACTGAGAGCTCTGTGGCTGAAATCAAACCTCCTGCGTCTCCGGTCCAAGTCTATTCCTGGATGAAGCAGCCCGCGGGGCCCGGAGCCCAGGCCGGCCGGAGCCCTCCGACCATCCTTCACGATCTGTCGCCACTGGAGCAACATCTGTCCGCTCCGTGATGGACGGAGCGAGAGGAGACGGAGGTCTGTCAGGCAGCATCATCGCTGCAACAGCAAACACTTCCTCCACAGTCTGGGACTGTCTTCATGTTGAGGCTTTTGGTGTTTCCTCTCTGCCATACTCAACAAGCCAAACAGCCAAAAGTCCATATGAAAATATGTGAACTCTCCAGTTTCCATAAGAACAGCACAGGTCCAAGTTTTCCCTGGAAAGCTAAAATGATCTCCAGTGCTCAAACTATGAGAAAAATGTGTGTTTTAATGGCTTGGAATTTAATATCAAGTCAAGATTTCTACCTTTTGTTGCTTGCTAGCATATATAGTGTCATTGTATCTTGATTGGAGAAAAAGTTGCCAAGGAACATACTGTATAGTTATGTAATAACTGTAATTGTGCTCTATTGTAGAATTATAGTCTATTCTACGAGACTATAATTCTACAATGGAGCTTAAACGCTTAAACCAATGTCCCATAGCCCCGTAGGTCAAAGGAGGAAGAAGACTTTTATACAGGATGACAGGCTCACCGTTGTAAATTTATCTTTCAAATGAGCCTTGAATCCGAGAGTCGTGTTTCTCTAGTTGCGCCTCGCTCACAATTGCTCCCGGCCCGTGAACCTACAGAGCTTTACGTCGGCTCGGGGTGAAGTAAAGGTCGGCCTATAAATACAACATCCAACCTTCTCCTGTGCCCGCTTTACCTCATACGCTTTCAATATGTCAAAGGGTGTGACATTTGGCAGGACGACAAGTTGAGCCGAGAGCTGCTGACTGGGGTCAAAGGTCGACACCGAGGAGGTTGTAGCGCCTTAACGAATGAGACGAGACAAAAGGGGACGGACCGGGTTAAGGTGGTTCCTCTGTGAGGACGTAGAGCGTGTGTGTTAGATCCAGCCGCGTCGTCATCGGTCGTCACGGTGGCCAGGTCAGGTGCACTGATGATTCCCAGGATCCGCCTCGGGGCTTTTCCCGAGAAAAGATGATGATGTGGTTGCCATGACAACGGCTGTGGTCAGGAGGCCGGCTGGTTCATCCGTGGGTCCTCTCTGCCTCTCTTAGGCTGTATATGTACTGTACTGAATCTTGAATAATATGCCAAAGTTTAATCTGATTTTTGGATGCTGTGTGACTTTTGGATCCCCTTTGGGAATCAATAGAGAACTTGTCTGATTCCAGATGAAACGTCATGTAACTTAATGTTTCCACTGTGTTTCCCTCTTGCAGCTCTTCTTCATTTCCATAACTATAACTATAACCTATAACCTTTTCTGTACCATCCTGCACCCTCTTCTTATGTTAGTGAAGCTAAAAACAGCCACTAAAGGTCAGACGCCAAAATGATCACATGACATTTTCTGCTTCAATGTATAGACTCTGTAGGATCTCATTACTACATCTCAGACTAGTCAGTCCCTCTGAGTCAACATGTCTGCAGCATGTTGTTTTGGTTTTCAATATCTGAATGAAATTGTGATGCAATCTGCAGCATTGGTGACAGTGATCCATCCACTATCTGCTACTATCTCTGAAAGAGCAAAAGTGAACAAATAAATCCATAAAGAAAAGTATTTCCCTGCACCTAAGACATCAAGAAATGTGCAACAATGAATAAATGGACCTACAACAACCCGCTAGTCTGCTCGAGTTTTGTTTGGTGAGCTGCACTCATGATCTACAACATCCCATTCTATGCTGTGCAGCTCTATGCTGCAGAACGATAAATGAATCTAAACCTCGTAGCTTGTGAAACAATGAAGAAAAAAGAAGGTCGGACCAATAAAGACGCTGCAGCCGCGGAGCGGGAGGTCAGCCGGCTTCACGTTGTCATTTTCTTTCGCTTCATCGTTTGCCAGGAAATGATTGAATCCGAGTCGCCCCGGGAGGCTCAGACTGTTTACACAGACGACCTTTTATGATTTCATTTCGACCGACGACTTCTACAGCAGCTCCTCCATATATCGCAGAGTGGATGTGACAGAGGAGGTGGGAGAAAAGTACAAAATTACAAAAGCGGCACAAAGGTCAACGAGTGAGGCCTGGGCCCGGACGACTGGACCTGCCGCTGCTGCTGATGCTGCGTCGCTATGGCAACACACAGGATCTGTTTAGCTGCCCGCGTCTGCTCTCATCTTCATTAAGGGTCCTCGTCCTGAAACATGCTCAGGGATGAAACAAATCAGTTGTGACGTATGAGAAATCTTTTCCACTCTCATTCTTAAGCTCCGCAATATGATCTTACAACGCGGAAATCACAGCTCCAGCTCCATTCAGTGAAATTCAACGTTGGCATTGCTGTGTATTCTGTCGTCATGGTGACAGGGATAAAAACGTGTCTATCAGAAACCATTAGATCTGAGTTTCATCAGAGGGGAAAACATAAATTTGAAGACGGAGAGTAAAAGACGACCAAAAGGAAAGCATTTATGTTATGGTGTAGAAATAATTTTTCATACAGAATATATGTTCCTCCTGCACAGAGCATCATATTATAGCATTATATTCTAGATAGGTAGTTAAAAGAACAATGACCTTTCATCTTCAGGGATGAAGAGAGAAGATGAAGAGGAGGAGGGAGAGTATGGAAAGATGAAGAGGGGGACACATGAAGTTGTCCACAGTTGGAGAGTCACCGTTTCTCTGCTGTGTGGCGCCCCCTAGTGAAGGCCCACTGACACGCAGGACTCAGACGTCAGAGCATCAGATGATCACTGAACACAGCTCAACATCTGCTTCACACTCAGCATTCAAGTCTGTTGAATTAATGTCTACAGTAGTCTAGACAATCACCTCATCTCAAGGTCTGACTTTGCAACCTGTGTGACTGTGAAGAATGTCCAAAGAAGTAAAGAAGGAATGAACTTTTCTTCCTACGAAACTCAAACCTGAGGTGACCTTCAGCCACAGATGCATCATGGTTTTGATCAGAACGTTGTCCAAAGTTTGTTTGCAGTTGAACTGAAGCCACATTGATTGCACTGAATGGATTTTCTAACCTTCAAATTATGTATTTTTTATTATAGTCGTCTCTGATCAACGTGCTTTAATTTTGAGATGAGCTCCGCTCAACCCAAGCATGAACTCATTCAACCTTTTTTAAGAATATTTTGTTGAAATGAAAGGTTAGTTAGTAGGAGAAAGTACTGTCTTAAATATTGCACATATGATTTCATCTCAACCACCTGGAACATCAAAGTCCTGTTTTTACACTAAAATAATAATCATAAGCTTTCCCCTTTTATAATCTGAGGATATTTTTCTGGAAAAATGTCTGAAACTTTCTGAAATGTCAGGTTTGGTTATTTATCATCATCCAGTATAAATGGAAGCAAACTGGAAGGGAATAATCTGCAGGATGAGGTGAATAAAAACTTATACATGCTTCCATTCCCAGAGCTCGGTTTAGACTGTATCCTCACTGTTACTGAGGAGAACCTGAGACATCTCTTCCAGAGTGGCCTTTCACCCTGATCTGTGCAAAGTGAGCCGGACTCTCATCCTCACAGGGCCACAAATTAAAGGTGGAGCTGCTGCAGAGGTCACACACTCACACAGACACAGGCTCTGTGATTATCTGTGCGATGCGCCCCCTTCCCCCCGGGGCCACCATGTTAACCCGCCCTCCCCAGGTGGGATTGAACCATCCGTCTTCATCGAGCTGCGGCTCGGCCTCGTCCTCGGCCGGGCGGCTCGGTCTGAGAGCTTTCCTGGCAGCCGCAGAGCGCCGCGTCCTTGTCTCGTCCTCTGCCGCAGGAAGAGGCCTCTAATCAGCGCGGCAGAGAGGATGCTGGGAGAACTGGCAGGAAACCAGGTGAGGAGAGGTAAATGAGAAGGGGTGGAGGCTGCCCGGGAAGGAGGGTGTGTGTGTGTGTGTGTGTGTGTGCGGGATTTTCCATTCATAATTAAATACAATACGGTCATTCACTTTGCCTGTTTACAGAGCGGAGATTCTCTGCTCATACAAACAAGGGGTTGTGTTTCTGATAGTGAAAAATGGCTTAAAAATGACAGCTCGTCCTCTCCTTCTCCACGTTCTCTCAGAGCTTAATCTTAACGCCTTCATTTCCCTGTTTCGCAGCGTCCATACATTAACAGGCTCACCCCGCCTCCCCTTCCATCTTTCATGATTAACTTGTTGTCTGACACATTCATCACTCTCTTTGTCACTTCAGATTGAAGCTGCTACAGGAAGTTATGAAACAACTTCACCCTATCTATCTATCTATCTATCTATCTATGTATCTATCTATCTATCTATCTATCTATCTATCTATCTATCTATCTATCTATCTATCTATCTATCTATCTATCTATCTATCTATCTATCTATCTATCTATCTATCTATCTATCTATCTATCTATCTATCTATCTATCTATCTATCTATCTATCTATCTATCTATCTATGTTGTTTAACAGGTCAGGAACTATTCTGTTTATCTCCACAAACAAACAAACAAAACTTGTTTTCTTTTGAGAGGGAGCCTCCTTTGTCTTTCTTCTTTTTCCACATCTTCTCTACTGATTCATACCTGTACCAGGTTTTGGTCATGTATCATCCTAAAATCCTCCTAAAGAAAAAGGATAATGACCAAGCTCTCTCATAGCTCCTAGATCTTTTCACTGGAGCGACTGTGCCCGAGCGGGGCTACATGCTCATCCTGCACTTCCTGTGGCTGTGAGACTTCTGAAGTTTAGAGTCAGGGCTCCTCTGACCTCACAATTGCTGATTAATTTCACATCCTCTGCTCTGCAGAACAGACTCGACAGAAAGCGGACCGCTTCCCTCATTTCTGTGCTGTGCTGCAGGACGAGGCTGTAGCGCCCTGCAGCCCCGTGACCGATGCTGGAGAAATAATCAGGATTTCGTCTTCTTTTCTTTCCAAGCGGCCGAGCGCTCTCACAGTTTCTGTTACAGTTCCCGGCTTTGTGTGCGGACGGCGAGCCGGGCCCTCAGGGGCCGTCTGTTTAGCTCTCGGGGCCCTGAGCGGCCTGGATGCAGCTCCACAGGCAGCGGGGAGCCAAACAGCAGGGCGGCGCCATCAGCTCAGAACAAAGAGCATCGATTGAGCCGGACCCCAGAGTGGGATCAATAGTGACGGCATTCACTGTGACACTGTGTGTGTGTGCGTGTGTGTGTGTGTGAGTGTATGAGCATCATTATTCATATCATGACTCTGAAGTGAAAACACAGCACTGATGTGTCTGTGGTTTGTGAATCAACCGATGGATTGATAGAAAGAAAGATGGATGAAAAGATGGTGAAGTGAAAGCGGAATATGAACCAGATTGAGAAGAAAAAAGAACAAGTAGAAGACAGAGGAGTAGGAAAGGAGAAGAAAAGGGGAAACAAGAAACAAGAAACAAGAACATCAACGTAACATTTACATTTAGTAATTTATCAGATGTTTTTGTATTTTACCTGAGGAAAACCTGAGAAAAAACATTCATGTCCCAAGAATAAGAAAGAAGAAGAATATGTCAGCCGATTCCTTGTTGCTACACATGTGTAATATGTAACTGCTTGTATCAATGGATCAATTAACTGTTATTAGATAATTAAATGTAATTAACTGAGTGTCAGACCTGGTCAAACTAGCCATACATTCCTCCACAGGCGGGTGGTTTCCCACCCTTGACTGATCCCCTTCCCCCTCCTCTCTGCACAGAAAACCCTGGTGTGTGTGTGTGTGTGTGTGTGTGTGTGTGTGTGTGTGTGTGTGAGTGCATGGCTTCTTTAAGCAGTCAGGGTGAGAGCAGTTAAGATGTGAGGCGTCCGCTCTGGCTGCCAAGGACAGGATTACCCAGCAGACTGCCACACTGCTGCCTTCACCTCGCCCTGACCCACCCTGTCACACACACACACACACACACACACACACACACACACACACACACACACACACACCTCCACAGGGACAGGACGTCCAACACTGACACCTCAACATCACAGCCAGAAATGAGTGTGAATGTGTGTAAGTCTATAAATGTTCATGGATCACTAAATGAACCAAACACTGGCCCACTTTAGAGTACAAATAACTAATATCCAAAGAAATTACGTACCATTACTGATCAGTTCTTTTTACCTTTACTTTACCAAGATTTAGTCTTTTTCCATGAGCCGGGGTGGTCGATAACTCTACAAGATGCTTCAAAGAAGATAAACTGCAGCTACAAACCAGCTAGTGACTATTTTGACTATGACAACAATTGTTTGCCATCTGACCTTGTTGACCTCGGTCATTTGTTGGAGTCTGTGGTTATCATACAGTATCCACAAGACGAGAATGAGCAGCTATTGTAGATTCATCCACAGAGGAAAATAGTTCCCGATAGATGCAAAAATTTCCACCCGTTTACCGAAAAAATCTCAGAGAAACCCCGACACTTCTCGACGTGTTGAGCGTTGGATGTAGCTGCTACACCTGGCCTGCAGGTGGCGCACTAACAGTGACACAGGTCTGGTCACTATGTTTTTGTGAGGAAAAAAAAAGAAGAGCAAATGAAACTACTATTACACGTCGAGGAGCCTTTCATCGTTTCCTTTTGTCCTCATGCATCGCCTTGGACACGCAAACACACAGGCGAGCAGCTGTACAATTATGCATTCACACACACACACACACACACACACACACACACACACACACACACACACACAAACACACACACACACACAGAGCTATAAATAGCGAGCTACGTGTTTGCCTTCACATGCAGATACACAACATTTCTCCTTCTTGTCAGCTTCCTCAGTTTCTTCAGCTCCTCTCACCTCACCTCACCCATCTCTCTTTTCACCCCCTCCTCCTCCTCCTCCTCCTCCTCCTCCTCCTCGTCTTCCTCTGGATCCTCCACCTTTTCTGTCTTGTCTTTCTTGCCTTCTCTCTCCCTCTTTCTCTCTCTCTCTCTCTCTCCGCCAGAATACTAATAAACCTCCTCCTCCTCCTCCTCCCTCCTTCCTCCTCGCTTTTTTTTTTATTCCTACAGAAGCTCATATTCCCCATAAATTTTCTCTGCTTGAATTCTTTGTCCTCATCTCACAGCATGACTCAGAGACTTTGCCCTCCTTACTCCACCCCTCCTTCCCTCCTCCCGCCCTGGTAAGTTTCATTTGGAAAGCACCCACAGTAGCTTGGGTTTTACCTCACTCTCGCTCCCTCTCTAAATCCACCCGTCCTTCCTCCATCTACTCCTCCTCCTCTTCCCCCGTTTTTCTCGTCAAACCTCTTTTTTCCTTTGCAGATAGAACGTCAGTGTCTTCACGCGACGCCAAGATGCTTCCCGTGGCTTCAGACACTTAATTAGCAAACATGCGTGAGCGTTTTCTTTTTTACCTTGATCACCATGACTAAGTGAGACGTGAGGCGTCTGCACCAAGCAGCGAATGTGTGCAGGATGCTACGTTGTCATGGTGACGCATCATTTTCACCTGCTGGGTGTATTTTCTTTTCGTTTTTAATTGACGATCGTCTTGGAAATTTTACATTTGAAACTGGGAATAAGAATCAAAGCTTCATCGGACTCTATGAAGGTGCTCACAGTAAAATACAATACCAGAGAACTTATTTCTTAGTTCTGAAAGCTCGAGAAAGCTCAAGCTCAGAGTGAGTGCTTTGAAGAATTGACCAGCAGATCACACTCTGACTTGAAAAACTTGAGCTGTTGAAACCTTTGTTGAAAAAAAAATGCATTTAATGATTATTTCATGATTAGAAATTACGTTTCCTGACTGGTTGTGTATTGGAGCTTTTTGGAGCCAGCCCTGGTGGATCTCGGTGGTATTGCATCGCCTTCACTTTCCAGACCAGAAGACTACGTCCATCTTTCATGTACAGTCTATGCTATAGTGTCTGTAAAGGGCTGTGAGTCCGTTTACCAATTACCAAAAATTGTTGTTTAAGAAGCAATTTGTAGGTTGGAGCAGATCTGAACAGGACGTTTTGCAGCTCTGTGGACATGTTGCGTATTTTGTCATTTACCGGATGTTTTTATCCAAAGAAAAACATTCAAGCTACGTCGCAATAGCGTATCAATGAACACTGCTCTACATTCAGGAGTAGAAGAGTCTAGTAGTGTGAGTGCTAGCATAAGTGCCTGGCATAAGCACTAGTTAAGTGGAGGTAGCAGTAGGAGACGGAGAAGGAGAAGGGAGAATAAAAGCTGTGAAAGTTGAGAGAGAGAGAGGGAGTTGGGTTTTTCAGTTGCTTTGCAAAGATGGAGCGGGTGCTACTTGGTACAGCTCGGTAATAACTGGCTCGGTTCCTCTCCTCATTACTGCTCTATTCAGAGTTTTGTCTAAAGGATCCATCAGCTCAGGTGTGTTTGGACATCTGTGAGGTCTTTGTTGCTGCTGTATTCACGACCACATGCACAGGACTGGAGCAGCAGCAAATGCACATTTGCAGGACCTCGGTGGATGGGGTGGGGGAGATGGAGGGAGGTGGGGGGGTGGAGGGGGGTGGAGCTGCTGGTGCTGGGGCTTCATTACTGAGCCCTGCTGTCAACTTCTCAGCCGTCAAGAGGAGCCGGCGGCAGAGAAGCTGGAGCACCACAAGAAGAAGCCACTCAGCAGCCAGACGAGCTGAAGAACGAGGCCTGAGATAAACAGCACAGATGCTGAATGTTAAACCAGGTCTCCAGGTCTCTCTCCACAACCTGAGCTCCTGCTCTGCAGGCTGCAGGCCTAGACCAGGCAGCCACACCTCTCACCTGCGTGCACGCCCCACACACACACACACACACAGGTGTAATTACCGGGGAGTCGCTGGGACAGCAGCGAGGACTGTGAATCCGTCAGACGACTCCGGCTGTGCGGCTCTGGCACGGAGCGCTGGTGTTTAGGAGTTACTGTGGCCGCGCTGACGGGGCAGCGATAATTAAAAGAGGAGACGAGGAGCAGCCACAGCCACGGGTCGACTTCATGAAAGGACCAGAGGGCACGACCAGGCCTCGGCATCATCGTAGCTGAACAAATGTCTTCAGATGAGTGAATATGAACGTCAATATCCATCTATCCAACAGTTTAACGATAAAATGCTTAAAAATGAATCCACGTTCATTGGTTAGCCTAACCGTTATTAGATTATATTATTGATTGTTCCAGAGATATGAATGTGATATATATATAGTAGAGACAGCGATTACGACTATCTGTGTCTTCTCATGTGGTTGATTAGCATCTGTGAGAGTGACTGATTATTACCATTTCTTGTCAGACTTTGTAGTACAGTAGATATGATGGATAGGAAAACAGCAAAAATCATTCCTTCAGCTTCACCTTTCATGGTAAATCGCTCTGATATAGCTCTTTTCTAGTCTTCATGACTACTTAAAGTGCTTTATGGAACGAATGCTCCACTCATAAACATGGTCTGTCTGCTCGACCAAGATTCAGAAGCATTCAGACAGTTTACCACTCTGATGACAGAGCATGAGGAACAGTTCAGGGATGAGCTTCTTGTATCACAGTGTGTTTCAACCTTGAGAACATTCCAGTCTGAAATTTGGGAAGTTCAACGGTATGATGACTTCTCTGTGAGTCCTCAGTGTCGTCTGTGTATTTACAGAGTGTCGGGATCACAGAGTCGACCTGGGAGCTCTGCGTCTGAGGATGGAGATGAAGGTAATGCAGTCGAGAGCGCGGCCTGTCCTCACCTGCCCTCGCCGGCTGAATCGCAGTGTTTTCATATTCAAATTGTGTGAGACTGAGCGAGAGAGAGGAGGCGAGGGCAGATGTGTTGGAGAGAACAGCTGTAGCACGTTGTTCGAGAGACAGATGAGAGACGGGAGGGAAGCCCAGCTGCAGACGCATTACATGCATCAGGTATCGCTCACACCAACACTTGCTCACCTTCACTCAGGCAGAATAAAACTTTAAAATCGCTCCGCGATGACCGGGAAAATGAGAGCATTAGTCTGCAGCGTGGTGCCGCTCTATTCTGTAAAATACTCCTGACAAGACGGTGATGAAGGTCACAGATTGGCAGTCGCAGCTCTTTAAGAAAGTGCATCACACAACAGCTGCATCTGTAGCCTACAGAAACCCCATCTCGAGGCCACTGAGCAGCAGTGAAACTCATTATTTCCACTGCGGTTCCTGTTTGCAACATGCCGCTTGGTTATTTTGAAGCGTTTCATGGTTTGCAGGAGTCAAACATCTGGATCGTTGGAGCTTCGACCAAGCAGAGGTCAGGTGAGTTTAAAGTTGGAAAATACAGGTTTAAATACCTCCTCCATACCTGCTGCTATGGGTTGTAGTGACCTTGAGGAAGCCACCTAAAACTCCGCTTGATTAGGCTGACTGATAGCTTTACATCCCATTTACCCTCGGATCATTCGTCTATTGGGTGGGTTCTCCTTAGAGATGCTTTGGGTGCTGCAGCAGCTGAAGCATGATTGGGGTGATGAGCCTCGCTCCAGGGCACTTCAACCATGGGGAGATTCAAACCTGTGACCTTTCGACTTATACCTGAGCTGCTTTAGCAATGAGGCTGATTTCACAATTCAATTTTCTAAGTATAACCCTATATGGGGCGTTCCAGATAGTATTGTTAAAGGAAAAGGAAGTTATAGGCAATATAGGTAGTCCCTAGGAACCTTAAGGATTTCCTTCGTCTCATACATATTCAGACTCTCATTAGTGTGTTTACACCAGAGCTCATGTAAGAAGCCAAACTCTGAGGAAAGTGTTTGAAAGGATGGCTCGAAAAATGGCATCTACGAATTAGTTACTACGTCCAGAACACAAAGGACGGAGGCAAAATACACCCTGTATAGGTTGTCGGTCCACACACACTCAACATTCACTCTCATACTCACACTTAGGAGCAGTTTAGAGTCCTCTATTAACCTAACCATGCATGTTGCTGGACCGTGGGAGGAAACCAGCACTGGACCCCCTTGATAGCCTGAACTACTACCCGTTTGATCAAGTGGTGTCACATGAAAACACTTTCTTGCAACTTTACTCTCACATCTGCAAAATCATTCAAAACTACAGTTCACCCAATGTGTGTGTATGAGTCAGTCTAATCTACCTTTGACTCCTTTAACTGTGTGCACACGTATGTTTGTGCGTGTGTGTGTGTGTGTGTGAGAGAGAGAGAGAGACGTCGACGATGACAGAGGGGAAACAGGAGTGTGTGTGACGACGGGAAGCAGAGAGAGAGAGGAGGCGAAGCGGATGACACGCACTTACACACACCCTCTCTCTCTGTTTCTCTCTCTCTCTCACTCACACACACAGGCGCGGAGGAGAGGACAGTGAAGCAGCGGAGACAGAGCGGAGGAGAAGCAGCAGAGGAGGAGCAGGAGGAGAGACAGAGAGAAAGAAAGAGAGTGAGAGAGAGAGAGAGAGATGCCCGCTGCACGGATGGATTTTATTTTCCCCGAGCTGATCGAGCCTCTCTAAGACGACATGGGCTGCATCGGATCCCGGACCATCAGTAAGGATGCTGCACATGTGCAGGGAGGGAAGGAGAGAGGGAGGGAGGGAGGGAGGGAGAGAGAGAGGGAGGGATGCATGGAGGAATGCGGGGTGGAGGTGCTGGGGAAGGGTCAAAGGAGGAGAAGGAGGAGGAGGAGGTGCACGGGGAGACTTTACCGTGATCCTGCAGAGTTGCTCTTCTTTGCATGTGATTTTTAAAGCTTTTCTTCTGCTGTGTGTGTGGTGTCTGCACAGTTTACTACAGGGATTATATCTCAGTGTGTGTGTGCGCGCGCGCGTGTATGTATGTGTGCGTGCGTGAGTGAGTGTGTGTGTGTTTGTGTGTGTGTGTGTTGGAGCGGAGACAGGCAGGCAATAGGATGTGAGCAGAATGAGATGCAGCCTGACGGTCTCCTCTCCACATGGATGACACCAGGCAGTGTGTGTGTGTTTGTGTGTGTGTTTATGTGTGTGTGTATGTGTGTTTGTGTGTGTGTGTGTGTTTGTGTGTGAGTCCCGCCTTGACGTAGAACTAAGGTCATCGCATGCTGGGTGTCTGAGAAAATTCCCCCTCTCCCTCCTTCCACTTTCTCCCCCCTCACCCCTCGTCTCCTTGTCTCCTCTCCTCCTCACCTCTCCCTTGTCTCTCGCTTCTGTGCGTCATGCAGCGACGTAATAAACTGAAGACGCAGGCAGTGCATACGGCTCACACACACACACACTCTCTCTCTCTCTCTCTCTCTCTCTCTCTCTCTCTCCCTATCTCTCTCTCTCTCACACACACACACACACACACAAAAATATGAACAGGAAGCTCGGAGCAGGAGCTCATGCAGGATGAGTCAGAACCGGGCTCGGTAAACTCAGGTGTGAGGCTTTGCACATGTAGGTCAGTTCTGTGAGTCAATGGCTGCTGCACACACACACACACACACACACACACACACACACACACACACACACACACACAGCTTTTGAATTGTGAAAGAGCTTTAACCAAATCTAATTAATTCCAAGTTCTTTCATTTTCCTGCCTGGACGCCAGCAGGTGTTGGGGTTCAGACCCACATGTCTCTCAAGGTGCAGACGATAAAACTTTCTCTTTATTTCCAAGCTCCTGGTTTCTCCAATGCTGTGTCATCAGTGTGTGAATGTACCGCCTGCCACTGGGGTGTGTATGGGTGAACGTGAATGAAGTGCTTCGGGTGCTCATAAAGACCGGAAAAACGCTATATAAACAAAAATACAGTCCTCTAACCATAAAAAAACACTGAAACCGTAAACTGTAGTTCCACGATCCACCACAGGAGGTTGGCACCAAAAGTGAGTCAGTCGCCATAGACCTCCATGTAAGAATACAGAACTTTACAGCAGGATTAAACACGCTTACTCTGGTCTCTCTCTGTAGTTAATATCACCATTCAAAACTAAATGTTATAAGGTTATTAAGGTTATCTGTTGTAACTGAATCCAATCAGGGGATCATAATCAATAGAGAGGCATTCAGACCCAGTCCTCCATAAAGCTGCATATGTGCACCTGAGTGTATAGGCCAGACGGAAACACACTTTTCTATTAATCGCCACAGTGTGTTTATTTCCCGGGTCGCACAGTGTGTGGGAGGTAAGCCAGAAGCAACGTCTGGAACGGAGTCGACACTTTTAAAGCCACACTTAACGTAGAAAGGCTCCAGCTCACCAGTAAATGTTGTAAATGTCGTAAATTTAACTACTGCCCCACAGAGGTCTGGAGCCAAATACGGGTCCCAAAAGAAGTTTCTGTCTTTCATGAACAATTTGCAAATTATACACTCAGTCAGGAGTTTTACGTTGAGTCCTCATATGGACAGAAACATAAGAACACACACACACGCACATGCACATATATAGACACACGTGCACAGAGGGCTTTAAATCTTCTACAGAAGCCTCTTCACTGCAGACGCTAAGACCCAAGAGAAACACTTCAAACCGCTCTGCTGTCTGCTCAAAGAGAGCATGGTCACCCCTCTGCCTGCCTGTGTGTGTGTGTGTGTGTGCTGTCCACACGTTCATGTATGCAGATACACACACACACACATGCACACACACACACGCGGTGCCAGAGGACGATCACCTCCCTCCGTCTTTTAAACGCTCCATCAAAGGCCCATCAGCTCCTCTATGAGCACAAACGCAGGCTGCGGGGGGATTTAAATACAGGGAGGGGGAATTTGACCTTTGATTGTCATTGAGCTGGGCGGAGGGATGGAGGGAGATCAGAGGAGGGCTGGAGTTGGTGGTTGGCGAGGAATGATAAGGACAGTGAGGGAGAAGGAGAGAGAGAGAGAGAGAGAGAGAGAGAGAGAGAGAGAGAGAGAGAGAGAGAGAGAGAGAGAGAGAGAGAGACAGGCAGTGGAAGGTTTTTTTTTGTGAGCAGCTGACATGAAGTCCTGGTGTTTTTTGGTTTCGTAAGTGGGTGTGTTCCCCTTTGTGTTCAGCTTTCTCCTCTCATCTCATCTCCCCTGGCTCCCTCTCCCTCTCTCTCTCTCTCTCTCTCTCTCTTTCTCTCACTCACTCTCTCCATTATTTGCAGTGTCAGAAGTAGATCAAAGCACATTACGGCAGCTATGTGCCGGGCACGTTATCTCACTCTGGCTGATATTCTCATTTTTGGATGGAGGCTGTGAGGAGTTAGCTGAGAGAGAGAGAGAGAGAGAGAGAGAGGGAGCAAGGTTGACTCTTGAATCTGCAGTGGTTCGCTTCAGGTTTGCTTCAAACCCAGCAGCGAGGTGTGCTGTTATTCAGGGAGGGAGGTTAACAAAAAACAAGGCTGAAAAACAGCCGACTGTTGCATCATCCAGGGTTAGAGGACCGGATGAGCTCTAAGTGCACATGAATCGGTGACAGCTGCCGATCGGAGGTGGAGGAGGAATAAGTTGAACAGGAAATCAAAGGTGGGCTGAGGACATCGCTGAGCACTGAGTGTGAGAGATGATGACGAGTGTCAGGGTTCGATCCGGTGTGACCTTGATGGGCTGCAGGTTAGCTGAGTTAGCTGGGACCAGTCTGGAAGAGCTGTCTTCTCAATACCAGCTCGGCAAAGACTGCTGTTAGCACGGGCTTCTTGACTTCCGCCCCCTCGCTCATTTTACTTCCAAAATGTCCACGTCCTCCAGCTGCATCTGTGGCCAACGCTTCAATATTTATCAGGTGAAGATCAGAGGAAATCACGGGATAAAGAAAGCCAACATATGGGAGAGAATCAGGAGGTGTGAACGCGTCTGAGGCTGAATTCAACAGCCTTTAAGGGATAAAAACAAAGGCAACTGAACTTTTGGTCTTAAAGATGTTTTGTCTTTCATCCAAAAGGCTTCTCTTGTGTGGGAGTCCCCTGGTTTGGGATTTCTTGAATTTATTCGGACTGGATTTGGTCCAAACCTCATGCACAGGTGGAGTCATTATTTAGATCATGCATTATATATGTTAAGCTGTTTGAGCAAAAGGTGGATGCTACAACTGGCTAGAGACAGCTTCCATTTATCTGACTCAACCTGCTCAGTCTTTGTCCAGAGGAATGGATCTTGCATTAGCATCTCGTTAGCACTCAACTAGCTTTTTAACTCCTATAAGGTAAACTTCATATTGAACTCATCAATGTGTCATAACGGAGGCAGAAGAAGACAACACACACCTCCCAACAGGTGACTCAAACAGTCTCTTGGGATGACAATTCACAGCATACCTAGATTATATAGTTGATCCCCCATGTTAGTGGACTGGGCCCCATCAGATGACCAATGAAAGAGCATTTTCTTTGTAGGTCTACAGATGTATCTACTCTGGGGTTGGTAATAATAGAAACAACAATGCACAAGATAGAGCAGTTTCTTTCTAGGTCATTCAGAGAGAATAACGCTTCATATCCTTGGAAACAAGCGGCTTAAAGACGTGGAGAATATTGACTGCCTGCAGCCGCCGTCACCAGAGGAAAAGAGAGAGAAACCATTAGAGGAGGAGGAATAGAGTCGTCCCGAACTGTTAAGTGTTTTAACCAAATAAACAGCTTCACGGTCCAATAAAACCTGCTGCCACAGTGCGAGGACTCGAACGGCTGTAAGACATCAGACAGAAGAGATCGAAGGGCGCCGTTGCAGGGATCAAGAGACAAACTTGAGAAAAGTGATGCAGTGTGTGACAGAGCTTGTTAAAATGGTAATAGGACACCCCCCCCTATCTCCTCCCAACCCCTCACCCTCCTCCCCCGTCTCTCAGATTTAATGCCTGCAGAATATTTCCTGCTGTTTCTTGCGAGGAGCATCTATTCTTATATTGGGCCTGAGCGAGAGCGGCTGCTGCTAAAAATAGAGCCGGGGTAAAAGAGGGAGGTCAATGAGAAACGGAGGGTGGGGAAGGAAAATGTTACAGTAAATATGGGTCAACAGCTCTCTCTCTCTCTCTCTCTCTCTCTCTCTCTCACTTCTCCACATTTCTTCTTCTTATTCACATCTCACCCTTGACTTTGTGCGAGCGAATCAAGCGTTGAATTAGAGAGAGAGAGAGAGAGAGAGAGAGAGAGAGAGATAGAGAGGCTCCTCTTCCTCTTCTCTCTGTGGAAAATAAGACAGTGAATTAGGGGAAGAGCCAAAAAAAGAAGCGGTCCATTTGTGTTTTATTGCTCTGCAGTTTCATCCCGATCGCCTCAGAGATTCTGCAGCAGCATTAAGCAGCAGCAGCAGCAGCAGCAGCAGCAGCAGCAGCAGCAGCAGCATTGCTTGTTTGGTTTGTTTTCGGTCGGTCGTCTGAGGCGTCGTCTCAGACGTTATATCCTGCAGCTACAGCGGAGCCGATGTCGAGCAGCGGGACGGCCTGTAGAGCTTCCAGAAGCTTGTACACATAGAGACAAATAAGAAGAAGAAGGAGAAGGGAGAAAGACTGAGGGACTGGATGCGCTGTCAGGCTGTAAACTGGCACTGTGTGTGTATGTGTGTGTGTGTGTGAGATCCTGACTGCAGATTTAAGACTTGCTTCACCTGTGAAACAAAACCTGCGCCGCAGTGCAGCCGAGTCTAGACGGGTGCCTAAATATACATCCGCTCGATGGCGGCTCAGGATCCGTCGGATCAGGGGAACTAGCAGAGCCAGGTGCCGCTTAAACGGAACGGACCAGTCATTCTTAGGACTACCTCGCTCCACTCTTCTCCAAACATCTGTGGATAGAAATGTGTGTTTTTATTACCGGAATGCATGCGTGGTATGTACATGCATCTGCACCGTGCAGCCAGTTGGCCGGCTGATGTGGTTTTGCATAAACAGCCGTCCCTGTCAGGCTGCCAGGCCATTGTTCCGGCGGTTTATTATCCCGAAACCCCAACAGCCTGAAAAATGTCCCGTTGGACTGGAAGCCCACCGCTCCGACAGCCTGTTATCCCGGAAACAAATGCCCACTGCTCCAAAAATACTCGGCCGCCCCGTTAGTCTTCCTCCTGACCGCTCTGCCTCCGACTGAGGCATCTTCTGGTGGAAAAGCTTCAGTTTTCCAGTCTGTGCCGGACCGTCTCATCACCATTCGTCACCCACCTAACCCAGGGGTGCCAAACTTTACCCCCTTAACCCTGTAAGTCCCAGATATAGAAAACAATGAGCAAAAACGCTGTTTCACCTACTAGACTTGGTGCAGGAGGCCTCTGATGTAGAAACTAAAGAGTTTTTAATTGTTTTATGTTGCTTTTGTTGGGCCTAGTTGAGAGCAGAATTTCTGTATTGGTCCTCACATTGTCTGAATGAACTAAAGGATAGGAGGCTATAGTACATATATTCCTTCCTATAGTAAGGAATAGTACAACATAAAAATCTCCAGTTTCCAAAATAACTAGACATCTATGTGTTCTTTGTGTGACTTTGTACTAAACCCCTAAAACTATTAGTTGTACTTGCTTAAACCTGGACAGATCAGGCTGGATAAAACAAAGAGATGAGCCTGCTTAAGATGACATGCCATGACCACAATCCACCTATCCACCTATCTCCTGTCTATTAAGATTGTGAGGATCAAAAATAGGACCAATGAAAATGTAGTCTATAATGACAATAAAAATGCCTGGTGGTTATATAGATTGAAACTGAGCACACAAACCGCCACATGTTCATTGCATTGCATGTTGTTTGTGCAACAAGGTTTTTCTAGTGAAAACTGAGAAGCGATTCACACTGCAGGGAAAAAGATCTGAACAAAGTGGGTTAATAAAGATGTCCCAGATGTTTTATCCCCCCCCCCACCTCCCCCCTCCCTCACCCCCCCGCCTGTCCTCTTTGCAGGACTGTCTGTTTGCATGCGTCTTCTTCAGATCTTGTTGGAGGCCAGAAGCTCGTTGTCTGGCTTCGCAGCTTCCGGCAAACAGTTTTCAGTCCAGCGACTCTCCGTCCGAAATCCACGATAGGCCCGGGCGGGCGGCTCCGGGGTCGTCTCGGGCTGCGGCTCGCCCTCGCCCTCGCCCTCGCCCTCGCCCTCGCCCTCGCCCTCGCCCTCGCCCTCGCCCTCGCCCTCGCTCGGCTCTTGTTTACAATAATTGTCCTGACGTAGAGGAGCCCAGCTGGAGCCGGACGCTGCAGAGCAAATAAACCAGCCGCTCAGGTGTGGAGACAGAGGTCCATTCACCGCTGAAACCTCTTTGTCTGGTTTTATCTTTATTTATTTATTTACTTTTTTAAAAAAACGAGACCACAGCGCTTTCCCAACCCGCCGCAGCGGATCGGGAGGTCGTTCAGCAGGTGTGAGCGTTTTCACAGCCCGTGTGCCGGGAAGCTCCGCAGCGCTGCCATTTACATGTTCCCAGTGACTCACAGTGTCGTTTTATTGAATTAACGCTGCAGCCCGCAGTTGTTCTGCAGCTGTCAAAACACGCGCGCAGAAAACAATCGAGGTAATTGAAGGTATGCATCGTGCAGCTGAATAAACGGCAGCAGAGCCGACGCGTTTGATTCGATCTCATTCTGGCAGATTTCACATCTCCCTGAAGCTGCTCTGAGGAAAAACTTTACCGTCCCTGTTCAATTCATTCAAGGATTCAAGGATTCAAGGAGCTTTATTGTCCTTCCAACACATGTTAACATGAGGGGAAATTAAACGGTCCCGGTCCAAGCCAGTGAGATACAATACAATACAAGAAGAATAACTCACATAGAAATATGCAAATATAAGCTAAGTAAGAAATATAGATGTATAAACTCACAGTATAAAAGGTAAAATACTATAATAAGTGTAAGAGGAAGCAATGAAATGGAATTACACAACAATATGCACATCCTTCTCCATTGAGGTAGTGTTAAAGTGACAACTGTGCACAGTCCAGTATAGTGCAAACAGCTTGTGCATGTGTAATAGTAGGTATAGGTGTAGTAGTAGGTGCAGGTATGGACTTTTTTTGATATAGACTTTTGAACAAGTTACTTAAACGCTCACATTTAGTCCGAACTCATCTGACCCGTCCGTGTTCTAGCTTCTCCACCTGTCAGGCTGTATGTCACCGTCCACACTTTCCACCGTTTCACGACGACCAAGTAAGAAGATAGAGAGCCTCCGAGTGAGAAATCATGAATATTTCCTTCACGTTTCCACCCCGAAGCCCTTAATTAACAGATTTCCTGCCTCAGCATGGTCATTATACGGCGCTGAATAGCTCAATGAGTGGTAATGTTGCAGTGTTGCAGAGGTGAGCTGCTCGCCCACAGTTTACACACTCACAGAGTCGAGGGTCCGGCGGCTGGAGAACGAGGACACACTCGTACAGATTTTGAGAATCCTCGAACCGTGTCTGGAGTGGAGCCACCTTCCAGTCCAGGAGCCAGAAGACTGGGACGCTTTTTACTGAATAATTAATAGGAAAAGAACAGTCCGGCTCTCACTATCCCGCAGGAGTATTTAACAGTGAAACTTTTAAACAATTTACTGTAAATACGTCCTCAAGTCTGTGTAGATTCTGCATATTTGTCAAATGTGGGACTGTGAACATATTCTCAACTGAGACATTCAATATGCCACTAAATCATTGGACCGCCTGGAGCTTGCATCCCTTTATGTTATCCTTCAGCGTGTAGATGCCACTCAGAGCACACGACTGTACCAGACCTATTTTCCTACTTCACAGATCAGCTTTGTAGGCTATCTATCTTTAACTAGTTGTGTCTGTCCCTCGATAAAAGAGGCACATTTGGCTGCGTCCTCCTGCAAAGCCTTTCCTTTATTTTCCCAACCAGGCCTCTCCAACCATCTATAGTCCTTCAGATGGTACAACCCATCCAATCTGACAGTCTGTCTGACACAGACCACGAAACGTGTTCGTTAGGGGAATAGTTGAAGCTATCTTCTGGGAATTCTCCTGATTCTCCTGATTATCCACACAGACGTTATCCTCCCCTGTATGTGGAGCATATCAATGTCACGGGCCCCATTAATAGTGAAATCTATACAATGCGTGGAGCTGTGTTTGACAACGTTTGAGGATGCGTGGTCTCATTCCAACTGAGACCACGAGTCTGAACTAGCGGACCGAAGCAGCTTTGGCTTCAGCTCCACACCAGTAAACACAGGTCGGTGGCATCAGATGTGACACTTGGCCTGTGTGAGCAGGGTGTGGAGTCCTGCGTGTTATTTTTAGACAAATCAATTCAGACCAGTAATGGAAAAAAAGAAGAAGAAGAAGAAAGCGAAAGAGAAGCCTCTTCCAGGCTCGTCTTTCTTCTCTATTTCTCAGGATTTGCATCACAATGGCTCCATCCCAGCTCCAGGTTCCCCCGACTGGGGAGTCTGAAGCTGCAGGACCATGAAATATAAACCAGAGACCTGACTGAGAGCTGCATCAGGCCAATTCACAGCAGCCTAAGGTTTGGAGATGTGAGAGAAGTTCCCTCTGCTCTTATTCTCTGTATCTAAGTTCATTTTGATTCTGGACTGGAACAGACGAGCGTATTTCCACAGTGTTGGGGAATCTGCCGCGTGTCTAAAAGTGTCCTCGCACGTTCATTAATTAATCGTTGTAGCTGGCTCACGCCCTCCAAGGTCGCGGGGCTGGAGAGTGTCCCGGCACTCGATGTCCCCTCATGAGGAGGTTTGACGGGACGAGCTGCAGCAGTAGTAGCAGCTCTTATCGGCCGCCACTCCACATGCTCGGATAACAGGAGCTCGGCGGGACGCTCTGGTCCGTTTATCACTCGTTACCTCTGACAAGGAGACTCTGGGAGTTTCAAAAACTAACACAGCGTGCTCACAATATCTTTATTAGAGTTTTTAATCAGCGAGAAGGAATACAACCTTTGACATTCCTACATTATCTCACAGCATAGGATTGCTTCTCTATGACAGCTGAGGCACAATATAAAAGAGATAAATCATATAAAAAACACAAATCAGCCTCTGTCACTTAAACATATGATAAACACCACACAGTGGAGGCATATTAAGTGATATAATGAAAAGGAATTATGGGCATTTGAGAGAAAAATGAAAAGGCAACAAGGATAATAAAATCTTGGAAACTGCTGCACCCACAGCAATTGTTGATTTGGTTGTTATATAAGTCCTTATTATATTCAATAAATGGCCCATATACTGTATGTTCAAATGTATGATGCTTAGCAGTATGCAGTATGTATGTTTTCCTTTATAATGGTGGATTATTCCATACTAATGCAATGATAAACGGCACATTTTTAATGTGAGGAAGTGCAGAGATCTGGAAGAAGACAAAAAAAATATGATCTGCAGGACTCTTAATGAATGTGTCCACGCATTAATAACATTAATGAAATACTTAGGGATGAGACCAAAGGAAAGATGCTGTCCACCTGGTTTTTGTCTAGTCGTGGGATTCTCTGACACTAAGAAACTGCAGGTGCTACAGCGACATGATGAATCGGCCCGGACTCCGACACAAATGAACTAAAACTTTACACAATTCATCTTCGGGGGGGGCACAACATCCCGAGAGTCTTTAGTCTTCTTCCAGGATCTGTTTAAACAGTTTAACGGTGCAGCTGTGTTTGTTCCTCTCCGTCAGGTGTGTTTGAGGTTTCACCTTACGCAGGAAAACCCTCGTCCCTCCCCCAGCTCGGAAATATTGACCGTATTACCTCTGACAGGCTGACGTGTGCTCCGTGTACGAGCAAATGAAAAAGAGATAGGGAGAGAGAGAGAGAGAGAGAGAGAGAGAGAGAGAGAGAGAGAGGTAGAGAGAGAGAGAGACAGAGAGAGAGAGAGGGAGAGAGAGAGTCGATATAAAACAGTTTGACATTGAGAGGTATTTATCTTATTAAAGGAAACCTAGGATGGGTGAATGGAGTATTTAACCTTATTGCCCGGTGTTAGCATAGATGCTATGGGACATTGATGATTGCTAATGCCTCAGAGGCTTTTTTTATAGCAGTTTTAGATTCTTATATTTGGTGTTGGGAATAGTGTAGTCCTTGTCTGCACAGATCTGACAACCACACGTCTTGCCTGCCAATGACTTCACGTTCCTTGGTAAACAAACGAGCCTGGCAACCTTTTCCCGAACTGAGTGGTAACGTAGCTTAGATGTTTAGCTTAGAATCAGAGGAAGAATGAGATATGGAGGAAGCAGGGACGTGTCCAGACATGCTCCAAGTGGACTTTGTGGTGTGTGACAAACAACCATTTGTCCTGATCTGAAGTGTGAAAACTGCCTTAATCATCAGATTCTCAAATTTCCGATGGTACCTGAACGCCCCTCGTTAGCAACCAGCTGTCAGTCATTGAATGTACAGTACCTGAATGCAGGTGGCTACATGCAAACTGTTATCATTTTACTTTTTGTCAGTTCAATATCCAGAATAATGAGAACGTGATGGTGAGTTTTGGCTCTTCTTTGGCCAGGAATAGAAACACACACACTCACACACACACTCACACTCACACACACACACAGGCATGGCCTGGTTGAGTGTCTTATTTCAGACTCTTGTACATTAAGCACTCCTGGTTTCAGTGTTTTTCCGTCATAGTTTTGCTCTTTGTTTGTTGCAACAAGTCGAGCTCGTGGCCTGTGTCCAGAGGTGTTAGGTGGGTCTCATCCAGGGTGCGACTGCGAGCTCTTCCATCTTGTTATGTTGCTCCTCGGCTTCTTCAGCGCCACATAATCTTTGTTTAACAGAGGCTCCGCAAACTCCTCAGCCATCAGCACGGTCTCCGAGTCCTCCTAAGCCGCTCGCTGGGTTGCAGCTTTGCTGTTTTTTTGAGTTTGAGGGACAGAATCTCAGTGTGTCTCAGAATAGGAGGCTGAAACACCAACTTGGAAAGATAAAAATGACTTACAACCGCGTCTCTCTCTCCCTCTCCCCCCCTCTGGGTGCTAAAGGTACTTACAGTGCTTTACACTAAGAGGACTGAAGGAGATAAAATCACTGTAACTGGAAGCCCGCACGCAGCTGAGGAGGTCTCACACGTGGACGACACCATCAGGCTGCCGTGACACCGGCTGACCTGGGATCAGCAGCGCTCAAGTCAAAGAAATCTGAGCGTAACAAAGAGAGAGAGAGATTTCTGTCCAGGAGCTGCTCTCTACCAGAGAGTCGCTCCTATTTTACGGCTGCAGCTTATATTTAAGAGAGTATGTGCCGAACACAGTTCAGCTCTTTAGGTACAGCTCCTGTGTAAAAGTTTTATGAGGTGGAGTCCAGACCAAAAATACTACAGCGTCAAAAACACGGCCAAATCCTCAACCTCAGAGTGGCAGAACAGCTGTAATTATTCAAAGTACTTTTCACATGAAGGGTGAAATGAAACCTGGAGAGGCTGTACTAGCATGTGTTTGTGCATATACAGGACATATTGCACATCAAGTATTAACCACCAGAGGAGGTGAGCATGTGAATATGGAGCTACTCTACTTGGGAAGCATCTTTAGATGTAGTAGATGGTATTGTATGTGGATGCTGGGATATTGTTTTGTGTTGAGTGGTTCATCCTTGCATTGCAAAGTCTGAATTTTCAATTAGGTTGAGGCTGAGCTCTGTCTTTGTAGGTAGAGTTGCATCACCTTATGGAAATCAACTATTAATCGAGCTAAGCTTCTTAATAGTGAATGTTTTCTGGTTTCTTTAGTCCTCTGTGATGGAAGATTTATTGTAGATGAGGTGAGGAGCTAAACAGGCATTTCATGGCTTAATCTTGGTCCTTGCGAAACAGGCCTTTACCCTTTTCTTTGTTTTCGTGCAGTTTTATAAACTAAACAAATCAACTCATCGAGAACTTTGACATTACATAAAATGCATCACCTGTACCTCAGTAGGACAATGAAAACTAGAAAAGGAAACCATTGGGCCAAAGAAATGTTATAAGATTACAGACTACACACCAGGAAAATGGATGGATGGGTGTGTGGATGGATGGATGGATGGATGGATGGATGGATGGATGGATGGATGGGTGTGTGGATGGTTGGATGGATGGATGGAGGTATTATCCCATCGAGCCGCAGTGAGGAGGTCTCTCTCAGTGTTTGGTGCTGGCTCAGAGCGCCAGCCGCTGAAGCGGAGGTGAGTCAGACTCCAGACTTCACTTTGTATCACTGTCACAGGCCGTGTGTCACCTCACACACACACACACACACACACACACACACACACACACACACACACAGAAACACACACCCCGTGCCCAGAGCTATGGCAGCAGACAGGCGAGGGTCTGCCACAGAGAGCTGTCAGGAACTATTGTTGCAGCATCCCACAACGCCACCCTTCCTCCCACATTGTGTGTGTGTGTGTGTGTGTGTGTGTGAGTGTCTAGGTGAAAGTGTGTGAGTCCATAGGCATGTGTTGCATGTTGTGGAAATGGCTTGTTTGTGGCAGCTTCCTCCTTTCTGTCCATGCTGCAGTTCCTCTCACCTTTCCTCCTCCTCCTCCATACCCTCAGCTGCTTTGTCCTGTGCTTCCAGCGCCATCGCCTCCTCCCCGCTCTCTGATTCCTGGCCTGTTTCCGGCCTCGCTGCCTGGTCCCGCCCGTCCCTCTCCCACCTGTGTCTCTGCGGTGCAGTAATGCAGCTTTATTAGTCCTCACGGAGCGGTTAAAGCGAGCCAGCTCCTTAAATGGAACACATTTGCTACAATAAATCCGCCTTTTCAGGCTCTTCATCCCCTCCTCCCCCGAGGCCCATCACCATCCTCTTGTGTTTTTTTTTCTTTGTTTTGCTTTATTTTTGCTCTTTTGCAGCAGTTACAGCTGAAGCTAACGTTGATACGTGTCCAGACAGCAGCATTTACCATCGCGGTTTGTGTGATGCACAGAGAAGATTGAAAACCAGTAAATTTGTCAGGAAAAAAAGATGCTCTCAGGTTGCAGCTTCTCTAATGTGTTGAAAGGGTTTAATTCAATAGTCAAAGACAAAGACGCCATCTCTGGCTGTGAGAGGTCACAATACAATCATTTCAGTGACTTATCAGACAAACAAGCTCATGCTTTAGTCGAGTTAAACGTCTTGGACGAGGTCGTTTACCACGCTGATACGGAGCACTAGTCTCTGTATGGTAGTATTCATCTCTGTGGTTTAGGATACATTAACTCCATCACCTCTAGAAATGTTCAGAAAACCTACATTTTGAAAAAAAAAACTCTCAAATGTCCTTAAAACATTCTTTTACTTTCAAGAAGTGGCTTTTCAGACCTCTTGATGTAGCAGTGTATCACAAATGTGTGATGAAATCACTTTTTTTCACGACATATTTTACTTCTACCAAGATGCCATTGTAGCTACTCTACTTGGGACGCATCTTTAGATGTAGTAGATGGTATTGTACGTGGATATTGTTTTGTGTTGAGTGGTTCATCCTTGTAGGTAGAGTTGCACCTGCAACACCTGAAATGATCCTTTGTCGATATTTTAGATATTTTGCTCTTATTAAGCAAGAAACTGCAATGGAAACACAACTTTTAATTGATGTTTCACAACAGTGACATGATATTTCTTGCTCTTAAACCAACATGTTTAAGGAACCCAGTATTTAGGTGCCAGACCAACAAGATTTTGGATTTGTCCTTCCATGCTGTGAGCATGGACCAGACAGCAGAATATTATTATTATTATTGTTGTTGTTGTTTTTGTTAGTAGTATTTTGGGAGCAGAGAAGCTGAATGAGCAGTGAGAGGAGCAGGGACTGTCCTCCTCGCAGCTGCTCCTCTTCGTGTTTAACGCTGATAAAACGGATGTACTTCAGCGTAAATATCTCTGCTGCTGGAGCTTTGAAGCCAGATTAAATAAAGCAGCCCCAAATCTCTGCCCGACTCTGTCTTTTCAGGGCGAATTTGAATATAATTCATTCGTACGAGAGTGGGGAAAAAAACAAACCAGGTCCACCACTAGCCGGCTGCCAGAGCTGTCGAGCAGATTGAGTGAGGTGAAAACTCTGTTCTTGGCTAAATGAAGCGTGCAGGTCCAGCAGGACACTTGGCAGCCAAACGCTTCTCTGTCATAGCCTGATGTCTCAGTTTCATTTCCCTGAAACCTTCTGCTTTGTTGCCAAACAGATTAGGGGAGCCGACATCCACACCACAATCTTCACACGACAGGAGAAAAGCAGCCCGAGGAAAAGGTGGAAAAAAAGACATGGAAAATAAGTAGCTCTACCACTTCTCTATGACAAAAGAAGCATTCAGAAATCTTAATATCCAGTATCATCGAGGAGGACCTCCGATTTCTATCCGTCGGTTTGGCCGTTCCAGTTGAACTCCACTGCAGAGGCTTTGATTATGTGCACAAACACAGACGACCTTTCCCTCAAAGGTCAGTGGCCTCACACGTACTGTACCAACCCACAGAAGCTCAGAGCTGCGGCGTGCGTCACAGCCTAACAAGCAAACATCACGCCGAGCCCGAGAGGCCGGCAGCGCTCGGGAATCTGCCTCGTAATTACGACAATCAATTATGAGGGGAGAGAAAATAGAAGAAATCTCTGCTCCAGATTATACTGTTTGATTAGAAGAAAGTCAATCAAAGGAGAAAAAGTGACTGATCAAACTATCTAATATGGTGTCTATCTCCAGCATCCTCCAGTCCACGGACCTCTAGTCCATCTCAGGACACAGGCCCACTCTCCAATTGACCTTAATGTAATCAATCCATCACCCTCAAATGTTAAAAGGTGACAAAAGGTGACAAAAGCAGCAGATTTAGGGGAAACATCCTGTATGAGAGACACAGTGGATGTGGAAACTTCGACCTCCAGGTTTTAGACAAGGTTTCCAGAGCGGAGCAGACAAAGAGAACGGGTCCGACTCAAATTGACACCACGCATAGTGAGTAATAAGTCATCCGGAGTGTAAATACTCGTTAGGGCGCCTAACTCTGAGTGACAGTAATGACTGTGAAGCGGGTGCTGCGTGTCCTGCAGGTACCGCAGGGAACTCTGGGTAAACGACCATCAAGCGGCAACTGTCCTCGCACGTGTCAGACCAAACAGCTGGTGCTTTACAGGAGGCCGACGTCCTCGTTTAGGCTCTCCGTTAAAGTATATCACACCTTTCACAGTTTGTGAACCTGTCGACAAGTCCCTAAAATACTTCAAAATATGCTACTTACTATGCATGATAGCCAATAACCTCCTGCTTAACTGATACCTACCTCATATACATTACCTGAGGTAAAGAAAAATGAATTTAACATTACATCTGTGCCCTTAATTTAACAGATCAGTACAGTTATGATTCAAAACAAGAGATTGATTCATGTTTCACTGCATCAGTAAAGAACAGATTCTGCACAAAACGGGCTCAGATGCCTTATCGATAAGCAGGAGATTGGCTCCAGATAGCTTCTTTAGCATTAGCATTGGCCATAGCAGCCTTAACGTCTTCTGTATGCTGTCGTTTAACTGGTGAAATGTCCAGGAATTAGATGTGTTGAAATCTCCTTCCACCCATTATCGGGAAAATCTTTTGTTTTTCAGAAACTGTTAAAAACGCCCAACACGCTACATTTTTGCTCAAGGTGACATGTCAGAGTTGCAGCTCAGAGCAAACAGACTGAAAATTAGCAAAATGAAAGCAATGTTGGCTAATTCGTTGTCTGGCTTATCAGTGTGACGTCATTTTTTCAATATCAGATCAATGATGATTGCCAATGTTCATTGTTCAACCCTATTTACTATGAAAAAATAGGTAAAAATTGAGGCTTTTGCTTCCACTTCCACTCCTTTTCTGATGTCTCCAACTTGTTGCCACGTCTCATCTTCCCACGAACCTTTGCTCTTCTCTCCTGGACTCCCCTCCGTCCACTCGGTGCTTCGATCAACCTCTGCATTTCTTTCCTCTCCTTCGTTCTCCTCCTTGATATTTCCACCTCTCTGCTTCTCTGAGAGCCTTCGGCTTCCCTCCGTGTCTCTCTCTCTCTCTCCCTCTCTCTCTCTCTCTCTCTCTCTCACCCTCTGCCTCCCCTGTGGCTCCGGCAAGGAGCTCCATCAACTCCAGAGGTCTCTGGTGTGTGCGTGTGTGTGTGTGTGTGTCTCCATGCGTGTGGGCGTGTTGTGTGTAAATGGCCTCCAGGATCCCCTGGGTTGTGTCTCAAATGTACTCACAGAGAGCAGAGTCATGACTAAGACTGCAAGCTTTTCATTAACGCAGAGACAGAACGAACAAGTCCTGCAAAGTTGAATAAGTCGGCTGAACTCGTTTCCGCTCAGAGAAATGTTGTCCCGACCCCCAAAGAGCCGGGTCAGCCCTCAGATGTATGTGTATAAAACACACAAAGTCCATGCTGTGTGTGTGTGTGTGTGTGCAGGCGCAGATCCCGGAAGGTTTTCAAGAAGTAAACTTTTGATAAACTGTTATTACATAATGCGGTCCTGTGAACTCTCGTTGAAGGTTATGAACAGTTTGAGAGGAAGTTCTGCCTCCGCCTCCATCTGATGCTCTCACACAATGGGGCAGGACCCGCGGTAATCAGCTTCTCTTTATCGGACAAAACGTCTGGCTCTGCCACCGTGGCTTTTTCGGGCATTCACTGGGCTCAGCTTTCAGGCTAATTGTCTCATCACTTTTGCAGGAAGTCTCATAAACCCGCTGTGCAGCAGACAGCGGGGACAGTCTCAGACGAGCTGGTCAACTCGGTGGATGAATTAGCCGTCGGAGTGTAAGATTATACGACCCGACGTCTGAACAAAATGAGGCGTTCTGGGTACGAGCTGGTCCGACATAGACGGAGCTGCCACGTGTCAGGGAGGAGGACTCTGTCTGTCCGTCCTGCAGACAGCAACAGCTGGATTCAGTAGGCTGGTTCTTCTTCTGTAACTTCTGTAAACCGTAAATGACTGAAGTCATTGTGATTCATGCTGCTACAAACTATTTTAGTCGTCTCAAAAGCTGGTTTTTGCTTGATTTATCAGTTTGTTACTGATGGAAAACCCCTTACACCTCTACCTGATACTATGGACTATGGGTCTTGAGGGTTTGAGTCATTACTTTTTTATTCTCCATCTCTGATTAATCAATTGACACTGGCAGTTGCTGATAGTTAGCAGCTGAAATGCCTGTTTCACAAAGGCGAAGATAGGATCTTTAAATGCCTTTTTTTGGCTCTGATCTCAATGAAATTCAATTTTCTGTTAAGAAACTGGAGAATATTCACATGTAGAAGCTGAGATCAGAGATTTATAACTTAATTCCTTAAAATTGATCTTGAAAAATGCTTAAATCAACCAATTCTTGTTAATCACTTCTTTTCAACACCTGACTACTTGTTCAGCTGTTGCTGTCGTGCATTTAGAAACAAACTGTTCATCATGCATCAATTCATGCAGTGTTGTGTTTGCAAGTCGCTAAAAATGAATCTGTGTGTGATTCTGCTCTATAGACGTCAAACACATGATGATTTCCAGGGTGTGTTGGTTCTACATCCTGGCAGATTGTGTTTTTGGTCGATGTGAACTCAGACCAGAGGTGCTGTGGATCTCTCTCTCGTCGACGTTGCTGCTAAACGCTGACTTCACAGACGAGTCCTCTCCCCCGAGCTGTCCCTGGGAGGACCCCCACCCCCACCCCCACCCCACCCCCACCCCCAGCCCATCCTTCCTTTTTTCAGACAACTATCAAAACCAAGTGTATCCGCCTGGTGAGATAAATGGGAGGTGAAACTTCGGGGAGGCCGAGCAGCCCCGGCTGCTGCTGGAAACACTGATGTGTCATCATGTGGTGGACGTGAGTCAGCAAGAGCAGGAGAAAACAGCAGCTGACCTCGATTTGAAGCATTTAGTCATTGTTTAGAGCGTTTTCTACTCTCTCTTTAATCATTTTTAGATTTTACTTCATTTACATGTATGCTATCCTACCACTCCAACTAATAATAACGACCAAAACAATAATAGTAATATCCATAATAACCAAAATGTGCCACCATGATCATCTTATTATTGTTAAATCATTACAGTTTTATAATGTCTGTAGCTGCTGGACACAGAAATGTCTCTTCAGGAATAAATAAAGTACTTTTCTCTTTTCTTATCTCATCTTATGTTGCTTCCAAGTCCGAAACGAGCGTTACGTAACGCGCGACTAAAAAAGCATTTTTCAACCTGTCTGAGTCGAGCACTTGGGGCGACCCGAGTACGGAGCTGTCATATCCTGTCCCTCGAGATGGAGAACGTCTCAAAACTGTATCTTCTTCATCTGAGCAGTGATGACACCACCCGCCCCCCTCCTCTTCCTCCTCTTCCTCCACCACTTCCACCGTTTGCCTAGGAGGGTTTTATTGATATTGATTTGGATGGAAAGCTTAAAGTCTCCATCGAAGGCCGAGGTATTTTTAGGTGCCGTCGATCGGCAGCCGTCCCCGCGGCGGGGGCGGGGCGTGGAGGAGAGCTCGGAGTCGATGCGGATGTCGAGCCATATGTTGAGAACACAATACGTAAGAAACATCGGGCCCTTAGCGAGGAGCCGGCTGATAAAGTGAGTCCCCGGCCGCCTTATTGATTTCAGCTTTTAAATCCACTTCAATCAGCCCTCCATCACAAAGGAGATGAAAGAGACATGATGGGCTG
This sequence comes from Karalla daura, assembly GCA_029224185.1. NCBI lineage: Eukaryota > Metazoa > Chordata > Actinopteri > Chaetodontiformes > Leiognathidae > Karalla > Karalla daura. Next base: position 18,753,355 of record CM055205.1, read on the forward strand.
GAGGAGGATTTCTTAAGCTTTGAACAATGAACTGTTCAACTGATGAGATCATAGAAAGCTGCGGATTAGTCCTGATATTCGGCAACTTAAGCAATTTTCCACAGAAGCACCCTTATCTCGACTTGTGTTATTTGTAGCTGTGGAGTCGGACTAATTTCACAGCACTTGACTTTGAGTATTTCAGCGTCTCCTGCGGCGTCTGAGTCCGACTCCAGGCGGAGGCGGCGGCATTTCATGCCGGTCCTCGCCACCAGATTTCTGAGATGTAGGTTGTAATTTGTGTTAACACGGGGGGAGGCCTCTCCTTTCATCACCACTTAAATCTAATATCCCTCAACATCTCTGGCCTCGCTGACTCACCCAGGTCATGTCTCCCCCCACCTCCCCCCTCTTTCTTCCCACCCCCTCGCGTGCCAAACCATGGTGTGGATAATTAATCTAATTTTAGCTCCGACTCCGAGTGTCAAGCAGGACACAGATTGGACTTCCACTCGTCTCGTGGATGTGATAAACGGGGGTGAATCTGAGGAGGAACTTGTCCGATTGTTCGCGGTCCACAGACGGAGGCCGACTGTCATGTACGCACACGCATGACTCACGTCCTCTAGTTGTTTGTTGCTTGGGATTTAATTATTACATGACACCCAGTGTCGCATACCAGCTGAGAGACTGTGACAAAGACAAAGAAATGATGGAAATCAACTATAAGATGAAGATACTGACACTTGTCTTCCACTTGGCACAAAGTGGTGACAGGAGTGTCGAAACTGACTCTGAAGAAGGAGAAAAAGGCAAATAAGCTGCCTGGGTGCAACTCTGCAGGGGGGGAGATGCAAGTTCTCGACGTATCTGACGTATGGATGTATCTTTGCATGCTCTTTAAACAAGCTGATTCATTTCAACCTTAACAGATGAGACTGAGCCTCATTCAGCGTATGTTGCATGTGAGACCCCCCTCCGACATGTCTGTTCACAGTACAAAAGAAGAAGTGTTCCCATCACACTTTTGGATCATCAGCTTCTGAGAGTGTAAAAACATTTTGATGATATTTGACAGATATTTTTTCATCACTAGTTCTGGCTTGTGATATTTGTAGGGGTAACGAAAACACACCTTATGTGAGTCTATGTTAGTTTGTAGAAAAACAGAAAAACTTCTCACCCTGTTTTTATGATATATGATGGTAAGACATAGCATAAAGTAGCATGGGGAGAAACCCATTAAATCTTGGAGGAGTGGAGGCGAGTCACAGGGTGGCTGTAGGGGCTCAATGGCTCCTTCTTTTCAGGTTTTTCTCCACAGGTATTCTCTCTCTCTCTCTCTCTTTCTTGCTCTGTCTCTCTCTCTCTCTCGCTCTATGAGGGAGATGCTTGCGATGTGCAAGTTGATGAAAACTGACTTAAAGAGAAGTAAATCTCTAATGCAATTATCATATTTTACATGGATTTGCTGCTCGGCACCCGAGTCCTCAATATAAAAGTTAATTAAGCGAGAGCAAAATGTCAGATCGGTCCGACGGTTCAGGCTCGAACAGCGGAGCTCCCATTCTGCTAGGACACGTTCAGAGGCTGGTCACATCTGGCTGCGTGGAAAACCAGGTTTGCCGTAAAGGTCAGACTCAAGGTCGTTAGATTAAGTGGATGGAGGGGGGCGGTCAGATCAGTGAGCGTCAGAACCTTCAGGTTCTGGTTTTATCTGGTGGACAGCCACTGTGTTTTTTTCTTCTTTTCGTCTATTTTATGACCGCTAAATATTTAAAGAATCATCCTTCATTATTCAGGATAATATCGGGCAGAACGGCTTCCCCTCTCATCACCCTCAAATACTCCAGAATCATCTCTGGCCTCCGTGACTCACACTGGTTGTGCCCTCTGTGTGCCAAAGCTTGGCGTGGATAATTGATCTAATTTTAGCCCGGCGTATGTGTGTGTGTGTGTGTGTCTGTGTGTGTGTGTGTGTGTGTGTGTGTGTGTGTGTAAGAGAGAGAGAGAGAGAGAGAGAGAGAGAGGGAGAAACACTGGACAGCGTTGTCATCTTCCCTCAGCGAGTGCGCTGAAGGCTGCATCAGTTTGACATACTGTTACCCCCCCTCCCCACTCCCCCCCCCCCTTCCCCCTCTCCACCCCTCCACTCCCCCACCCTGCTCCTCCCTCGCTCCTCTGTCTTCCTCCTGCCTCCCTCCTCCTATCATGGACGGCTCAGACCAAGCCATTGTGTATTCCGGACTGATATTTTTGTGCTTCCCTGCATCTGTCTCGCCCATACTCTAATACAGCTGTGATAATGAAATTATCTTAAATTCATCTCTCTCTCTCTCTCTCTCTCTCTCTCTCTCTCTCTCTCTCTCTCTCTCTCTCTCTCTCTCTCTCTCCAGCAGCCGATGCTGTGCCGGTACGGAAAGATGGGGATCAGGTAAAATGCTATTATCTCATTTTTTTTGATGCCTGCGCCACCGTTTCTGCAATCTATTTTCTTATTTTTTTTTACCCGTTTTGCTGAAAGCCACTGTGACTGAATAGAAAAGAGCCGGCGTCCTCGGCTCAGCCTCTTTACATCTGAACAGTCTGCAGACAGAAATGGCCGTGTGTGTGAGAGTGTTGGTTCTTGTCTCCTCGAATCATTGAGAGGTGAGAAAAAGATTCGCTGCTACTCACCCAGAACTGCCTCCTGCTGTTAAGACAGCCGGGCCTCGGCCTCAGAAAGGTCGGTCCAGATCTAGACTTAAAAGAAGAAGAAGATGAAAAAAAACAATAATTTGCCATGTGTGTATCCAGTATGAGAGTATATGGAAACTCTTACATTTTAATGCATTAAATTTTAAGGGAACTCCATCATCCTTCCATCAAATGCATCTATATGAAGCCCATTGTTTCTCCAGAGAGAGAGAGATGTCTGTCATGATAAACATCATGTGGTGTCTCCTCATCCATCCATCTAGGCTCTGCTGGTGCACGTAGGTGCCGGGGAATCCACCCGCCACATGTTTCTGAGCCGGACTAGAGCTGCGACAAGTGATTCCTTTTGGCAGCCAATCAATCTGTCGATTACTTTCTCGATTAATCGATGAGTTGAATGGTTTAGAAAATGACTCAAAAACTGTGAAAATTGTCTTAAAAACGTCCAATTTCTTTGTTCCCACCCCAGTGACATTCAAGTTTCTGTCCTGGAGAACTAAAAAAAATGAAATCTTTATTCTTAAATAAACCAGTTATTAAGATAGATTATGTTTTTAGCTGATTAATAGTCAATGAATCACTTAGTTGTTGCAGCTCTAGACACAACGAAAACATGCAAACTCCACACAGAGAGACTTCATCTACCATGTTGCTTATGGTCAAACCTATATAATAACAATAAAAATCATATTATTAATATGTTAGACTGATTTAGCACGTTTCGAAGAATGCAAATATGCATTACAGAAGAAAAGCACATCTCTACATCCAACATTTTTTTCTTATACTCAGGCCACTGTACATGTTGACATCAGTTGTGCATGCTCTTCAGCAGAACGTCTGCTGTGTTTATTGTTTTGCTCGCTGCTGTTTGAGTTGTTCTCTAGTGACTCTGTGTGCCCACTAAATTGCTCCCATGGGGACAAATAAAGCGTTTTCAATCAGATTGAACCAGACAAAACATTCAGGGGGCACAGACAAAATAATGGAGGACTGGCTATGAAGAGAGTGGACCGTCGATACGGGTTTTTATGAAGAACATGAGAAGGAAAGGAGTCCAAACGCCTTCGTCTCAGCTTGAGGCTAAAATAACGATCTCCATCTCCAACGTAGCGTCCTCGAGCTGTTACACATTCCCTCTCACTCGACGGCTGATACGCTCCATTTTATGATAATCTTATTTACGATAGTTTATTAGTTCTGCTCCCAAACAGCAGGGAGGCTTTGGATTGGAGTTCTTCGAGTCAGCTGGGGGGTGGATGGCGGTGGTGGGGGTGGGGGTGGGGGGGGCGACTTCCTGTTTGTAGTTTGCGTGTTTGTCGGACGCCTGCCGGTGCTGCAGAGGCGTCCCGCGGTCCACAGTCCTGATAAATTAGAGAGCGGAGAGGGTGAGGTGTGAACGGTTGTCTGTCTAGATATGTGAGCCGGGGTGATAGCTCTGCAACCCCGACCAGTGTGAGCAGGCAGAGGTTAGGGCTCTCCTTGGAGAGGGCGGAGGGATCTGCGATGACTTTTTTTTAAGTTTGAGAGGGAGAGACTTCATATTGAATGTGCTATAACACAGAAACAACACACTGCACATCATAAGCTGTGTTTCTGTCACAGCTCTCCAGAATCTTGAAAGTTTTCAAAATGTTGAAGTACAACTTCTACTTGTAGGTGTTCACATATGAGCTGCATTATCGCATAAGTCTTATAAAACTTCATCCCATGACACTTTATGTATTAGGTGAGCACAAATAAGGGATATTTATGATTACTAATCTGAGCCCCCTAAATCAGTGATCAAAGTCTTTAAAACTGAACTTTTTTACATCGTTTTTACAGCTTTCACAATAATTTACATGATTTTCACAATGAATTATGTTTTTGTTATTTCCATGCATCCCAGGATCAAAGGATGGAGGGTTGAGGACCCCATATATAGGTCCCATGTCCTATATAGATCCTGTTATGTAGATAAAGGGCTTCCATTACACTTGTACAATGCACTTCTATGTGTTTGGACATGTCTGGAAAGCCACATCACAAGAGCATGAAAACTGATATTTGAGAGATTTTCCGACATTTAGGTGCCGTCTTTACCATTTTTGCTGCAATTATTAGGTTTTGTCTATGCCTAGGGCTAACAGAAACAGCAGCTAGCGTCATATTTGTCTTCTGCTGCTCCGGTTGTCGTGTCTCCTCTCAGAAACAGTCACATCTTCACTACAGGATACGCGCAGCAGACGGCGAGAACATTAGTAACAACTTCCCAACGTGCAAGTGGAAAAATGAGGACAAACCCGTAGAAAGTATTAATATCAGCCTTCAGGAGCTCCTATTAGTCAAACCTGCGTGCATGCGTGTGTGTGTGTGTGTACGGCTGCACTGTGACTGGCTGTGCGTGACCGGGTGTGAAGGTGTGTGTGTGTTGATAGTCTCTTACCAAGGCCACAGAGCTGCCCTCCCCAGGGCTCGTACTATTACTGAGCCATGTATCACTTCTCAGCTGTGGACCCTGGAGGGAGGGGAGAGAAAAGAGAAAGAGAGAGAGAGAGGGATGGAGAGAGAGAGAGAGAGAGAGAGAAACAGAGACATCTATCTTATTGTTTCTCCATCGCCGCCTCCTCCTGCTTTCTTTTCCTGGTTGTCATTTTTCCTCCTACACACGCGGCTCTGAAGGTCAGCGCTCGCCGGACGCTCCGTAAATAAGTCCTCCGTCTTCATACAAAAAAAATGATAAAAAACAGATTTGAAGCGTACGTTGATTACCATCACATCATTATCACTGCTGCTTAATTACAGCTTACAAGTCAGAGAGGGAGAGAGAGAGAGAGAGAGAGGGAGGAGTGAAGCTGGAAATAACCTGTAGCTGTTTTCCTCACATTTCCCCGTCATCCCTGCTGCTTCCTGTCTTCCTGCTTCCTCCCCGGAGAGAAACACAACATGTTCAAAGTGATTCCTATTTGTCTGCCAGCCTCACAAGTTATTTCAGATCCTTCATTTCTAGTAGACCTCAGGCTTAATCTGTCGATTCGCTCCAAAAAATTAATGCCAAAAATCGTTAATGTATGTTTGACAGATGCAATGAAAAGGTCTCTCAGTGCCTTATTTCTGTCCTCACCTCAGTGACATTCAATTTCCTGCCATAGAGGACTAAAGAAAACCAGACAATTAAAGACATTTAAGAGTTCAGAGAATTTTGACTTAATTTCCTATGATCGTTCTTATCGTTCTCATTTTGAGTCATTATAGTTTCTACAATCAGTGTGAGAACAAAGAGCTTGAACCAGGAGACTATAGCATGTAGATCTGCATAGAGGTGCTCTATCTCATCAGATCCAATACTGGGTGAACATGTGAAGAAAGAGCTCTTTAACAGACAATTTAACACATTCGAGAAGCTGAGATCTGAGAATTTTGACTCTTAAAATTGTTCACCATTCTTCTTAAACACTCAAATTAAGGTTGATAAGTTGATCAGGAGTTGCAGCTCTAGCTGCTGCCATAGAATCCATTTCTGACCCGAGTGTCGTTCCTGTCGAGCACCGATCCCGCAGTGGCCTTCAAGTTGTTTACTTCCTCAAACAGGACTCCTTAGAGTAATTTATAGTGTGAACAGAGATAGTGAGAGGGAGAGAGAGAGAGAGAGAGAGAGAGAGAGAGAGAGAGAGAGAGAGAGAGAGATGGGCAGGTGGAGAGGGATTTGACAGAATATAACACAGGGGCTCAGAGAGAGGATTCAGTGTACCAAATAAAGACTCCACAGACTGATACACACACAGAAAGGCAGAGGAAGAAACAGCAAACATCCATCCATCCATTATCTCGCCTGCTTTGTACCCAGTGGTGTCATCGTTGTCTCCTGGAGCCTAAACTCAGCACACATACTGCGAATACTCCCTGGACAGGTTGCTAGCCCACATACACAAAGACAGCACTCACTCTCACATCTTAGGGGTAATTTTAAGTCTCCAATAGAACTTTTTGGACTGTGAGAGGAAACTGAAGTATCTATAGAAAACCCATGCAGACACAGGGACTTTATTTTATTGTGTTTTAAAGGGAACATATTATCCCAAACTGACTTTTTCATTGCTTTAGTATCTATATTTGCATATCTGGAGCGCCTCCTGACCCCTTAAGCATGCATATTGACAGTGTTTAGTAAACTGCCATAGTCAGGAAGTGTTTTATTCCAGTCTCCTTGATATGTAGGAGACACCCCCAAGGCGGGGCATGCAGAGCTCTTAGCATCCAAAGGGAATGGCACTAAAAGCGAGAAAGTGTTCAGAGCAGAGATGTCAGATTGGTGTGTAGAAATGTTTGTGCTCAGTTTGTCAGAGCATGTCACTAACATGAGTTGTAGACATCCAGGAACCATGTCAAAGAGGCAGCATAATCTGTCTCCCATCATTGTACCGTGTCCTTGAGTGCCATGAAAAGCCCTTATCATGAAATGTATTATCATTATTATTATTTACAGGGAGAACATGCAAACTCCATAACTAGCGCTATTCACTGATCCACAGTGTCACCAAAAACAGCATCTTATTAAAAGATAAGGAAAGAAATACTGACTGTGCACATGGCAGATAACGCATGCAGGGAGACGAGATCGGATCCGATCTAAATGTAAAAAGCAACAACGGTTTTAAGAGTCCAAACACGCAGTGATTGTCTGACGAGAGCTGCACAGGGTTCACATCGGGACGTCGGTTTCTGCGGCTGATTCTTCCTGAACCAAAATAACAGAAAGAGGGAAAAAAACCACGACGCTGATAGATGAAAACTGAAACCAAAGTTGTCACAGCTCATCCAGAGGGAAACATGGCTCTGGGTTTGTAATTACAGGGGAATTCATCCTGGAGTTGTTTAGACGTTTCGGTAGGAAGCCCCAACATGTAACAGAAGCAGCTACAGAGGGGAAATTAATCAGGTAATCATCGTTTGGAGGAGTCACCTGGGGATGGGGAACATCTGAACCGAATCTCATGGCAGTCAGAGATTACTCCAGGTGGGACCTGGATCTGTCCCAGGAGAGGTGTGGGAAGTTAAAGTGGAAGAGTTTCCACAGCTCAGCTTCTTAACAGTGGAGGAGGCGTCCCTGCAGCAGCGGGCTCGCTCACAGACACATTAGCTGGAAACATCAGCCTGTTTGTGGTGTCACTAAGAGCCGGATCGATGCGGAGAGCCGCTATCAGATCTCCTCTGAGGATCCACGCCTTCCAAATTCACATGAGCCGGCCTGAAAGGATGAGAAAACACAAACACATCTGAAGAGATTTAGCTGCAGCTGGACCCCAGACTTATCGCCATTAGTGTTTGAGGGTTTTTAGACTGCGAATCACTTCTTGAGAGATTCCTACAGTCTTCTTGAAAGCTTATCACTTAACGATTTCAGATGTGTTTTACATATTGATGACAAAACTGTAGTTTCCCTCTTTTCAAATGTTGTACTCCCCATTATGGGATGAATATGGGATATATGGGATATTCTGTTCCATTTTAGTATTTGTGAGTGTTGGATACTGAATTTCCCATCATGCAATATCAGCACTTAGATAGACTTAGTTATGTTTATGATAATTGAGTTAGCTGAACTTATTTTATTCGTGATATGATCCATTGTGTGCTTCCATGAATCTGTGTACAGTTTGCATGTTCTCCTTGTGTCTGCATGGGTTTGCGCCAAGGTCCAAAAACATAGATTTTTCAGTTGATTGGAGACTCTAAATGATCTGTCCAGGGTTTATTCCTTCTACAGTGGAAACAGCTGGGTACAAAGCAGGAAATTAAGCAATGAATGAATACCGAAAATGTCCCTGAATAGGCATTAATTTCAATCAGCATCTTTTATCGCTTACAAAAATTAAATTTTAGCTCCTTCATAATTAGAATTGAGACACAGACGGCAGCTTTAAGCAGAAACTAAGCACTAGCTGAAAGTCGTCATGTCTCTCCAGTGCGCCCAGTCCAGTGCATGCTGGGATGTGTTTGCATGCCCACCTGACCCTGAACAAGGTAAACAGGTGTAGGGGAAGCGAGGCTGAATGGAGCGCGATTGTCACCGCGCGTAATGGAAAAAAGAAAGCGCTCTAAGGTGTGATTTCCATCAGCGCCGGGAGCAGATTTAACCTGGTGGGCGCGCAGCTAATGACGAGCCGCGTCTGTCAACGTTATCGCGGCTGAATGGATTCCCAGCTTCAGCTCTCACAGGAAACCCAGCGAGGGGGGACGGGAGGAGCCAGAGTCACTGGGAATAAGAGCATGAGCCTAAAAGATGTGGGAAGCTCCATTTATTCACTTAATAATGTTCACACTGTGTGAGAACCACCTGAATGTAGATCTGATGACCTCTGATACAAGCTGTGCTAATCGCACACACACACACACACACACACACACACACACACACACACACACACACACACACACACACACACACACACAGGCCAAGGGCAGAGAGGACATGCCTACACGTTTCACTATTATAAATCATCTCCTTCCTGCACACACACACACACACACACACACACACACACACACACACACACACAGGTATTAATTCTCTATGTGAGCTCCATAGTGGCCCCTCACACCCCGCTGTTTGCGTCCCCTGAATAATGCAGGGAGCGACAGCTCCGCTCTGCTGGCTCCATAGGACCTAATGACAGAGATCATAACGGGGTCGCTGAGCTGCAGTAATGACTGAGTGATTAGCAGAGGCCATCTGGGTAGGATTCGACATCTCCAGACGACAAATTTCAGAGTTGTTTAATAGGAGAAAATGACTCTAGCCGTGCTGGGGGCAGGAGACGGTCGCTCAGAGATCTGACCGTCTCCACAGGATGGACCAGAACAATCATGAATCAATCAGAGAAATGCCTGGAAAACTATCACACGGACCTGTCAGATACCAGGATTATCAGTTTGGAGGAACAGTGTGCAGGATTTAGACGGATCGATTGACAAATAATGGAAAACGATAAAAGCTTTTCAGTCATGCGTAACACTGAAGGTTAGACTCATATTAATGTTAAACACATAGAAAAGAATCACGTAGAAAGACTGGTTATAGACACCTGCACCTCTGAGGGACCGCTGCAGCTGGCAGGTGTTATCCTGACCTGACAGATGTTATAATAAGAAACCGGAAACAAATTTTGAGAGTGAAACAGCGTTTTGCTCCTGCAGAAAAGCGCTCTTTAGCATCTTACTGGACGTAAGAAATTAAAGTTCTTTGCAAAGTACGTCTGAAAAAAAATCACATTAAGCAGAGAAAAGCAGTAACGCGGCGAGTTTAATCGAGGTGGTTGTTTCAGTATATGATTTGCCGGGGTGCTGGGAATTGTTATGCTGCTATTAACATTAAAAAGAAAGGTATGAAAGAGGAATAAAAGGAAGAAATGTGAGAAATAAGAGTAACAAGTGTTTTACCCTGTATCACTAATAACAGAAATACTGTGTTGTGTTGCTGAGGTGACAAGACGAGACATCACAGAAAAGGTCATTTGTCACGTTTTGAACCTTGTTCCATTCATTTCTTACGAGATTTTGCATCAAATTACTCTGAAAACAACTTATATTCTGCAGAGGGAAGTAGTAGCTCCAGTCCTAGCTTCTGATATGTGATTTACCTGGGTGCTGCCAACAGTTATGATGCTTTTAACGTTAGATGAAGGACGCAAGCAATAACAAGGCTAACTAGTGCTTTGCAACTGTAAATCTCAACAAATTGCCTGTTAAACTCTTTTGGGTCCAAAGGCTCGGTATAAAATGAGCTTTTAACCAAAAAAAAACACAGAAACATTTCTGTCGCTGTTGATTCTGTTTCTCGCCTAAACTGAAAACCGCGTTTTTGCAGATAACGCTAATGAGCTGATTCCTCCTCAGCCGCCTTTGGATCCGTCTGATTTATTCCAGTCGCTGAGAGATTAATTTGCTCCAGTCCAAGCGGCAGCCCCGCTGCTGCGCTTGTTCATTAGCTTTTGAGATTAAATAAACCATTATTCACTTCAGCCCGTTCGTCTGTCAGCCGCCGGAGCTCTACGCAGCCGCTCATTCAACATGTTTGTTCGGGAAAGAAAGAAAGAAAAGACGGAAAAAAACGGTGAAATTCCTCAGATGTCCTCGCCCCCGTACATGTGAAGCTCCTGGTGATGTGTGCGGCGTCTTTCTCTTTATTCTCATTCCTCATCCACTCGTCATGAGAATAAACATCTGTGACGTGGACAGTACATCGATGCTTCCCAGGAAGCCTCAGAGAGACGGGATCTTCCTGCTTTTCCAAGTCGAATCCAGCGTGTTTGACTCCAGCCTGGAGACGTTGATCGGGTCGGTCCGGCCCCCGAGAAGCCGCCCGGGCCCCGTCTCAGGTTTTCATCACCGCTGGATCCCGCTCCTAGTTCTTATTGCCTTATCGTCCACCGGCTGCGTTATTACTGCATTAGCATTTTTATTATGCGGTTTGTTTTCGCAAGATGACTTTTACGCCTACAGCCAATCTCACAAATAAGAATAATATGGAGGGGAGAGACTGTTCCTGTTCCACGGTGCCTTTAAACCCTTCTTTCTCTGTGATTGTTTATACAAAAAAACACCCAAAAATCATCATCTGAGATCTCAAGCCGAGGCCTGCGATGGAGCTGAGTGGATTCGCTGTGTAATGAATTTCTGTCTGACTGCTGACGGCTGTGATCACATCACTGCTGACAGAAACAAATCAACACATCACAACGAGGATTCGTTTTCCATCTTTCCTCCCTCAGATATTACGCATTGTAACCCGGTCGGGTTCGGTTAAACGTGCTGTTTGCCTCCGACTAATTAATCCAGAGAGAAGCAGTGTTTACAGTCGGTTGGAAACAGGTGATTTTACTTGTATTTTGTGGTTTCACTTTCTTTTCTCTACTCACTTTGCATGTACTTCTGCTCTACTACTGTATGAAGGTTATCTATCGAATCTTAATCTGAAACTGAAAATGTGATTGAAAACCAAATGAGTTAACATAACATAAATGGGGCACACGATTAAAAGATTTTATTCTTAACTTGCTCTTCATTAAATTTAACTGAATCCAACTGAATTAACTCTCCCCACAGATGGCTTTTTCCTTCTTTAAAATTAATCTCCACTCCCATCTCTGAGTCCATCAATGTGCACAAAAAGGCACCAGAAACAATCTGATAACGTCCTCCTTCACCATGGGGGTGGCTGGAAGTTCAAGCATGGGAAAATCCAAACACGCTATAAAAACCTAAACATAAAACATAACAATGGTGATGTTCAGATCTCAGTTTCCACATCCATCAGCGCCCCATTATGCATGACACACAGTGTGTTTTCCTCACTGAAGCTGTGATGTGAAAGGAGGGACCAGTTTCTGAGATTAAAGATCACGCTGTTCACATTTCAGACGAGCGTAGAAGAACGCCTCTCCTCGATCTGTCTGAGCCCCGGCCTCAGCGCGAGCAGCTCCCGGCAGCTCGCAGAGAGCAGGAGATAAAGTTTGGCATTTACTCTGACATAAAGTTTAGGGTATTTTCCATTCCACCTCTCAGGCGGGCGGTGATCTGTGGCGTCTGTGGCGGTACAGCCACGATAATGAGCTTAAAGTGGGGGCGAGGACGCACTCTGAGCAACCGTGACAAAAGGGGGCCAGATGTTAAAGAGCAAAGAACACACAAAAAAGAGAGAGAAAAAGAAGAAAGAAGTGTGCCCACACTATCCCCAAATATCCCCTGCTCCAGTGTGTGTGTGTGTGTGTGCCCATTGTAAAGACTGATGAATATGCATGTGTGTAATGTGTGTGTGACGACTGTAACACGCATGCCTCGGAGGACACGCGCTAAATGGTGGCCAGCCATCAGGTTTGTCGTTGTCCGGGGCAACAGGGTCACGGCTGAATGGTTTCCATGGGTTACCCAAACATTCAGAGCAGCGTCCTGGACAAAGGGATGCTGCAGCTCACACCTCGCGATAACTCCCCTCCTCTCCTGAAAAACACGACTCCCTCCCCGGGCCGACTCGCTGCTGGAGCTCCTTAGACTGGCTGACGGGTTTTTGCACATATAATATAGCTAATAGCTAATAGCTAATCACTTAATCTGCTATGTAGCCACTAATGAGATAATTGACAACTATTTTGATAACCAGTTTGTTGATATAAGGATGAGACATCGAGACATCTCTCATCTCAGCTTCTTAAATGTCTTAAATTGTCTGGTTTCTGAGGTGAAGACAGTAAAAAAGGACATTGAAAGATCTTGGACTCAAGATAAGTAATAATCACCAGATTAATTAACAACAACAACAAAAAGGATGTGTTGCAGCTTCTTATGTTGACTCACTATTAGACCAGGCTCCTTGTGAGCAAGCTGCATACAGCCCTATATGGTACAGCTTGCAGTTGGTTCTGTCATATTCTGCTTTACTCTAGATTGGGATTTCTGACAAAACAAACAAGACTCTCTTAAAGTATCTGATAACTACATGTACAGTAACATCCCAGGAATTCAGGTCTAAGTTCCTCTGTCCCAGAGTTTCTCCTCCCTCTGTTAAATCTCTTTCTTCTTCTTCCCACCTCTTGCTACACCTGTACTTTTCTCCTCCTCCTCCACTCTCCTCCCTCCCCTCAGCATGGCCGTACCGAGTTTTCCTGGGAAGGAATCAATGTAAGTCTTCTTGTTTAAATCTCCTTCTTTTCGCCCTCCCCTCCTTCTCCCTCTCCCCCCCTTCCATCACTCACCCACTACCTGAGTTTGGGCCTTGAGTACATAAGTTGACATCCTGCTTGTTTATCCCTCCACCCCTTCCTGCCTCTCTCTCTCTCTTATCTCTCTCCCCCCACTCACTCTCTCTCTCTCTCTCTCTCTCTCTCTCTCTCGTGCATCAGTTTTTCCTTCTTCTGCCCATAAACTCTCTCTGCCATCCGGCTCCTCTCTTGGCCCTCTGCTAATCTACTGTACTGCAAGCTTCATATATATACAGAGTCACAGATAACAGGCTGTAATAAGCTTATCTCATCCGCAGCTGAAGCCACCGTACAAGTCCCAAATTTTTTTAACCAGAGCTCTGCATGATGTAGTGCGCCGCTTCTCAGCTGTTTCCTCTACCTTCAGCAGAGTTTATTCACACAGTGTGAAGTTTTTTATTCTTATTGGGCCTGGGTTTGGAGAAATAAAGACAGACCTTGTTGACCTAAAGTGTGTTTTCAGGTCAAATTTGTGCAGGAAAAATGCAAAATCTTCAACCACATTTTGGATAGAAACATAGCATCCCGTTAGCTTACAGTTGCTGTATGTCCAGCTAGCCCTGGTTTGGGCCTCTCGCCTATTGATAAATATTCTAGTCTGTGGCTGTTCCCTTCGTCTGTCGGCTGTCCGGTGCTGGGCAGGTGCTTTGCAGTAGATTAGTCACAGCTTGTTTGCTGGAAACAGCTGATGAGAGCTGGCAGACTGGAGCGTGCCGCACACAGGCCACAGAGTCAAACCTGCGATACAGAGGAGGAAAAAAAAGCTCTGCGCTAGATTTCATATCAGGATGAATCTGTCATGGATGCAGCTGTGATGTTAATACAAGGATATCGGGTGGGATAGGAAAGGACTTCAGAGAGCTGAATATAATGAATGTAGATGTAAAATGAAGGTTTAAGTCAAAGGATGTGATGGAGGAGGACTGCATTGTTCCTTCCTGTTGACAGGAAAACGTCTGGATGATACTCTGTCTGTCCTCCGCGGAGGGAGCAGATTTGTACAGTAATTAAAGCAGTTTAATTCCAAATATTACATCACATCTATCACACGCTCCCTGGTGGAGCAGAGTCCACATGTTTTGTTTTGTTTTTTCGCTTCTTTTTTTTCCCCCGTCCACTGTAATTAGCCGCTGGGAGGACCTCATTAAGAGCCCAGGCTTTGTGTTCATTAGTCTGCTTGTTGGTTAGTCTGGAGCTCTGGCGCCAGGAAGTACAGTACAGTAGAAACCACACGAGCACAGACAGTTCATGTCAGAGAGGCTGCACAGTTCATCCCAATTCATCGACCGGCCCATTCAGATCTTCTGCTGTCACATGAAATATGTTCAGTGAGTCGCGTAACCTCAGATATCTCACGGTTCTGTCGTTCTGTTATTATTTTCTCATAAGTAAAAAGAGTGGAGCTGATCAGGGAGCAGGTCACATCTGCATTTGTTCAATTCAAATACATTCAGATACTCCAAATAATCCTTAAATATCTTGTCTTTTATTACCATTATTACCAAGTTTACACCAATACATCCATTAGAAAGGATTTTATTGAAAGACATAAGGATTATGATGGTCAAAAACGACTTAACTGAGCGACACCTTGAATGCTGAATGGTGAAATCAGTTTATTGCAAAGATATAGAAAATAAAAACTGTAGGAGAAGGCCAGGTGAGAGGAGAGGTACTACTTAACTAGGGAACTAGAGAAACTAGAGAACTCAGGCTTAACATGCTGCATTTAGTGACATGCCTTCATTTTTACATCTTTTCTGTTCCGTTCTTCTTCTCAAACTACCAGTGAAAACTCTGTTTCCACCAGTACTGGTTCCATACCACCAGGGTTCAAGGTTTTCACGATAATTTTAAGCCAATTACCGACTGCTTTGTCCAGTCAGATTGCTTCTGAAACGCCACTTAAGTATCCGTCTCTTCCTCTAAGCCGAGGCGTAGCTGCGTACGTCTCTCGCCGTTTCAAGTCAATGATCCCTGTAAGACGTTCATGAGGTGTTCCAATAATTAACCCTACTTTCTTATTCCCCTTTATTACAACCTCCTCTCTCTTCTCTTATCTCCCGCAAACTGAATCTCCAACCATCTGCTCTCTTCACTTCAATTTCTTTTTGCTCTCTCTCGCGTTTGTCTCTCTCACTGTCATTCTTCCTGCCTTTCTCCTCTCTTTTTTCTTTGATCCTCATCCACCCTTTCTCTTGCCCACACCTCCGTCCCCTCCCCTCCCCTCCCCTCCCTCTCTCTTCAGTTGTCCATGGAGGACACTACTTCCATTCTGCCTCGACTCAAGAGGAAGTCCGCCAACACCTATGGGATCGGTGCCCTGGCTAAGTCCTCTCTGACAGGTGTGTCAGGTGTGTGTCTGTGCTGCTAGATGGTAAAACAGCCCCCATGTTGCCTCCACACGCTCCACGCAGGGTTCAAGGGTGAAGTTGCTGTTTGAGAACTGACAGGGGATGTAAAAAAAACGACAACAAAAACAACCTTCCTGTCCCTGTGGTTGTGTGAAAGCTCGTTTCTGGTTTTCTTTTCCTGTGACTGTCAGATGGTTATCTGGGGCCTGCATGCAGCTGCCAAATGATCAACACATGGATCATGGATCAACTGCTAGAGCAACTCATAGAGAATACAGTATGTCATTCTGCCACTCAATTATTATGCTAGCTCCTACTGATATCTGCTCTTCTCTAAAACCTGTAGGTAAGGCACTACTCTGTGTAGGTGTACAACTTCCCCTAAAGTATAAAAAGACTTCTTTACTCTTTAAGTAAAGAAGGGAAACAGAATTAGGTCTGTAGGTCTGTTGAAGAACTGCAACATCTAATTGATTATTTGTGTAATGAAATGATCCTCATGAGGTCAAAAGTTTCTGGTCTCAGCTTCTTAAACGTGATTATTTTCTGGTTCCTTTTGTCTTATATGACAGAATATTGAACGTCACTGAGGTAAAGAGGAAAAATCTTGGCCTTAACATTAACAGATTTTGCAATTTTTTTGTTTTATTTTCAATGACAAAAGTAGTTTGTTGCAGCCCTCATTTACAGTCTCAATCCATGCCTCTGAGCCCATACTAGTATATATCGAAACACTGAAATATCAATATTTTCTATATTAAAAAGCACCTTAGCATCTTAATTACTAAATACATCCAAAGCATCATAACAGTTGAAGAGAGGCTGCTAGCTGAGGCGCATTCATTCAACCATTGAAACAATGCACCAATGGTCACTTGGTTTCTGCACTTCTGGAGGCCAAATAATCATCTGACACACTTTGGAGGGGAAATAAAAGCAGGAGCGATCTTTCACCTTTTGCCAGATTTTGTAAAACAAACCTCGACTCAACAGACAACTTCACTCCAGAGCAGGAGGAGGAGGAGGAGGAGGAGGTGGAGGAGCGGGAGCTTGGAACCAACATGGCCGCCCCTGTGGGTGCCCCCTTTCCTATTTCACTCCCTACTTTCCCTTCTCTTCCATTGATATCGACGTCAATGACAGACACATTTTTTGCAGAGTCATTGATGGAAACCCAATCAAATCTTTGATTTCAAAGAGACTAAAGTAAGTCCGATTACTTACTTTATTGTTTTTCCTCGACCTACTGAAGCATCTCCACAGGCGTGTTGGGACATGTAGTGTACCTGTAAGTGTGGCCGTGCTGGTGGCCGTGTTGTGACTCTCCAGTGGCTGGTGCCTCTCTCTCTCTCTCTCTCTCTCTCTCTCTCTCTCTCTCTCTCTCTCTCTCTCTCTCTCTCTCTCTCTCTCTTCTCTCTCTTCTTCCTCTCTCTCTCGTGCTTGGTGCTTCAAACTGTAGTGTTCCTGTGCTTCGTAGTGTTTGAGTGTAGCGCCTCGGTGTCTTTGTGTTAAAAAAAACAACAAAAAAAAACAAAACGTGTTTTCGTGTTGTGTCTGGTGCACTTGATATAAATCTGTTCTGGTATCATTTAAACAGCCTTTGAATAGCCAAGACCCCAACACCCTCCTCCTTCATCCCTCCACCCCTCCACCCATTCTCTCCATTCCTATTTCCATCCCCAATTAGACTCTGCAGGGAGTGTTTGATTTTCAAATGAGATTGGCTCTCTTTGTCTAAGGGGAAAAAATGTTTCTATTCATAGCTCAGCCCGTAACTTGCCCCCCGGACCCGGGGGGAGCAATTTCCGAAGCTCTGTCTGTGTTTATTCATGCCTGTTTGATTTTAATTTAATTTTTTATCGATCAGCCTCTCTGCAAGCACTTCACTCAGTGTATATGTCCCTAGTTTGGATCCTGTATTTGCATCTTAATTGGGCAGAGATTTGCCAGTGGACCCTTCTTGACGTTCTGTTTACACCCAAGGATTACTTTTTCCCTCTGCCTCCATCGGTCTCTGTAACACGTTTTTAATTACGCAAAGTCTAATGAATCTCATTTGTTCTGTTTACCGGCAGATGAGTAATGGCTTCAATTATTAATATGAGGTTTGTCAGCGTTTCAGTCGTCATTCCGGTTCTTTTCCCGCTCGATTCGATGAGGCGCAGACGGGCAGCCCTCTCCAATTCATCCCCCGACCTTTGACCTCTCGCCCCCGTCCGCCACCTGCAGCAGATGCATCGGCTCATTTATCCGATCGCTCAAGAAATTACTCATAATATGTTCAGTAATGTATTCTGCATATTTTGCATTTTTAGTCAATCGGATCCCAAAGGGGACGGGAGGTGTTGAGGTGAAAAAAACAAAACAAAACAAAACTTTTTTAAAGAAGTTTTCTTCCAGGAGATGAGAGTAATCTGAAACTTTCTCTTCTCTGCACGTTGAGGAGGCAGCCTCAGGTTTACCTTGATGAGGCATTTGTGATGCTCGATGCTATTCGTCTGCTCGTTCATGTCAGCCGCGTCATTATCACATAAAACAGCCAATAATGACGTGGTTGATGTAAGTACGTAGGTTAAGAGGCGATTATCAGAGTCGTTGTGAGGACGGGTGAGCGAGGCCTAACGGAGGAGAGACACAAAGGCTCAGATGAGCATCGTTCAGAGGAAACCCTGAAGGTCTGAGGTGGTTTAAAGGTGAGAGGCAAGAGGGCCCACTGGCCAACCAGCAAGAATGAGGAAGCACGGGTACAGCTAATCTGAAAAACTGTGATCCCAGAACTCACTGTTTTTCCTTAAGAAATCCAAACTGGAGAGATTTCTTGAGATTCTAAGAGTTGAAATCTAATTTTTTCAAGATACTTTTAATGCAAGGTTGCTGCCATGTTGTCATACCCACGCTCTGAATACATGCATATCATGCATTTATTTCCCCTCTGGCCATTATTTAGAATAGCTCCACATATTAAAACAGTTCCCATTACAACATTACTCCACATCTCATTATCATTCTACCCGCCCCCCCCCAACACTGCCCAAGCCTCAGGTTGGAGGTGTTGTCCACTGCACAGGCCAGAAGTAGTTTTGACAGTTTGTTTGTGTGTGCGTGTGTGTGTGTGTGTGTGTGTGCTGCTTCTACACACACACACCTGTTGCAGGTGTGACTCGCTCCATGAAGGACAAAGTGACCAAACCCACTGCCATGGCCCAGGGCCGCGTCGCCCACATGATCGAATGGCAGAGTTGGGGCAAACCATCTGCGGGGCCGATGGGGGGTGCGGGCCACGCCAACCTGCAGAGGGAGAAGGAGCGGAGGATGGAGAACGACGCCTACAGCGACCTCAGCGATGGAGAGAAGGAGGCTCGCTTTGCTGCAGGTGAGGATGCTTCACATTATGAACCAGACAATTCATCAGTTTATCAGGGAAGTGTCTGTCTAGGGAATCTATCTATCTATCTATCTATCTATCTATCTATCTATCTATCTATCTATCTATCTATCTATCTATCTATCTATCTATCTATCTATCTATCTATCTATCTATCTATCTATCTATCTATCTATCTATCTATCTATCTATCTATCTATCTATCTATCTATCTATCTATCTATCTATCTATCTATCTATCTATCTATCTATTTCTTTCTATGTCTTATTGTATTTCTACGTATATTAGACATCCTGAGAAAAGCACAATCCTGCACAGGTGATGTGTTTTCTTATTTCAGCAGAAATTATATCATGTGCTCAAATCAGCCTTATTCACCAAGTACGTAACACATACAAGGAGTTCTCTGCTGGCAGATGCTTTCTCTCTGGTCAAATGTCATATAAAAACTCTGCTTGTGCACAAATGTAGCTTGAAGCATGAAAAGTTGTGTCCAACAGATTCCAATGAAATCTGGAAACCGTGAGAGGTTGTAAACAATCTGGTACATCAAACAAGGCTGAATTAATAATGCCTGAACACCGTGTTCTCCATCTTTTTGAGCGTACGTTGCTCTTGTTTTTATAACGAATTCCATCCCGCATGCATCCGTGAAGCAGGCGCTGGGATTTGTTTTGTGCAGCAGTGTTTCCAGCGCAGGATGCTGCTGTTATTATCACAACCTGCTGCTGTTAGCGGGCATCAGGACCGCTGCCCCTCAGCTGGCGCTGACACGACTCTTCCTCGCCTCCTCCTCCTCCTCCTCCTCCTCGCCTCCTCTCAGGCATCATGCAGCAGTTTGCCATCTCGGAGGCCACTCTGTTCGGCTGGAACTCCATGGACGGGGAGAGCATGGGAGCCGGCTCCAACCAGGGCAGCGTCGCTCACCTCAGCGAGGTCAACCAGGAGAGCATCACCAGCAGAGGTACGACCCCAACCGTCTCCCTTTATCTGTCTCACACTGTTACATGTTACTTAAGGGGTTATTGAGCAACTACCAAACCCCAACCCTGCATAACATCACCCATTGGTTTGTGAAGGACGCTTTATGAAGCCAGGAGTTAGAGTTGCAGGGGGCTGCCATTCTCATAATGGAGCTAGCAGAAACCAAAGGGCGGGTGGGGGGGGGGGGGGGGGGGGGGGGCGGGTGGGGGGGGTCGAGTGATGGATATAACTGTTCACCTCCGTCCTCCTCAGCACCCCGACTGATCCATAGTGGATATCAGAGGATAACACGAACGAGGTAAACACAGTCTGTTCGTCCAATTAATGTGACCTGTGCTCTCCTCTGTGAGGCTCCCCTGTCAATCAAATGGACACGTCCATATTCGTTCATTTCTTTGAGTGCTGATATCTTATTAGTAAGGGAATTATTTGCAAATTGACTGGGTGTGTATTGGAGAAAGTATTTTTTGGAGCCAGGCCCTAGAGGATATCTGTGGTAATGCAAGTAAAGTCACTTCCACGTTGGCCTCATTTTCCCTACCAGGCAACTAGGTCCATCTTTTATATACAATCTATCTAACTACACACACCCTAGACTCAAACATTCAGCTCTCGTTTGTGGGGTTTGGACCTCGTGTAAAATATGCGTCAGAAGCAGCGTCTGTAGAGGAAAAAAAGAGGTTTGGAGACCAAAAAAACAGCCACGTCAGTTATTCTGCCAACCAGCTGTGAAGGGCTTTTGGAGGGCAGGAGCACAGCTGCACCTTTCTGCCCTTCACTGCTGCCCACGTAACATATCCCAACAAGTGCTCGGATACGAGAACGTAGCCCAGGATCTCAAGAGCAGGTTGCAGATTTCCAAGTTAAATAAAGAGTCAGGAGGGACTTTCTGTTTACACTCGGCTGAATACAACAAAAACAGTTTGGGGGAAACAAACATACCCGGATTTGTGGCTCCAGCCTCAGGTGGAGACATGTCTGTTTGGGTTAGTCGCACGTATGAGTTTAAGATGGGGGGAAAAGAAGGAAAGAGCACAATTTGCTCGGGCAAGATTAGGCAACCCCGTCTGACCTCACGGCGGGGAGGCCGGTCTTCGGTTTCTTCTTTCTTTCCTTTGGTCGTTCTAGAACAAGGAGAGTCCGACTCGGGCTGGAGCGAGGTCTAACAACCTAAACGGCTCCTTTTTTACGCTGTGTTGAGCAGAGCGCTGTCCAAACCCGGAGGGACCATGTAGGTTAGCACAAGGACTTAGCCCGGCTCTCATTAACAACACCATATGGGCTCTGCTTCGTGCCTTATCTGGCAACACACTCCTACAGTACACACACACACACACACACACACACACACACACACACACGAAATTAAAAACTTAATGCCAGCATTAGGACCGAGGGGATGAGTCTCCTCCACAGTTTGTTTATACTGTTTAGCTCCCCCCTAAGAATTGTTCTCTATAATAACAGTTCAGCAGATAGTGCTCATCATACTCTTATTAAAGTTATTACAGTTTGTGCTCATCGCGTTTATCACCTTGCGTGGCTCCATAAGAGAATCTAAACCGTGCTGTTAATGACTGAATCAACAGCTCGGGGTCTGACTTTCACTGCATTTACGTACATGCACAACCTCCACGTGGACATCTGTCCTTGTCCCAGTTCACATCCAGATGTTTGTGACAGGGGTGGACCAAGTGGGGAACTGACTTATGGTGGGAAGAAGATTCTTTGAAAAGTCTTTCCAAAGAAGTTTCTTTGATTGTGATGCACTTTCTTAAACTTTCATCAACCCTGTGGACACTCTCACGGACATAACAAAGGAGGTGTTGAGGAGCAGGGAAAGATCTTACAGTTAAGTTCCTGACTCTTTGATGACTGCAGCTCACAGAGTTCAGGCTACATTTAAGAATACTGAGTCTCATATTGAGCTTAATGCATGTTTACTGACTGAGGGAGGAAACCAAAATACCTGGAGAAAACCCACGCACACAGAAATACCCAGGCTCAGGATGCAAACAGGCACTCATTGTCTAAAACATACACACATCCTTCACTGAGATCTCTGTGTTTTCCGCCTGAAACCTCCTCCTCTCCCCTGCGTGTCTCACTCCTCCGTGCCTGTCTCGTGTTTTCCCACACAGACCAGGTGCTCCATCACTCCTCTGCGGACGTCTGGCCTCACACCTACGTCTCACAGGGCCTGTACTGCCTGTCCTCCTCGGACGCCTGGGACCCAATCACCAGCCAGCCCTCAGGCGTGGCTTCACCGGCTGCAGGCTCCTACATCATGGCCGCTGGTGAGGACTGGAATCATTAGAAACAGGAGGACTTACTAAAACATCCCATAGATGCTGCTAGTGAAGAGTGTTGCACCGAGTCAGGGACGACTCTAGGATCAGATGTTTCAGGGTGCTGAGCACCCAGAGATCTGCTGGATCTGCTCGACAGGATCTTACTTGCCACATGCAAATATACAAGAAACTGAAGAAAACGAGATAATCAGTTCTTATTTAACAATATACATGATTTTCAGTCTATTCATCCCTGGTGAAAAGATCTCCTATTTGGAATATATACAAGTCCAGTCTGTCTGAGCTGTCTATAAGCTGTATAAACGTCCAGTCTGGGCTGTGACTGCTCTGTGATGTTTCCTGATGGTTCCAGGTGGCAGCAGCGGGGCGGGGGGGACACCCGGCGAGGGCTTCGAGGGGACGGTAGGAAGTTACCTTCAGCAGCACCATCTCACCCTGCAGCAGCACAACCAGCTCCAGCAGCTCCAGCAGCTCCATCACTACCAGCAGCAGCAGCTCCTGCAGTACCAACAGCAGGTCAGCTGACCTCTCTCCAGCTCTAGGATCATGTGTGGTAGCCTGGATTTTGACTGTTTTATGCATCTATTATTTTATTTAACTATAGGTTGTGAGTTTATTTTGATCGTTATTATTATTTATTTATAGTCACTCCAGACCATTACCTGCAATAAACAAGACACTGGAAGTCAAATGGAATTAAAAATAAAAATAAATATGGATAAATATTGTAACTAGAGCAAGCTATAAAAACTAAAAACAATAACAATAACAACAACAACAATAATAATAATAAAAACAATAACAATAACAACAACAACAACAACAATAATAATAATAATAACAACAACAACAATAATAATAATAATAATAATAATAATAATAATAATAATAATAATAATAATAATAATAATAATAATAATATATGTGTTGTATTTTTATGTTAAAAATTCAGTATTATTATTATAATTTATTCTTCAAGTTATTTATTAAATCAGTTATCGATTATCCAATAGAACAAGACTAGAAAAAAGAATAAGAAGTGTTTTTATTCTGACACATTATTATTAACTTTTTTCTGTGAAGCAACCTCTGAATTGTATCTTTGTGAAAGATGTCGTATAAAAACATTTATTACTAAATCTGTCAGTGAGAACCCAGATAAGCGGCGATACAGCCACACATGTAATAGGCTCAAAATCATTGCATCAAGTATAAATAGGGGAGAACATTTAGAAACCTGAAAACGAAGCACCGTCTCCCTATCTGCCGTCGTCCCCGCCCGTGTTGCTGTCGTCTCGTTATCTCTCTAACAAACTGAACTCGAACCCCTCGGATGTGCAGACTGTGTGTGGCTGTTACTGGCGTTCGTCTGCCGCTGACTCCTTGGGAGCTTTTCTGCAAATGAAGTGAGTCATGATGAACTGTGACACCCAAAGACGTTTTTTTTTTCCGTCTTCTTCTTCAGCTCTTGCTCTTGGTACATCTCAGAGCTCATTAAATAACTGAGGGTTATGAAATAATAATTTGAAAAGGTCAGGGACTGTGTCAGAGAAAAGGTGTACTGAACCAAGACCACAATGGAAATTAGCGTGTTAGCTTTGCTGTGTATATTACAGTATACGGTTTCCCTGGTGAAGGAGACTACTGAATATATTCCATTACAATTATTATAAATCTTTTCAGCCTGTCCGTCAATTTTTCTGAGCATCCTTCGTTGGATAAGAGCCCGAGATATGTTCCCACTGCTGACTCATAGACGCATTAGAAGTAGAGAAATCTGGATCATTATTAGTGTATAAAAAGGGGAAAGAAACAGCGTTTTCCACCTACTCCAGTCTCCGGTACGCGCTGCTGAAAGCCGACAAACACCGTCGTCTTTTGTTTGGAGCTGGAGGGTGTCGAGTGATTGAAATCCTCAGTGGGTGGTTACATTTCTATTAACGGTACCAGAAAATTACTTCACAAATACAGAAATTTGGACAATGGCCGACGGCTGGGTAAAGGTTGAGTCATCCTCTCTAATGAACAACAAGATCAATGCTTTGAAGCTGCAGGACGGCGCAAAAACCTGTGGTCGGTTCTCCAACCGACCTGTACGAAAAAACAAAAACAAGTCCTGGTTTGGTCTTTTCATGGCGCCATATTGAAGAGTGTTTTAGATGCTCAGTAAAACACTGGAGAGGATCAGAGTTCAGCGCACTCCAGTTTAGTCTTTAAAGCAAGACAAAACCCCGAACCTGTTCCAGACTAGACTGATTCTTTTATTCTTTTACTTCTTTTACTTCATTTTTTTATGTACGTGAGTCTGGAACAGCTCCCCATTTGCTTTGATGACTTGGCATTCTCATTCGGGTTTGCTCATTCTTTTATATCATCATTTATTTGGGGCACTTTTTGGGCATTTCATATGCCCTGAAATAATTCATAATAAGTCATTGATCTGTCACTTGGTCTAGTCGTGGCTCCAACCTGTCTCCTGACCCCCTATTCATTGGTTTCCACTAGAGTCTTCTTATTTGCTGCGACCTATTTAAGAACTTTTTTAATGACTCTTAGTCGCTTTCTGTTGGTGGATGGTTATTTCTCATGTTAAAAGTCTGTGATATATGTGATGAAAGTCTGTGATCTTCCAGTTTTCTTGGATAATATTCCACATCTGCTCTTAGTTGTTTGACTGTCAGTGTGTAAGATACAAATAATATATAAGTACTTGATGCAGGATTTTACATCAAAGTAGTACTGTATATAGAACTAAATAACTTGAGCCAATAGGGCTAACTGTTAACCCTCTGTTAGCTGACTTCTCAGTTTACAAATTGATAAAAATGAACAATCAGAGTTTATATCTGGGAAAGTGTTCTTGCTTTACAGCATATCTTTCTCACCTGGCTCAGTCTTATGCCCAATACTGTACTTTATTTGATGCATACTTGCTCATGTGTTCCTTTTAAACTGCTTTACTGTATCTTAGAATGAATCTCACCAAAGAGGAAAAAGTCTTTCCACATGGCAGTGAACTCTTGGCTCCACTCGATCATGTCGATTCTGCAGTGAATCCTCATTAACTGTCTCCCTTTTCTGTCTCCGGCTGCAGTCGATGGACCACAGGCCACACAGTGCCTCCCACTCCCTGCAGGCCACGCCCAACAGCACCATCCACAGTCTGGGCCCCCCGACCCACCCCCGGCTAGCGGACCTGTGGGGAGCTGCGCAGGTCGAGGCACATCATGTAGGCGCTCGCCTGCTGAATCCAAATGGTCAGATTACGGACTCTGCGGACTGGAGGGTAGTTTAATGGGTTCTGACAGAACAGCTAAGCAAGTTTGCAGGGGCGCATGGATGAGTGATTGTCTACACGATCCGTTTAGTCATCGTTACACACTCATTTTGATGCATATAAGACTCTCGCTGTTGTCAGAAGCTAAGACTCGTCTCATTTGATCTCATTTCTCAGATTCTCAGTTGTCAAAGGTGGAAAAAAACTGCACTATTGATGAGAATATGAAGTTGATATTCTTTCTGTTCTACGCAGCTTTCTTTGGTAATTTTTCTGTCTGACGTTTTCGGCTAATTTGTTTTTGTTTTTTTTGTCTTCTGGATCTGGCTTTGTTTATATCAGCAGGCATATTTAGCACACATCTGTAGTGCAGTGAATGATGGGAGAAACTGCCAGGGATGTCATTAAGGTAGGAGAATAGGCTGGAAACCTGCATGGAGCACTGCCAAAAAAAAAACAGTCTGCATGACAGCCTACGTTTAGCGGAGCTGCTGAACGGGCGGCTTAACACCCGGCCGGGTCCTCAGAGTGGCATGCTGTACAAGTCCGCAAGTTTACAAAATCGAAGCATTTGGATTCAGCGTCTGTGTTTGTACCTTATACCTCTACATAAGTATCTTTGTGTCTTTTCTCTCTGGTGTCCTGAGCAGGCGATCCACACTGTGGTGGGGGACACGGGAGCTCATGTTCTGCTTGTGCATTTTCCCTTCTATCCTGTTTTTAATTTGCCCGTTTCTCTTTTCTGTGACTGTGACTGAAGACACAAACAAAGTCGGTCTGTGCACTGTTGTGATGCCAGCGAGCAACGTGAATGACCTTCACGCAGACTGTGGGACCGCGTTATGACAGAGCAGCGGTGAAATGAGAAACCTTACCTGGTTGCAGGTGGAGATCGTCGGGCAGATGAGCGGACAGATGGCTGAGCTTGTCGGAGGAGTGGTGGAGACGGTGGGAGAGGAGCCCGAGCCGGAGTCTGAAGGCATCCCCGAGCAGCATGAAGAGGAAGAGGAGGAGCGGACGAAGGTGAGATACCGAGCTTGCTGGTTATATCTGCATTGGAGTGAAGGCCTTAGTTGTTTAACAACATATAATTTTATTTCCAGTGACTGTTTTCAAGTAACCCTACTTGCACAAGACAATGTTCTGAATCAGTGAAAGTAGCTATTGGTTGACCTAGAAGTGGCTACATGATGTCAACCTGCATAATTCATGCAATGCATATGCAGTTGAAGTGGCTGCTGAAGAAGAGAAAAAATGAATAAAAAAACTTAATTATGCTAAGCACTACAAATAAACTTTCTCAAGTTGATTCCTCTTGTTTGTTTTTTTATGTCACAAATAGAATTCTTTTATCTGGGGTTGGGACTCAAAAATAAGTTAAAAGCTTATTTTTAGTTCAAGCTAATTGAGCTCATTTTGAAGTCTTTTTTGAAATCTTCTTTAAAGTTTGATTTGAATACTCTGTTCAGAAACACGAGACATGCTGCAGTTTGCACTCCAGACCAGTAGGCGGTGCTGTGATTTTGTGATGTGCATGCATGGAGACACTTCCCTCGATGGCTACTTACATATGACAATGGACAGCAAACCTTAGTGCTCATGCTCAAAGTGTTGCATTTCCCCTGTCTGCATGGAGACGGGTGTTTTTAATTCCCCAATTCCTTAGTCTAATGTTTTCAGGCATTGTTTCTCCCACAAATGTTGTTGTGTAAACAGCCCCTTAGATTCAATTGAAAACATTTAAGTAAAAAAAAAATGGTGAGATAATGTAAGATATGCATACATAGTAGATTAGTAAGGACAACAGGATGTTAAAAAGGAAGGACAGCGCCCGAGCAACTGTCCTCTAAATGCTTAATGTCGTGTCTCTGCAGGTAGAAGAGGTAACATTAACCTTGGAGCCCGAGCCGTGCTCTCTGACCCCGTCCCCGCTGCGGGAGGACCTCCCGTCCACCCGCGGCTCCAGTCCAGGACTGCCAGCACAGATCTCCGAGTCCGTGGCGGAGAGGATACCGTTTGACGTGACGCCCTGCGTCGTCCAGCTGCTGGAGAAGGACGAGGAGGCGGAGGACGGAGCCATCGTAGTCGTCGCAACCAACTGAACCATAGGGACCCCCGGGGGGGACGGAAAAAACTGACTAACAAAAAAAACTGGAAATAAATACTTCAATAATCAATCAAGCTATTCTACCCCCTTTCCCCCTCCCCACTATTTACCCTGATGGAGTCAAAGACATGGAGAGAGGACTTTTTCCGGATGAAAACGTGGGATGTAATGTACACAAACTAAATGCCAAGAAGCCCCATCCGAGTTACTTCTGGGAATAAGAAAAAAAAAAAAAGTGGAGAACTCCGTTTGTGACGTTTGGGACGCGTGAGTGACGTGAATTCAGTGACTGCGTTGAAACAAACGGTGTGAGGAGGAGACGGACTTGCACACAGTCTGGACTGTTGGGACCAAAGAACCAGGACTTCAAACTGAGTAGGCTAACAAAGGGACGTATAACTCTCTAGGGTTAAAGAAAAAGATGAGAACAGACAGACCGAGGGTGGAGAATGGCCTTCAGTGCAATACAGACTTGGGTTACACGGTATTTGCTGGTGTGCTTGGCTCCAGTTGCCCCTAGCGGCAGACGTACGTAGGCACGTGTCACAACCGAACCCCGTTTGATTTGCTGATCGATGTATTTTGCTTTGATTGACAGGCTGTCATTGGAGGTGACAAGTCAGTCCCATCCTGATGTGCACACACACTTATACACACTCACACACATACACACATATACACACACACACACACACCTGGGAGTCATTCACAGAACACACGATCTGGACACAACCAAAAGAAAGTGCATGCTTTTTAACAGTGACCTAGCCCTACCAGTATAACACAGTATACAAAGTAATAATCTATCAAAATGCTTTTTATAATGAAAGGGAAAAAAATCCAAATAAACTGATATGTATTTGTATGAATGTAAGACTGTATGTATGTATGTATGTATGTTTGTTTGTATGAATGTAGCTTTGTTTGTGTGTAAAATATATATATTCTGGGAAACACACTCTTTGTGCTGTTCTGTTACACCATCTACGACACATACAATTAATGTACTTTTTCTATAGTATTGACTCTAAATACACAACTAAACCTGAAGATTTGCTTCAAACTTTGCCATGTAACCACGTCTTAACCATTCAAGGGAGTGTATTATGTGAAATTATGCTTTTTCAGGGATTGACATACTGTATGGCCATATCGACCGTTACCATGGTCACAAGAGGGTGGAGAACAGGTGGGCGGAGCATGCCGTGGCTTATTAGCATTTAAAGGGACAGGCACTCAAACCAGCAGTTCAGAACAGGTTGAAGAATCCCGCTAGTCCCAGTCTTTCCATGTTTTGTTTTGTTTTTTTTGACCAATGTGTATTACAATCATGTCATTCACAGTTAGGACATGGAGCTTTGTTTAGAAAAAAATAACTTCTGTAAACACGGTATAGTTTCCAGAAACATCTGCGTCCACATGGATCCACTGAAAACCACTCAAAACGTTTCCATCTAAAGCAGATGTAAACATTTCAGGTTGATCCATGTAAACACGCACTGAGGAAGTCGCTTTGAGACATAGACGTTGTTCATCAAACCTCTCTGCACAGTCAGAGCAGTTTAGCCCCATGACACAATGAAGCTATAAGAGCAGGACTGTCTGCCGTTTCCTCTTAAAACCCTGTTTAGAGGGACGTCAGGTCGGGTTAGAGAGTGGCGTCGCCTTGTCAGACGGCTGTTTAATTTATGGAGGCGCGAGCTGATGTCCACTGCTTAGTTTAACGACGGGTCAAAACATCATTTATCACGATGAGTAACGAGACACCGCAGGAAGCCTCGCGGACCCCGTTGGCACCTTATTCTACTTTCTGACAGCCCCACGGGCCATTTATCCACATATTCCTGACAGTCAAAACAGCCAGAAATCTCACTCTGTGTGAGGATAATAACTCCTGCTGAAAAAAGGAATAGAAAAGTACACTAGACACCTCGAGGAACTTACTGTAGGTGTCCAGAAAAACAGCTCGGCTTTGTGTTTTTCCAGCTGCAGTGTGAAGGTCAGGCGTTTTTTTTGTTTTTTTTTCTCCATTGGGTGCTGATAGTTTTTGTGTAGTCATCAATTCCACTAAAACGCTTGAACTGTTCTGATCACCACCACAACAGCCTCATTCATTACACTGGGCTGTGTAGACTCCACCGCTGTCTGGAGGCAGTGACCTGCCCTTGTACTTTCACTGCTATTATCCTCTTGAACTCATGTGGAGACTGTGTGTGTGTGTGTGTGTGTGTGTTTGGCTGCATTGATTTCAGTTATGTTGAATCGGTGCAAGGTGGTGTTTTTTTCGTTTTTATAAAACACTTTTCAGAGTGCTCTGAAAGCTTCAACATTGAGAGAAGACCTTCAAAAACACATCCTTAGTGACTTTGCATGACTATAGGTACATTTCTGCCACCCGTAGAATCATGAAAGACCTCACAAATGTCACAAAACATGTTTCTGCTCTCTTTGAAGTGACACCCGACTGGATGCTGTAAAATTAAAGTTTCACTCTTCCTTTTTTTTAATGCAAGAGAAACTCATTAAGTCAGATTGACAGGGCCGATATGTCATTCGTGCCCTCTTCTTACAGCCGGGCTCAGTCACTTTAATTGTATCTGCAGAGTCTATGCAAACCGGGTAATAGAAAAGTTTTCTTTTTCCGAGCCGAGATCGTTCTAAATCCCTTTGCTGCGCCGAGGTCTGCAGAGGAGCTCCGGCTTAATGACTTTCACTTCCAGACCAAGTGACACCTGCCTCATTAAATTACATGAGAACCTAAGAAACCCCTGGCAGATCTGAGAGCCTGTCAATATAAGGATCCACGTCACATGACAGCCGATCTAAATGCTCTGGACGTGTCGTCTTGCCAATTACCGAGCACTTTTTTACGTGAACTCAGTTTGCGGTGAAATGTAGCAGAATAAACATTAAACATTTGTTCTATATTTACATAAGGAGCAACAACAACAACACGAATCAGAAGTCATTCGAGGTGTGTGACGGCATGAATTCAATGAAACAATCAACAATGGAAGCACTTAATAAAACTTTTTATTCCGCTACATCTTTCACAGTTTTATACATTTCGAGATCACGTGTGATACTACTACAAGATAAATAAATTAAAACATGAACCACAACCACAAACAGACAAAACAGTTAATGAGCACTAAGACCAGTCACAGACAAACAAAATCTCTCTGTTAAATCTGCAGGTTTAAAGACTTTCAAGGCAGCACCTGAGAAACTGACTCCAGGAGATAAGAAAGAGAGGGGAAAAGTCGAGATGGAGGGATAAGAGAAGAGGGGAGGTGGAGGGAGGAAACATGATGTCACAGAGCAGTTTGTTTATGTACAGTATCATTAGTTAGAACAACATCAGAGGGGAAGGAGAGGGAGTTCACTGATCAGATGTTACATAAACAAGTCTGAAGTTTCAGGAAAACTCTTTAGTGAGTTGTTGTGTCTTTCCAGCTGCTCTTGTTCTCTCTCTGCTAACTCGTGTCACTTTTTGCATGAATGTTCAAACAGCAGCTGCATCCCAGTTGTTGCTTTTGTTACTTCCAGATGAATAACAATAAATATCCCGACAGGGATGCTTCAGGCGAGCAGCTTCTGGTCCATTGACAGTTTTTTGTTTTTGATTATCAGGTAATTTATTATTGTAATTACTGCAAAAATCAGCCTGTCAACAAAGCGTCTCTGTGTAATACATGTGT
The DNA here is from genome assembly GCA_029224185.1 of Karalla daura. Classification (NCBI taxonomy): domain Eukaryota; kingdom Metazoa; phylum Chordata; class Actinopteri; order Chaetodontiformes; family Leiognathidae; genus Karalla; species Karalla daura. The sequence continues at coordinate 18,784,891 of CM055205.1, forward strand.
CAGGATGTCAGCTGCCACTCGCTGCCATCAGTCTCTGGTGTCGTGGTTCATTTTTCTTAGTCAGACATGATCATCAGAATCAAAGTTACTCGAAATGCATCACGTGTGGGACGCAGCTGACTGACAGGTTCGGTTACAGCAGGAAATCCAGCCACTGTGCAAAACAAATGTTAACTTCTGAGATCATTTTAGGCGACAGGAAGTCTCAGTTAAGGACAAAGCGGGACTTCGAACTGTTGAATCTTCTCGTATAGTTTAGAATCGGAGGTCATCTTTATGTTTTACACTAAAATCCTGGTAAATCTGGAGGGCATCCTTGAGTGGAAACAGCAGTCTCCAGGAGGCGGAGCAGAGCGCGGCTTCGGCCGCCGCCTCCAGCTGCTCCATCCATCAACTTAAGCGTGATGAGATGAGCTCTGAGGCTGCGCCCACAAGGTCATCTCACAATTTGGAGGTCATTTTGGGGCTGTGGCCAATCTGGCACAGTGGACTGAGCAGCTCCATTAGTCTGCAGCACGGCTACCCAGATGGTCTGCTGCCAGTTACAAGAAATCAATAGCTCCCGCTCTCGTCAGTCAGACGAAACCTTGGCTTTTTTCTTTCTTTCTTTTTTTTAAAGACGTAAGTAATCTGGTGGGAGAGAGCGAGTGCTGTATGCAGAGGTTCAGTGGGTTCACTGAGAAACACGGTTCTGCACCATACGCTGTGACAGAGACAGAGAGGGACAGTGAAAGTCACACAGTGATTCCTCAGCGATGCTCTCTTAATGAGCTGACGTAGCACGTCTAACAGGTGGGACGTCAACAAACATTCTCTTTGTTGTGGTTGGTTTGGTGCCTTTATGCTGCTCCAATAACACAGAGACAACGTGGTAATCCCAGAGGAACGGGTCAATGCTTTGGTATACAGGTTTAAAACCAGCAGGAGTTTCAGCCTGGCGTTCCACCAAATCGAGACTCGAGTCTTTATGTGTGAAAATCAATGAGGAGAAAATGAGGAGGAAGTGCAGGTGGACAGTATCAAAAGACAGGCAGCTTATTCAGCTTATTAAGGAAAGGGCTGAGGCTGGGTCGGAGCAGGTTTCTCCCTCCGGGTACGGAAGGTCTGGGAAATGACAGAGAGAAATGTCGAGAAGCACAGAGTTAAAACTGCCCAAACCTGGTGCAGCTTGGAGCAGACGCAGCGTCCGCTCCACCTAGACGGAGTGACGGTTGAAACGAGGTAAGTGGCTTTCTGAGAAAAAAGACCAGAGCGACAAGTTAAGAATACTGAGGAAAAGAGCTAAACAAAAGAAAAACATCTCACACCATTAAAAAAAATTCCATTATAAAAAAAAAACAAAAACAAAACAGAAGGACGACTAGACCATGGGTTCGTCGTCGCTGTCCTCGGCCTCCTGGAAGAGTCCCTGCGGGGGCCTCAGGGCCGGGGGCGAGGACGGGATGGGGGGAGGGGTGGAGGAGGGGGGCAGGTTGAGGTTGCTGTGGCAGCTGCAGCTCCTACTGGTGGAGGCGCAGGCTCCAGTGCAGCTTCCACTGCTCCCACTCTCCCCACTCCCACCACTACCAGTACTGCTGCTGCTGCTGGTGCTGCTGCTCTCGTCCACCTCGATCTTCACGCCCTCGATCCAGACCTCCGTCTCACTCTCGTGGCAGTGATGGTGGTGGTGGTGGTGGTGGTGATGGTGGTGGTGGTGAGGGGAGTGGGGGGGTGAGGGGGGCTGGGGAGCAGGGGGAGCCGGAGGGGAGGAGGTGGTAGGAGAGGAGGAGGAGGCGGTGGGGGACGAAGGCGGAGGCTTGGAGACAGACTTGTGGGTGCTGATGTCACGGAAGCTGGCGAGAGGAGGACGCAGCCGCACGCCGGAGCGAGTGGAGCCCTCGATGGCTTTCTGGAGCTGGAGGGAGGAGAGGGGGAGGGAGGGAAGGAAGGAAGGAAGGAAGGAAGGAAGGAAGGAAGGAAGGAAGGAAGGAAGGAAGGAAGGAGGGAAAAGAAGGTAGGGAGGAAGGAAGGAAGGAAGGAAGGAAGGAAGGAAGGAAGGAACAATTGACCAAAAGGATGAGAAAGTGCAGTGACAATGGGACATGGCAAAGAGAGAAGAGTGATGCTACGTAGTGGCATAGAGGTGGGACAGGGAAAATGATTGACAGTTTATTGTAACACCTCCCTGATGACTAAAAGAAGTTTTAACAAAGTTTGTATTTATTTAGTTTTGGTGCTTTTATTCCAGAGGACAGCAGATACAGACAGGAGCCTGAAGACGTGAACTAACAAAATACTCATACTAATCCAAAAAGCTTTGAGTGATTAGAAGCTAATCAGGAGCTAAAGCAGCTACAGAGACGGGGACAGACGGCTGGATTTAAGAGCAGAACGCCAGAGACAGACAGAGCTGAAGCCTCCTACCTCTTTGAGCGCCACCACGCCCACCAGTTTACCGATACTGGTCACATAGGCATGACTGAGGCCCAGCAGAGAGAACAGGGTGTGTGTCTGTGGAAACAGAGGGAAAAGGTCACGTGTCAAATTATGACTTAGACTTCTACCTCTCAGACCGGGACGGCCTTTCTCTCTTTCCTTCTTTCTTTTCTTTTTTTTTGTCTAGACGCATCGTCTGCAGCTCCTCCAGGCTCTGGTAAGAAGAGGAAGTCCTTGAGCATGTTCTTTCCCATTCTGCTGGTGTTATTATGGCTAAGGTCACACTCTGGATGAGCTCTTTGTATGCATCAGCACACCTCCAACCACCGGGCCTCCTCTTTTGCACATGAATAAGCAGAATATTGTGGGCTGTTATCACGAGAATGAAATTATACCGACGCCAAAAAAAAAAAAGGTCACGGTAACAAGCTGTTTACACACTTCAGCAAATCCTGGATCACCTTCAGATGCAAGCAGCGGAGCTCTGCCACGACGCAGCTCTGGAGATGGAGCTGCATTATCAGAAACATATTCTCACTGAGCCAGATATTTACAGCAACATCTTGTAGGGCTGCAGCAAACGGTTATTTTCCTAGTAGATTAATATGGTGATGACTTCCTCGATGGAGGGATTTGTTGCTTGGTTGTAAACAGCGAAATGATGGAAAAGGTTGAACAGGTGAAACGCCTGTTTCAAAACGGGCCAGATGAAACAAAAAGAAGAGAAGGGGCGGTCCAATCAACACTTTTCATATCAGAATCTGACCTGACCATCCAAAATTACTATTGTTTTTCATTTCAAAAAGTGGTGTTTGTTGTTTTCAGCCTCAGAAAAGGGGAGACAATGCTGCTTTCCATGGATCTGATCCCAGGATGAAATGAACCATTGTCTCCTTCTCTGGCAGGAACGATGGTTTAAAAACAGATGGAAATCTGCTGGACGACGACCCAACAGCCACAGAAATGTCAGTATGTTTACCCAGTGCTGTTCTCCTCTACTTAGCTGGATGACAGAGTGAATGAGATCTTGTGTGAATGTGTGTTCCTGTGCTGCTGGCCCTGTAAAGACGAGCCGTGTCCTTGGCTGATTGAGACGCTGCAGAGGTAAAGAGCTGCAGGAACGTCAGTAATAGAGCTGGTGACTGCTCAGCACAACTCTGCTCGTATGGTTTCCTTCATGAGACACGTGAAGCTACATGTAAGACATCCTATCAAAGGATTTACACAGGACAAGCACGCTTTCAGATCACATTAAGGACCCTTAATGCTGATAACGTGGCTGTTTTTAATGCAACAATTTGCATCCAGAATATTGAAAATATTTCATTTTTTGGATTGCAAGGGGTTAAAAAGAAACTAAATTAAAGCTTTGGTATTCATGATCACGACTGAAACTGTTAAAAAGATTCATGCAAAAATAAGTAGAAAGACGTATACTCTCTTCATGGCATTTTTGATCAGGACACTATTGTCCCTTAGTGGAGAGAACGTATTGTAAACATTTTGTGAAATCTCATAGTACAATTCAAATAGAAGTAACTGACAAATTACAATCCAGATCCTTCACATATCTCTCTGTTTTTCTCCTTCACAATCAGTCCCGTTCCAGGGAGTTAAGTACAGTCGGAGCGGGGTTGATCTCTACCAGCTGCTGGGCTGTGATTGAATCCTCCCCCGACCTTATCTCTGCGTTTGCCCCACCAACCTTGTGTAACGACGTCCTCTCCACCAGCTGGAAAGGGGAAGGGTCCACTCGTATCTCATCAATTTCCATCGGCTTGTCCATCTCGGCCTCTTCCCACGCTTTGATCTGTGGCAGCAAATGAGAGGCAAGGTCACAAAGAAGGAGGAGGACGAGCCGGAGTGAGTCCAGAGGAAAAAAGACTAAACCCTGCTTCACATTCAAAACCAGAGGGGATGATCAGCAGAGTTTTGGTTGTTAGTTTGTTTGCTTTTTTCAGGTAAATACCAACTAGGAGTTAGTTTGAGGTAGTTTATCATACATATCGATAAAGAAAATTATTGCAAAAGTGTAATGAAAAAGTCACTGGCTGTGATGAGTGGGTTACACTTCAAAGGAGATGGAGCCAGACTGACCTGTCCAAACCTAATTAAAATACCTGATATAGTGGGATTTAGCAGGAAGAGACTTTGTGACACCCCATTAACAGTGTTCTTATTTCTACATATCTACATCTACATGTCTGAACCTGTGCAGTATGTGCCCATCTGTGAATCTGTGTGGGATGGAAGGGTGATATTCAGTTGTTGTTTCTGTTGTATAAACAACTGATGATGAATGATCTGTATTTTATTTGAATTGTCTTCGTGTTGTATTTGCTTTGTGGACACTACAGCCATGGGGGGGGTTTAAATCCGTGACCTCTGGGTCACAGATCCTGGTCTTTGACCACCAGACCAGGGCTGGCCCAAAGACAACGACACCCAGCGTGTCTGCAGGACGGAGCGGCCGCTCAAAGCCGTGACTAAACAGAGTTCTACAGCCGTGAAAAACCTTGAGACGCAGCGTCCGCGTCCTAGCGTGTCACCAGCGGCGCCCTCGGACATTTAGGACGTCTGACACCTTTTTCGCCTCTCTGTGGGTTTCTACCTAAGAGCCCCGGCCTGGAGGGAGGGGAGGGTGGGTCAGTCTCCTGTAATCTACAGGACGGCCTTGGTTCTGGTGAAACGCCATCGAGGGTGAAGAGGGAGACGGAGGACGCGGTATTTGCTTCGACTGCTCTTAACCGACGTCTCATCTGCTAGTCTGGCCATGTTCACGGCTCCGTCTCAGAGCGCCCCAGACCTGAGGCTCCGCCTCCCACAGTGACACAGATTCCAAACACCTGTGACCTGCATGTGACCGGGATAATGACGGCGCTGTTATGCCAGCACTCACTGCCCAGTAATTAACCCCACTGAAGCTGAAAACATCTTCAAAGATGCTCCAAACACAGCACAATAACAGACTTCAACAGCTTTGTTATCATTACTTCCACAAGAATTTCAGGTTAGATGACAGATATTTGAAATTTTTGTTAAGATTTCTTCTTCTCTCACAAAAAACTGGAAAATGATCATGTCAACAGGTTCCACAAAAGTGTATTATCTAAGATGACCTTAACATTTTTGCTTTTAGCTAACATGACACACTTTTGTAGAACCTGTTGACAAAGTGAATCTAATTCCAGTCAATGTTTCTTTTTTTTGAGAGCAGACTCAGTTTTGTATTTTCACTGTATCTCGTCTCCATCTGAACTTTACGCTGCCCCATCAACCCGACAGTCACATCACTTCTCTCTGTTAATGACCAGATCTAACAGAGGCGCCGTAAGTTGTCATCATGTGATTTGGAGAGTTAACAGCTCCCCGCAGTGATCAAACGTGAGCCAGCCGAGCTGGGCTGCGGCTCCTCCTCGCCGGCTCCGGCGACTCGACACAGGTGCGTCCGTGTTTGATCACCGCGCCGTAAATAATTAATGAGACGTCTCAGTGAAAAGCGTGTGAATCCATCATCCCCTGCGTGGCTACGGCGTACCTCCTCTGGCGACATCGTGTCTGACAGGGGCGGAGGACACGGCTCCTGGAGACAAAGAGAAGGAACAGAAGAAGGAGGAGGAGGATAAGCGATGTGACATGTTTCTGAGCGACTTTATGAAAACGTCTGTGACACCTGCGCCCCTCCATGTCACCTCCGAGTCTGAGGAGCTCTTCTGAACCATAGATAAGAGGAGCCAGAGCAAAGCAACTCCAGTCTGTTCCGTGAAGCTCGACATCCTTCACACTGATTACACAATGCTAACGCTCAAGGTCTGTGTGTTTCTGCCAGCTGTCTTTAGTCGTAGTTGGGCGTCTTAGCTTTTGTGATAGAAGCACAAAGTCTGGTGGATGTGTTGGTGGATATGTTTCAAACCAATCTGGATACTGGGCCATCGTAGAATCACCCCCTAGTGGCCAAAGCTGTTACACCTGTTAGGTTACATTGTGATAAAGCGCATCTTAATGTCTTTAATTTATATTTGTGGTGCTGAAGCCATGTAGAGTAGGCAAACCACTCCATGCCAGTAACCACTGGGAGCCATCTACAAACATGACTGCCACGGGCATCAGAACCAGGATCTGCCAGGACCCAACATCCAGATTCATTCAACATATATGCAGCAATGGGTGTACCAAATTCACTGCAGGTGTGACACATTCTTTTCATTTCAAGTCTCTGTGAGTCACGCGGATACATACAGTGTTTCCTTAAATCTGAATTTATCAGCAACAACTCACTTGTTCACCTGTTAGAGCGCTGTCTGTCTAACAGAAACCAACCAACAAAACAATGTCCAACTACACACTGAGTTGTGATATGTCTTTGTGCAAATCTCTTCTAGAAAGCTAGTGTTTTTATTTTCAAGGTCAGGCCCCATCCACATGTACACACATCGTTTGCATTTGCAAACCTGTTGCATTTTTGCATTAACAGTGAGGACCTAGGCCTTACCAGGCCTAGGTCAAATACAGGCAGTTATCGCCCTACTGTATCGGGTGCAGCTATGTTACTGCTGTTTTATCCCTGTGAGTGTAAACACAGAGGGACGAGCGAGATGGCCACGGTCTCCCAGCAGCCAGATGATGCTCTAAAGGTCGGGCTCTGGTCACCTGCCATCAGTGGCTGCTGAGGCAGGCAAAGAGCGGTGTAGCTGGTGGACATTTCCCACCCTGATTCTGTTCGAAATGCAGGCCTGCAGCAAAAACAATCCCCGGGCGGGCGCAGAATTGAATTAAAAAAAAAACATGATAGAGAATCAGACCGGTGATTCACCAGTCACAGCAGTGGGGCACAACAGAAATCAAACTGTAATCTAGCGAGCTTACAAGCCTGCGCCTTATTTCCAGAGCGGTGTTTCATTCCTGGACGTAGAAAGTGATGACATGCAGAGCCAGGCTCAGCGCCAGGCTGGGTAATAACGCACAGCTCCAGTACGTACCCCCCCCACCCCCCCCCCACCACCACCACCACACCATTTCCATATGAGAGAAGAGAGAGGGGGGAGACGATGCTCGACTTCGGGGAGTTTGTCTGAGGATGAGGAAGCGGTTGTGTATTCATGCACCTCTGTCAATCAGATAAGTGCGTACGCCGGCCTGAATTGGAAACAGACCCGGTAATGAAAAATTCACCCCACGAAATCAAAAAAAAGAAGAATAATGGATAAATATTTATGCCCTCGCCGTGCCAGTGTGAGGACATGGTTTCGCCAAACGGATGGAGGGGTTATTTGCATTTCAATGATTCATAACACAAGGGAAAATGTCTTGGCTGGCGAGCGCTCTCCAGACGTCTCTACAGTTAGCGGAACAGAGGAAAGGGCACCGAGGTTTACAGAGACATGAAAGACACGAGACGAGCGAGTGGCGAGGTCTCCGACACCACACGTGAGGTGGAGGCAGAATGCTAATGCAGCTTTTACTGCAATGAAACACACACACACGCACACACAAAGCTACTCTCACCCTTACTACACCCTAACTTCACTCCCAAGTGTCGCTCCAGTTGTTTTTCAGTCTCTGTGACGTCGCCACAGGTTTCTGAGGAGCTTCTGTGAAGTTATCCTGGAGAGCTAGTCCAAAAAAGGACACTTTATCTCTCCTTTTTCCACCAAAACAGTTCCACAGTTTGGAGCAGGTTCAACTTGAGAACCGGGGCGCCCTTAAAGCAGGGGGAGCGGAGGTAGCTGTGGCCAGGGCTAGAACGAGCGCTCGAACTGATGCCCGTTGCCTAGCAACGCACTCGACAACAACAGCGCCCTCGACGACGGAGAATTACCGGACAAAAGAAAACTTAATTTTACAGCTGGAGAAATAAGAAATAAAAAGTAGCATTAGCATTGTACAAAGATGTTCTCACAGCACGACTAAACAACACAGACAAGGTGAGAACGAAACAGTCTGTTAAACAGCAGAGGGGATGGAGAACGAGGGGAGGAAGAAGTGGACGCTTAAACACTCTTAAGAACCCATGGACCAGGGGGACTGTTTAATATCAGGCCTCTGCTTTAATTTTCGCTTCAGTCCTGTTTGTTTCATCGTTTATTTTTGGTTGGCAGAGTACACACACACACACACACACACACACACACACACACACACACACACACACACACACACACACACACCTGTGACTGTCCCTCTGTCTGTCTGCTCTTGGAGGTGAAGAGACTCCTGAGTGTTTTCCTCACAGACTGTAGAGGACCTTTATCTGGGAGAGAGAGAGAGAGAGACAGAGAGAGAGAGAGAGAGAGAGAGAGAGAGAGAGAGGGACAGAGAGAGATGAATAAAGGGAGACGCAGCAGGTGAAGGTCAATAAATATAACAAATGCAGCATCTGAAAAGCCTTGATGTTTTTCCTGGCGAGAACCGACCAACTGCAAATAGAGATTTTTTTGGGGGGGGGTGGGCGAGAGAGTGTGACAAACCCAAGTGACTCCTTATTGTTGTTGCCTGGATACCATTCTAGTGAGAACCGGCCTGTCTTTGTGTGTGTGTGTGTGACTGGCTACTGAGGAATTTACTCTGCCACAACACACACACACACACACGCAGACACACACACACACACACACACCCCATCTGGTTACTTGCGGCGAACATGCTGCCAAACCTTCCCTCGTCGCTGTTAGGGTTGCAAAGTTATTAATTTGGGTCTTTTGACATCTGCTGAGGTCCGGGACAAACAAGTTGTTCCAGTCGATGTGACAAGCAGTGCGAGGGGCCGATGAATTAATAAATCTGATCACTCTCAGCGTTTATCTGGTGAACTGACTGGTTGGAAGGACTTCAGGTTCAGCAGAGGAGCTCGTCATTCTGATCAATGTGTAAGAATGGCAATTTAGTGGTTTCCATGCCTTAACGATTCTCACTGGATGACGGAACAAAACAGGACAGATGAGGTGAACACATGAACTATTATCATGTCACCTCTGATCGACACATGCACTCCCTGAAAACTCACAGAAAACAGGATTCTTGAACATGACGATTGTTGGTGTAATGAAAGTTTACAAGATGAACTGGTACTAGTTTTTGTTTCATTTTTATTGTGTTCTAATAAAATAATCAACTTTGTCACTAATCGATTGGTTTGTTTAAGCACTTAATTGGTTACGGATTATGACAAATTGAGTCAAAATCCTCTGATTTCAGCTTCTCCAATGTGAATACTATCTAGGTTCTATCAAGGACAAAGGACAAAAAAAAGACTTTATCTTGGAATTTGTGAATCAGGGATTGACAGTTATTTTGCATAATTTTATGAACCAAAAAGCAAATCGATTCCTCGAGAAAGTAGACAGAGAGCTACAAAATCAGCTGATTCCAGAGTTTTTCTCTAAATGCACCAGTATTGTTTAATAAATAGTTAAGTAGCATGCAAACCATTCCAAAGAATAAGGATGCCAGTTAGTTCTCTATTCCCATTCTAACTAAAGTGACACTTACTAAAACAAAGTTCGTACAGGTGTGATTGTGTTCCATGTGTGCACGTCTGAAATGGCTTCACTGCAGATTGTATCATGTCTGTTATTTCCTTCCTCAGACTTTCTAAGCAGTAACAAGATGGTGTTTGGCTCCTCTGGGGAACCAATGTTCTTAACACATATGAGGACCTGGTGAGCCTCATGAGCCATCTGGGCTCTGACTAAATGCTTAGTCATATCACTTGACATATTTTTCTGAGGAGAAGCGAGGGAGACAGAGAAAAGAATAAATCCTATTACATCACCCCAGTGAGCAAAACTTGTCTGAAGGAATCAATATTACTATGACAGGCCCCATAAGGCTTTCGCTGCACGGCCTTGACTCCGTGTCACACGACTCCACAAGTGTAACTGAGATAAGGAAAAAAGAGGAATCGGAATATTTGATCCGTCTCCAAACTGAACCTGACGTCCCAGTGGAATGAAAGCTAAACGTGAGGGGTCCAGACGTCCGTGGTGCAGACAGGCGCAGAGTGGATCCAGCCAGGTCTTTGTCCTGAGGTACACTATGGGAAGCTGTCCGTGTTTTATTTGTTTTTTATCCCGTCATCTTACGATTATGCTAATTCCAACCCCCCCCCCCCCCCCCCCCCACCGGAGGCAGCTGGGCAGAGATAATGCAGGACTGTGATACCTCGGCAGAGATAAAACAAAACAGAGTTAAACTGTTCTCCTCCTCGGCTCACCAGGAACGGGAGCGGTGTGGTTTGAAGACGGCTCCTGAGGCTTTGAAGGCGGCAGGGGGCCGTTCCTCTCCTCCTGCACTGGGCTGCCCTGCACACAACACACGCATGTGACTTAGCAGGTCCTGCTAATAAAGCTGTTCAGAAGAAACTGACAGTAAATCGGGGGTTTATCCTGAGAGGACGTGCAGATCAGACCAAAAGCTGCGATGCCTTTGCTGTGGATGAGATAAGGTCATGAAATGAGTCCTACCTTTTCCCCGTCCTCCTCATCCTCCTCATCTACAAAGGCAAAGGATTCCCAGCTGTGTTTCTGAGACTGGCCTGGCTCCTGGAGGCTGCGACCCTGAACCCAGACGCAGGTAGAGAGATCAGCACGAAACAGAGTTGAAGTCGTTCCTGACTGGAATGGCGAGGCGGCTTTATTTACAGAACACGCTGCATGTCCAGGGGCAGATCAGTGACTATAAGAACATAACCCTAAAACAGTTAGCATAGAGGAAATAAATAAACATTAAACAGAAAGATTCAAATATATAATTAAAAACTAGAAATACAGTCTTGACTGCAGATAAAATACAGTGCAAATCTGTGCTAAAACACGTAAGCATTTTAGTTGCTGTTTTCAAACATGCAGAAAGCAACAATCTCTGTGCAGTCCAGAAACCAGAGATGCTGCAGTACAGACTCCAGGCCACTAGGTGGCACAGTGATTTTGTGATGCACTGTTCGCAGAGACACTTCCTCGCACATGACGATGACTGTGAGCCTTTGCACTCTTGCCTGATCTCAACACGTTGTGTTTTTTTTCTACATGAAGTCGCTAAACAGGGGATGTTTTCTAATATTCTATACTCTGGACTACATGATATGTCTCCATATCGTTTTCAGGCAAGCAAAAAATGTTTTGTGTTTGCAACCAAAAATGTTAGAGTGGAGCCTCCTCTCATGGAATGTGTAATAATCCAAGGACTAAGGAAAATGCAGGAGACGTTTTAACTATTTAGCACCTGCAGCTTGTGTTTGTTCATTGTCTGTTTTTGTCATAATCTGTTTCTTCACGGAATGTTGATAAAAGGGAAAGAAAAACACATTTTGTTGACTTGTACCAGAGCCAGGTGGGCAAACAATAGGAAGGATTCTACTCAATATACAAGGATAAGTATGAGGAACAGGGATGGAGAACAGTGAGGAGTGGTCTCTTGTTTTGTCCTGACCTGCATCAGGAGCCTTCTCTCTGGTGACAACCACCAGTCACACAGAGCCAGAAGCTCCAGCCTGTCCACGCTGCCCAGCAGGATCATAGAGTCTGGAAGCAGTACACACAGACAGACACAGATATCACACAGACTCAGCAGGTTAAACCCTCTCTCATATGTGCTTGGTGACAGCATCAGGGCCTCTCCACGCGGCCGCTCAGACTGAGTTCACCTTTGGAGTCGACCAGCGGGATGGATTTGAGCGAGGACGAGTCGAGCAGGAATTTGACTTCTCTGCACGTGGACTCTGACGATATGAACTTCACCTTCCTCACCATGATGTCCTCCACGAAGATGTTGTACTGGCTGCGGACACACAGACGCAGAGGTTGAGATGAGTCGATTTTTTCCTTTTCCTAAAGTATCTAATCAAAATGTTACAAACATCGCTTTCATTTTGTGGAAAAATTACACTGGAAATGCACCTTCGGACGGTCTAATAGCAGATTTCTTTGGAAATCACATCTCCTCTTCCTGTGTTTGACTTTCATTTCTCCATCTAATTGTTGACATCCATGCAGAGCCTCACACTGAGGTTTTAAACATACTACTAGAAGCGTTGCCTGAACAGCATCTCCACGTCTCCACGTCTATTTGTCTGTCTGCCTGGAAGCGTGTGCGGGGTGAAAGCAGCACGGACCTCATGTGTCCGAAGCCGAGCTCGGGCAGGTAGGGCAGCTTCTTGACCTGGATGATGGAGTCGTACAGGGACGGCTGCAGGCCCTGGGCCACCATGTTGGCCAGGATCACTGCCACCATCATGGGCAGGATGTGGGAGATCTGGCCCGTCAGCTCGAAGCAGATAACCGCCGTGGACACCGTGTGAGTCACCGCTCCGGTCAGCGCCGCCGCTCCTGTCGAGAGGAGGACGGGGAGGGGACAGGAGGAGCAGGGGAGGGAGAGGAGACGGACGGATGGAGAGGAGTAGCAGGGGAGGGAGAGGAGAGGCGGATGGATGGAGAGGAGGAAGAGGAGCAGGGGAGGGAGAGGAGAGACAGACAGATGGAGAGGAGGAGGAGAAGCAGGAGGGGAGGGAGAAGGGAGAGCAGAAAGACAGTGAGGATGGGGGAGAGAGCTGAGAGACAGGACAGGGGGAGTGATAAAGACAGGAGGTATGTTTCCATCACCCCTAGAAATGTGGAAATCCTAAATATCACAATACAACCAGGAATGGAAACACCTACAATGAGATAAACATCTCAAATATCCTTATCATACTCTTACAGGGTGAACTGTGAAATGTGTGATGGAAACACTTTTCCACATTGACACATGACTTAAGCGAGATAGTACAGTATGGAGTGAGATAGAGATTTAGATTTAAGAATAGCTACTAAAACAATACTTGGACATCCATCTCTCTCAAAGTGGGATGAGACTTTATGATATACTTCACTTCAGTTTTGCAAACAGAGTCACATCTAAAGAAAGAGTGAGAACAGTGAGAAAAGAAGGGTGAAAGAAGGAGGAGAACAAGTGGAGGGGTGGGGAGAGAGGAAGACTACGGGATGAAACTTCATAGAAGTTACATAGAAAGAAAAAAAAGATGGTGTGTAAGCAGGGAGATAGGAAGCAGACAAAGGTCAAAATAAATGAGTAAACGTGTGGAATGAGAAGGATGAAAAGGATTGAAGAGGATGGGACGGAGAAAGAGGAGGAAGAGGAGGAAGAGAGGAGGGATCAAAGGAGGAGGGCTGGGCTTTGTAGGGCACCAGGAGAGGGATTGAAGGAAGGGCCACGTTTCTGGGTCAGCGGCCGAGGTGAGGACAGCACAGGGAACCAGCACTGACATTTAACTGTCAGAGCAATCTGGACACAGGCTCTGATGGAAAGGAGGAAGAGGAGGAAGAGGGAGGGAGCAGAGGAAGACTAGGGTGGGGAGGACAACCTGACAACCAGTGACAACTACAGGGATGCAGGAGAGGAGGAGGAAGAGGGAGGAGGAGGAAGGAGAAGTGACGGGAGAGGAGGGAGAGGACGTCTCGACCGCGGCCGGTGAGCAGATGGAGCAGGAGTTTGACAGGTAGGAGGAGAGAGGAGGAGGAGGAGGAGGAGGAGGAAGAGGAGGAGGAGGAAGAGGAGGAGGAGATGTGACCAGTGCTGATTCATGATTACATGAACTGGAGGGTCCGTGCTGTGATGACAGGATAAAGTGTCTGGCTGCTGGATTGATAAACACTCAGAGGAGAGGAGTCAGATGAAGCTGCAGACTCTTGTCACTCAAACACATGCTGGCAACGACCAATGAAAACGGAAAGTGATTCTTTTTGTAGTCGATTCCTCTGTCAGTTACTCACTTGATTCACTGACTGGTTGGTTTCTGAAATGAGGCAAGAAGTGTGGAAACTGTTTCACACCTGTTTCACAAAGGCCAACAAAAGGTCTTTGAATGCCTGTTTTTAGTCCTCGGAGGACGAAAGAATATCAGAATATATTCACATTGAAGAGAGAATTTTCATTAAAAAAACATAATTATCTAAAATATTGTTATAAATGCTTAAATCAATTAGCAGCACACTTTACCCTGATTGCTCCCAGGCTGCTGTAGCGCCTCATATTTCCCCAAATGAAGGGAATACATTTGCTCTTTAACTGATGATGAAAATAGTTGATTATTTTATTTGCTGATTAATCCTCCATAAATCAGTTGTTGCTTCTCTGGGTGGAACACAATAGATGGGGTCAGATGATGTTGGAGGCAGGAAATGCTGGGAATAAACACATACAACATAAAACTTGTTTTATATGTATAATAACATATGATTGGTCACTGCACAACAGCTGGCCGTTTATCATCAATGTTTACTTGTCACTCTCGTAGATGATGCCAGCTGGAGATGTAGTAGTCAGTAGTTGTTAGTGAATTGTCAATGAGGAAATCTGGAAAACTGGAAGGAGGATGCGGGGGGGGGGTCGCTAAGAGGAGGAAAGGGAGACTAACCAATGACTGCGTACCCTCCAGGGATGATGCGGTACAGGATGCCATCGAACACAATCCCGTGAGGAAACAGCGTGGCCATGATCTCTCCGACCAGCCTCCCGAACGCAGCTCCTAGGAGAGGAGTCAGGCACTGTCAGAGCGACACAGATCACCAACACATCTGTTCTGTCAGGGTAGAAGGACGGAGCTGTGGACCAGAGCCAGAGTCCAAGTCTGCAGCCTGTGAAGCTGCTTCTGTCAGCGACACTTTACCACAGTGACGTCGGCTCATTAATGCAGAGAGAGCCAGAGCATCCAGACAAAGGAAAGTAAGTCATGAGTAAAGCTGGAAGTGCTCTCTCAGCTGCTCAGCATTCACTCCCAACAGGATGATTCCAAAACATCGAGTCAGGAACAAATGTTTGTAACGGCAAATAACAGGATGACTGCAACACAAGTACAGGAGGCCATTTTTCACCCCCCCCACACACACACACACACACACACACACACACACGCACAGTGTTTCCAGAGCCGGGCTTATTCACTTGAAGCTGTTTACGGCTGCTACTGATGAATATTTTAAAGCGAAGCGCTTGTAAAGGTCACGCTCCAAAGCTTCCCACACTTCGAAAAACAACAGATTGAAACGCAAAACCACTGCAAATAAACACCGAGCGCTGAAATGTTAATCTGAATGAGCAGGAACTTGTAAGCCGATGAATCATAAACCTCGGGAATAACAAAAAACAAGACAAACAAACTTGCCTGTTCAGACATAAGTAATTGAACAAGGGTGAAAACAGTGTTTTCTGACTGAAGTTTCGCAGCATAATTTATCACACAACTCTGCAGCAAGATTTACAGTCTAAATCTATGTTGTAATTCAGTCTAATAATGCTATAATATACTAATACTGTAATTCTGTAATACACACATATATTTATGGCTGTTACTTGATGCATAGCATGTCCCTTGAAACATCAGATTTTCATACTGAAGTTGTCATAGTTGCTATTACACTAATGACACAGTAAAGACAATAGTTATGCCATATTCAGTAGTACACTCATACACCCATATTCACTAGTTCACTCTCCACCCATTTAATGGGGGTTTGTCTCATGTCAGATCCTTTATTCCAGTCAGTTTGGATCAGAAACAGTGAGGATGCTAATCAAAGCGAACACCTGATGCTCACCCAGGATGAAGACGGGCATGAACGCTCCGGACGGGATGGGCATGGTGGTGGCCACCGCAGACATCCAGAACTGTGACAAACAGAAAAACAGAAACGTGAGATCCAGAGCTGCTGATGCAAGATGGGTGAGAGGACTCACCCGAGGCTGGACGGCTTTGAGCCGTGAGAAACACCACTCTGACAGCCGGTTACAGCAGACCTCCAGCCTGGAGCCCCTCGCTCCACTCGCCCTCTTTCACCTCAGACTTTGAGATTTCATCAGTGTCACTGTTCTCACTTTCACAGGCCGGACTCAGTCAGTCAGACTGCTCCAAGCCCCGAACTCTCACATATTTCTCTTTTGTTTTCCTTTTTTCTTTTTATATCTCCTTTGTAGCTGCACGTTACTCCACTGATAGTAATTGGATCTCTTCAGACTTTGGCCTGGTGTAACTGCAGAGGAAAACGAGGTTATAGGGGTGGGAATAAACATAAATAATATGTAACATACTGGTAATGTGCTTTATGTTAATGCTGTTTATTTATTTTATTATTATATATTGTTAAACAAATTCTAATGTCAATACATGTATTTTTTAATGTCTGTTTATATTATGATATATAACTGTTTTTCATCTCTTGCATCTCTTTCACTGTATGTTCTGCATATACAGTGTATAATAACCAATAAAGAATAACATAACATACAATTTTTCAGGTATGTCTAATTTCTCAGTCTCTCAGTTGTCTTCCAGATGTCTAAAGAAAATGTCCCCTCACATATCTTTATATGTCTTGTGTTTTCTTTTTGACAATCATCTCTTCTTTGTTGCTACATAATTGGATCTTTTAGGAGACTGTGTTGCGGAGCAATAGAGTTGTTGACCTCTGGCACCGTCTGATTTCACATTTGATTTGGGGAGAAAAATAAACCCAGCGAGTGCAGAATTTGGAAAAGTGTGCATGTGGGGGAGGAAGAGGAGGAGGAGGAGGAAACCCAATCACCTCCGGGTGTCCTTGAGCAAGGCACTTAATCAGCAGCTGCTCCCCGGTAGCTGCGGAGCGCCTCCAGATGAAAGGCGCGGGTCCCGAGCAGGGTGAGCGTGCGAGCTCGTCTGGCGGAGAAATTAAAGCTTAACTCACCCTTCAAAATGTCACTTACACTGTTTGCCTCCAAACAATCTCCGTGTTCATCAGAATGTAACTTCAAAATAGCTCGCCTAATAACACTCTTTGTTCCCGGCTGCACAGAACTCATCAGAGATAATCATTACCTTTACACAGGCGCTGGGATTCGGCTGTGTGTGTGTGTGTGTGTGTGTGTGCGTATGTGTGTGTGTGAGTGAGAGTTTCGCCTGCTGCTCTTCACGAGGCAGCTTTCTCCTCCTGATTTGAAAAGGTTTGGCCAGAGACGCTACATTACCATTTTTTACAGTCCAGATTACTATTCCACACGTCGTCTGTCATCATCCTCTGAGAACTTAATTACTGCGCTACAAGATAAAAACTCATTAGCGTGTCTCTCACAGGCTGGACCGCGCGCGCTCCTCTCCTTCCCGCTTTTTTTTTTTTATTCCTGACAGTCAAACACAATCATGCAGAAACGCACAATAACGCGCCCAGACAGGCCCACACACACACACACACACACACACACACACACACACACACACACACACACACACACACACGCAACATGAGACTCATCGGTGTCACAGACCCGGAGATAGACGGGAGCAGGGATGCCGACACGCAGCCTTTGATGGAGCTGGAATAGGGAGGAAATATGGCGGCCTGAACAGAGGCGATAACGTGACAGAGATGGAGGAAGGAACGGTTAGAACCGTGATTTAGAATCAACTATAAACTGCTGAAAGTATCGCAAAGAGGGGGGGGGGGGATACAGGCCGGAGATTGATGGCAAAGGTCTGGCTCATCTTTCAAAACAAAACTATCAGGTAAAATCTGGCTGAGAGCAGACAGGCAGGGCTGAGCAACAGCTCGATGGGGCAAAACGATGGTTTTTAAGAGACGCGAAAAAGAGCAAAGTCACATCAGCTGGCTCGCAAGGAATCTGTGTGGATACCCATCCAAGCTGAAAACACCCTGGTCAACCAGGCCACCACAGGACACACCATTCACTCTCACAATTTAGTTTCCAATTCATCTAAACAGGCAGGAAACTGAAAGCCTGGGCAAAGCTCACATAGGAAACAGGAACAGGAAACGTACATGGAAACTACAAAAGCACAGTCACTGTTTTACAGTACGGATATCCTGCTTTTCATGACTGATCCAGATATTTTTAATAGTTTGAACACACACCTGAGGCAGGGAAAGATGCAGTGAGCAGAGATGGATTTAACAGCTCTGGCTCTGACTTATCAAAATAACAGACAGAATAATGTTGAAATTACTGCTTTTATCATCATCACATTATTAAAAAAAAAAACTTTTACAGACTGAATGCTCAGTGCCTAAGAACCCAGAACCAGCACTTTAACTATGTCGGTGGAAAAGAGGCCTGAGTCTCCTATTTTCATTATTTCAGAGAAGATGGATCCTATGTCATCTATACATTAGATATCTGTTCAATGAACTGAGCTGAACACTGGGGCCAGATTTATGGAAATGTGTTGCGTAAATAACCAGTTTATCTCCAACATATTGCGTGATTGTGTTTCACAAAAGCAAGAGCAGGGAAATCAAATTTACTTTATCGATCCCTCGAGGGAAATTCTTCGGCTACAAAGCCCCCTGAACAGAAAGTGATAAACAATGAAACACCGCAATATAGTTTGAGGAAGAGAGGCGAAATTGCTTCAAACCCTTAAACCTCCGATTTGATTGGAGAATATTCCTGACGAGAGCGTCTGCTCATATACCGGGTGCGGCCGCTGTATTTGAATAAACATGAAAGTCTAATCGTACGTAGGACGCAGGCAGAGGTGGGAACAGAGGCAGAGAGAAGCTCTGGAGTGTTTGAGTGTGTATTAGATAAAAGCTGGCTGACAGAGAAGCATGCAGACAGTCTGTGTGTGTGTGTGTGTGTGTGTGTGTGTGTGTGTGTGTGTGTGTGTGTGTGAGGAGAGTTTTAGCAGCCAGCTGCTCGCTCAGTTTTGGCTGATATAAGTCCTCACCACCGCTCGACTGAGAAACACCATGACTAAGCCAATGCAGGCCATGACGTCGAGTGATGGGCTGTAATATCCTCTTGATAGGATTATTTATGTGGCATTTCTGCCTAATATGACTTCAGACAGTATGAAAAATAACCCTGAAAACACAGAGAACTAACTTCAGTCTCAGTCTGGCCACGTACGCGTTGTTTTTGCAAAAACAAATGTCATTCGTTTTTCAAAGCAGTGGCTCGGTTTTGGCGTTTTGTCTGCAAAAGCCTCGTTATTAAACAGTCTGCAAACAGCGCCGGAGGCAAGTGAAGCCCGACACTGCCGGGTCCATTTATCCGGTAGCATGCTGGATAATATTAGCCTAGGTTAGCCTGCCAAGCTACATGTTGATTCATGTCAAATGCTGACAGCACATTTTACATAGCTCAGTGGTGTGAAATAGCGGCAAACGTTACTCGGAACCGCTAGCGTGTGTTTGTGTGAGAGCGGAGTCGGATGGCAGTGAGGAGGCCGGAGGCCGGAGGTGGAGAGCGCTTAAAGCTGTAGTTATATGAAAGATAGCGTACGGTTTATCAGGGTAAAAGGTCTGAGCTTTGGATGTTAAAAATACTAAGGGTTTGTTTACAACCCTACAACCCCAGGCAGCGAAATCCATTTTTTATAATGGCTCAAATAGACAGAACTGACAAAATGTTGCACTGGGAGGCTGAAAAGTTTGGTTCTCTGGTATTATCTGGGAACATAATCTGCCCTCCACAGCTCCTCGCTGTGCCCTGTTTGATCACTTGAGAGGCTGCAGATCTCCAGCAGACAGGAGGCAGCAACAGCTTGGCGCTGCTCTCTGCCGCAGCCAGAGACTGTGGGCGGCTTGGAGCCGAGTATTTAGAGAGCAGACTTTGTCTGTCTCTGTTTTTCATAGATGAAACACTCGAACTCCGAAGCTCTGGTCTCACCATTTCTAAATTGAGAACAATGGTGGGCGTGGGCAGACTGACGGAAATGCAAAGTCTCTACGTGAATATCATGAAGATATGGCTGTCCAGACCTGTCCTTCATCTCACAGTTTCACCTTCATTTTCCACGAGCCAGACTGGCCCGACTGAACTAACTTTACAAAAAACTTTCAGTCAATTTGAGTTTTGCATTAGGATATGAGAACGCATTCATGCTGTAGGCTGCAGGTGTCTCATGCAACATCTTGCTGCAAAAACGTAGTTTAATTACGACAATTACAATATTATGAATGAGCCGACTTTTTTCTGTCCACTGTTTACATTGGATATGGCTGCATCCTGTCCCCTCAGGCACAGACTTGTGATGTCTGTTTCACTTCAATGACTTAAAAGTTGTGTCTGATCTAGGACCACATATGAAAGTGGCCTGGGTCTCATTTGAAAAAGTGATTTCTGCTTTTCAGTAAGAAAGTCAGATTTGGGCCACTTTGCCTGTAGTGTGAATGGAGCCTCAGGATCCTTAAAGAGAAGAAAAAGAGCAAAATTTCACATATTTATGTCCTTTTTTTGTAAAAGCAGCTTCTCATTAACTGATAATGAGTGGCTGTGCTGCCAGCGTCCTCTCTCCCCGTCTGGGTCTGATCGCAGTCTGAATCAGGTGTAATTATTCTCAGCTCTACTGCGGTTTGTTCTGTCACCCAGCTCCTCTCAGATGAAGTCCTCTACCGTGACATTGTCTGGGCGTTAATGAAACCGTTAATTTGCATGGGCCGGAGCACTTACTGCACTTCTGAGAGCTCTTAAAACACGGCCGTGGACGTTACGTAACCCCATTAGACAATCGTCGGGTTACGCATCTGTTTCATAAGCCAACCAATGATGCAGCAACTCGTATACAGGAGACCACATGTCTTCGTTTTTTATTTTAATTTTCCAAAACTAGATGATTTTTGTACCTTTGTGATTGCTGTTTTACACTTTCAACGACTTTTGCCGATTCACAACCAACCCTGCACCTCAACCCGATCTGTATTCATATCAGGATAAATAACAGCTGATATAACTGTACCTCTGCAGTGTGTGTGTGTGTGTGTGTGTGTGTGTGTGCAGCTGCTTTCAAGAAAACATAAGAATGCTAGAAGTGCTGGCAGCCCGCCAGCAGTGTTGACCTTGGATGGGATGAGGAGGAGGATAAGAACATGTACAGACACACACACATGCACACACACACACACACGCACGCGCTCACACAGATGTCCACGTCACCGACACACAACATGAGTGACCTGCAACAAACGTCCCTAACGAAGAGGAGGAGGGCGCTGACGAAGATGCTGACGTCAGGTGGAGCTCAACACATGCACACACTCATTCACTATCGAACCATGGTCACATGACCTGCTTGACCCCACACACACACACACACACACAACATAAATCAGGCGTCACGCAGCAGCCTCAGACCTTCATGACGAAGAAGAGCAGCAGGATGATGAAGACGCTGACGTCGGGGTGCAGCCAGGCGGCCGAGCGACCCAGGCCGACCGGAGGAGGAGAGCCAGAGATCTTCGTCCACGTGAAGTTGTCAAACAGGGAGTTGATGCACTCCCGGGGCATCAGCTGGAGGTGGAGGAGCAGAGAGGAGGAGGGATGAAGGAGAAGGAGGGGAGGAGGAGAGGAAAATGCATGAGAAACTGGAAGGAAATGGGGAAAAAATGGGGTAAAAAAAAGGAAAACAGAACATAGTCCAACCCCTAACCCTGATAAAGATAAAAATAATAATAATTATTATTATTTTTGTTTATTAATATCATCTAAAAAACATAAAACAAATAAATAATTAATAAATAAAATAAATTAAAAAAGCTAATAAAACTAGTATAATAATATATTAAAAAATATATATTAAAATAAAAATATAAAATATAAAATATAAAAATATATTTTAAAAAACTAATATAAAATATATTAATAATCATCATCATCATAACCACAACAACAATAATCAACTGTAGAAGCGATGATAAAAGTTGAGACAGGAAAAACTGCAACACAAAGAAATGAAGGGAAAAGAAGAGCAGAGGGAGGGATGTGAGGGTGAAAGCAGTGGTGACGAGAGTGAAATCATAAAAAGGGCTTAAAGGAAGGGAGAGAGGAGAGGGGGAGACAAACGAGTGCAGGGAGGAAGGGGAGAGTCAAGTGGGATAAACAGGCAGGAAGTCATCCAGAAAGCTGGAAGCAGACGGGTACGGGTGGCCGTGGCCAATGACTCATTCTCTTTAGATGACTCACAAAATGACTAATTCACTTCAACCACTTTGCTCCACATTTGCATAGATGCCTCTGAATGGGCCGGCGGGCACGGACCGCAGCGCCTCCCACATCTGCATAACGCCGCCGCGGGGGCAAAAACAACACCGACGTCATTTCGGATTTTTCTGCTTTCGTGTTTCCTGCTCGAGCGGTGAGGGCCGGAGTCCAAGGGCCCCTGGAATCCATCTTCCATTGTGCGAAAAGAGAGGAAATGTTGAGGGATGCAATAACAGGCTTTTCCTGGGATCATGTTTTAGAAGTCGTGTGTGTGGGTTCATGTCTGGTTCGCAACCCTCCCGCTGTGCTGTCAAGCTGCAACAGAGGCAGTTCTTCCTCCCAAAACGGGAGGAAAAAGCGTCAGTCGCATACAGAATCATTCGCCCCCAAAAGTCAAACTATGCAAGTTAAGCGACGGCTCCACGCCTGTGCTGGCTTAGTTTCGTACAGAGGCGTGAGACATGTCAACAAAGGTGTGAGAGACGTGCGGCAAAATAACATGTTAAGGTGCTGCTTTACTGCCCCACACACACACACACACACACACACACACACACACAGATGGATACACTTTCACCTTGAACAGCATATATCACACACCTGGTTCACACTAAGAGGTCTATTCTTAGCGCCTGTGAAACACATGACTAGCTGTTAGCTGTGGCTGGGGAAGTTATAGGTCTGTGTGTCTGAGCTTTCACCTCGGAACTTCGTATACCATCAGCTCAAAGGAACTCACACGATGTGTGTTTCCATAACCGCGAGACGTGTGCTGAGCTTAAATACTGCGATACAAAACTGGTAATGGAGCCTGAAATGTAGGAAAAGACTCTGAAATATCACAAAAACGTTTCCACGCTCTCTTGGAGTGGTTTTCAGACACATCGGTACAGAGGTTTATCATAAAAGTGTGATTTCACATTTACACATCACCAGATGTGATGTAGGGGGGGGGGTCACATGACCACTTAACCTTAAACAAGATGACACAGTCTAAAGTGAAGCACAAGATGGAGCAACACTCATCTAATTAAAATATCCAATAAAACAACGTTCTGGATGTTTATCAACCTCAAAGTGGAGTCTTGTGGGATGAAATTTTAAAAAATGAGACTAGACTTTAGCTTAGTTTACAGCCCTTATGCAAAACATCCTTCCATAGGGGCTGTAACTAGCATCAAAACTTGAAATGTCGTTTTTATTCCTTGAAAAACTGTAATGGAAACACATTGCAGCCTCAGATGTGCTTTGCACGACTAATGCTTAAGCAACAGAGCGTGCGGCTCGTATCCCAATCCTTATCACTCAAAACAGGAGTGTCCCACTTGCACAGAAAGTAAACGTGGCTGTGGGCAAAACTTTACAGAAATAGATGTTTCAGTGCTCGTGGCCAAATCTGAATCCTACTTTTATGCACAATTAAACTCAGCCTTGCTCACCTACAACACTGGCAATACTTACTGCCATTTGATACTGAAGAACAGGATGGATCTATCTATCTATCTATCTATCTATCTATCTATCTATCTATCTATCTATCTATCTATCTATCTATCTATCTATCTATCTATCTATCTATCTATCTATCTATCTATCTATCTATCTATCTATCTATCTATCTATCTATCTATCTATCCATCTAAAGCCTCAACATGAACCTGGATTCTCCTTTGTCTACATGGGGCAGGGTGTGGCTATAGAGTGGGATGACCTCTGACCTCTCCAGCCATGAACTGTCCAAACCCAGGAGGGAAGGTCAAGGTGGCGATGATCAGCGTCACCACGGCAGGGAAGATCAGCCGGCTGGAACAGAAACAAACAGCTAGTCGTCTCAAATAATCAATAGTCTGAGGAAACTGACCAAAGCACACGCAACAAGAACAAGTGTGAGTGGATGGCGCGTGTGTGTGTGTGTGTGTCCAAGGTGAATCTCCTGCCTTTGCCCTGTGAGAGTTGGAGATGATGGATGGATGGATGGATGGATGAATGGATAAACAGCCAGATATGATGATTCATACCATCCTCACACCCTGCACAGATCTCCACTAGTTCCCTCCTCACATAACACACGTGTTGTCTGCTGTGATGTCATGGCACCAGGACGTAGACGCATCCCGCACACTCACTATCTAGTCAGGAAGCGGGTCATGGCGTTGTGTCGCCTCATGAACAGCACCACCTGTCTGTTGAGATAGACGAAGAACGCTCCCAGGAAGCCGCAGGAGATCCTGCACACACACACACACACACACACACACACACACACACACACACACACACACACACACACACACACACAAATAAACAAACAAACGTCAGATCAGTCAAAGAGGGAAAACTTGAAGAAAAACCTGAAGACTTTCCTATTTGGGAAAGCATATGGGAGCGCTACCACATTTTAACGTATGTTGCAACTGTTATTTTATGTGGGCCTTTTTAGATATATATATTTTTAGATATATTTAAAATATTTTCATTTATTACTTTTTATGTTTCATATATTATCATGCAGGGGACAAAAAAATGATGTGTGGCTGCTCTCAGAGATATCCAATAAAACATATCTTAAATGAGTGTGCTGTCATATGACAGATAAATGTGTATGAGATATATATATATATATTAATATAGAGGAAAGTATAAGAAAAGGTGAAGGCAGCACATAGAAAATGTCAATGCATTACTGTCTGTCAGGAAAAATGAGATCCTGTGAAAATGAGTGAAACACCTTGACGTTATATTTGCTGGTCTATGAGACAGGACTGGGACTGTTCCACCACCTGCTCTTAATCTGCCTCTTTCCTCCCCTGAGGTAGACCGTGAGCCAATAATTGGATCCCCCATGTTTCAAATGTTACATTTGCATAAAGTTTGACGTCTTTAAGATTTTTCTCCATTAGGAAGCCCGTGTTCTCACACAGAAAACGCTGCCTTCGGAGTCTGTCTGTCTGTCCGCTCACCCGATGATGGCGAAGGCCGGCAGCTCCTGCAGGTCGAAAGGGAAATCCATGCGGAAGTTTGTCCTGAACAGAGCGGTGATGGTGACTGAAAGATGAAGACGAAGACAAGTGGTGAGATGTGTGGATGGAGAACCACAGAGTGGACAGGTGCGGAGGAGGAGCCTCGTCACTTCAATACAGGACTTAGTGATTTTCCACAGCTGAAATGGGGTTAAAAATGAATATTATAGCAGCATATTTGTCCTTCCATCTATTGCAAGGTCATGTGCAAACGCAACACAGTTCTCAGCCTAAAACTCATTTAAATACAAATTAGAGAGAGCAGGTGTTCGGAGGCAGCTACACCACCTAGTGAACATTACACCATGTTCCTACAGGATGTATACATCGAGTCAGTGGCACAAACAAGATGCAGACGTGCTGGGCTGTTCCTGAAGTGAGGGCGCCCTCTAGTGCTGCAATCGGACTCTGATACAGTAACATGCAAACACGTCAAAGTTGTGGTCTGAGTACTTGTGGCGTCCGTACCCGCGTCCTTGTTGAACACCGACAGCACTCTGAATATGAAGGCGCTGAACGTGGCGGCAAAGTATCCTCTCCAGTAGTTCCTCACTGCAAAGTATGTGGACGTTACCTCGATGCTGAAGAGCACGCCTGGTGGAGAGGACAGCACAGCAGCAGCGATCAAGAGGAGGGGAATAAACTTTAACAGTGTGCCTCAAACTGGCTGACACTGCACAGAAAGCACCAGCTAAGTGTCAGTCTGGCATAAGTTGGCAATAGTAATAACAGCTGTTGATGCTGATATTATTATAGATAAAAAGAGTTAATAACTTATCTTGAACACATAAGACATAATTGCTTTATATTTATAGATATTATAGTATATTGTAAGTTCTATTTTGTCTCTATTGTCTTTTGCAAACTGCATTTCACTGCCACTGCCTCGCACTATGCTCAGGAGGAAGTGGAACCAGAGCAAAAAGAGAGCAGACTAGCAAAGGGGAAAGCGTGTGTACCTCCGAGTGGAGTCCCAAAGCAGCAGCCCACCCCCACAGCACAGCCCACGGTCAGGATGTCTGTGTAACAGTATGGATTCTACTGATCCAGAGGACACAGGAGGGGCACAGCAGAGGGAAGCATATCATATAGATGAGGAGCATCTTGCTTGTGGCGTTTCTGAATCAGGGCTGAAAGGCTGGGGGCGGGGCCGGAGCGCCTCCTGCCATCGGCTTACCTGATAGACGCCTGAGAAGAAGGACATGAACCTGCTGAGGACAGCCGCACAGATGCTGGCGATGTGGACAAACGGGCCCTGAGTGGAGGAGGACAGTCACACGTAACAGAATAGAACAGCTACTTCACTCCCATTCAGAATATTCACCAGCTAGTGCACATTGAGAACTGACTATCTCAGATATGTACATGTCTTAATGAATATGAGTATATGAGATGTGAGATAAAACAGTTTGCATATTAATATGTAAATCTGAAACTCTGGTTTTGTCCAGGTGGCCTCACCTCTTTGCCTACAGGCATGCCGCTGCCCAGAGCCGCGGTCAGGCCGATGACTTTAGCCACGAAGGCCTTGAGCGTCAAGTATTCCTTCAGCACGACGCCTCTCAGGATGGTCTTCAGCTCGGGGATACCGGAACCTGAGGAACGAGGCGTTCTCATTTAGGACGGAGCGAGACGACAGACGATGGGCAGGTAGAACAAGTGCAGCATCAGGATCTGACCCCATGCCAAGCTCCAGTCCAAACAGCGATTTATTGAGAGATAATGGAACAAAGTCTGCAGCGTCTGATGGCATGTATTAACTGTTTTGATGATGGTTTGTGATAACAAAGAGATCCCAAATCAAGTTCCATCGGCCAAAGCAAGTTACTTCAACAGCACATTCCAGCGTGAGACGAGCACAGAGAGTGAAGCAGGAGGTGTGACGGGGACAGACCGATAGCTTGAGGAGCAACCAGGTGACAGAAGAGGGAGGAGAACAGGATGAAGAGCAGGGGATAGGACACCCAGGCCAGGTACTGCAGGGGGATGTTGCCCCTCAGCTCCCCGTGAATCCATTTATAGGCTGCAGGGGAGAGTGTGCAGCAGGAGGTGAGGAGGAGGAGGAGGAGCAGGAGGAGGAGGAGGAGGAACAGAAAGTCAAAGTAGGAGGCAGAGTGAAAGCATGGAACCAGGGTAAAAGAAATCAGAAAAGTAGAAGAAAAGTTGAGTGTGATAGAGTGGTTTTGCAAAGAAAACATGTAGTTTTTCTCATGGTAAATCTTTCAGAAAGGATGAAGTGAAACTTCATGGTAAACAGATGCAGAACATCTCCAGAGTGATAGAGTGCCGTGCTGCTGTAGTGTCAGGAAAACTGTTGTGAAAAAATGGTACAAAAACGCATCTTGTCCTTTTTACTTCCTATGGGAAATCTTTCACTTTTTCACAAACTGTATTATGCTAATAATAATAATTAAGTCAGTGCAAGTTTTTACTCTGAACAGAAAAATAATAGCACATCGAGTCTGACGGAGCAGCACATTCTGTTACATAACTCACTTTGTTTTTTTTGGCTATTAACAATGGAAACGGGATGGAGGCAGAATAGGAAGGATCCTGCAACAAGGAGACAGAGACTGTGTCCCTGGTAGAAGCTCATCTGAGGGTGCTGCGGTCCGGCCGTACCTTGCAGGCTCTTTGCGCTGGCGTAGTCCATGGTCCAGCTGACCAGCGCCATCGTGATGCCCAGCAGCACCAGGAAGATCCAGTCTTCTCCCAACCGGGTCACCAAGAACCTCTGGACTCGAGCAATGCAGTCTGACAGAGACAGAGTGCTCCACACTTACACGGCGGGCTCACACAGACTCTCACTCCTCAGTCTCTCATGTTAGCCTTACTACACGTGACGTGATCTAATCCCAGCTAACTGGACAAACAAGCACATGTTTCATATATTCTATATAGCTTTGTACTTTTCCAGTTAGATTTTCTTCCGTTCTACTACAAATTGTAGAGTGTAAGATCCAGTTTCCTCAGGATTCTGATTTCTATGGGTTTGGGTATCAACCTGTGCACCAAACAGCATATCTGTGAATCTATGTGGTAGGGGAGGGTATCATTTATCAGTTGTTTTTATTCTGTAAAGCGCTTTGGGTTGCTTCTTCTATATGAATAGTGCCATATCAATAGTCTGATTGGTTGGTTGGTCGGTGTGCCCTCACCTCTGCACTTGGAGTAGGAGCGCTGCTTCTTCGTGGACGAGGTCAGGTCCTGCTCGGCCTCCTGCTCGTCCTCGGCCTCGGGCGGCAGGCTGGACAGCCGGCGGTTCCTGTGGCGGCCGTGGTAGCCGTGCTGGTGTCCATGGCGGCCGTGGTAGCCGTTCTGGCCGTGGCCGCGCCGGCCGTGGCGCGGCCGGCCGTGGCCGCACGCATGGCTGCCGTGCTTCTTGATCTGCCTCTCGGTCAGCAGCCGCGTGGCCTCCCGCCTGCCCGAGCCGCCCTGGTGCTCCTGGTACTCCCCATAGAGCTGTCAATCAATCACAGCCGGCCAGCCGCCCGTCAGCTCAGGACGGCCGGCGCTCATTCACCGGGGCGTAAACATGCACAGGTAGTCCCTGCCGAGTGCGGTAGTAAGTCTCCCTTTGGCAGCCGAGCAGAGAAGAGTCCCATTTTAAAAATAGACGGCACCACGTGTTGACCCAAACAGCTCTAATGGAAGCGGAAATATGGGCTCTGCCTCGAGATTTATCACCTCTGGACAGACTCCATGAAAACTGCCGGGGACATCTGGGGAAGAGATTAATTCCCATCGCTGTCACCCTCTCTCCCTCTCCCTCTCTCTCTGGCATAAATATCTGTTATCGCTGGAGATGCCCTCACACAATTGTTCCAACAGAGGAGAACATATACACACAACCTCGAAAACCTTCCTCCTTCACCTCCTCATTTTATGCATCACTTAAAACTATGTAGTGGTTTGGTTTCGTAAGGAACATTCAATCTTTTCCAGTAATGTAGGGCACTTTCTAGGAGCTTGGGTTGATGAATGTGTGTGTGTGTGTGTGTGTGTGTGTGTGTGTGTGTGTGTGTGTGTGTGTGTGTGTGTGTGATACCACCCTCTGAGCAACATCGACAGCAGACAATAGAAACCCAGAAATACATGTGTTGTGTCTGGTGCTGACATTTCAGATGTCTGTACAATAACCTTTCAACAGTTTCTAAATTAGCCGGGTCATGGACAGACAGATTGATGGGCAGATTTAGTCTCTCTCCCACACACACATACTCGTGCACACACACACACACACACACATACTTACAGAATATACATCTACTATATATATGTACAGTACAAGCGTAAGGTGCTCGGGGCACTGGCTGAAGAAGAGAGCCAGAACAGAGTCAACGCACTGTGAAACCTGAGCAGCATAATACACAATGTGCTGTAAGTGAATGTCAACACCTGACACACACACACACACACACTCTCTCACACACACACACTCTCTCACACACACACACACACACACACACACACACACACACACACACACACACACACACACACAACACACACACACACAGAGAAGCCCAGCACATGCCAGCGCTCACAGCGTTGGTAATGTCTGATGGTAAATGCAATGTGTTTGGTTTTCCACTAATACTGGATGAATTATCCCCAAAGTGGCTCATTCTGATGTTTTGCCTTCTATCCATCAAATATTGTGCTTGGAGAAATGAGTGTGTACAGGCAGAGAACTTACAGCACTCGGAAGCAAAGCAACTTATTGTAATGCATTTGTAATATATTGCACCATGGTGACACAAGGCAAGTCATTCATATCAGAAAGGGTGTAAAAATGAGAACATAATCCTCATCCTAAAACATAATGTTTTCCAGCCAGACTGAAGTAGCAGCATGCACATGCTGATCAATACTAATAAGTTTAATTAGGACTGATAAGTGAGTGTTATGAGATCAATTGAGATAAATTATGGGACTTTATATTCTAAATGTAATGTATGGAAATATAACAGCAGGTTTCCAACAGCTGCTCACCACATCTCTCACTCACATGATCACACAGACTGAGCTGAGCCCTGTGTGATTTGGGTGCGACAGCTTATATCTTTTTAATGCAGTTTTTTAATGCAACCAGCTGTTCAGTGCCCGGGGCAGGCCTGCCTCCAACATGGCCACCACACGAGCATGTTGTTAGAAATCCATCCTCGCCACAGCCTCTCTCCATTACGTCTTTCCAGCGCTCCTTCCTGTTTGTCCCTCTCCACCAGGGAAACTCTACTCTGCACTAATCACTCGTGCTTCTTTACCTCCCTTCCTTCATTGCCTCCTCCGCTCCGCTCCCCTCTCCCTCCCTCCCTCTCTGCCAGTGAAACACTACTCTGAGCTAAATTTAGTAGCGGTGCGATCCAATATTCCTCATTACACTTCCCACACCTCTCTCCCTCTCTCTCGCCATCAGCGTACCTTTCAATGCCTCATCATATTGCTCCGTTTCTCCAGTGTCTCCTCTTTTCTTTCTCTCTCTGTCCTTCCAGTTTCCCCTCAAGGACTTATGGAGAGGAAGCACAAACAGACAAAAAGAGGTGGCCAACGTGCCACCAGAGCAGATCCGCCAGTTCACAGCTCTGCTTTGCAAACTGCACAGTTCAGATGTGCAGGAGACCCCTCAGGCATCAGGTGCAAAAACTCACAACCTCGCTTCTGCACATCTCTGCATTCATTATTGACATAAGTAAAGTAATTCTTCGATTTTAATACCAGGGAAGTTCAAATAAACAGGATGGATGCATGACTTTGCACTGAATGCCTAAAGTATTGAAGTTTGATGCACGGCTGCAAGTTGTGCATGAGCAATAAGAAAAAACAGCCATGAAAGAAGTCCAACATCTTAGCTGATTGGAGTGGACAGAATTGATGTTGAAGTATGCATGACAGGCATGCATGACCTGGTGCTGAATTCATACCTTCAGCACAGTAATGTACTGAAGTTTGATGCATGGCTGCAAATTGCACTTGTGCAAAAAGACAAAGTGGAGACACAAATGCAAGAGCCATCGAAGAAATCCAACATAGAAGATAAAGTGTTTGGTTGGAACTAATAAAGATGCATGGGTTAGCAATGAACGGCTGCAAATTGTTCTTGTGCAAAAAGACAAAAGGTAGAGGAAATATGCAACTACCAGTAAGGAGGCTCCTCTAATCATAATGCAAATGTCAAAATATTTGTGCAAAAAGTGTAAAAAATGATTGATAAATTCAAACAAAATACAACCAATGTGAAACTGAAGCAACTGAAAACTGGAGCAAACCTGTGGAACCTCCGTCTGATTAATGCATGATTTCTATTGTGTGGTCCGAGCCTCTCATCACATTCACATGTCACATTCTGCCAGCAGGGCGGTCTGCCCTCATGAAACCGTCTCCTCGTATCTGCTGTGATGGATAAGTCTTCTCTAGAGTCCTCACTAGAACAGAGATCAGCTCTTTAGCTACTCTACATGTACAACACCTGAATAGAAACTATTGTAGAAACAGAAGTCAAATGAAGTCAGCTTGGACACGGACCTCAGCAGCCTCTGGGAATTTATCGATGTCAAACAAATGTCGAGCAGCTCCGTCCTCCAACCTCTGTAATTCAACCAATCCCAATGCTCCTGATGTAGGCACGATCCTTTACACTCTCATGATTCACGTGTAACACAAACACATATAAATGGTCATTTTCCTAGAAGTGTGTTTCCCATGTGGGTTACGTAATGTGTTTCTACCGTTGTCTGGAACATTGTGCAACATGTTTTTGTACTAGTTAATAATGCTGTTCATCTCCTATCTGACCTTTCTTCTTTATCAATCACCACAACACTCTTCATCATTTTCCACCACAGGAAACCTGCTGTTGAGTCTTTACCCTGTCGAGCGCTCTGAGGCTGTTGTAGGAGGCCGGTTTGATACGCTGTGCTGTGCATCGCCTCATGCTCATAATGAACTCATAATGAACCGGCTGTACTGTCCATCAGTGCCGGGCCCTCTGAAGGGCCGCATGCCTCCGGACGGAGCGCGGGCTCACATGCCGCCATAAGCCGCTATGTGAAGTCAAAGCTAACGCATATGAAGGTCTTCTAAAATAGAGGAGGGTTTAACTCCATACATTCTCCACGTGGCTGCCGACTCCTTGGCAACCTGCCCTGACTTTGCAGCGGGTCACAGGGCAGGTGATTATCGTTGTTATTACTAGCGCTATTACCATTAGTATTACTACCACCCTCGTAACTGCAGTGGTTGTTATTGTTGTTTTAAGGCGGTAACGCGACACTTTGCGTGCTGGAGGGCGTAGCGCCTTACCACGTCCCTCGGAGGGCGCCCTCGCACGCTGGCACAGGTCAGCTGACCTGGCGCTGCCCGGGCTACGCGCTGGCGTAGGGTTTCAACAAACCATTACATTCTATAGGTCACCACCATCAGCACGCATACCAGCTCCTCAGCACCGCCGGGACGGCCGGGATTTATGGATTAATCCGGAGGGATTTCACAGGGAAGCACGGCTTTCACCTGGCTGAACGTTCGAGGAGATCACGTTCAAATACGTGTTTATACGTGACACTCAAGAGTTTACAAAACACAAAAAGCCTTTCTAAGTTTTCAATTAATTTTCAATCGAGTTCGACTGGGACTCGCAGACGTTTCCACTGAGCCCAACATGAGCCGTGATTTAACGTTCAGTCAGTTCTGGTGCCATCCCATAATTTGTGGGGAATCTCGAACTCTTACTTTGAGGGAGATTGATGTCCAAAACTCTGTTTGATTAGATGTTTTGGTTAGATTTAGAAAAGCTCAGTCTTGCTCCAATTCGCACCAACCTTGCTTGAAGCGACCTCGTCATGTGACTCCCTTCGTTGTGTTTCCGCCTATTGTCCTATATTAAAACGTCTGATAAACCGCCTCATAAGAGCGCACAAATGTTTTGTGATATTTAAGAAGTTTTTCAAATTTAGCCGTGATATTTAACTTTTACTCATTTCTATGGGGGACAGAAATGTACCAAAGGATCCATCTCATGATTTGTTTATCAGATCAGATCCAACCACAGTGATGAGGAGTCTGGTGGACGTTTATGAAAACAACTTTCTGTGGAGGGAACATTCCTTCCACAGAACATCCCGGCGCCATGGTGACAATGCTCCAGATGTTCAGAGACACCCTTCACACCCGCCGTGTCCCAAAACACACACGTCACCGTATGAATGGCGAGGATTAGCGCCCGCTGCAAATGGCACGATCGGGTTTCCCCCCTCTCTCTGGAACACACGTGGGAGAGCCTGACAATACACACAAGTCGAAGCGCGGCCTGCAGAGAAAAAAAACGGACCGTGCAGATAAAGACGAGAGCTCGCACCTCTACAGATAAAACCAGCAGACGCCCTGTCCTCCATGTGTGAGGCTGAAGAAGGGAAGGGGAGCAAACAGGTGGCCAGCTGGGAGAGGAGGAAAGATAGCGAGATAGCGCTAAACTGTGTACGTGTGTGTGTGTACGTGTGTGCATGTGTGTGTGTATGTGTGTGTATGTGTGTGCACGTGTGTGTGTGCATGCCAAGATCAGGGGTGAAGGAGGTGCACAGTGTCTAAGCACCTGTTGCATGACTCTGTTGTTTTACATCAACTAATTGGTCCTCTCTCTCTCTCACACACACACACACATGCACACGCACACACACACACACACAGAAGAAGTTAGACAGCCTCCATCCACACACATGTAGCTTGCCAATACAGGTGCGTCATGCGCGAATGGCATGAGTGCTCAGAGAAGGAAACCACGCCGAGCGGATTAAATGTGACACACACACACAGGTTGGACACCGAGAGACAGGTGGAGCAGCACACACACACACGCACA
This sequence comes from Karalla daura, assembly GCA_029224185.1. Lineage (NCBI taxonomy): Eukaryota > Metazoa > Chordata > Actinopteri > Chaetodontiformes > Leiognathidae > Karalla > Karalla daura. The sequence goes on from CM055205.1 coordinate 18,819,142, forward strand.
CACACACACGCACACTCACACACAAAGAGGCAGAATAGGAGCAGAAGAGGAGCGGGACACTGACCAGGGTTTGCTTGTATCTCAGAGCCTTCCTTTCCGACGCATCTGCGGCCATTGACACACTGTCACTGACCCAAAAATAAACCCACCCGCTCACCGTCTGTCTCAGCATTACCAGGACCGTGCAGGACGCCAGGACACCCTCTGCCTCTCTCTCTCTCCCCCTCACTCTCCCACACACACACACACACACACACACACACACACACACACACACACACACACACACACAGCGTGCGCTACATTGCAACACAGGGACATGCAAGCATACGCACATGCGTGGAATCCTGCACACACACACACACACACACACACACACACACACACACACACACACACATATTTAGACGTGGTGTAAAGTAGAGCTGAGTGGGTGAACCCCTGATTCTCAGCTTTCCTGATGTGAACTGGGCAGAGAGAGAGAGTGAAACAGGGTGAAAATAAGAACTGATCAGCATCTAAAACAGCCAACCTGAGCAGTGGAGGAGGAGGAGGAGGAGGAGGAGGAGGAGAAGTCAGGAGGAGAAGTTTAAACAGTCCTGGCTGAGTCCATCCAGGCAGCCCAGCATCCAGGCCTGGAGCTCCATCAGACACAGCGTTAGCATGGCGTGGCTCTCCAGGGCTTTGTTGCTCCACTAGCAGCTCCTACTGGCTGCTCTGGGCACCTGTGTGGAAACAGTTGGGGATTTGAGGGCCAGAAAAAAACCCCGGCCTGATGTTATTTTTCCCTCCCGATGGCTCAGAGCGTGCCAGATCAAACACCTGACGTCGTCCCTCTCACAGACGACCACGCACGCTGCTGTAAAGCACACAGAGGGAGGAGGCAGCTCTGAGAAAATGTGATTCCTCTGCGGTTAAGGTTACTGGTTTTAATCCAGAATGCTCGGCTTCGGTTTCATGTCTCTACCCCTGCCCCGCACAGAGCACAAACAGAATCATGGAAACCAAAAGGAAAACAAACTCTCTATCTGTCTCTCTGAGGTGCAATTTTGCGAGTCAATTACAGTATGCCGCTCCCTGATACGATGACTGCTGCTTTAAATGTAGCTGTGCTGCAGGATTATCGATAAACACTCTGGATGATTCCTGGTCATGTGATCACTCAAGAGAGGACGTGGTCTGATGGAGTCGATCACACAGGACTGGTCCCGTGTTTCTAGAGGAGTGTAGGCAACTCTTTGTTGGGTGGGTGAAATATGATTGAAAGGAGCGCTACAAACACGGCGAACCTGCAGATAAAGAGGAATGTTTCCGCTCTGAATGCAACACTATGATGGATGTGTTGACACCTCGCCGCAGCGCCGTGGGTGTGTAAGCACACCTCACTGACTATTGTACAGGTGGAGCAGGGTGGAGGTTACCTAGCAGGTGAAAAGTCATGGTTACTGCACAGGCTGGCTGTATCCATCCAGCACAGCCGGTGTCACGCCTCCCAGCTCAAATACAGAGGTTATACTCACTGTAAAAACCCTCAATACACTTCATAAACCAGGTGATCAAATGACAATCCACAGTCAGAGCTGCAAAGACCATGTTGAAGCTCTTGTAGCCTCCAAGAAACAGCCTGAACTCAGACCAGACTGGTCAGCGCGGCTTTACAGTTTCAGTGATACAGCCAGTTTGTAGCATCTGGACAGAGCTTCAGTTGTGTTTATACACCTTTATAAAGATCTGTGTCCTGAGGTGTAATGGCCCAAAGTCTGCCAAGGTGCCATCTGTCAAGAACCTCAACACAAAGAACACACAATGGACAGAGTGGGGACCACAAATGCAAGTACTTAGCAAATAGAAGGTGTGTGCAGGTGATAAGGGCTACAGGTGTGGGTGTGGCCAGAGAGAGAGAGAGAGAGAGAGAGAGAGAGAGAGAGAGAGAGACTGGATGAAACACATTGTTGATACACAGGTGACAGTACACTCAGCTGGAATGTGTTTGCCTGTGGATATAACCGATCACTGCAGACCAGCTTTGAGAATATGAAAACCAGGACTTTCTTCTCACAAGGACACGCTGACGCTTCCAGGGACGGGAAATGATATATTTCTGGACACAACAAGGACACTGACTTTGACATGTAGCGGGTCCAGAGAGTTGATCAGGTGAGACAAAAACTAATAACAGTTTAGGAAAATGAAATGCTATAGGTGTGTGACAGAAACTACTTAAACAGCTTTCTATGTTATGATGCATCTGGGATCCCCAGTCCTATACACAGAACTGTTATTCTGAATGTGCTGGTGAGTGACTAGATATTAGTGTCTGGCCTGGCTTAGTGCTGTGTTTGTGTTTACATGTCTTAGTTTCTGTTCTCGGGTTCTCAGGGCCAGTGTTGTGAGACGGCCCCGCTCTTTTGTCATGCATGCAGGTTCAGTGTTGATGGTGTCGCTGCAGGTACTGGTGCATGTCAATGCTGAAGTGAACAATGCAGCCCAACAGGTTCAGGCAAAAAGCCACTGTCTGTCTGCGTGTGCGTGTGACTGACTGCTCTTAAAAATCGCTTACTACATACCAGCATGACCTCACTAGGGTGTGTGTGTGTGTGCGTGTGTGTGTGTGCGTGTATGTGTGTGCATGTGTGTGTGTGTGCGTGCGTGCATGTGACATACCGAGAGTAAACTCGTGAAAGAAGAAAACTAACATTTCCGTGACGTTGGAGCGAGGGCGATACTGAGCTACTACAGCACAGACTGTAAACCATTAGGTGGCCGTCGCAGCCCTTCACCACCACGGCCTGTTGTGTACACTACATGAGCTCCACCGCGTCTGCTGAGGTTTCTCTCTGGGTGACAGACAGGGACGAGGTATGAGGCCTGACAGCTATTTGTTCACCACTCTGTGAAAAACAACACACCAGGTGGATTTTTCTTATACATGCTAAGCAACACTTGACAGTAAGTTGATAGTCTTTGTATTATCATCTCATCTAGTGGATATATTTAACACTGATTCATCACATCAGTTGTGTATGTTTCGGGAACTGGCTGCGGGGTTAGGGGAGGTGAACACATACGGTTCTTGACACCTCAATCTCACAACAGGGAAACGTCAGACATGCAGACATTTGTTAAGCAAATGAGTGAGGACGCTCACTGTACATGTGGCCAGTGTGTTCCTCAAGCCTCGGCAGCTGTGCCTCGGCCTGAGCTCACTGATCTGAATGTGTGATCTACTCTTCAGGTAAAGTGAGTTTTAACCTCAAAAAGGTGAGAAAGAGGCTGTTCAGAGGTAATGTGACTGAATGTGCTAGAGGAGGGGAGTTTGCCACCAGGTACACAGATGCACTGGTGCTGTCATTCAGCATGTAGCTATACTTCCTCTATAGCTTCAAGCTGTGTATCAGTCATGTTTGAACACACTTCACTTCCCATATTTTACTGTGCTCCTCACGGTTACTGTTATTGTTACTGTTTTTTTTGCTAAAATAGAAATATAGTGCTTGTATAAATATATAATATACAGTTATATTTCAGGTTATGTATGGGGTTAGCATCGAGGCTAGGCTTAGGGTTGTCAACATATTACATAACACATAGAACACATAATAAAACGTGTTACATTCAGTGGACTGGTTTTTGTTTTTTTCAGAAGAGATTCAGCAACAAAACAGGACTAAAACACAGTCTTAATATCACTTCAAAAGCAGATTGTGACTTAGATGAGAGGCTGAAACAGGACTGACATGAACGAGACAAATATTCATGGCATCTCAGTTTCACTTTCTCTGATCGACTCGACAACATTAAATACTCTATCAAGTAATTAGTAACACAATTCACAGCCGACTGCAGACTTACAGACAAAAAGATCAGAGTTGACTTTTTAGTAACAACCCTCTTCATCCAATCTAGGAGCTGCTCCTTAAATCCAAGACTTCATGACGACTCCATTTAGATCTTTGAAAAATAAGAGAGTCAACAGTTCTAAGAAAGCATAAAGATGAAGACCATCAGGTTTAAATGGGGCCATTCTTTCATGGCTTTCATGGGTTTCTTTGGGAAACACTGAGGCGATAGTGACACTGCTCCTTTATCTCAGCGCCTGACACAACTAGAAAATAATTAACTGAAAACTAATTCCTATATTTGCTGCGTGAGTCCACATTAAAAAAAAAAAGGTCAGGGTTGACGTTTGCTCTGCAAATAGACATACACAGCAGGGCCACACCAAATATTGAATTAATGCTCTGAGTTGATCAGAAGCTTTTGATAGCCTCCAGGGCTGTTTGTTCTGCTCTTTCCTGAAACTTTTTGCCAGCCAGCTCCTTCTCCCAGCCGTACAGTGTCATCAGAGAGGCAGATGCTACGGCCAAGCTTAGGGGGATTTAAAGTGGCTGCTGAGCAGAGGTAATGTTGATCTGTGTTCCCCTCTTCCTCTCCAGCATGTCATCCAACTCCACGGCCGATAATCTGTGCGCGCCGGACGACAACCTCTGCAGTAAGGACACCACTGCTACTACTCATCTGCCTCCTCCCTTCAGTGCTCCTGTCTCTTTCATTACCTTCTTCTCCAAAACAATCCTGTACTTTCTTCTTCGGTCCGGAAACATGGCCTCTACTGGGTTAACTTCGACTGTCTGCGACACTTTTTGGTCCTTTTTTGGTCCTTTAATGGTACCATTAGCTCAACAAACACACCAGGTACAAATCATATTTGCTGTTTCTGTCCATAGATCCAAGACATCTGTAATTCTCTGTGTGTATTCCCATCAAAAGAAAAACAAACAGAAACCTCATTTTGGTTGTAAAGCGTGTAACAAAGAGTGAGACACTGACATGAAACCTGCGGCTTGGGGACTGATCTCATCAAACACTGCCCCGTCATCCACAGTCACGCTTTACAATCTCTATTTGTTCAGCGACAGTACTGTTCATGTGCCGTGTGCAACGATGCCGCCACATCCCATTTTCCAGATATGGTCGCAGTGAATCCAGGAGGGTGCGATTACACAACAGGATGGAGTAAAATCTGCTGATTCACAGCTGAGGATGTGAAGTCAAATACACAACATATGATTTAGCTCCACTACAACACAGGTTTAGTTCATGTTAAGGATGAATGGTCTATGTAAGGATGTCGTATCGTAGACTTGTCTGATCATTACAGACCGGTCAATGGTCTAATCATTAAAAAAATACTTAGAGTGTTTAGTAAGTCTTAGGTTAAGTCTTCACCTCACAAAAATAACACCAAGTGTAAAACGTTGATCTTGCATTCAGTCCTTCAATGCCACAAAATGATTGATGATATAGTGTAAAGCACAGGCCACACCTAAGAATGTGCCACAACAGGAGCACAGTGTTTACTCAGACCAGAAGCTTTACGTTGCCCGTCCTGAATTCTGAGACAAATAGTTGGCGACTGGATTTCAACATCACGTGTGACGTGAGATGAGGGATTTGGTGACTAACAGTCAGCGTCTTCTTCAGGCATTTTACGTTAAAGGTGTGATAATCTACACCCAGCATTTCATTGTAACATTAAAGAAAAAGTCTAAATGAACATAATCTGATAAGTCTCAATGTTATCAAGGAAACATATTTACGTTCCAGGCTCAATAATGTGAAAACGAGAGCTTTGATTTTGCACAGGAACTCTCCATCGCAGCTGTTCCCTGTTCAAGCATGCATGACAATGCACGTTATCAATCAGTCAGAGCTGTCCGAACCTTTTATTTCCTAAATGTCAGTGCGTGACTCATCCCGGCATGTGTGGGCTGGACTTTCTGTCCAGTCATGGCCTAATTGTGTAATGTTGACAGTGTCACAACAAGTCAGCAAGACAAAAGTTGTTTCATTATCAGTCAATCAAACTATGACGAAAAGGGGCACAAAAGAAAAACAAAAAAACAAAAACAATCTGATGTGACTAAAATGTAGCTTCTGGCATCACAGTAAACAATGACTGAAAGAATAGAGTGTTGGTATCGATAGTTGCACTCAGATAGTTCTTTAGGTTACAGCATCTCAGGCTATGTGTCGACATATCAGCACTGGTGTAAAAGGAAGATGACGTGGTGTTACGGAAGAACATTCTGGAAACACTTGAGAGGTGAAAGCATTTTAACAGCCAACTCCTCATCCCGTCCGTGGACTAAACAGCATGGACTGAACATCCACAAGCCTGCACAAGTCTGAAGAACCATGATTTTTCTCTTTAAATAGGCCTTTGAAACACAAATATAACCAATTTAAAACGGTTTCCTACTTTTAACACCATTTATTGGGGCTTCTGTCTTTTATTTAAAACATGTCAGCTTCTTTTTATGAGACTGTTTCTCAACATTTGTACCATTATTTCTACTGTTTGTAATTATAATTACTATTTTTATAGTTACACTGGAAAAACAACTATATAGATAAATATTAAAAATTTTCTATATATAATACGTGTATAACTTAATATTTAATGATAATAATTAGTGGTGGTAGCAGTACTTATTGTCTTTTTATTATGAATTCCAATAATAATGACAATATTAGTGTTATTAGAAACAGTTCACAACTATCACTATTATTATTACATTGTTTTTGTTGTTATTATTGTTATACTATTATTGCTATTACTACATATAATAAAAATAACAATAGTGTTATCGTTATTTTCTTATTGTTTGTTCTTGCTCTGTACTTAATATGATTCTTATGTACCATACCATTATCATTATTATGATCATGATAATTGTGAATGTGATTTAGTGTGATTTTTTTGGGCTTCTGTACAGAATAATTTCCTTGTAAAGAACATATCTCATCTCAGGAGGTTGGGACATGGCTGCTGTGCTGTGTGACGGTCTTAATCACACAAATAACCTGGTCTTGAGAACACATGGCCTTTCCTCTTGAAGCTGACATTTAAACATGATCTTTCCTCAGTCGTGCGGGAGTACCAGCAGGCGGTGATCATCGTCCCTACCCTGCTGCTCACCTCCTCTCTGATCACCATCGTGGCCTTGTGCCTCCTGCTATACTGCTCCAAACGTAAGGGGACGAGGAGCACGGCCCCGCAGCAGAACCACCACAGCTCGTCGTCGCACAGACACACCCAGAGAAACGGGCATCCCCGTCATCCCAGGGATCACACAGATCACAGGCATCACCTGCAGGGCATCGACGGTGAGCAATCCTCATCTAACTCCTCAGTCATGTTCGCTGTGCCTCACCTCTCCAGGGTTTGACTCACACATATTTACCATCCTGCTCTGCTGTGCTCTCTAACCCTGCTCCAGCTCCCCCAGGAATAAACCCACTGGAACATGAAGAGCTGCCAATGACAGTTCAACAAGTGCATCGCAACGTTAAGCCAACTCCGGCTGCAGCGAGGCAGACGTCCACAGAGAGGCACCACGGAGCCTTCAACCAGGTCACTGCGCTGCCTCTGTCCTTCTCCATCAAGCCCAACAACACGGCCAGCATCTACCGGGCCCGCATGGACCACAGGGATGTCATCCTCAGGGTGTTAAGAGGTAACGTGAGCTGGGCACAGCTAAACTGGAGGCACAGAGCTCCTCTCGCTTATGCTGCCGAGGGGGAGACACATAAGCTCCTCTCATTAAATCAGAGGAACATAGCCTGAGCCGTCCGACGCAGACAGACAGAGAGTTTTACTTGTTCTCTTCTTCTCAAGCCATTTTGTATGTGTGTGATTTTGGTTCGTACAGGCGGAAGGACATCAAATACGAGAGCATTTCAGTGACATTCAATACTCAGAAACTTAAGCTCAATAGTAGAACTGCAATAACTAATCTATTAATCGACTATATTAATGATCAATTAGTCAATTAAAGCATTCATAGAGAACTTTCAAATTTAAGAAATCTTCAACATGCATTTTGTTTAGATTCTTAAATTCTCAAGTAAGGGAAAGAAAAACAAACAAAGATATTCAAAGACCATATATTGGTATTTATCATGGCCGTACTTCATCAATTTATTAATATTAATATATATTCCCAATACATTTCCTTGCCTCTGTAAATCTCTGAGTCGCCTTGTTTAAGAACAGTGCTTCACAGACAAACTTGATATGAAACGGTTATTAACAATTTTCACCAATTTTCCAGCATTTTATAAACCAAGTGATAAATCAGTTTCAATTTTGCTTTGCCACCAAAAAATGTACATGATATGTAAATATACATGAATATGGAGCTGTGGAAGTGTGAAATGTGAAAGGTTATGTAGCTCTTTACCTCCTCAGACACGGCGAGCAGCAGCGAGAAGCAGCACTTCCTGGGCTTCGCCAGCTTCGTGTCGGGACTGGGGCCTCACCCCTTCATCCCTGCCCTGCTCGGCGTGGTCTCCACACAGGTGCCTCATGTGATCGTTGTGGAGGAGCTGAGGCACAGAGACCTGCTGGGATTCCTGTGGAGGTGTCGGGAGGTACGGTGCCCTGTCATTAGCCAAAGAACATACAAATTACTGTTGTTAGAACAAGTGTCGCGGATACAACGGACGCATAGCTTTTCAACTAACCGGGTTCAAGAATGACGTCACCTCGGATTCTGCGGGCGGGATAACGAACAAAAACGAGTCCGCCATTTTTTTTATTGCTATGGGAGAGAAGCCGTGGACAAACAGTTAATTTAGGAAAGTAAATAAAGGAAAAGTACACGTCTAGATGTCACGTCAAGAAACGTGTTTGCTTCAGGATTATTTCACTTAATAGCGTTAAAGTCCGTCATTGCTTCTTCTCTTCCTTTATGGCGGATGACAGGTTTTAGGCGCATTAGCGCCACCAACTGGTTTGGGTGTGGATTACGCTATTTATTAATAGTAAAGAAAAATTCTCTAATTTATCTCCTAAAATGTTGAAACAAAAACTGCCAATGGTGTTTGAGAAAAGTAATTCCACATAGAGCAGCAGAACTGGTTTGCTGTTTCATCTGATTCATTTGAGTGGGAAAGAGGGAGCAAAGAAACAGATCACATCAAAAAACACATTTTAATGATCCATCCGTTTTTCATGTCTCCTCTTTTACTCTTTCTTCTCTCCTCATTAGGACAATTCCAATGGAGACACTGTATGTGACATGACAGAGAAGAGGATCTTCACCATGGCACTACAAGTGGCCTCTGCACTGGTTGGTTTATCTGCTATCTGTCTCATTGCTTAATGCATTGACATTTGGCATTTCTACAGGATTATTTGGGAGGGAAATGTGTAATCTCCCTGTCTACTTCCCTGTCCTTTTATATCCTAATTTGCAATGTTTTGGTAACTTTTGACAAACAAAAGATTTCCTCAGTGGCTCCATTTGCAAAATCCAGTCCAAAATCTGTTAGGATATGAACTAATCCATTGAAAATATAATTTTAATGTTCATATTTTATGTTTTTTACATGTGCTTTTAGAGGTGATTTCACTCTCAACCCTGTACTCATCTCACACATCTTCCAGGAGTATCTGCACAGTCAGCGCTGCATTCATGGAAACCTGGGAGCGCGCAGCGTCCTGGTCGGTGGAGACCTGACGGCCAAGCTGTGGGGACTGGGCCCGGCGTACCGCCGCAGGACGCAGGGGCCGACGGGGGAAGCCGAGGACATGGAGATGAGGAAGTGGCAGGCACCTGAAGTCCTGAGCAGGGGAGCCATCAGTCAGAGCAGCGATGTGTGAGTGTTACACCACCATGTCAGGGGCGTTTAACCAGCCTGTTACACCACTCTGTTTACATACCTACAGTACATACGATCAGCATTTAACTATGAGATAAAAAGAAAGAAAAAGCACAAACATCTTGACCTCTTATCACCCATGGTCGTTCTTATCTGGGACACGATTTAAACTCTAAACAATCTGTTCACACAAAGACGTACTGCCTGCACAACTGCTTATACTAATATACTAATTTTGACTGAATACTTATTCCCTTTGACAGATGGTCCTTTGGCATCCTGCTATATGAAATGATCACACTGGGTAGGTGTTTTATTGGTTTCAGCAGTGACGAGAGCTAATGCGGATGGATGCTCAAATTTAATGTTCAAAGCTCATCTAGAAACTGCACAAGATTTTTTTTTAGGAGAACTTGATGTACCTTGCGTTTTGTGTCATAGAGCTATGCAAAAGTCAAAAGTACTGTCATTTATGTACTTCTATCTAATGAATGCATACCTTCCCACTCATGATATTACATGTGACTGCACTCAGGTGACCCACCGTTTGCCGAGCTCATGGCAACTGAAATTCTGCAGCATTTACAAAGAGGCAGGCACCTGAATCGGCCGCCCACCTGCTCCAACTCGCTGTAAGACCACCATATCTGTAAAATGTTGTTTGTATTTCTTTTTTTTTTTCCTTTTGACAAGCTTGGTCTGACTTTGAACGTGCTTCGCCTGGATCTGTAGGTACTCGATCATCAGGTCGTGCTGCCAGTGGAACCACCAGCATCGCCTCTCGGTGCAGGAGCTGATCAGGAAGCTTCAGGCGGGAGAGAAGTCGGCCAACGGGCGGTCGGTCATCAGAGTACCTGAGCCGCTGGACATTGAGAAATACCTGAGGGAGGCGGGGTATGGAGAGGCGTATAACTACGCTGTGCTCTGATTGGCTGCATTGGTGCTGTGGGAGGACTTCAACCAGTGGTCTCTACTGGAACGACTGAAGACTTGACGCTGGATGAACAAGAATTTGTGAAGGAGGACTTTATCACATTAATGCACATTATTCTTAAAAACGTGAGAAGTAAAATGTTTGTACTTGTTTGTACTGTTGGAACTCTTAAATGCACTCTACAAAGCGCTCTCAATGAGATTACTAACTAATATATTGATTGTAAATATTTATTGCATGTGCATTATGTGTAAGATGAATTACAAACGACATGCAACATTATGTGTTCCTTTCCATTTTCCTTCTTTTTACTACTACCTTTTCATTATTTATTATTACTCTCTCAAAGTACAATACTTTGCTTGTACTTGTGTGTTTAGCCACTTGACTCCATGAATCCAAAGGTATTTGTTGCCAATTCAAACTAAATTAGCATAGCAAGCATTGCCATTCTGCTTCGACAGCGTAATTTTCTATTTAGGCAGGCTCTCTATTAGTTTTAATTTTTGGCCACAACCAGTGTGTTTGATGCTCCGAGAGATGCAGTTGTGTAACAATACAATGAATTTGTGACTTTTTAGTTTTCCTTTTTGGCTTTATGCATCTTATTTCTGATTGGGAGGGTGAGATATACATAAGGAGATGAAGTATTAAAAGTTGCACATTTAAGGTTTCAAACCTGGGTTTCTACCATCTCCAGCTGAGCCAAACTGCGCCTCCCTGTGGTTATTGTTTATAATTGGTGAGATTAGAGTCCGTTGCCATGGTTACAGGAAGGTTAGTACGTTGTCACAGTTGCAGTAAGGTTAGTATGTTGTCATGGTTACAGTAAGGTTAGTGCGTTGTCATGGTTACATTCAGGCGCCTTCTGATTGGCTGCAGTACTTCCATGTTCCGTTAGCTGAGTGTTCAGTGTAGTTCATGGATGTATTGGTTTAGTTCCATTCCAGAAATAAAGAAGTCCAACAAAGCTTTTTCAAAACAATTCCTTGATTATTTATTTGCATGATAGTATTGTTAGCCTCTCCACATCAACCTAAGTTCCTCCAAGATTTTGCAGGTTTTGATTATTGCAAGCAACCATTTTGATTCAGAAGTAGCTTCTTTATGTAACGTTAAAAACAAACAAACAAAAAAACAACAAACAAAAACAACAAAAAAAAGCCTTTCGGCAGAACTCAAGTCTTTGAGAAAAGTGCTACTCTTTCGGGGGAAGGGTGATTGAATGAAGTCGTGGCTTGCTTGTCAACGAATGTTACACAGAAAATCAAAGCAGACCGACGACGATTAGACTGAGAAATCGCGTCACATTGTTGCAGCGCAAGTGCTTTCCTGGTTTTTGTGGGTTTTTTTGGTTTTCAATATAATATGTTGAGAAATCTGCCGATTGGAACGCTCCAAAATCCTGGGGATACTAGGACATATAAACACACAGCTATCAAAGATTATAATCCTTCTTGAAAGAAAATACTGTAATAGCCACAGTCACTAACAATGAAGCCAAAGATCGCTAGCTAGAAAGGTAAATACTGTTGGTACACGCTATGTGACAAAGCTATGAGGAAGACGGCGAGTTCCCTTCATCAAGGTAGCTACTACTCAGTCACACTTTTTGGGAAAGGCAACGGATGTCATTGCTTGAAATAACAACTGTAAAAAAGTAAGCACTAATATAAAACAAGGAATGATATGAAAAGCAGTTAAAAAACAGACAATCCTCATCTAAATCTACTGTAGAGACTAGTGAGAAAGGCCACAAGGTTCACAGAGAGATAACATGAGAGAACTCCTACAGTAAAAAGCTTAAACAAGGCAATCCAGCAAACAAATGTGCATTCTTATATAAAGGCATTTTTTTACACTCATTACAGTATAGTTTAAGGTCGTCTCACTCACTCACTCTCACACACACACATTCACACACTCACTCCGGGATGATCTTTGTTCATCCTTCATAAACACAGGTCCACATGTGGCGGTCAGCCATTTTTTTCTTCTTCTTCTTCTTCACAGACTTTCTGCTTTGTTCACAAAAGCAGCTTAAAGAACTAACAGCTTATCATCGCTATCATAGGTTCATTCTTCACCTGTTTTCAGGCATCCTTTGTGTTTCACTTCACACAAACCTCAAGCCCGTGACCCTTCACCCTTCACTCACATCCCACACTGGGGAGCAGCTACTCGTACCGCTTTTACCTCAGTCCGTGACGTTGCCAGGACACAGAACGAAAACTGTTTTGCTTTTTTTTTGTTTTTGCAGATTGTTAAAGAGTAGAGTCAACAACATGTTCCATGTTATAAAAACTTAAAAAGGTTGGATCTCCTGGAGATCGAGTGGAAAAGATCTGAATGTAAAAACAGTTTTGGAAAAGTGTTCTGCAGTAGCGTCTCATCTACCGCACCGCATGTAAAAGCAAAAAACTGTATGATACATTTGTTTTTGTTTGTTGTAATCTCACTTGAAATGTGACCTGCTCCATCTTGGGTTTGGATTTCAGTTTCGCAACCACTACCCTGTTCTTCAGCTGTACCCTGTAAACTGTGGAAACAAACAAACTAAAAAGGACACGGCCAAAGCAAAAGTGTCACTACTGAAAGCTGATAAAGCTTCTTCTCTCAAAATAACAACTTTGAAAATACAAGTTAAGAAATGTATACATATAAATGCAAACACTTAAATAGCAACTGATCTGAGAACTTCCCTTAGAGCATGAGTCTTGAAAATAAAGCCTGTAGATTTCAGTCACATTATATTCACTGATAAACTCATTTTGAAGCCAAAGAAGTGGGCGAGTCTGTTAAAGGTACTTTGCCTTCAGTGTGACACACTGAGAATATGCTTGTGTATTTTCTGTTCTTGTTCAGAGGTTAAATTTAAAAACACAGGCTCCTGAACTTCTGAAAAGGTGGAGTCCTGTGTGAGTACCAACCCCAGCTACACAAGTGATTTCTGAACTGAAAATACATTCGATCGTGTCTCGCGACACAGGCACGGGATTGAAATTGTGCATCCTTAACAGCAAAATGAAATCACCTGGTAAACACTGAACTTCGGAATGGCTCTGAAACGCATTATTGTTTAACTCAGAGATGTGACAAGGAACTCAGAGATGGACGAAAGCAACAGAGGCGACAGACCCAGGACCTTGGCTTTGTGTAGTGAAATGACCAGTAGCTAATACATTCACTCGGACTCTGACCGCTTTAGAGCTGGAGCGGGGGGTACGTGCCCGGGGCTTGGTGGACTGGTGGGGCTGGGTGGGAAACACTGACATCAGTCTCTGAGAGTGTTAATGTGGGCGCAGATCTTGAGGGCGGGGCCCAGCTTGATGTTCATGGTGGACATGAGATGCTCCTCCTTCAGCAGCAGCAGGGCCTGCCCGTCGATCTCCTGCGACAGGAACTGGGAGGCCAGCTCCTCGCAGCCTACAAGGACGAAGAGGGATTTAGATAAGAGAGGAAAAAACTAACAAACAAACAAACAAACAGTCTGATAGTAGAGAATGGAAGCCTCCCCACCTTGTAGCGAGGAAATAAACTGGGACACCTCCTCCACGCTCCACTGGCCGGGGCTGGGGGGGAGGCAGCTGGATGCAGAGTTTTCCATTGGGTGTGCAGGTGGAGGAGGGGGAGGGGGAGGAGGTGGGGGAGGAGGCGGGGGAGGCTGCTGGTGGCAGGACGCTGAGGAGGCGGGCGAGAGGGACATGGGGTCGTCTTCATCCTCCTCGCCACTGGACTCCTCCTCTGAATGGCTGGACTCTGAACGGCACTGTGGATACACACACACAAGCACACACACGCACACACACTTTAAGATGCAGTGTAGTGGTCACAGTAAGTAAATATGTATTCCCTTTCCTTGTTTTTGTAAACTATGTGCTTAACCGGTCTTAACTTCATTCTTTTTTAATATAACTTCACTAAATTTCAGGTGAAGATTCTGTGTGGACTGTACTGAGAATAAATGACTTCTGTTATATTAAAGTAAATAAGTAACAAGCAAAGTAACATGGAAAAGTAAGTAATAAAACAGTAATACTGATATTCAGCAAGAATCACAATCATACAGTCAAATAAATAACATAATTTTATTTTAGAATAAATTAAATACTTCTAATAATAAAATTAAGTAACACTGAAGTGCCACTGATATAAAGGCTCCAAGAACTTGTCAAAGAGAAATTAGAGACAAGTTGTGAAGTTGGTTGTTATGGCTGCAGTATCTGCTATCTGCCACTATGGGGCGCTGTTGGTCATATGACAGAGGAGCCTTCCCCACCTTGTTGGTAACATTGATTCATTTTCTTGACCTGCTTTCATATCCACAACACTCTCCAACAGAGGGAGGATTCAGAGTTGTGAATCGTGTTTATCGCGTGTTTTTGGAATGTGGGAGGAAACTGGTGAAACTCAACACAGGTCTGGGACGAAGCTGCTCTGACCCCAGGGCTGAACCACTCAGCAAGAAAGCTCTAGTGTTTCAACATATCAATCTTCCCCCGTGTAAGTGGATCCTTCCATAAATGCCTTGCCAGTTTGGAGTAGAGGAGCTCGACTAGCCTCGCCTCTGTCTGACCTCTTAGAGGCGAAGATGCTGTCCAGCTCTCTGTGTTTACGTTCACACATCAGACAAACCTGACTTCAGACTGCCCGTACCTGACCCCACAAATGGTCTGAACAGCATCAATCTGACTCTGTTTGAGTGAAAACCTGCATTATTCTGCATTAAGAACAGAATAATGTCCACTCAGGAAAGGCTGCGTAAAGTAGAGAAGCTTTGAGCCTTGTAGCTATGCTGGACCTGCTCCTCTTGGCCAAGATTATGAGATACCCTGTTTGATTCCAGCCTGGAGTTAAATCAGTTCTTTGTAATGGAGAATTTTCTTGTTTAACAGCTGATTTCATCTGACTCTTTCGCCAGGATGAGGACACATCCAGATCAGATGTGCTTTTTGTCTTCATCTTTTTCTTCTTTTTTTTCAGCTGATCAGACTTGTGCTCACTCTTCTGCACATGCAGATCATTTCAGGGCTGTGATAAGGTGCTGAAAGGATTTGAGGCTGTTATAATGGGAGGGACGGGCTGTGCTTCCCACCTTGACAGGCAGGGGTCTCCCTGCTATCTTGGCACTGGCTATCTCGGAGCTGGTCCTGCGGGGAACCCTCCGCCGGGCGACGCCGCCCTCCTCGTCCGAGTTGGAGAGGTGACCCTGGCCTTGGTCCCGCGCTGCGGCGTGCCCGGGACTCTGACCCTGCCGCATGCAGAAGCTCTGCCTGAAGCTGACGTTGTACCTGGGGAACCAATACATACTGTATCGTAGACAAAGAGTGACATATACGGTACTGAAGCCAAGACGAGCAACACATACAAGTCTTTCTCTCTTTGCACCATACGCGGTATCAACGTCCGTACGCACGTAGTGGGCAAAGGGACAAAAGCAAAGCAGAAGCAGAAAATGTAAGAAATAAAATAAAATCATATGCTGACAGCAAACTGTGTCAAACAATGCAGACTCTGCATTGTTTATACAGTCAAATAACACAATGTATGTTTTTCTGTAATGTGGAGGAAATCTAAAAAGGGAAAAACAAACTGCAGTCTGAGATGAAAACAGACTAAGGCACACATATGGTGTGTGTGCGTGTGTGTGTGCGTGTGTATGTGTATGTGTATGTATGTGTGTGTGTGTGTGTGTGTGCGTGTGCGTGTATGTGTATGTATGTGTGTGTGTGTGTGTGTGTGTGTGTGTGTGTGTGTGTGTGTGTGTGTGTGTGTGTGTGTGTGTGTGTGTGTGTGTGTGTGTGGAGGTGGATGTTCAGACATACGTGAGGACAGAAAACATGCATGCTGTGAAATGTGCAGCTGCAGCCACCTGAGCAGGTTCTCATTGGACCTTTCTTATTTATTTTTGGGGAAATGGTGGGCGCTACAGGGGCTGCAGCCCCCAGCAGCAGAGTGTTTCCTTCCAATGCATATATTGTGTTTCATGCATGTTCAAGTACCTCTTGGCACAAGCCATGGAGCAGAACCTTTTGGTGCCTCTGAACTGGTTGGCTGGAGCAAAGTTTTTACAGTACTCACACTTCAGCACTGGGTGGAGGGAGGGAAACAGACACAGGAACAGAGCGGGTTGTTAATATCACTCCTGCCGCCGACCTTCAGACAAAGTATCACGTTGCGTGAGCAGATAAACAAACACAGAAGGGCTTCGAGACGCCCCAGTCCTGCTTCTACATCCCCACACTGAGAGGAGCTGAGAGAGAGCAGCGCTACGCTGCCTTCCAGACCAACCCGGAGGTGGGAAATTCCAAACACCAAGGTCCTAATTAAAACCTCTGCGCGTTCCTGCGGCTCGGCTCGGACAAACAAAAAAGGTCAGAGAAAACTCCCTCAGAGCACCACGTCAGAGCCAGAGCTCTGTGATGGTGATGGGTTAGGTTACAACACCAGCACAGCAGCTTTGGACCAGCGTCGCCTTCTGATGCCACAGCCACATTGTGCGAATAGTAACTTTGTGACAGTCTGATTTAATCAAAGGAAACTGGGAATCTCCCACCCTCGTCTGTCTCTGGAAGGAGGGGCAACACTGAGGCGGTTACCTGTTGCCGTGGTAACCGTCTCTGACTGGTTGGTGTCCGGACTGTCATTGGTTAAATCCTCGCCAGTGGAGTCCTTTACCGAGCCACACACCTGTCAATCAAACAGACACCAGTAAAAGGAGCGGGCTGGAGGCCAGAGAGAGAGGAAAGGATGAATCCCAGTTGAGTGGGGACTCACGGGGAACGGCTCGGCCCCCTCCTGGATGACGAAGCCCTCTATGAGGTGCGTCAGGACGTTGGGTTTGACCACGGCCTGAGGGGGCGGAGCTCTCTCGCCTTGGCTGCTGACGCCCCGGGACACGCTCAGCACCGAGGGGGGCGAGGAGGAGGAGGGAGGAGGAGGAGCGGGGCCTGGGGAGCAGACGAGGAGGAAGTAAAAAAAAATGCACATGCACCTTCTAAAAAAGGCAAATTGACACTCTTGAGCACTTTTCAAGCACATCTGACGTCCAAGTTCAAATTTTAGACATTTCCTAGCATTCACCACAGTTCAAGCACTCACATCAACTTGTGCTATTTGTGTGCTCTTACCTGCTTTGACAGGATTGGTCGGCTGTGCTAGCGAGGGGTCTCTGACTCGAGGGAGCCGTGGGGGGGAGGGACCGTCTTCATCGTTGGCTGAGTTGGCATCAGACTTTCGTTTTAGGGAGCCAGTCAACTGCTTTCCCTTCAACAAAGAAAAAGTCTGATATTAGTACAGTACAGCTCATACAATCAGGATTCAGACTTTTTAAAGGGACTTAATATTTATACTTTTTAAGAACCTGAAATAAATGAAACCAAAGGAAAGGTTTAATGGGATATATACCTTTGGTTACAAGTGACACTCACTCTCAATTATTGTCTTGTCTCAGTAATTTTCTACAGACTTTTTAATACTTTTAAGGCTCTTAATTTTCCCAGAATCGATGTATCAACGTTGAATGATTTTTAGGTCCCTGTGGACGCGCTGAGGAGGAGCGAGGAGCTGACCTGTGGCGTCTGGCTCCCAGACGTGTCTCCGTTGGTGGCTGGAGGCGCTCTCTGCTCCTCCGTCTGCAGGGGGAGCGACAGGGAGGAGCGGGACGCTGAGGTGGGAGGGGAGGAGACGCTGGCCGCCTGAGAGGAGGAGGCGGAGGTGGTGGAGGAGGAGGAGGAGGAGGTGGTGCTGGGGGCCAGGCCTCCGTTCTGACCCTGTGCTGAGCTC
Organism: Karalla daura; assembly: GCA_029224185.1. NCBI lineage: Eukaryota > Metazoa > Chordata > Actinopteri > Chaetodontiformes > Leiognathidae > Karalla > Karalla daura. The sequence continues at coordinate 18,837,530 of CM055205.1, forward strand.
TGATTGGCCTGCGGGTGGACCTGTGACACCTGCGCCATGGGCGGAGCCTCCTGGGGCGAGTGCAGCGCCTTCAGCCCCACCCCCCGGCCCAGCACGCCGCCCTCGCTCCGCGAGGCGATGGAGGCCACCATGGTGAGCAGGCTGGAGGAGCTGCTGAGCACGCCGTCCTGGCCGCAGCTGCCCCGGGCCAGGGCCAGGGCCTGGGGGCCCCCCAGGCTGCTCTGCCGGGCCCCCACGATCTGCACCGGGATGTGAGGCGGCGCCGCCGGGCCCTGCTGGGCGGAGCCTCCGGGGGGCGGCGGGGGCGGGGCCGGCAGGATGGGGGGCGGGTTCCTGGAGGGCAGCTGCAGCGGCAGCCGCAGACCCTGCAGGGTCTTGGGCTGGATGGGGACGGGCCCGTTGCCGTGGCCCGCTTTGTCCCCCCCCAGGGACGTCTTCTGCAGCGGCTGCACCACCAGCGTCTGCGCGTTGACCGCCGGCTTGATGGTCGCCGTGCCGACCGGGTAGCCGTGCGGCTGCGAGGCGGCGCTGGACGTCAGCACCAGCGTGTGGGCGGCGGTGGGGGCCGTGGTGCCCGTGGCCAGGGTCCGCGTCCCGTGAAGGAGCAGCTGGGAGAGAGGGATGGAGGAGGTGGAGGACGAGGAGGAGGAGGACGACGAGGAGGAGGACGAGGAAGTGTGGGCTTTGAGGTTGGTGGGCTGAGGATACGTGGGGATCTTGATGTGGGGCGGCTGTGGCTGGGGCTGACTGGGCTTACTGGGAGACTGGGAGTTGGACTGGTGGGGGGGCTGAACCTGGGAGTAGGTCCCTGGAAACACGAGGAGAACATTTGGGATGTTTTTAACTCGACAGACATAATCGTCACCTCAGAACTCCCTGTGAAACAGACTTATTTACACATCTATCATCATATCATGCTCATATTGTGCCCACACCGATAATCATATTGCACATATGCAAATGGACATAGACATTTACCATATATTCATAGTTGATCTTCATTACTTATCCTACAGCATGGCATGCTAGCATATCCAACTAGCAGCTTTTTATACTCTGCTGAATCTCATTATCTAAGTACATACAATGACACAATAAATGTGGTTGTAATCTAATGTCGTGTTTGTGGCCTCTGGTTGTTCTGAATATTTATGGCTCAAACATTGACTCTGCTCCTCGTCCTAAGGTCAACATGTGACTCGGTCACACTCGGTTCATCAGAGGTGAATAAAGCACTGTGGTGCATCAGCAACAGGCTGAGATCAAACCACAGCAATAACAGTGAGATAAAACACACATCTCCTCTTTCCAATGTTCTCTAAATGTAAAGTCAGGTGGAGGGAGTGACATGCAGGCTCCCCTCTACCTGTCTCGCTCCTCTCGGGGGCTTCGGTCTTTACACCTTTGGTAGCGGACATGCCTCGGATGGCGAGGTTCTGCACCTGTCGGGTCAAAGGAGGGATAGAGGAGATAAAAGCTCCATCTGCGGCCGTGATAACCATCATAATCCCGGCTCTACCGACCTGGTCGTTGTCTGATTGGGTGCTGGACGAGGAGGTCGGTGTCACTTCCTGCTGCTGCTGCTGCGGTTGCTGGGCGACGGTTGCCACGGCGGCGGTGGCTGTGTTGCCGGGCATGAAGATGAGCTGAGAGGAGATGGGGGCTCTGAGGGAGCGGTTCACCTGCAGGGCAGCCATCAGATACCAGGAAACTGAACCAACGTGCACTTAAAGGTGGCTTTAAAAGCAGTGAAAAGGTAGAAAAAGAGCCAGGTTGTGTCTTTAAGTGATGAAAATGAAGAACTCTGATGAATTCTACTGGATTCTTGAAGACTTCTCAGCTCTCACCCAGAAGCCTTCTTGAGTTCAGTAGTTTGCTTTTTAATCACTTAGAGACTACCAGGGCTTGCTTGGATTCTGCTCCTGGGGAAACTCACTCTCAGGTACATTTGTCCCTGGCCGCCTGCCGTCCCGCTCAGCAGCACCGACTGGCTGAGTGTGGACGTGGCGGAGGCGCCCAGAGGACGGCTGCTGGCTGTCGAACCTGATCCAGATGTTACACTGGCCTGGTGAAAGATAACAGCTGAGTTCTGTGCAGGATTAAAGAGGGTGAATTGGCAGAGTGTGGCTCAGAGATTCCAGGAATCACACAGAAGTAAAAAGATAGTACGTACAGCTGTGGTGCTGGTGGTCTGAGAGGAGCTGCTGCTGGAAGGACTTGACTGACGACTGGCAGCTAGAGTGGCCTGAGAGGAGGAGGAGGAGGAGGAGGAGGAGGAGGAGGAGGAGGAGGAAGAGGAGGAGGGGGGGTGTAGGGTTTAGTCGACTGACAACAGGTGAAATATACAAAGCAAGCGCTGGTCACATGGTCACCAGGGGACGGCGTGTTGGAGAAAACATTCTGACAAGAGATGCTTTATGTATTAGTCACACAATGTCAGGATTTTGATATTAATGAGGTTGCAGGGAGGTGGTCTGAGGATCAAGTTGCTTCTTATCTTCATTCCGACTTCCTCAGAATTTTTTTCAGTGATTGCGAAACATTACTGAAAGGCAATTTTGTGTCTCAGAAGCTCTATGCCTTGACAACATTTCTAAGGTTTTTGGAGATTTTTTTAAAATCCTCATCTCATTGCAAATCTCCTACGACATGAACCTTGGCATCGACCAATAGGAGGACAGTGTCCTGTCACACCTCTCAGCTGACCTATGAACTCCCCACCAGTTTCCCGACCACTTTGTGTCGGAGTGACCGTTGAACCTGACGCTGCCATTGAAGAGTGGGTGGGCGATGCTGCGTACGCACCTTGACCTGCTGCACGGCGGCCAGGTTCTGCAGCTGGGCGTTGTTGATCTGCTGCTGCAGCATCAGCTGCTGGAAGTACTGGGCCGCGTTGGGCTGGCGCTGCAGCGCCTGCAGGGCCTGGGGGGGGGGAACGAGGACAGACCGGGCTATTGACACGTCACAGGGCCAGCAAAGCAAACAGAAAATAATGAGAGAGAGAGAAGCAGAGGAGGAGAGGAGAGCGGCCAAGACGAAGAGGAGAGGAGACGAGATGGAGGGGGGGGGGGTGGCATGGAGGAAGTGGAGAGACTGGGAAGAAAGTAGCGTGGCGTGAAAAATGGAGAGGAGATGGGGAAAGGAGGGCAGAGGAGGCAGAGGAAGCAGAGGAGGGAGGGGAGGCAGGGGAGACAGAGGAGGGAGGGGAGGAAGAGGAGGCAGGGGAGGCTGAAGAGGCAGAGGAGGCAGGGGAGGCTGAGGAGGCAGAGGAGGCAGAGGATGCAGAGGAGGCAGGGGAGGCAGGGGAGGCAGAGGAGGCTGAAGAGGCAGAGGAGGCAGAGGAGGCAGAGGAGGCTGAAGAGGCAGAGGAGGCAGGGGAGGCTGAGGAGGCTGAGGAGGCAGGGGAGGCAGAGGAGGCAGAGGAGGCTGAGGAGGCTGAGGAGGCAGAGGAGGCAGAGGAGGCTGAAGAGGCAGAGGAGGCTGAGGAGGCAGATGAGGCAGAGGAGGCAGATGAGGCAGAGGAGGCAGGGGAGGCAGAGGAGGCAGAGGAGGCAGATGAGGCAGAGGAGGCAGCGAGGGAGCGAGGGGACGGCGTGGCAGAGCGTAGAGCCTGCCGCCAGCTGCCTGATGTACGAGCCGGGCGCCAGCAGTAATAAGTTGAGGGATGAAAGCGAGCGCGGCGGCCTGGATTAGAGCGCCCAGTGACAAAGACAGATGGCGGCGCTGGGTGACAGAAGCCTGGGAGAGCGACACAGAGCCGCCATCAAACCGCCAGCTCCGTCCCACTCCCAGCCTCCCAGCCTCCCAGCCTCCCAGCCTCCCACCCAGCCTCCCAACCTCCCAGCCTCCCAGCCTCCCATCCTCCCAGCCTCCCAGCCTCTCAGCTTCCCAGCCTCTCAGCCTCCCAGCCTCCCAGCGTCCACTCTCTGCTCAACAGGCCACACATGCACCACAAACACGCAGTCGTACGTCCTGCTCATCTCTCTCACACACACACACACACACACACACACACACACACACACACACACACACACACACACACACACACACACACACACACACACACACACACACACACACACACACACACACACACACACACACACACACACACACACACACACACACACGGCTCTGTTCACCTCTGTCGTTTTAAGGCTGAGGAAGCGAGGACTCCTCACTCGTTATTCTAATATATTCTTAATGATATGCGACATTAAACCTCACACCAAGGGAAACTTTATGACCTGAAGCCACCTTCAGCTGCCGGCAGTGAGAGGAATGGAATCCGTGTATCATTCTTGTCATTTTACCAGATGTAGATTTATATTCTTAATCTCTTTTTGCCATGGCGAGCAGACAAAAGCTGAGGCGCAGCTCTCGTTTTGTTAAGGAGGAGACCTGCGTCACGTGCTCTGCGTGCCACCTGATCCCCAGGCAGGCAGCCTACTTACGCTCCTGTTGAACGCTCCACTTAGGAGTCTGTGGCGGCCGACGTCCACAACACCAACAGGATCTTTTCCATTTTTTTACTCTTAATCCCAAACTTTGCCTCTGAGCTTTCAGCCCGACCAGCCTCTTCCAAGTGGAGAGAGACATGCAGGCGCAGCAGCAGGTCTGAGAGTCAAAGAAAAGCTTGATCTTTCTTTAGCCAAGGAAAAAATATATTTTGGTAGGATGAAATTAAATCCCCTCAAAGGCCCGCAGCACTTTGAAGTACAGTGTCTTCATCCCTCAGATACAAAGAGCCGGATAATCTCACACACATCCCACCCCTGCAAACAGGTGTGTCAACAGAAGACATTAAACAAAATGTATTGAAATGTATTCAAATCTCAACAAACATGTCTGGATTAACGTGCCAGGCCTGGATACGATCTAGACTGTGACCAAATGAGAACATTTTACCATTTGATGCTGTTGTAAGGAGAGGAAAAGACATCAGTGCTGACAGAGTGAAAACCTGTAACCTTTAATAGACGCACACACACACACACATGCACACACACACTCACCTGCACGGCCTGTCTTTCATACAGAGACATGGAATTCATCGGAGAGGGGCGGGAGCTGGTCCCAGATGCTGCGCTCCCATTGGTCGAGGCCCCCTGCTGGTTCTGCTCTCCATCCGTCTCCATGGCTGCAGAGGAGACAGAGGAGCCGTCCATCACTCAGACAGTGACTAAATACACACACACACACACTCCACTCAGCTCTACTCTACTCTGCTCTACTCCATCTCTCTGGCAGCTGATGAACACCGGCCGTCAGGGCTCCTGACAAACACACTTCTCCGCCGAGGTGAGAGGCAGAGCTGCAGCGGCTCCACACACTGTGTCACACTCACATCACTGCTGAAGTCAGGGTTTGACTCAGACACCTACAACTTCTTTAAATGGGACTGCTTCCCACTATAGTATCACAGACCGTCTGTTTTCATGCATACACATGTAATCAAACTCCTGGTCTGCCACTGCACACTGTTCAATGTGAGCATTAATAAGGCATGAAAAGCAAAACTGAGCAATCCATAACAACATCCCCCAAAGAAATGATTCAAAACTTTTTGCAGTATTTCTTAATGAATGCAACAATATTTTACATGAACAGTGCACTATAATAGATTAACTATTAGCAGCAATTTCTGTTTGAAGACAGTTACACCATATTACAATACAGATGTCAATACATCACTGAACTTTCAAACTGTCAATAATCCAAGATGCAGGGAGAATCCAAGATGATTTCTCGTTTGAATTCAATATCGAATAATATACAGACTTTTTCACACACACCATCTATTAATTGTCTATTACTTTGTGTGACACCAATATGTGTCTTTGTGTGACACCAATATGGTCTAGCACAGACATGCACAGAGCTGGGAGCAGCAAATCCTTGATATTTGTGTTTAGAAAATGAGTGTGATGATCAATCAATCATCAAAATCCAGTCCACCACAAGTGTCCATTACATTTTCTCAAACAGGCTAAGTGATGACTGCAGATCTAGAGCAAGAGCATAGAGATGGCTCTAGATCACATTCAGACTTTAGCACCATAGGCAGCAGAAACCTCTCTCCCTGTGTGTGTATGTGTTAATGAAACACCGAGCAGGTTAACACACACACACACACACACACACACACACACACACACACACACACACACACACACACACACACACACACACACACACAGAACACCTGACAGCGTCACTGTCTGACAACACCTCACATGCCCCTGGCTCTGGCACAGAGCTTCATCACATTATTTATTCACACATTTATTATTTACTAGATTATCAATCATGTCTGTATTTATATTTCTGATATTCATGCCACTAAATGTCCTTCATTTGGAATAAGCATTAATCTAACAGACATTTTAACATCAGATCCCAGCTGGTTTCATATTACTACTCATTCATTATCATATAATCCACAAATATGTTTCTCAATATAGCTCCAAGCACCTGACAGACAGTGTCCCTGTCAGACCTCATATAACCCTGGTCTAGCACAGAGCTCCATCATCCAGCATTACTTATTCATGCATTCGTCATTTATTAGATCATTTATCATTTTTTGGCATGTTTAACATGCATTCATCATCAGATCATATCTGTTCTTCTCTGATTTTCCATGCAGCTGAGCAGCCTGTGGACTGAGCACTGGAGCTGCTGTTGTGTCCATTTCATCCCTGCAGTATCATTATTACACCCCTCCTCCACCACACACACACACACACACACACACACACACACACACACACACACACACACACACACACACACACACACACACACACACACACACACACAGTCTGCAGCTAGTGCTAGCTGCTTAGCCTGTGTCTGTCTGTCTGGCTCGGTACCGGGGCTCCGTCCTTACCGTGCCCAGCTCCGGGGCTCTCCTCCCCCTCCCCCTCCTCTTCCTCCCTCCTCCTCCTTCGGGGCCTCCTGCTGCTGCACCTCCTCCTGCTCCTCCTGCCCCTGCTGGACGCCTCCTGGCCGGGCCTGCAGCCTCCGGAGTCTCCGGAGCCGCTACTTGTTTTCTTGCGGCCGCGCAGGACGAGCTGCACCGCTGTAGCTGCTGCTGCTGCTGCTGGAAGAGGAGGAGGTGGCGGTGGAGGAGCTTTCACCGTTTTGCATAAATTTGCAGCTGATGTGTTGTCAGAGGGCAACGCCTCCTTTTCCCCCCCTGCTCTGCCCCTTCCGGCGCGACGGGATGACGTAGCAGCAGGACGGAGGGTCTCGTGCCCCCCGGACCTGGACCCGGACCTCTGGACCTCATATCAGTGTTGCTGTGATAACATACCTGCAAAAGGGGCCCAAAATGCAAAAAAAAAATCTCTGATATTTCTGCCTTACAACAGAAGAAATAAGGGCTAAAAGAAGGAAAAGTGCTGACAGATGATTCTAAAGATAATAACTGCTAATTACTGCTTTATACTACACATGCACAGGTAGAGCAACCCAGTCTCTATCTATCTATCTATCTATCTATCTATCTATCTATCTATCTATCTATCTATCTATCTATCTATCTATCTGTCTCTGTCTGTCTGTCTGTCTGTCTGTCTGTCTGTCTGTCTGTCTGTCTGTCTGTCTATCTATCTATCTATCTATCTATCATTTTTAAAAATCTTGATTGATTCCTTCTATTTTATTTAGTTCTACTGTGCCTTAGCACAGAATAGCGGGCAGTGATGCCAGACAGGTGAACATTTTGGGACTTTTAATCCAAAACATCTTGATCTTACCCTTCCCAAAATGCAACTCAGTTTCCTTGGTTAGACTGTGGTAATTGCCCACAATAGCATCATTGGTTTCCAAAAGTCCGAATAAAGGAGCTAATCAAAACCAAAACGTTGGCCACACACACACACACGCACACACGACTTGGGTCTTGTTACATAATGAATATTTTATTGAACAACGTTCTATCTGGTGTGTACAGAACAAATACAGGTGAAACAAAAAACAGTAGGGGGTGCAAAGACATGTGAAAAAGCCTGGATTTTCAGCAGCGTCCGTTCCTTCACTGAATCATCAGAGGTTCCATCCTGCAGGTTTCACCTAATTGAGTCTTAGCTGCCACGGAAACAGCAAAGCATGCAGACATTTGCTTTACAATGTACAATCTCTGCACTTTGCAGCCCTCACACAACCCCAGGTGAGACACACACGGCCTGACACCTGATTAAACACCCATTGGAGGGCGCGCTTTCTCACAAACACACACACGTGAATGCCTGAGGTGCAGAGAGGCACAAAGAGCGCACTTACAGTACATGATAATCAAACACACGGTACCATCAGAACATTAATTCAAACAATTATAATACACGTACACACACACACACTTCTGGACCAAACAAGACAAGAATCACGGCTGGCAAAGGTCGTGGATGAGACGCTTCTCTCCTGGTCTGAGCAACTTTTTCAACACAGCAAATGTCAGATATTTAGAAAATCGCCATGGCGACATCATCACAGACCAAGAGACAACATGGCTGCCAAAAAACTACCATCAACAGCTGCAAATGTGATGTGATTAGGCACACAGATAGAAGCACATAGCTGTGAATGAGTGATGCGAAAAATGTGAGAGGGGGACGATAGTCACACACACACGTGCACACACGCGCACACACACGCACACACACACACCAAAAGTCTGTTACAAAACAAACACTTGCACCTCAAAAGGAAACGGAACCTCAACACACGCAGTACTGTGACCGTGCAAGTTAACATATAAATAGTTACTCTGATAAAAAAGATATATTTACAGATGAATACTTAGACTCTCCCGTCACATACACAGAGTGGAGGGGTGTGCATAAAGCCGATGGCTAAGGTGAGGAGTGGTGCGCACCCGGGTCCACATAGTAGCTCTGCAAACTCCTGTGAGACGTCACGTTAACAGTGCAGTCGCACCACCCACTGGCTTTACAGCACAGGGTTTTAATGTTGAAAGTCCAGCTCGGTTTCCATGTATAAAACTCGTTATCTCAACACCATTCCGGGTTTCAATGGGCAGTTTCAACAATAAGCAAAGCATTTTGGCTTTGTCCACATAGTTTAAATTTGAAATAAATAAATAAATAGATAAATAAAAGGTTGCAGGTGCGACTGAAACCCAAAACCGGCCTGTTAAAACTGATTTTATTCTTGAGTTTGGATGTGGCACAACAAAAACAAATCTCTCCTAAAACCTTGCAAATTTGTCACAATTCTCAGTTTGTTCCCTCACGTTTGCCACAAAATCTCTGAGGTATCGGAAAATGTGAGAGGCAAACCAAATCCACACTGGACTCAGGTTTAGGCAGGTTGTTTAGGCAGGTGGACGTAGACCCTGCAAGGAGAGGTCGACTACAACACTGAACACTAGCAGGAGGGGAGGGAACCAACAACCTCCCCTCGGGCACAAACATGGGTACGTCACCATCACCCACAAATACAGCAATACACAACGAAGCCACGTCCGGGTCACTGCGAGAGATGTTCATCCTGACAAGACACTTTGACACAGACGTCCTCATTGGTGCTATACACCTCTCAATGAATGTCTAGAAAACAGGGCGACAGATTGTCCCGTTTGTAATCGACTGCCAAGGTTTCACGTCGGGATAAATCCCTCGAACCGCTTGTCAAGATAAATATTCTCGCAGCGCTAGTCGAGAAAACATAAATAATACATAGACAAATAAAAACGTCAGCCCGAGTGACTGCAGCTTTCATCACGACAGCTATTCGAGCAGTCACTGAGGAATACAGGAAATGCAGTTTGTGCCCGACACCAAACATACTGTACAGAGTGAGTGATAAATGCTACGGCAGACATCTCAGACTGAAGTGTCACAACGTCAATGGGATCGGTGTCCGCACACACCCGTCTTCATTTCGTCATCGTGTAAATACATATCCAAGTCGGAACATTTGCAAAAGTTAAATTCTGATTGTGAATTCAATCTTAAAGAGTGGACGTTATCATAAAGAACGTGTTCAGTGTCTCTGCTTTAGATGTGAAAGATACAAAGGGTTTCGAGAAGAGTCTGAACGCTCACAAATGACGTTCAGATGCATCTTGGTCAAATAAACAATAATCATCGGGAAGCTGTCCTTTAATTCCAGCCTACACATGAGGTAGGAAAATATATGGTGTGGGTCCTGCTGCCTCACATAGCTCGTTTTAGACTTTTAATTATATCATTTTTATGCTATAATTTAACATAGTTGGACAGGATGAAACTTCACTCTGGAAATTTCAAAGTGCACATTTAGTGTCAGATTTATGAAACCATGCATCATAATTCAGAGTAATTCTCCCAATTAAGCTCATGAGAGATGTCTAGTTTTCACACTGGTGCATATGTCAGTTTTGGAATGACACTCTTTTGTTTTTATTTTCCAGTAAAACACTCAAGGTACTAAAAATATGGACTTTTCTCCCTCCAGATTATCATAATGATTACCTGGAATGAATGGTTAAAGCAGTCATGTTTCCCTTTTGTGAAACTTTTGTGAATTCTTAAAAAAATCACATGAAATAAATCAGATTATATATTGTGTTTAAACAACAGGAACCGTCTGCAACAGCTCAAATGTTGCTTACAGTATTAGCACTTCCCCATCAGCTTCTATTTTCATTTAGGTTGAAGTTCCTTTATCGATTGCACGTCTTATACAACTCTAATCTATTCTAATAAGAGCCTGGCCGATATATACGCTCAGGTAAGTGTAGGTGTTAGCTGGTTGGTTAATTTGACTTAAAGCGCTGTTGTGCTCACTGACGTCTGTGCCAGCCGTCGTGGCTCTAATGCTTCGCTTTGCTGCTCGGCTGCTTAACAAAGTGCATCTAAGTCGATGGACGAGTGAGATTTACTGTCGAGCCTTCCCACTATCAGCCAGCTGCACCTCGTCAGTACTGTGGGCCATTCGGTTCAGTTGATCTGCTTTATACTCATATAGACTTTATACAAAAATCAATTTCTATGATCATAAATACTCTGTTCTTCGACAAAAATAAATAAATAAATAATCAATAAATAGATAGATAGATAGATTGCACGTTACCCTACTGTGATTTACAGGTGTGAAACAGTTAAGCCGTCAACTTTTTGTCCACAGGTCACAGTCGTCAAACAATCCTGAAACTCCAAAGTGTGGCGTAAAGCTGTAATCCACCATAAATCTAATAGAACAACAGAAGAATACTGAATAGCATCAAATTGCATGTCTGTTTTCTTTTACAGAATTTCCTGGTAAAAGTTCAATATACATAGCCACTGAGTTTATCGATGATGTCTTATTAGCATTTATTATGTGAGAGTGCCTGTTATTATGGGCATAACTCTTCTAGATGTGACAGGCAATCATGTAACACCTGCTGGTGAGAAGGTGTAATTGCAGGTGTGCACAGTACAGCTGCAGCAACCACATGATTCATTGATTGATTAATTGACTATTGATCGACTAATAAAATAATGATGCGTCAAAATTTGTGTTGCTTGCTTAAGATCCTGATCCTTCTACGGAAGATTTTAACATTTTCTTTGCCTGTTGTTTTGGTTTTACAGCTTTCCTACTTTGGTTCTTTGTTGGCACCCACATCCTTCCGACCTTGACGAATACGAAAAAGACTGTGGATTACAGCTTTAGCAGCTCGACCTGCAGCTGATTCTAATCCTGAATATATCAACCGGAGCAAACACACATCGAGGTGTTCACAAACAAACGTTAAAGTTTAGTACTTTGGCCTTCTTCGACCTGTGGTTTGAAAAAACTTGACAGGAATAATGAGACGAATCGTAATTAAATAGAACTACAGGACACTACAATTACAATATATATTGCACTAAAATATTCACTCCAATAGGAATACGGGAAAAGAAATTCTCATTTTCTTTGTCTGTCACCTCACACTCTCTCTCATGTGGAACTTGACTCAATAAACGTGCTGTGCTGGGAATCTTACAGACGTGACCCCGCCCCCGACCTGTAACCAGCGTCCTGGCTGTCCTCCTGACCGGACACCTGGACTCACCTGTTGAATGGGTGGAGCTTAATCCCTAGGAATGTAAGGTAGATTGAAATCTGCGGTGCAGACAGTGACTGCTTCCCTTTTTTTTTTCTCGCTCTGGGAAGGGTGGATTTAAAAGAAGGAAATCACGGGAAATGTCACAGGAAAAACAAGTCTAAGGAGCAGGAAGCATGACCTTTTAAAGGTCAAAGCCTATAAACTGGTAATGCTGTCGTTCTCAGCAGATCTATTAAAAAAGTGTACGTCAGTTTCTATAATTCCGAGGTGGATTTGACTACAATTTACAGCATGTTTGGAAATCTCCATGATTCTTCCTTCCTTTAGAGCCAACCTTCGCTCGTGAAAGTGTTGTTTCTACACGCTCTCCTGCACCGTGGAGTTTGATTTGTCGTCCAGGGGCGTGCTTTCTGTAGCTGCTGCGGCTGCTGGAGCGGCTGCTGCAGCTGCAGCTCCACCAGGAGCCTCCACCAGAGGAACCTTCTCCTTCACAGGTGAAGCCGGGAGCGTGGCGCTGGCGCTGCCCCCGGCCGGAGGGTCCTCCACGGACGAGGAGGCGGGAGGAGCGCCGCTGCCGAAGCTGCGGGCGATCTCGTCGAAGGTCTTGCCCTTCGTCTCGGGCACTTTGAGGAAGGTGAAGACGAAGAAGATGATGAGTAGGAAGGCGAAGATGAGGAAGACCCACGGCCCGCACAGCTCCTACCGAGGTGACAGGAGAGAGGTGCTGAGACAGCTCATCTAACAAGAGCTTTTCATAACATAACATAATGTAACATAACGTAACGTGGCATAGCATAACATAAAGTATCATAATGTATCATAACATAACGTAATGCAACATAACGTAACCTAACGTAGCGTAGTGAAGCGTAGCACATCGTAACGATACATAACATAATGTATCATAATGTAGCATAATGTAATGTTACATAACATCACATAACTTATCATAATACAGCATAACGTAACGTGACATAATGTAACATAACGCACTACATCATAATGTAGCATAATGTATCATCATAATGTGTCGTGTCATATTGTATCATATCATAGCATAGTGTAGTGTAGCGTAGCGCAGTGTAGCATAGTATAGCATAGCGTAGTGTAGCATATCACAACATAACACACTTATATGGAAACCATAGAGTTTAGGCTTGTTTACTTTAGGCCATATACAGGGCTGTCTTGCCTGTCACTCACTAATATTTAGAATATGAAGATGGTTCTGACTGTCCGGGATCAACTATTGTTTTTCAACAAAGCCATTCTCAGTCCTCTTTAATATCAAAGGGAGGACATCTTTGTGACAAAATGGTCAAAGACAAAGAAAAGTAGTCCAGACTGAGCCTGACACCAAGGGCGACGTCTCACCACCAGTTTGGGGAAGCTGACTCCAACCAGGAAGTTTGCTGTCCAGTTACAGCAGCCGGCCACAGCCATGGCCGCCGGGCGCGGCCCCTGGGAGAACAGCTCGGCCACGATGAACCAGGGGATCGGACCGGGGCCCATCTCGAACATGGCCACGAAGAGCATGACGGCTGTGATGGCCACGTAGGTCATGGCGGCGATCTGCTTCTGCTCAGACAACCAAAGTTGAATGTTATATAACCTAACCCAATCACGTTTCACATTCTTGTATAATAATTTAGAGTTTTGATTTGACACTTTTCCCATAACATTCCAACCAAGATTTTACGCCCTTTAAGGGTGTTCTTGTTGTGCAAGTTGTTAGGGTGAGATCAATGTCATGTGTCTTTGTTTTTCTGTTTTGTTTTTACGTTACACAGACAATGAAGGATTTGGATTTGAATTTGGACTCTAGGATATTCATAACCTTTGAACGACAGCAATAAATGAAACTTGTTGTGTCTTCTCTCACCAACAAGCACATAGTAACACCTGCTGGTGAAGGGCTGTGACTGCACTGTGATCGACTCTAATTACGAGAGGGAAAAGCAGCTCGCTTGTTTACAAGTGTGAGGTTACAGTTTACAGTTTTTTCCAGTTCACCATCTGTCTGCAGACAGCACACAACTTCATTACGGATCCTGTGTGTGTGTGTGTGTGTGTGTGTGTGTGTGTGTGTGTGAGTGTGTGTGTGTGCTTCATGCAGATGAAAGTCACTTTGAGTTCATTCAGGGTTGAACTCACCAGCAGCAGCGAGATGGTCATAAGGACAGCGCTGAAGGCCATTCCGCCCAGACCCAGGAGGTGGAGGGTCCTGCGTCCCGCCTTCTCCACCAGGAACAGCTGCAACATGCACACACACACACACAGAGTGACACACATGCTGAATAACACACACACGTGGGATCAGAGAGGGACACACTGGGCGCCACTCACAGAAACGATGGTGAAGATGGTGTTGACGACTCCGGCTCCGATGGTGGCGTAGATGGGCTGCTTCACGCCCGCTGAAGAGAAGATGCCCGTCGAGTAGTAGAACACCTGAGGGAGGGGAAAGAGAGGGACTTTGTGACTCAAATTTGGATATTTTAACAGTAAAGTCAAACATCAGCATTTCTTTGTATTAACGAGTCAAAAAAGGTGCATAAAATCAAGTTCTGCGGTCGATCTACATATAATTACTAGATAACTAGTAATAGGTAAGTGTTCATAACATCTGTGGTTTCATTCAGAGAGAATACATTGGAGAAGGTGATTTTTATGCATGTATGTACAGAAACACAATGTGCAGACAAGCACTCAATATAAAAAGTGTTCAGGTGGTACTAAAACCAGTTAAAAGTGCATCACAAAAGCTACTATAAAAACACACAGGAATACAGCACAATTTTCTCTTGTCTCCCACCTCACTATTCCAGTCATTCCCACTCACACATTAGACACGTTCCAAACCACAGATTTATATCATGCTGTAGGAGCTTTAACGTCTGTGCGGTACAACAGTGCATCACCATATCGTGTCAGAGCGTGCGTGTGTGTGTGTGTGCGTGTGTGCAGACTCACAGCGTTGATCCCTGACAGCTGCTGGGAGAGCTGCAGCATCACGGCGATGAGGAGCGGCTGTCTGTAGGCCGGCGAGCGGAACAGCTCCAGGATGGTCACCTTCTTCTCCATGGCCATCTTGGCGCTCTCCTCCTTCATCTCCTGCAGGTCTTTGCTCACGTCCTCGCTGCCTCGCAGACGCACCAGCGCTGTGAGGACACGCAACAAGCAGAAATCAATCAGCTCTCACGAGTTGCTTCAGCAAATACACATATATAAAAGTATGGAGAAGATGTGAGGACAATGTTGTGTTGTACCATTTTAGTTCAAAAGAAATGGAAAAAGAGTTGAGCTGACATTTGTATGACTATTTCTGCCTTAAGAAACAGTCTTTATATTTTGACTGTATATGTAAAGTGTGAGATGTGTTTAGTTATGGCTATAAAACATGATAGTTGGAGGATTCTTGAAGTGGCTGTAATGTGTTGCTCATAAATGAATCGGGTTACTAACAGAGATCATGATGAGAAAATAATCAGATAACACAACACGTACATTTACATTAAGCCTGGGAACGTTTTGCCAAGAGGCTAACTACTCATCCACTGTGCTGTCTTGCCACTGCAGGGTTTGAAAGATTGTTTGTTTGCTCAGACAAAAGAGAAAAGTTGCAATTGGTTTTGATTTTTATGCAAGAAATGAAACATGAACCATCCAACCATCTGTCCACATGTTTTTAATTAACTTGACATTACACAAAGCGAGAAATGATGATGTTGTGGGAATGCCCTATCATTCTGAAATGATGATGATGATGATCTAAATGCTTTAAATAAATGACTAAACTGTAGCTTTTGTTAGCATATACACTTGAAGAATACAGCAATTTAGGAATCCATAAAACTCTCGAGTTAGTTTAGGAGTGGAAACAAAAACACAAGCTGGGGCACATTCTTCTGCTCCAGCACAGACATAAATGGAGCCCCACGGCCTCCCAGGATGAACCTGTGTGTGTTTGGGTTGGCTTCAGGTGAGGAGGTGTGAGGAGAAGTGGGTCAGAGCCTCCGAGTCGACAGCTTCAGGCTTCACTTTGAGCCGATGCCAAAACCTTCTGGCTGCTCGAGGACTCTTCTCGACCCCCCCACCGACCCGTCTAAATTAACCCTCTCCCCTGCTTATTCTTCTCCCTGATCTCACGCTGCACTTTTTCTTTTTTCTCCACCTGCACAGTTAGCTTCCCATTTTTGGGATCACCTACCTTCACACTAATATTCTAATATTTGGGACATTGTTACCTGTAAATACCGAATTTAATTTTCTCTTTGAATTTCTTTATTTTACCAGGTCACAGTGTATGACTACCATTTTCATTCTAGCAAACCTACACATTATGTTATCTAATTGGTGTTTTTGTAGTGATTTTGTACATTTTCTTCAACCATTTCATTGTCTCTGGACATAATCTCTGGTGCAAGAATTTCCAGAAATTCCTGGACTGAATATCTGGAATGATACTTAAGGTAATTTCAATACCTTTTGAAGGCTTTTTTAAGACCTTCCAGGTACGTTCATTAAAGACCTCATCGTCAGTTCAAGCTTCACCTTTAACTAAATACTAAACAGTCGTAGTGAGAAATTAAATCTGTAGAGACAACAGCCCTCAGATCAGCTGGGAAGGAACAAAGCTCCAAAGAGTTAGACCAAGGGTAAAGTTTGTTAAAGTAAACAAACTCTTACTCACCATAAGTACACCAGACTATTTTAAAGAGCATGGATGACAGCAAAAAATCACTTCTAAGGCTTTTTAAGGCTTTCAAAGGATCTTGCTCTTCCCCTAATCAATTTATCAACTTTAGATGTGTTGCTGCAGAAGCCCTGCTGGTGTTTCCAGGATCTCCTTGACTCTGACTATCATCCGTACCTTTGCGGGCCTGCTCCTCCTGCTTCAGGTTGATGAGCAGGAAGCGGGGGCTCTCGGGGCAGAAGGGCAGCAGGATGCACTGCAGCACGGCGGGGGCCACGGTGAGGGACAGCAGCAGGGGCCACAGCTTGTCCGAGCCCAGCAGAGCCTCCAGGCCGAAGATCTGACAGACACAGACAACCGGCCGGGTCAGGATCCCAGCAGAGCCTCGGGTCTGCTCTCACAGGGAGGTGTGTGCTCCTGACCTGGGCGATGAGGATGCCCACCACCACCCCGAGCTGGTGCAGGGTGCCGAAGGCGCCCCGCAGCGGCGTGGGCGACACCTCACCCACGTACATGGGCGTCAGGCCGGTGAAGAGGCCGCAGAACAGGCCGATGACCAGCCGGCCGGCGATCACCATCTCGTAGGAGGAGCAGATGGTGGAGAAGCCCATGAGGAGGCCTCCGATCACGGCCAGAGAGTTGACCAGGAACATGGAGCGACGCCTGAGGGATCAGAGCGGAGAGTCGAGGCTGAAGACGATAAAAATCGACAGCTTCATGGATTAAATGATGAATCAGCACAGGCAGGCGACCTGGCCGAGTGTATGAGAAGGTCACAAGCTTTCCTGTCTGATTAGATCATTGACAGATGAGTGTGGGACGTGTGTTTTTGTGTGAGTGCACATCAATAATTAGATACGAGACGTTTTTTCCCATGTGTCTCTCTGTCATCTGTTGTGCAGTTCCTTGAGTTCAGTTTTCAAAGGAAAGTTTTAGATTTAGGTAAATATGCTACTTTGGACATGTCTAAAGTTTTAGAGGGCACATAGACTAATTGAACGGATTTCTCTTTGCTCTCTTTGTCCTACTAAAAAGAAAAAATTTTGGCAAAACTGTTTTTTTTCCACAGCTCTTCAACATTGTCATTGAATTTAAAGTGTGAAAAGAACAAGGGAAGAAGTCATTTCACGGTTTGCAGCAACAGTGCTTGATAAAAGCAACAATCTTGGGCCTGGAAGAGAAAAGGGATTGTGCGTTGAGGCAAAATGGAGGAACTGTGGCTCGGGGGAACATTAGGAGCTGAGCAGGGGACTGGAGACAGACTCGCCTCATATCCTCCATTAGCAGTAATAGCTTGTGACAGTTCAGCTGAGCCATAGGGGGAAAACAAGGAGCCATTAAACAGGAAAAAAAAACAGACCACAACACAGACTAAACGCTCCACCTGTGTGTCGCACACACAGGAGCAGGTTTGAGGTCACCTCTGATGTTTCTACGCCCACCTGCCGAACCGATTGGCCATGACGCCCACGCTGAAGGAGCCCACCATGCCGCCCACACTGAAGATGGCCACCGCGATACTCCAGACGATGGTGCAGACGCCCGGACTGATGGGCTGGCCATAGCGCTCGAACCAGGTGTCGTTGAAGAAAGATTTCAGTTTCTGGAGGAGGAGATGGATCGATCGATCGAGAGAAAGAGAGAAGGAAAACATCAGAAGGTCAGGCAGCTGAAGCCAGAAGTGCTCTCCTGATGTCAGAGGGCTTTTAGTTTAACATTAAGACGCCGAGCAAGAGGAAGCCTCGCTGTGATTCATAGATGTGCCTCTGTAACATCCATCAACTCACAAGCTTTCTATATTAATAGTGTTGTAAAGGCAGGGAATACACCCTGGAGAGATATCCAGTCCATCACAGGGCCCACACACACACACACACACACACACACACACACACACATGCACACACATACACACACACATGCACACACCATTCACACTCACACCTAGAGACAATTTAGAGTCTCCATTCGACCTAAATGCATGTTTTGGACTGAGGAAGGAGTCGTGGAAAACATGCATAAAGACTCCACGCAGAAAGGTTCTTGGTCTAATGGGGAGTCGAGCATCTGCCAAATTGTTTGTTTTTTTCAGACAAAAACATCAATCAAAATCTTCATCTGCATTTGCACTCAAAATATCATTTTGTGACATTTTATAGATTTCCATGTCATAAGTCCTAACTAAACCTACCTGGCTGTAAACACAGTTCAGATGGGTGATAAAAAGTGAATGCTTCACCACTAACAGGCCTATTTTTCCATCAAAACAGAGCAGAGCGGTCTGTGCTGGGAGCAGCTTTCCCCTCTCATCTCTGCTTTGTTTTGGTGCCTGACACCTGCTCCCCGAGCAGACCCGGTCACACCTGGAGGAGCCGAGGTTCAGACCAGGAAGCAGACACCACCCACCTCCTCAGGGGCGTTGATCACTCCGGTGTTGTAGCCAAACTGCAGGGAGCCGATGACGGCCGTGGCCAGAGAGAACAGGAGGTAACCTGTCACCTGCTTCTCCTGGAGGGGGGAGGAAGAGGAGGAGGGAGGAGGAGGGAGGAGGAGGGAGGAGACAAAGGGAAAGAGAGAGATGTAACAAATATAAACCCTGAGCTCAGAATCCTGATGGATGTAACACAGGCAGGGTGGGGACACAATAAATACATATAAAGAACATTATGATTCATATATCAGGTGACAACTTAGCTCTGATCACACACACACACACACACACACACACACACACACACACACACACACACACACACACACACACACACACATACACATGCACACACACCCATTGTACAGTCATTACACCAAATATCCACCATGACATCAATGTATGTTGTGCTTCTAAAGTCATAGAGGAAGTTCCAGCTCTTTGGTGATCTCTCAGATAAATGTTTATGATGGCTGTTGGTTTCTTTTTCTTTCTGTCTTGAACACAATCGGCCGAATGCAGATGAAATTCGATTCTGAAGCCACCTGCTCGGAGTCGGCCGACATATCGCCACCGCTTCATCATCGTAATCAAATCAGGCCGAGGATTAAAGGAGCCGCCGCCACCGGCCTCATCCCGTCTCCATGGGGTCTCTACCTTCTTCCTCTTCCTGTTTTCATCTAAATCCTGCCTGTGTTTCTCTGTTTTGCCACCTTTTTTGCATCCATATTTTGTTATTCATAAAAGCATCATTTACTATTATACAACAAAGGTGATCTGTCTGGGACCGTTCCATCAGTCAGATCTCACTTTTCCTCAAGTTCTAATTGTCGCCGCAAAGACAAAGGTCAAAGTTCATTCAACACCTCTCGATCGCCCCCCCCCCCGGGTACAGTACATAGAGCCTGGCAGGTCGCGCAGGGTCACAGCTGCAGGAAGTGGGGCACTGTGTCTTTGCCTCTGCTGATGTGGGTGATACAGCAGCTCGGCTGCTGACGGAGCAGATCACGCTGCTGTTATATGAGACAGAGAGGGGGAGGAGGAGGAGGAGGAGGGAGGAGGAGGAGGAAGAGGAGGAGGAGGAGGAGGAGGAGGTGGAGCCGCCTCAGGTGATCCTCCGCCCTTGGTGCCACAATAACAGAGCGAGGTCGGACAATATTAGCGCGCACTGCGCTTCTCGGGATGCGGTTGGGTGTTGGCCTCTGAGTATCAACCAGACAGCAATAAAGAGAGAGAGAGAGAGAGAGAGAGAGAGAGAGAGAGAGAGAGAGAGAGAGAGAGAGCAAGGTGAACTGATATGAAGGTCAAACTGGAATTATTCAAAGGAGGGATTCAGAAAGTGCTGAATGCCTGGAAAAAAGGGGGTATGGCAGCACAGAGAGAGAGCAGCCTGACTTTTAGAGGAATCCTGGTTGTGTGTTCACATTCATTTTCTCTACAAACGCTGGAGCGAAGCCTTGAGGTGCAGCAGCGAGGCACCAGATGAATGAATGTGGTCTGATGAAGCCAGGTGGAGGATTTATGGCTTCTGGCTTAATGTGCTCGTCATAATAAAGGTCTCCAGTCCATCACAGGACACACACACACACACACACACACACACCATTCACTCTCACCTAGGAGTCTCCAGTCGACCTAAACATGCTCATTCATGGACTGTGGGAGGACACCAGGGTACCAGAGAGTACTGATAGACACACACAAGCAAACTAGACTCAGAAAGAGTCTAGTTCAAGTGTTTCAAATCGGCCAAAACAATAATTATTGATGACTCAACTTTATTTAATTAAAGTGCCAGTTCATAACAGATGATATCTCCAGGAACTTTACAAAGTGATCAACAATATGAACAGATTAGATTAGTACAGATTGATGCCACATGATCAGGGAGTCGCCATGTTGGAGGTACTCAGCAAGGTAAACAAAGCAGAGGCACTGAAGTAGATCCTGAGTCTGTGCAGAAAATAGTGAATTGTTGCCATGTTTTTGGCTGTACCAATCAGTCAAACCATGAGTAGTATTTGGAGACGCCAAAAGTTATTAGAAATTGTTCGCTGCTGTACTCAAGTGGACGAGAGCAGCTGAGATGGTGAAATAAACTTGAAAGACTTTGTACAGATGACGACCTTTTATAGTTTGCAGACAACATCAGTCTGACTCGCTTCGCTCAATTCCCTATCGAGTCCATGCGAATAATGCAAGTCTGTATCTTATTCTTTTTCTCAAATTAGACAAAACACCATTTTGACCCTCAGCGTTTGCAGCAATAAGTAAACATCCACATCACTTAGAGCATCGTCCTCTACATATAACCTCTCTATCACAGTTCAGGCTCTGTCCACCTCCAAAAGTTCATGAAATCTGCTTTTTGCTTTGTCCCATCCTTCTTGTGACTCCCTGGGGACTCAGGTGACTTTTATGAGCGATCAATACCCCGCCCAGTGCAGACACACACACACACACACACACACACACACACACACACACTGAAATCCTCTGCATCACTTTGGGTGTGTCTGCAAATGGACGCGTCTCTCACCAGCTATAAAAAAAACCCCCCACAAAAGCACTGTAAACTACCATCTGTGAAAAGAAATGAGACTGACATTTGAAAAATAAAGTAAAAATAGTTACATAGCCAAGTATAGGTTCAATTAATCACGAATATGGACAAATATATGCTACAGTGGGAAATATGATAAGTGGAGCGATGTTACATTGTATAAAATTTTGGGACGTTTTTGTCCAGAGTGAAAGCATGAAGCAGAATTGCTGGCCGAGTCCAACACTGTGATATATTTCATGTGTCAGAATGAGAACAAGCCGAGTGCTGAGCTCCAGTTTCAAAGTGCTCCAAACACACAGAGTACGGAAACACTTTAAACATTTGGGGCAGCAGAGGTTGATTTACTCTGCTTCACAATCCCTATAATAGACCCCAAAGTGGCTGGAACGATCTCTCACGGATTCAGCACAGACCAACAGTCCACAACTAAAATAACTCCGACAAAACACAATCCCAGACCTTTAGTTTAAAAAGAAAAAAACAATCAGCAAAATGCAACTTTAAATCTTTTAACATCTAAAAATCATCACTCGATTTAGCTGAGTTAATTAGATGAGACAGTAAGGAAAGAGCCGTGAGGGAGTCACAAGACCCACCGTGGTGTTTCAGATCAGTGTGAACAAGCTATCTGTCACACTCATGATACACACACACACACACACACACACACACACACACACACACACACACACACACACACACACACACACACACACACACACAGCTATATTTGCCCTGAAGTTCACCTTCCTCTTTCTTCTCTCCCTCCTCTCTGTTACTGTCCATCTCCAGTTTTTTTGTCAAGTCACAGTGACTCAGTGGGCGTTGGCGGTCACATGACAGCAGCCAAAATCATCTGGGATGAAGAATTAATGACACAAGCACACCAGTCAAACCACAACCTAGCGTCACTTGCATTTAGGAATGGGACGTCCCCCCCGCCAGAACTGTCCAATGTTGTCCAGTGTTAGTGTCAAATCCTTTGTTCAAACAGCTCAAATCCTAATCCCCGGATGTTGTTTTTTTGGTTTTTTTCCTCTCTCTCTGTCCCTCCCAGCTCTGTGGCACGAGCAGCTCTGTCAGTATTCAGCTGGAGCTCATCCAAAGGCGTCTGACTAAAACTCGCTGTCACACGTAGATTAAAGAGGACTCCATATGGAAGCATGGCATAAGGCTTATGATTCAGCAGCACACAAACTTGTGTGTGTGTCTGCAGCCTGTTGCAGCATCCAGATCTGCAGATGAGAGTTGCCATAGTAACCGTTCGCAAGACAACCAGACGTGATGGTACCGGTACCCCAGACAGTGGCCAATGCCATTACATTTCTTTCTTTTTTTTTTCTTTTTCTTTATTTTTTTTTTACAATTTTCTAATCATATATATAGTGCATTTGTACATGCACATTGTCATCTTACAGTGAGTTGTAGGGTACAAAGCAAGATAAGATAATGTTATGTAATGTTAGATTATGTTACGTTATCTTATCCCATTCTTGGGATGAGGCAAGAGCTGAGGTGCCAAAAGCTGCAGTTCCTATAAATGGCCACTTGGGTCTGACTCCTATAGTAAAGGGTCCTATAGCTTGAGACTCAAGACTTGAAATTTTATTATTTGTCACGTGCAAATATTCCAGTGCCCTGGCAGTGAAATGTATAGCAAATACAGCACAGACCAGACTGAGCAAGGCTGTGCAAAAATATATAAAACACACAAATATAAGATAAGATATCATTATATACCAGAAGATTTATGGTGGAAATGATACATAAGGTTTGCAAATCATAATCAAACCCAACAGTCGTGTCCCAACAGGTGTTTGACAACTTGTCCACACTGTGATTCATCTAACTTGTGCTGCTCGAGTCGGCAAACTCATCATTTAACTCGGAGCAACAACATCGTCCTTCTTCCTGCCTCACTTCAGCTCATTGTGTCTTTTTTTCACTCTGCATCTAAACAACAGCTCCTTCTCTTCCCTCTCCCTCCCTCTCTCCCGCCATCCCTCCCTCCCTCCTCCATCTCCATGGCAACAACCTGGAGGTGACAGTTTTATCGACACAGGCCAAAAGTAACCACAGTGACCAAACATAGAGACACACACGCGCATATGCAGACACGCATGTGGCAGCGTCTCCATAAGTATCCAGGCATCCATCCATACTCATCCACTCCACTCTCTCTCTCTCTCTCTCTCTCTCCCTCTCACGCACACACGAGCGCACAGTGACTACATCCGACCTACATCCCGCAGCCAGCACAGTTTCTCCCGGACGAGCCAATCAGCTCAGCTTTCTGCTGAGAGCTGGGAGGTTAAAGGCATCGAGCTGTTGTGTGTCCACGTAAAATGTTACAGGCTGGATCTTAGCGTGAGGGTCCCATAGCGCACGGGACTGGGATCGATCAGCTGATCGATATCTGGCGTGAGTGGTGACCAGGGAGGAGGGGGGGTAAAGTCGTGACAGGACGCCCTTTAAGAGCAGAGGAATTTATACACACACACACACACACACACACACACACACATTTGTGCTACTGAGCTTACAAGCCGACTGTGGACGCAGAGGTCAGAGATCAGGTCTGCTTTATCATCCGCCTTCAACATCAACACAGACAACAGGTGGAGGGAGTTTACCAACACTTTTAAGTCCAATTTTAAGCCAACCGAGGCACTCAAACTCACACTTAACTTCTAAAAGACATCAAGCAATATTACCCCCACAGTGATGTGAGTGATGCGATCATATCTTATCTTTAATGGCTCCAGTCTTTCATGATGATGTCAGCTTATAAAAGCAGATCATGATTTCCCTGTTGTTTTACTTTATCAGTCCTATCTGCAGCCTCATCTAACACCACCCTGCACAGATCACTGACTCCAAAATGCTTACGTTACTCTAGAAGACATGACGAAAACAAACAGTTTCTAAATGTATGTTTTATCTCCAGAGCATCATTGAACACAACACGTATGTAAATCTAATATCACCTGTTAGGCTTATACCAAGGTAAACAAGCTCCAAGCAGTTACAGGGAGGATGACATGAGTGTCACCACTTAATCATATAAATTGTAAATTGTAGCTACATCAACTGCATCTTAAATGTTATGGAAATTATGACCTTATTCCCAACAGAGACCAACAAATAAGAATAAACAGAAAACAAACATGACATAAGCTCATATATCGCCATGTGCATTCCTCTCCATGCCAGCTAATGTGATTTCTGGCACTGGCCAGCCTTCCCATCAGCCTTCCCATCAGCCTTCCCCCAGTGGAGGAACATGAACATGTTGCACTCGTCTGAGGCTGGAGTCAGTGTGTACGTGCAGAGACTCCACAGGAGCGGGGACGGCGTCTTGTCGCCGCAATGCATTCTGGTCTTTATTCTGCCACTGCAAAAAAAAATGACCAGCCTTTGCACATGCAATTGTGTTCTTTCCCTTGTGGCTTTTGAAAGAAACAATTGGGCAAGATACTGAGCAGGAAGAAAAGCAGCATTACCCTTAAGAATGTCAACATCAGCATCCTTATCCTAACAACACAGACAAATAAGCCAAATCTTGAATACAAATATTAGCAATTTCTTGTCCTCTTCTCTCTCGATCTGAGGAGATCTGGTACTTATTAATAAACAATAATCCTCACCTCTGGCACAGAACACACACACACACACACACACACACACACACACACACACACACACACACACACACACACACACACACACACACACACACACACACACTATTAAAGCTCAAGCATTCTGAAAACTGTGTCAGGCAAGTAACGTACACGATGTTTCTATCAAACACGCTGAACACACATCTGCAGTGATCATGGGTGACTCAGTTTTTACAACACACACACACACCGCCCACACAGCTCTGCTTAAGCTATGTATACTTTATGAAGAAACGTGAATGCTATCTCTCGGCCTCACACACGCATAGACGCACGCACGCACGCACACACGCACACAATTCAGAAAGCTCGAGCTGACAGACAAAAGCACGCAACTAGGGAACAGATCTCGATCTGCTCTGAACGTGTCTCACTTGCCTGTCCTTCCATCCTCTTCTCAAATGGAGCCCGGTAGACTTGTGAGATGTGAGGCGGAGGATGATGCTGGAGGCTGAGGATGAAGGATGCTCAGACGAGATCTTCAGGTGGTGGGGAGAAGGCGTTGCAGGACCCGCCCGCCGGCGCTGACAGCTGCGGAGAAAGGAGCGCACCCCGTGAGTAGCTGTCCGTGGTGCTGCACCGGCAAGGACACGACCGGGGAAAAAGCCACAGATAGGATCGATACGAGCTATCCTGTCTACGGGGCTGAGACGCTGGAAGCAGGCCAAGCAGCCGGAGGAACAACGAGGGTATTAATGGAGACGAGTTATGATGACAAACTGGAGGGAGATGGAGATTGTTAACAGCCCGGCGCAGCCCTGCAGGCGGGGCTAAAAGTAGCGCAAATGGGACAATAAATACACACACACACACACTCTCTCTATCACACACACACACACACACACACTGACCTGTAATGAAGCCTGATTTGCAGCAGCGTCTACTTCGGCTCCTCCTGGAGTGCGTCTCGTCCCGGAGCCACACGTACAATCATGCACTATTTTGATTATTTATTTATTTCTTCCTCTTTTTTTTTAACATCACCAGGTTCGTCCGCCTATGAGACGCAGGGATGCTGGGATGCTGCGCACGAAGCTCCGCCCCCTTCTGCTCTTACGTGCCGGGGTGCGCGCATCACCCGCGCATCTCGTGAGCCGCTGACGTCGCATGCGCGAAAGAGGCGGCTCGTGAGGGGAATACAGCGCCCCCCCCACCCCTTTCCTTTCCTTTCCTTTCCTCTGGTGTCCGCCGTCCTCCTCGCATTCCCATGATGCCTCGCGCGGGCGACCTTGACAGCAGCAGCCGCTGCGTGACTGATGCTGGGGATGCTGATGCAAGGCAGCCAGTTGCCGTGGCAACGGAAGATGCTCCAGCTGCGGTCGTGACCACTCGTCACGTCCCCTGTACCTACAGATGTTGGCAGCGGCTGGAGATTGGCCCTTATATTGTGTTTTTCTAATCTTCCTGACCAGTTGCATTAAACCAGTAGATTTAACCATCCACATGCATTTGTACCCTCATCCTGATGAGACAACATCAGGGGCAGTTTGAGGCTCAGTATCTCACCCACTTCGACATGTAGGTCACAGTTAGAATCTGGGATCGAACCACGTTAACCATCCATTAACGTCCACGAAGCCACTTTTCCACTGTCTCCTTGTGAGTGTGTGTGTCTGACGTCACAACAGAATACGCTGCAGTTAACAAAGCTCATGATCCGCTTGTGACTCACAGACTGTCACTACAGTCAGCTGATCGGGAGTCACTGAGGTTTAGGAACAATCGTTGCACAATGGATTTCACAGGAGTCAGTTTTGTCAGGAGATCACAGGCTTCCTTCTCCTGCTGCACTCATGTCTATGAGGGGACATACAAACTCCACACAATTTTTTCATTTCTATTCTAATGTATGCTTAAGGACATGTACACCAATGTATGTACTTTGTATGCCCTCTCTATGTAAATTGGTACACTGTCCACGGTGTATTTCTTCATTTTCCCCATATACGAACTGGCACAGGACAATATGAATGGGCTTCAAGCTGGAAAACAACCTGAATGGAATCAGTCATTGATTCATTCTTTTTCCTAAACAAAAGAGGAAACACTCATTTTGAAAGGTCAGAGTGGTCCTCGAAGTGACTGGATTAGGAGAAAGATCTAAGGGCAAGGCAGTGGACCAGTGGACTGGGATGTTTCATCACAGCAAAAATGTTTTTCCCACAGTCCAAAACCATGCATCTTCAGGCTGAACCCTGTGTGAGCTACAGACAGGCATGTAATAATGTAATAACAGCTAATAGTAATTGCATTCTGTATAAGGTTGACCCACTAGGTGACAGCCATGAGTTATTGTGAGCCTTTGAGAAAACCATGTTAACTTCTACTGTGACTTTTGCGGGTAAGCAGCACTATTTGTCACTTTTTTTAGTTCAATTAAAAGCTTTGTTAAACCAAGCCATTCACCTCATCTGTTTACATATAATGCATATTGTGATGTTTTGTTTTCGCTACAGTTGTAGAAATTGCAGTTTGTGTATTAGGATGTTTGTTAGAATAATGTGTGTTATTAGCTGCAAAAATGCAGTTCAAGCGCCTGTAATTTGTCTATACATTATCATCCATCACCTATGTTATATTACTGTGTACTCCACCTCCTTGGGCCCAGTCATCTGCTTGCATGGCTTCTCGTACCACTGGTATGTGGATGACAGCGAGCAATCTATCTCAGCTTGCAGCAGATTTAACACTCCCTTATCCTATTGTTAGGCAGACACCCTCACTGATTTGACTGGACAATCAAAACCAAGTATAACACAAGAAGGTTCACAGTAAAACTACATTATTTATTTAGTTGCCTCTGTACAGATGAGCAGACGCTTCACATTAAGATTAGGATGAAGAGAGGAATGTGTGTGTTCAGATCTTCCCGGCAAAAGAGCCTGCTTCTATTTGCTCGTCCCACCTCTGAACCTGCAGATGGAGAGGGAGAGAGAGAGAGGGGACGCTTAGAGACAGACCAACACGTTGTATCGATGGTAGAAGCTGAACTACCCCTGACAGCATGCGACCAGACTCCTACTGACAGCTGATGGCGTGTGTTGGGGTCTGCTTACCCAGCCGATGGGACACAGGCTCTTGTAGACCCTCTGGTACCAGTCGCAGGGAGCCGTGTCCTGGTCTCTGGCAGACAGAGCTTTGTTACATCGGTGGAAGTCTGAAAACGACAGAGAGCAGATGGCAGAGCATGAAAAACACACCATCAGGCCTCCGATCACAGTTTATACATCAAAGAATCAAGACTTTTTGTATCTTAACTGTGGTGTAGCCTTTCAATTTGAAGCTGCAGCAACCATCGAACATTATACTGACCTTTGACCCTGCAGGAATTGTGCAAATTACTCAGTGTTGATTTCTGTCCATCCATTATTTTAACTACTCTGTATCTTGATTTTGTCCCAGGGGTGACACACCCACGCCATTCACTCTCACGGAGGCAATTTAGAGCCTCCACTCAACCTTAAACATGCATATGTTTGGACTGTGAGAGGAAACCCAAGTACCCAGAGAATACCCCAGCAGACATGGTGAGAACATGCAAACCTGGCACTCACAAGCCCTGAGCCACAGCAGCAAAGGGAGCTGCTGTGGTTAAGGGCTTTAGTTTTCCATTTGAAATAATAAAAAGTTTAAGCAGCAACAAAAGCAGAACTGGCCCAGAGAAGCATGATCAAAATATTCAAGTGTTTTTTCACATGAATTCAGGACATTTTGTAGTCTCTCCACAGTAATTTTCAATGGTAAGATCATTGTGTGAACATATACAAAATATTTATCGGCTTCTTCAGCACAGCTTGGGGTTAAAGATTAGCTAGTGGGATGACACTGCAATCAGTCAATCAGCATTCTTGTAACTGTGTGAGTGTCTTTAATTGAATGAAATAGGTTGAGGACAGAGCAAACAAAAGAAAGCGAGAATATCAGCAGGATGCTTCACATAAACTGCAGCTCCTCCAGCCCCATCTTCATCTCTGCCAGCACACAGAAGCCAAACACCACTGATGTCAAACAAAGAGACGGCATGCAGACAGATGCTGCCGAGCAAAGCAAAAATAGGACAAAGGACAAAAAACGAAAAAAAAAAAGACTGAGGAGGCTGTGACCTGCGTCCACCTTTACCTGCTCTCATTACGAGTTCAGGCTGGGTTCAGCGTGAGAGGGAACAAGGGAAGTGGCCTGTACTGGTCTGACACAAGGAAACACACAGTCTAGGTCAGTCAACACCATCTGAGGGATCGGCCCCTGACAGACTCGATGCAGTGATTCTTCTAACCCTACCCAGATAGTTCTGGAAACAGTTGCGGGTCTGGTTGGTGTTGGGGAAGCGGGCATCGAATGGAGCCGTCTTGTAGGCCTTGATCTTCTCCTCAATATCCTCCGACATCTTCAGTCGCTGGATCGCTGCAGGGGAGCAAAAGCACGTGAGCAACTCCAACACAACACAGTAAGAGGGTCATCCAGCTATGATCTTATCCACTTTTTAACCTGTGGTCTCTCAGGGGTCTGTCTCACACTTTCAAAGAGCAGAAGGCAAGAAGGACACCCTGGACAGCTCTCCAGTCCATCATAACCATTCATTCGTACACACTCACACACACTAGGGGCAATTTAGAGTCACCAATTGGCCTAAACATGTATGTTTTTGAACTATGGGAGCAATGACAGACATGGAAAGCCCACACAGACAAAGGGAGCTAGGTCCTGGGATGGACAGAGCAACCTATCCACGGTGTATTCCCTGATTTCTCCTTGTGAGAGCTGGAGATTATACACTGGGAGTGAAGCTAGCTGGCTAACGATAACCTAGTCGATAACTATCTGCTCAAACATTTGTGAATCGTGATATAAACCCTGATTTCAAGACAGTTGACAGTAATCACATTACAAAAGGGCTCACTGACATTAATCTTTGGTTAATAATAGGTTGAGTTGGCGTTAAACCGAGTCAGCTGCGACTGCTAATATCGAACCAGCTTTCCAGAGATTAACACAGAAATAACCCGTCACTGAAATGTGACGTAAACCACGTGATCTTAACAGGCGTTGAGTCCAGGTCATATAAGCAAGTGGAAAACCGCGTTATACTCACTAGTTTCCACAGAGAAATGTCGGTATGATCTTGTCGTCCCAGTGTCCTCAGCTGAGAGGAAATACACTGACTGCGTATGACGTCATCAGGATGGACGCACAGGGAGACGTTCTTAAAGGAGCCGCAGCGACATCTGCTGGACACTGCGAGGAGGTACAACTGCGGCCGCTCAGCTGACTCCTCAGGCCCAGGTCCAGCAGAACAAGGTGCAGAGCCTCCAGGACTGTGGAGATCTTCCTTTGCAATGCATCGTGGCTCAACTGAAGTGCAGCCAGTGTCTTATTTTTATTATTTGTCCTATTTTCCATCCTTTAATATTCATTGTTTTTATTGTGGTTTAATGTTTATTTTGTTATTACTCACTTGTTGCTATTTTGTTATTATATTTTATCATTATTTCATTTATAATTTATTATTTACTGTGTAGATTCTGTGTGGACTGTTGTGTATTGCAGTTGTGTTGCTTTTTGTGTGATTTTGGCTGCCGGACAGAATAATTTTCCTTCAGGGATGAATAAAGTACTTATATTATCTTATCTTCCTAGGAAGGTCATTCTGTCCTCATTAGATATATTCCTTTCCCACTTCAACCCAACTGTTCAAGGCACAAGGTACTCACAGTATCTGCATTCACAACTTCCCAGAGCCCAGTTAGTTTCATGTTGTGGCCAAAGAAGCCTCATGGGTAAGACTTGAAATGTCTTCAAGCATCTACAACAAGTCTAGTTGCCATGACTTCTTGGATTAGGATGACATGGTCCAGTAGAATCGCGACAGACGTCTGTCATAATGACATTTAAATACACTTAAATATGAGAGATCTGGGATGAAGTTTGTAAAACGGGTTGATGATGTTGGATTCTGACAAATGAAGACATTTTAGTCAGGTCATTATTTTATTATTGCATCACTAACAAATGCAATGCAGATTTAACAGACTTCAGTCAAATACTTCTTAGTGATTTGTGTTTTTTAAGATCATCTGTGATGAAAAAAAAAAGTCCTCCTCTCCTCTCACAGAGCAGCTTGTCTCCTCTCACAGATCCTCCTCATCTGGCTGGAGCACAGGGAGGTGTACCAGCTCGTCTTGTAGTTGTCTCCTGGGGTGAGTCGACCACACAGCTCCCTCGAGCCCGCCGGATCAGGCCACTGTCGCCAAAAGCTGCAGAGGTGCAGAAAGGAGCAAGTATGAATACAGTCTTGAAATTGTTTCCATGGCAACCGCTCCTCTCCCTCCTCTTCCTCCTCTTCCTCCTCTTCCTCCTCCTTCTTCAAATGAAATCATCAAATTAAAACAGCCTCCCACTGTGTTTTAATATTTCCCCTTATGGCAAATAGAATCACAATATAATAAGACGTGCAATGGAATATGATGCAACTTTAATTTATTGATATTTAACTGATTATAAATGTGATATTTTGCACTCGTGGAAAATATAAAAAGTTATTTTTTATGTTTTAAAGTCTGTAAATTAGTCTATTTATCTAGATAGTTTTGCCTGGTTTGCATGAACCTGAGCTTGAACAGCAGATTTATTCATCTTTTGCATCCTCAGGTTGCAGTTCTTCCTCATACAACATAACTCTCTCGCTCAGGAACCATTTCCATTTTCACGTATTACCACAGAGTTGCTCGTCTCAGGTTTCTGGACCTGTTTGACCTCACATCCAGCAACATGTGACCAATCAGAGCTCAGCGTCTGCTGGTTCACCACCACAGGAGGCCTCCCTGTCCTGGTTCAACCTCCTCCTCCTCCTCCTCCTCCTCCTCCTTACTCACTGTAGGCCTTTCTCCACTGGGGAGCCGTTGCTCCACCGCCAGCTCCCGTCTGCAGCGTTGCTCCTCAGACCGAGCCAGTACGAATCTCCCTGGGTCAAAATCTGGGCCTCTCTCCATAGAAATGCCTGAGAAATGCACCATAAATATTAGCTTAGGAAACTAAGAGCTCAGTGAAAGACACACAGAATTCACACACACGCGCGTGCACACACACACACACACACACACACACACACACACACACACACACACAGACATTAAGTGAGTTGCATATACAGTAAAACTGTGAAAGTTAAAACCTCAGATGACCTCAGATAGCGTCTACTCCTGTAGACGTCTCCATATCTCATCTAGCTCTTAAATCTATTCTTGACCTTTCTCTCTTCTGTGTGTGTGTGTGTGTATGTGTGTGTGTGTGTGTGCGTGCGTGTGTATGTGTGTGTGTGAGGGTGTGAGAAGGAAAGAGATAGCTGATATTTCATGGAAAGCATCTCGAATGTTTACAACTGAACAGATGCAAACTATATAGGAGCTGCTGTCAAAATAAGACAAGCAGCCATATTTCACTTTCCACTTCATTCCGTGTCTAATGTGCTGGATTACAGACGTGATCTTGATGAAAACTGTGAAGAAAATGAAAGCTTGTGTGTGTGTGTGTGTGTGTGTGTCCACCTGCTCCTCCACAGTTTGGACTGTGGCTACGGCGCCTCCCAGTGCCATGCAGTGGTACTGACTGCTGATCCAGTCGCTCCTGTCCTGACTGAACAGGAAACACTTCTGACCATGAGACTTCCAGCCCTCCTGACATGGTCTGCACTCTCTCTCTGGGATGGAAATAAATAAGTAAATAAACGGAACCTGTTTTTAACTTATTTGAGTGTTTGATTAAGATAAACTCTCTGGCACATCACTGCACTCTTCACTCTTAGTGTTCACTTTGAGGCTGAATGGAAATTGTGTGCTTGCCTCTGACCATTCATAGCAGTATTCATTCATAGGAGTTCTATTGTGTTTATCTATGAAAAGTGTCTCGATATAACATTGCTATTAAACGCCACTATAAAGACAGTGGAATTGAACTGAATTGAAGACAAAAGGACATTCATTTGAATGTCCACGTTTCAGACAGGGAACAAGAATGATAGACTGAAAGAGGAGTGAAGGAAACCTTGTGATAATTACACACAGAAACCTGTGAAAACATACTGACATGACACTCACCATTCTGCAAAGCATATTTATAAGTGTTAAAATGCTCATAATGCACTGAATCAACAACACCAAAGCTACATGAAGTTTTAAACCTGTGTGTTTGATTTAGATCAACTCTCTTGCACACTAGGCATCAGTGCAATCACCACTGTTAGTTTTCCCTTCAGGGTTGAGGGGAGAGCGTGTGCTTCGGTGTGGTGCATGCTTGCTCTGCTCTGCGGTTCGGTTTCAGAGAGAACGGGACCTGTTATCTGACTCCGGGCCGCTCGGCAGACGTCGACACGCCTCGGCCGTTTGCGGTTTGTGTGCTTTTGCAAATCGCTATGCAAATCGGAGCTGCCGGTCGGACGGTTGCTGCAAATAATTCCTGGTGTTTAATCAGTTCAGACTTCAGGCTGAGCGCCGCAGACCGGCAGAAATCACCAAACCGGTTTCCAGATTACCAGAGCCCCGGGGTCGGCTCTGGACTCTTCTAAAACTTTCTTTGTTTTTTTGTTTTACTTGGTGCTCATTCTGATAAAAAGTGTGTGTGTGGGGGGGGGGTGATAAAAAAACTACTGAAGTTTCTGAGATGAAATAGATTTTTCACATTTCTAATCCTAAATTAAGTTTTCTGACTGGGAGGCTGATAGCATCCATCCATTCGTTATTTTACCCACTTTGTGTTGTTCTAATGCAGAAAGTGTCCAGCTCATAGACCGAAGGCATCGTTCACTCTCACTCTCACACCTCGGGCCCCATTTATGCCCCATTTCCACTACACAGTTCCAGTTCAGTTAAGTACAGCTCATTTATTTTGCTTTTCCATGAGGACTAGCGCTCTAGTAGTGTTTCTGTCCCCACTTGAGGTTCTAGTACTGTAATGTGGCATCAACAGACTGCCTTCCACTGACTGGTCACTTCATGCTAGTTGATATTAGCTCGTTAGCATTCAACACTAACTCCATGCTCTGCTTGACAACAAAACAGCCCGTTAAGTTCAGTTTTAAGATGTCAGAGCTCAAATCTCATCCACCCCTTGACCTGTTTGTGAGGTCCTCGGAGCTCACCTCCGGTGGTGGAGTTGCTGACCAGGCAGTACTGGTTCAGAGCTGGATACTGGGAGAACAGGAGGCGATGGGACTGGTTGAGCCTCTCGAGTCGGTTTGTCAGATCTTTCACTTTAGTTTCCTGCCGCGTCGACTGAGACTGGAACAAAAGACTGATCTGAACCACTGTGACATCACGTGCACACACACACACACACACACACACACACACACACACACACACACACACACACACACACACAAAGACAGAAAATTACATACACAATGTCTCATCACAGGTTTCCATGGATACAGGGTGATAAAGGATGTGCTGGGGAGAAAACAAAGCCGGCTGGCAGAGTTGGAAAAAAACCAAGTAAAATCGAGGGCATTCAGCACAAACAGGAAGAGTTAATCCTCACCGCAAACCTTCAAATTAAGACGTTCAGCTGAGAGTAAGACGTGTGAAGGAGGATGCCTTCATTTCTGACAAAAGTGACAGCTGCAGCATGACGGTGTAAAGATATTCTGGGTTTCCTCTAAAGCACCAATAAAGATCGACACTCTGGCACTTTTCAAAACGTTCATTGTCTTTAAAACTTTAAAAACTCATGAAAAGAGAGGCAGGTGATGGCAGGACTCTACCAACACGGTTTCTGTTCGGATCAAAGCCTTTTTTTATCTTCTTCCACTGTATTAAAAAACTCCACTCTGCTACAAAAGACTATTAAAAACACATCAGTGAGACAAACTGTTGCACACATTCTCACACACACACACACTTTCACACACAGTAGCTTAATGTGACTAAGTCCCTCGCGCCCTCATCTGCTGCCACTATTATTCATTAGAGTCCCAAATGTGGATTAATCCACAGCTGAAAATAGTCCCTGGCATTAAACATGTTTTAATTTTTAAGTGGCTCAAACTAACTTCTAATAGCTGCTGTTCGCTGTATTTGTTTAATTCAGAGTTTACTGTAAGTATAATTGTTTGGTATGGCGTCGTAATACCTTAAAAGGTTATTCTGTTCTCAGCTTTCACCTGTTTGAGTGAACAGTTTTAAGGTACTTACAGCAGAGAGTCTGCAGCAGAGTGACCATGAGGAGCAGGAAGCTGAGCAGAGACAGATAATGGGTCCACTCCCTGTACTGCCTGAGTCCATCTGACACACAACACACACACACACACACGTACACACACACACACGCACACAGATAGACGGTTCAGTCTCGATGCATGTTTACATAAAGGCTTCAGTTCGCCCCAAATCTGTCCAAACTTTAGTTGGTGTTATTACTCAGATCACATCTACACGAGTCTGCACTTAGAATTACAATTGTTGCATTATGTGTCGATCTGCAAAGCTGTGTCAGGGTGTAATTTACGTCTAAGCTCCGAGTTGTGAAAGTTTTCAAATGTCATCTTAATCACTTGATGAATGTGTTACTAAAGAAATAACAGTTTGCAAAATCCACTTTAGTTGTTAGGGAAGTGGCATCTCTTTATAAAAAAGAGGCTCACATACCGCTCACATCACAAACTAATAACATGTTTTTAGCTGTTTTTATGTTGCGCAAGTTTCTCCCAAAACTGACTTGGATCAGTCTGTGTGAGCAGCTGTTTTAAAAGTAGTGTTACCCAAAAGAAATCCACTTGATGCATTTGACCTTTGAGTAAAAAGCCCGTAATACGGTCTTAAGATCATGACTTTGCATCATTTAAAAGAGCTTAAATGTAAAGTCAATGTGAAGGTAAAGGAAGGAAATCTACTCTTGTTTGCAGACACTTCCTGTTGTTCCTCGTGCAGAGCCGATCCGTTCTTCACTCCCATGGTCTCCTCATGTTGTTGGCGCTGCGGTCGGTTCATGTGCTGCTCCTCTCGTTTTCACCTCCTCCGTGTCTCCAGAGAGAAGACCCACAGAGCAGCCTCGGCTTTGTCTTTAACACAAAGTGCATATCTGATATGAAAATCCTGGCTGCACTGCAGCCAAATGCAAAGTGGCCCTTTCACAGGAATTCACATGACCTGCAAAGTCTGCAAAAATGTTGGACTTTTTTTTTTTTTTAAGCTTTAAAAGATGATTCCTTCAGCTTTTACAGTCTTATTTTTAGGTATGGGTATGTTATGATAGACAGATAGATAGACAGGTATAGATAGCATATAGCATAGAGAGCATAGACTCTTGATATAGTTAGAAAGACATAGACAGGTAAGTAGGTAGGCAAGTAGGTAGATAGATAGATAGATAGATAGATAGATAGATAGATAGATAGATAGATAGATAGATAGATAGATAGATAGATAGATAGATAGATAGATAGAGATACAGTTCATGCTATGTAAGAAAAAAAAGTAATTCCTTTAGAATTCATGGAATATTTTTAATCCTTTTATTCAAAATCCTGACATATTTACAAATATTTGACAGCATGTATAGTGCATTTTCTTCCTTTTTCAAGTTTTACAATTGAGCATATAGTTTTGGCTTACACATGAGGGAGGGACTGTTGACTGAACACATGTAGTACATTATATATTCACAGCCGAAGACACGAGGATAAATATAACAAAAAAAAAGGAGCTACATTAAACTGTACACCAAAGGCGAGATTAAGCAAGTTTTTTCTGCATAAAGTAGAACTTTGTATTTTCACGTTTTATGTCAACAAACTAGACGGTTTGGTGGTAGTAGGAGGTGTTTCACCTGAGGTCTACGTGACAAAAACATCGGAGGAACATCTGGCGGACGTCTCATGTGCATTTGGCCCTCGAAGAAAAAAAACAGGAGCGTGGTTTCAAAGTGCCGCTCGTCTTGGCATCAGAGTCAAGAGAAACACTTCACAGGTATTTACAGCTGTAGCTTGACACCAGCATCTTCTTTTTTTAAATTTCTTTAACTATCAGAAAAAAAAAGGACGTGAACTGAGTTTAACTCAGACGGGACAGAGGTGTAAGAAACAGATAAAGATTTTACAAAGAGAACGTGAGGGGCGGGCTCAAGTCAAAGTGCTATGTACATATGTTTAAACTTAATAATAAAATGGAATAAAAGTAAATGTTCGGATTAAAAATACACTGTCTGAAATAATTTACATGTACAAAAACCTCTTTTGTTATAAAAACATGAAGGTGCGTCTACAAACAGATCGGTAATGTCTCTTAACCTTTTGTTTCCGAGCGTGTGCAAGAGTGTGTTTGGGGTTAGGTGTGTGTGTGAGTGTGTGTGTGTGTGTGTGTGTGTGTGTGTGTGTGTGTCTAGCTCTGCCTAGGTGTTTGAGCTGGTCAGAAATAGGCAGGATCAGATCAGGTGTCCATAGGTAAATCCCGCTGTAAGCCTCCGGTTGCCGTGGAGACGCCTGCTGCTCGTGGCCGTAACGTGTCCGACGACGAGCCGTCGTGCTCTTACGTAACAGGCGGACGGAGAAACAGAGGATGCTTCACATTTCCATGGTCAGAGAGGTCGAAGTCCTGCCCGTCCTGCATCGACGAAATGCAATCGTACGAGGACCTTACGAGGAAGACGCTTGACAAGCGGATTACACGTTGTTTGGTTCCTACAAAAACAAAAAGTCCCTGTTGTATTGTTTTCAATATGAAATACTAGTATAAAACAGTCTGTCAATCAAAATCTCTGCGTTTTTAGCAGCTTCGCTCTTCTTTTGCTCTCCGCAAAACAACATCAACAACAACAGCGTGAATCCTCACAGCTCCGTCGCCTGCCAGCCATCCCGAGTCTCTTTCCTCGCCTCCTGTAACCTTTATGTCTTTCACGTACTGAGCCAAAACCGAACTGAACCACACCAAAGGGGCTGGCGCGGGCGAGCGAGCAGCAACCTTTGGACCTGTTCTGATGGAGTGAAATCCTATTAGGTGCAGTGGATCTCCCAGAGCGGCCGCGGTCGTGACCAGGCGGCCGGTAAATCCAAAGCCCTGCGCTCGGCAGAGCCTTCAAAGCCGTCAGGGGCGGAAGAAGTGAGGGTGTGGGCGGAGAAGGCAGAAAGATGGACCGGGAATGGCAAAAAAAAATGTATATATATATATATATAGAAAAAGCAAAATAACTCCTTGCTGTGTCTATAACTTCCAGAAACGGATATGATGAAAACCCAGAGGAAGCCGTGAAATACACTCCTGCTTCTTTGATCCATGCAGTTTTTTTTTTTTCACATTTCTGACTCGTCCTCCAAACTGTGGGAAATGGTGTTGCTCCAGTTTCCGGCTCTGAATGTGTGTGCGTGTCGGTGGATGGGTGGTGTGGGGGGGGTCTGGTGTGTGTCCTGGGTGTGTGTCGCTCAGTGGCAGGGCTCGAAGGGCAGCTCGGCGAGGCCCCCGTGCAGCTCCACGGACTCCTCGGACCAGGACATGACGTCCCCGCTCAGGTGGGCCCCACACGTGGCCTGCGTGTGGATCTCACCGGCCGTCAGGACGCGGGACCAGAACTGCAGGTCGGCCAGCTCGCCCATGAAGGACTGGGTGACGTCGAAGCGGCCGCCCAGCGTGTCCTGGAAAAGGGACAGGTCGACATGGGAAACATCAGGGTCGATGTATGTGGAGATTACAGATCTGACAGCACAGACTCACATATCAGTAGGGAAGGGAATCAACAGCCTAGGGGACCAGTTCCTTCTGACTGTCTGTAGTCCTGCTCAACGATCCCACTCATCAATCCTGCTTTGTTGCAAACATGCAGCGACGTCACATGCATGATGCTTTGTTCGGCTCAAACGTAGCAAACACGTTGTGGCAGAAGTAGAAGTTCCAAACTGTGGCTGTATTTCATGGCAAAGGTTGACTCTGAGGCGACTCGCAACACCTCAAAGCTTCAATGTCAATTTCTCCCAATGTCTCCCCAGTGAATTTGGAGGAGCAACGGGTGTCACCTGCATGAAGTTTCACCATACCAGAAATCTTCTCAATAATCATCCTGCTAATGCATTCCCATCCCTATCTTGCAGTTTGAGCAAAACAACAGTCCTAATTGCATGTTCATTAGTTTAGTAGTGGCAGAGGAGTTGGCTTGGATGCAGTCATCACATGTGGGACATCCAGCTGTCGCAGCCTGTGGAGCTTCTCCACAGACGCGTCCACACGTTCTGCACACGCTGCGTCTCTGCTGTCTCACCTGCTCCTGGCCCAGGACGAAGACGCCTCCCGCTTTGATGGGATGCCAGGACGACAGGTTTTGCCCTGTGCCTTTCTTCACCCCGTCTTGGTAGGCCTCCCAGATGCCGTCACGTGTCGACCATGTCACGCACACGTGATGCCACTTCCCATCTGTCATGGTTATGGGCAGCGTCACCGCCTAAACACACAGAGGTGGGCATTCCATTAAACATCCCAGATGTGCTGCAAGCAGTCCTCCTAAGAGGTGAAAGCCTGTCTCTGAAGTATAGCTTCGTTTTTCAAGACAACTTTCAAAATGTAATGTAATTAATTTACTCAGCCTGTGATAAGTTAATGGGCTAATTAAGACCTGACCTGACCCAGTGAGCTTCAGCAAGACATCATAAATCTGTTGACCGTTCAATACAAACACAAACAAAGCTTCGCTCTGGGGCAAGAAAAGCAAAACACGCACCGGTTTCTTCCCCAGTAGCTGCTTTCAATGACTTTACAAGCTACTCTCGTCACTACTACTGGGAAAGTGGATTAGTACAACATGAGAATCCACAACTGTTCATCCTCATAAACGCCAGACAATTAATTAAAGTCTGAGATTAATCTGCATTCCGGAGATCATTTAACTGTGTCATTGATCAGTTTGATGATTGCCAAGTGTGCGACTGGAAGAGGCACAAACATGACAGTTTATCCCTCCTGGTAATGTCATTCTGACAGACAATTAGGCCAATCAATTATGCTAATCAGATTAATTGCTTGTTGATTTGTTTGTTGAGCTCAGTGCTTGCAGTTCTGGGGCGAGGAAGTGAAAAAGACAAACATCTGTCTTCCGTTTAGAGGGAAAATGCTATCAGCCTTTCAGAGAATGAAAGATTAGGACGCTAATGCAATAATAGAGTAATTTCTATGTCAAGAATCTGTGTGCCAGTTAAAACCTCGTTCATTCCTTTAGCGTCTGATGAAGCTCAGAGAAGCATCTTTTTGACCAGAAAGTCTCCAATTTCACAAGTAGTTCAGTTCTGGACTTCCGTGGCAAGATGTTGGCAGAACATCTTGCCAATTTTGCCAATTTTTCATTGGTTCTGGTTCTGTCCAATTTTTCATTGGTTCTCTAGGACCAATTACAATCAGGCTCAAGGGATAGTGAACATCTGAAAAAAAGCTGTGAGCCTTTGGTGATCATGCAGTTACTAGTGGCAAAAGCTTCAATTTTAGCGTTTTAACATGCATTGGCAGGGTCTGCCAATGCATGGCTCTTGTGCTTTTACCTTGTCATTAACGAGGAACTCCATGGGGTTGCTGCCCCATTCAATGAGCACCAGCTCGTTGGCCTGTCCAGGTACGGCATATGAGAAGGGGGTACCGAGGCCAGGCCCTGTTCCCGCCTTCAGCCACAGGCAGATCGTCAGGGCGAAGAGCTCGTTGACCACCGACCGCTTCATCCGGGCGTGCATGTAGTTCGTCCTCATGGGGAAGTCGAGCATGAAGGCAGACGGACTCTTCAGCTTTTTGTTGCCTCCTGGAGACATGGAAATGTTCAGAGTCAGGGCATTGGTTTGTAAGGTACACATGTCACACTGCTACGGGCCATTGCTTCTGTCTGTTGTCAGATCTGTCATTGGTTATCTGAGGCAATGGGTTTTACCCTCTCCAAATCATGGAGGAAGCCCTGCCCCAAATATAAGAGTTCAAAATGTCACTGTTTATTGATGATTAATGGGAAAACGCCACAGGTGATGGACAGAAGGATTGGAGAAGTATCTCCAATGATGGCGACATTGGACGGCTCCATTGAGATGAAAAGATTTCATAATCGTGGCTCTGCTCCAACCATCACCTGGGAAATGACTTAATGAAATCTGAGATACAAGCTGTCAGAATTTCCTCTGCTGGTCTCCAGGACGGACTCAAAGTAGAGCCACTGCTCCTACGAATTAGGAGGAATCAGCTGAAGTGAATCAGATATCTGGCTAGGATGAGA
Source organism: Karalla daura (assembly GCA_029224185.1). Taxonomy (NCBI): domain Eukaryota; kingdom Metazoa; phylum Chordata; class Actinopteri; order Chaetodontiformes; family Leiognathidae; genus Karalla; species Karalla daura. The sequence goes on from CM055205.1 coordinate 18,879,170, forward strand.
CTTGGACTCGGATAAAGTGAGACAAGGTGTGTGTGTGTGTGTGTGTGTGTGTACCGTGGTTGGTGTTCCCATGGTGTAGTTGGCTAAGCACTGTGTCCAGCTTGGTATGGCCGGCGCCACGGACACTTGTCTCCTTGTTGCCGAAGGGCAGGCGCCGCGGTTGGTGATCGTCGCCGTGGTGGTTGTCATGGTGGTCGCTGTGGTGATAGTCGTGGTGGTCGCCGTGATGGTCGTCATGGTGATCGCTATGGTGGTCGTCATGGTGATCACCGTGGTGGTCATCGTGGTACCCCAGTCCGTGGTGATAGTCGTGGTGGTCGTCGTGATGGTCATTGTGGTGGTCGTCGTGGTGGTCGTCGTGATGGTCGTTGTGGTGGTCGCTGTGATGGTCGTCATGGTGATCGTTGTGGTGGTCGCTATGGTGGTCGTTGTGATGGTCGCCATGGTCGTCGTGGTGGAAGCTGCGGTGGTAGCCGTGGTGACCGTTATGCCGGCCGTGGTGCGAGTCGTAGCGGTGGTCATGGTGGCGACTGTGGTGACCATTACGGTGGTTGTGCCTGCTGTGGAGTAAGTTTCATGTATGTCACAAACATGATTTAAATAGTATCTTAAGTAGTATAGAAGTATAGAAGTATCTTAAAAATATAAATATCCAAAATAACGAATAAAATAAAAGTGAAAACCTGAATGAAAAAATGACCGGTCAGCACTGACCTGTGGCTGCTGTGGTGGTTGCTACGGTGACTGTCATGGTGGTCGTCATGGTGACCGTTGCCATGGTGGTCGTCGTGGTGGTCATTGTGGTGCCCGATGCCGTGGTGGTCGTCGTGGTGGTCGTCATGATGGCTGTCGTGGTGGCCGCTGCCGTGGTGGTCGTCATGGTGATCGTCGTGGTGGTCGTTGTGGTGGTGACTACGGTCACCATGGTGATCCCTGTAGTAACCGTGCAGCTGCTCCTCCAGCGCGGTGATCTTCCTCTGCAGGAGCTCTCTCAGAGAGCTGGAGTAGGAGCTAGATGAGTTTCTGGCCTGCAAACACAAAAATCCAAATGAGTTAAAACTCAGCCCTCAGGGAAAAAGGCATTAGTTTCACTGGGCCAAACAGCTGGTTTGTAGGATTCATGTATGTAGTGAACCTGCAGATATTCACCAGGGATCTAATAGTAACATAGATGATATAAACATGTTAAATTGGGCAAAAATACAGGTTTGAACACAGAAATCAATATTTTCAACTCAAATTTAAGGTTAACTTGCAGCTAACTCGAGAAGAAGTTGTAAAATTGACTCTTCATTTGGTGAGGGTGTGAGCTGCAGAAAGCACCAGGAACTGGACGTGGTTTTGCAAGTTCAAGAATGAAGTTTTGGCGGTTTAGTTTATGAGAATGAGAGTTGTTTGCGCAAGAAACCATTAATAAGAATTATGATATGACATTTAAATCTGCGAGCGAATGGTTTCCCCTCCTGCCCTCACATCCTCCTTTCCCACTCTTCCTCCCTCATCCTTGTTTTCCTAACCGGCAAATCCGGCTTTGTTCCTTGCCAGCGCACGCCACGATTAATAGCTTCGTCAGGGGGGATCAGGCTAATTGAGGCTGAGGCTGGCTCTCGGCCCTGGCTGCGTGGCCAGGGGCCGCTGGCGTAGACATCCTGTCAGAGGAGGAGGGGGTGATGGAGGGTAAATCCTGGCTCTGCCTCTGTTTTGTCTCACACCTCCCAGGCAGATAAAGGGGATTTCTGGCAACACTTTCACCGTGCGTGGCCTGAGACCACCTGCGCTGATAATGAGGCTTTCACAGACCAGCGGGCGGTGTTTTAGTCTTGCAAGGTGACACTACCGCCATTAAATGTTGTAACACAAGTGAGACAGCAGAAACATAGGTATGACTCCTTTTAACACATATGGTGCAATATCTGCAAATACCACAGCAGAAGCCACAGAAGTAGCATCATTTGGTGCTTTGGTTAATTCACACTACGTTGCTATGTTATGTTTTTAGTCTGGCACTGTAGCTCCCACAGTTTTTGGCTCACGCTAATTTAGGTGGCGTGATCTCTGCAGGACTAATAAACATCCAATGTGTTAAAGCCACATATTGCAATCTAATGGTCTGGAGATGTTTCTCTCGGACTCTTGTGAGTGTCTGTGTGTGCCTGTCAGGTGATAAACTCACTGGGAACATTGGGGTTGCTTAAGGGGAAGAGATGAGGGCTAATCAAGTTAGAGCAAGTTCCTGCTAGAGCTTAGGTTTCACCACTGATATCTAAGGGAAAGTTCCGGAGCCGGAAGATCAACAGACAGCTGTGAAGTTATCGCTCCAAATGGTCTGTATCTGACGGACCATCTATCTTTGTGAAGTGTTCGTGCAAGGATACCTCCTGGAACTTTGAAATTCCTCCTTCATAATAGAACTACTTAGGTGATGTTAGAAGTAAAATAACTGTAATAAATCAAAAGATGGCGTTCATATGCAGCAAATACAAACAGCAAGCTGCGGGTCATCATGTCTCCAAGAAGCACTTTCTTTTTACAGTTTTTGGATGGTCGACGCTGTTGGCAGACGCCAGCCTGAGCTCGTGACCTTTAGTGACGCAACTCCTGACCCCAATTAAGACAAAGCCCTGATAGGCTTCCGCCTGCAGACTGCTCGGTCAGTCTCTCCAGACACATTACAAAGCATTGCACCATGATTTCGTGGTGCAGAAAGGGGGAGTCCTCCATCAGGAGCTCATGTGTAAGGTTCAACCTTTTCACCTGAAACATCAAAGCTTTAATTACTGCCATATCTAGAAGACTGACAGAGCAGGGAATGCTTACTCCACTCATTTATTTTGTCACCGTGAAGAGAAAATATTTCATTCTTTAAGTTGGGAAACAGAAGAAGCTCATATGTGAAATGAGGAAATATTACATTTTTGTAAGGCAGCACAGTCGATATCAGCAAAAATGCCTGATAACTTGGTTAATTTCTGACTTAATACAGTCACAACCTGACTTATGTCCTTGGGGCTTGATGACAACATCTAGTATTTTCAATGGACCATAACTTGAAAGATTCTTTATTTTGGCCCATGCATCCAAAGCTGTAAAGAAAAGTTAAAGGTTGTTTCATGTATTGATACTTGAAATGACAGTGACTGGATTCTCTGATCATGCTGGTTTGATGGATATTCAGGCCTGACCTGTCTTGTCTGCCTAAGTTTACATGAGGTACTGTACTGTACTGTACTGTTTCCTCTCAGTCCAAAGCAGGTAAGTGCTCCACAACAAAAGTTTCCCCCTGAAGTGATATTAAGAAATATACAAGCTAGGATACCAAATACTGATATGTTATGATGTAATGCCATGTAATACAATACCAATACACTACTGATACTCTATAAAAGAAGTTTTTTTTCTTTTGCACTCACCTGCAAGTTCTCCAGCCTCTCTTTCAGCGTCTGCAGCGTCTTGCCGGTCTGATCCGGGGAGAAGGACCCGTGCTTCCCGTAGTTGGAGCCCTTCCTGTGGTGGGGGTCCGAGCGGTGGCCACCGTGCGAGTAGTGATGGTCGTTGCTGTGGTACGCCGAGGGCCCGTGGTGCGAGGTGGCGTGGTGCCCGTGGTGGTCGTCGTGGTCGTTGTCGTGGTGAGTGTCGTGGTGCCCGTTGCCGTGGTGGTTGTCGTGGTGGTTGTCGTGGTGGTTGTCGTGGTGGCTGTCGTGATGTCCGTTGCCGTGGTGACCACCGAAGCCCTCGCACAGGGTCAGCTTGGCGGTGAGCTCTCGGATGGTCTCCCGCTGGTCCAGGATGGTCTCCTTCTGCCTCACCAGGCTCTCCCGCAGGTGCAGGATGGTGGCTTTGGCCTCGTCGGACATCATGCCGCGCCAGCTGGCGCTGCCGTGCCCGTTAGCGTTGGTGTTGCTGCCCGGCCCGTGGGGCACAGAGGGGGGAGAGTAGCAGCTAGGGTCTGCCTCGGGGGGGATTGGAGTGCAGACAAATTTGGGGCTCATGCCGTAGTCATGTTCTATGCCGGGCAAGCTGCCCGCTGCCGCTGCACAGGACAGGAAGTAGTAGAAAATGAGCGGACGGAGGGGGAAGAGGGGCAGGAGGAAGCCTAGAGAGGCTCCGAGCCATTGCTGCTGCCTCGCAGACAAAGGTACCAGGCTCAGAGGACTGACGTCTCGGGCCATACCTGGCCAGAGTCAAAGTAACTCCCCGACAAAACACAGTCCTCCGATGCCTTAGCTGAGTTGTGGTGAACACCATGAATGGAGGTCATACGCGTTGGATGGAACTTTATCGGGGAAGAGCATGTCACCAAGAAAACTGCAGCTGAAGAGTCCTCCCAGATACCATGAATCCCCTGTAGATGGCAAAAGAGGTAGAACTCCAACAGCACACAGAGGCTGATGCCAAAGCCTTTAGCTGCTTGCTCTCAAAGACAACAACCCCCGCAGTATCACGGAAGCTTTTCTGGCTCCATGGCAAGAGAACAACCTGAAGAGCCGGGCTGATGTGATGATGCCTATCGGTGCCAGGTGATCCCCCCACCTTTGGCTCCTTGGACCTCCTGCGCCCGACAGCCAAGAGTAATCCCTTTAACTTTGGCTTCTAACCAGCCATCCCAGACTGCTCCTTCCTGTAGGACAGACAGAGGTAGAGTGATTTAAAAAAAAAGGGATTCAGACACAAACATACAAAGCCACAAGGAAAGAAATAACATGCTGGAACTTTGGTCTTATATTATCTTGTTGTGTTGTGTTATGTTATCTCATCAAAACCAAAGAAGAATCTCAATATAGCTTCACTTAATTTAACGAAATCAGACAGATTTCTATAGGGATTTTCGATAGTCAGAGAAGCAAGAGGAGCTAAACAATAGTAATCAGATCTATATCTGCAGTACAGAGGCTAAGGTGACTAGGTTCAGACAGATAATGGGGGGAATGCGCAAGTGAGAGGTAATCACCATAAACAATTCATCTCCAATTATCAAATCGCTCCTGCAGCCCGTCAGCACTTCCTGTTTGGCCTGAGCTGGCAGACGACAGTGACGCCAGCAGACGGGTAAACAACACCCAGGTGGAGGCCTCTGTGTGTGTGTGTGTGTGTGTGTGTGTGTGGTTATGTGTGTGGTGGGGGTCATAAAGGCAGTAGCAGGCCAAAGTGTAATAAGATTACAGTCAATTAATCTGCCCCCTGCAGCACAGCATAGTGATTCACTGAGTGAACGCTTGTTTTCATTTGACACATGGGCGCACTCACACTGCAGACCTGTGAACCGAGTGTATGCTGATAAGATACTATATAGTGTGTTTTGATACTGAAGCAATTACAAAGATGCATAATCCAAAGTTGGACATCCCCAGGTGTTCATAACTGTTGTCTTAGCAACTGAAGGCCTCTCGAACTCATTTTCCAAAAAGGTTGAGAACCAGTTGCTTTTCCACCACTCGAGAGCTACGTCATTATGTCACATTATGTCAACTGTTAAGACTGCTTCCCTGGTTTTGGTCCCTAAAGTGTTTTGATGTCAATCTATAATGTAACTCCAACCCTAGCCTCTGACATAGCTGACTCTTTCTCCTGGAACAGCACAGAACTGGCAATACTGTGGATGCAGATTTTTGGGGGCCAAAACCAGTTTCCTTCGGCAGTGGAAACAGAAAGAGGGAACCAAACTAAGCACCAGGCAGGAACTGGCATTAGAGCCAATTCAGTGAAAAAGAAAGGCAGTTGAGATTTTAAACACTTCCACAGTAATATACAAGTACTGTATAGCACATCATTTCCTCAGTTATTGTTTTATTGAAGTTTTGTGAAATAGTCAAACTAGAAATTTGGATTTCCTTTGCCTTTTGTTGCCGTTCAGTATCAATACACAGGTGTAGATGGCTCCCCAGACAGTAAAGAGTGAGGATCCAGTGTGTAATAGACAACAACACAAACCAATTTTGTCTTTTTTGTAGGAAGAAAGAAAGGCCATGTCTGTCCATGTCTGTCAGTTTTGGTGGGTCAGCCAGAGAGCAGCATGCAAAGCCAAGAAGAAGTTTGAGAACACACAGGATGTTGTTCAGTCTAAGCTTCTTATCAGCAGAGTCTCCCTCACCTGCAGCTGCAACCGTGCACGGGTGGCCTTGGTTTCATGTTTCAACAGGGTCAAAACGTGCAAGTTTGTGTCGAGTGTTTGGAAATTTTGGGACATAAGAGGTCAGAGGATTTGTAGCACACCTGAGGTTGCTATGATAAATGTGTTGTATGTTTCTGCTGGTCCTCCTGCTGGATGTGACAAAGCTGAAATATCACACTGGAGCACATTTATGAGTCTTTCTGATTAAGGTTGGACAGCATGTTACTCTCTGTTCAGGCCAAATCTTAAAATAACCTTTATGATCAACCATGACACATGAAGTCCTTGTACCTTTCCCCAGACACGTCAGATTAACATCTGACATTTCCACACAACATTTCCAAAATTGTTTTCCACATTTAGATCATCGGGGGACAGAATTTCTTATTTCTCTGACGTCTGCAAACATCCTTTTTTTTCTCAAAGTCAGAGAGGAGCGAAGGCAGTTTAACGAGGCGTTCAAAGGTTAAGCGTGCAGCCAACAGATGAGAGTCTCAATCTGACAGTGAGCTCCAGTGTTTGATACTTAAAGACAACATTAGAGGAGCTTTAGGAGCCATGATACCTAAAGGAAGCACGAGGCCTCACGCATGATCCCGGTGAGAAGCAGCAGCAGCATCGCTCCTTCCTCCCTCCTCCTCCTCCCTAGAGACAGACGGCTGTACCGAGGTGCACCTGTGTGGCTAATGCATCACTCTTTACACCATTTCAACTCAGGATCAGTTAAAATATAATGTGTGGAACTCTTAGTTTTCTGCTATACTGCTTTTATAAACTGATGTAATTTCTCTCACTCCATCACGCATTTGTAGGGATTGTCGGTACCAAAGTTATACACCTATCACTGATGTAACATCTCAAATAAAAGCCATCATAATCAACTGCATCACCTAATTTTACATGAGTTTCTTTCTGTTTTTCTTTTGACTTGAACAGAGCAGATCACAGGAGCACGTCTCCCTGTCTCTCCTCCTCCTCCTCCTCCTCTCAAGGGTGACAGACTAATAGGATTGGTTGGATTTAATGCTATTTAACAAGGGATTGGCTGCAGGGTCCTGGTTCTGCCTGAGGAACTTGCCCTCCTCCTCCTCCTCCTATACACCCCCCTCCCCCCTTCCCCAACCCCACCCACTAAAAGTCAGACCATTGTTATCACACGTGTCACGCAGAGAAACCTGAGCGTGACTCGGCGATAAAAAGTTATCAAAGTTATCTGTTTCAGTGTGTCACTAACACAGAGCTGAGATGTGTGGAATAGAACACGTAAGCTTCATATCTCTCACGTTCATTGTTTGTTTACAAAGTCAGGTAGGCCTGAAAAGAACAGCCATGAATGCAACCTATTTGTTATGTTGTTTATGTCAATAAATGGCAGGATGGTTTTGAATATACCTGGGATGAAGCTGAACTCAAACTGAACTGCATATAACTGGCTCATATAGGACCTGGCTTACATATACAAGCACATGTGCAGTGTCAGTGCATGTGCACGGTCAGTGTTGTTGAGCCAATCCCACGTATACGTCCCACCATGTGACTCTACCATCCCCGCAGCTTAAAGACGCTCTCCCCCTCCTCCTGCCCTCACGCAGCGCCTCGCATGAGTCCACCCTCCTCCTCCTCCTCCTCCTCCTCCCCCTCTTCCCACCCCCCCGCCGTCAGGTGCTCAGGTTGAGTCATGGCGGTCTGAACGTGACCCGCCGCTGTCCGGCTGGGTGGCGGCGTGAGGCCTGATGCTGCAGGAGGCTGTTGTGGCATCATGTGTCACAGCTAAAGGTCTTAATCTTCCTTTAAACACGTCGAGGTGACAGACCCCGGCACGGCGCCAGCGCTCGGACAGACATTAATCTCTCACAGTTGATTAACCGGGCACAGGCCGAGCCGGAGAAAAAGTTGATTATCATTATTAGTTAATGAGGGAAAGTTCTAGCGCGCGTGCTGATAATGGAAGTGTGACATTTGGTTAAAGTTGCTGAATGAATTTACATCAGTTTTGCATCAACTCAGTGACTCGAGTTTAAGGTTTTATGTTTTCAGACATAAAACCCTAAAATCCCTAAAAGCTAAACATCAACATGTCCTTCTCTCTCCAAAGTCCCAGTGGATGACATTTAAATGGCACGTATAAACAGATATATTCACAATCAGAAAAAAGTCAACCTTTAAGAGGAGAAAATCAAAGGAATAAAGGCTTTGTGTCGAAGCTGGAGTGAACTAAAAGCACTCCCCTAAACTGCACTAATACATGTAGTTTTACCACATTTGTTCAACGCCTTTTCGCCGTCTCATATCTATGTTTTTCATGGTGGATGAAAGAGGCAACAACAATTTTGTGAGTAAGTGGCCTCGTGGTGCAGACTGAGAATGTATGAAATAATCTATTCATCTATTTTTCATTATAGAGAGTCTGTCCTCAGTGTTTTGGGCATGGAGTGCCTTAATAAGCAGGTCTGAGGCTTTAATGTGACAAAAAACAGTGACTGTCTCCTTACATCTGTCAGCACATCCTGAGAAAAAGCTGCCTCAGACGTCACACTGTGTGAAGGTTAAAGTCGCCTCGCTCACAGTCACATCCTCACTTAATAAGTGCCTTTGATTTGGAGAGAATAGATCTTTAGGGTGCATGAGGCTCCAGGAGCTCTGATTTAAATCAGCTCAGATCCCATGAAGAAAAGACCTACTTTGCAATTGTACTTTTGCAAATCACAGACGTGCAACATCTGTATGTTTCCTTTACTGTTATCCTCCTGAACTGTATATTACTTGTATGCTAAGGAGAGTCTTTTGGATATGCAATAGATACAGATATGTACATGCATAGCTGATGTGATAAAATGGACTACCCAAGCTTAATTTTTGCCTCAGACCGACAAAGTAGCTTTTGTAGCTCGAATTAAAATGACTTTTTGTTGTTGTGTAAACATTTCCTGATATGGACATCGTTGTGGGGACTTTTTGCTCCGCTCTGTGGTTAAATCCAGTTTTGGTGACATTGTGAGAACTTGACTTTGTTGCTGTTACGAAGACGTTTAATTCAGAGGGTTTTCCAGCCTGAGATCTCCCGTGGAGTCTTGTAATCCTGGGTGCTTGTGAGGACGTTCATTTTCTCTACTGTCTGAGTTCTGCTCTTCGGAGGATCATTTTCATGTCAATTCTTCTTGTTTTTGTGACTTTTTACTGTGACTTTTCTGTCCCGGGACATTTAAAACCCCATCCTCTGCTAATTACACATTTAAATGCATATTACAGTTTTTAAATGCCTCATCTTGTTGAAGCCTTTGTCTGCATGGAGGGGGAAAAAATCCACCACTAAAATGTCTCCTAAAAGGCCTCCTGGTATCTGTTATTAGCACCAGACCGCGGCGGTCCATCAAAGTTAGGAGGCCGATGAAATATGACTCAATTACACGTCCGTAGGCGCAATTTTAAAGTGCTGATTTTTGTCTCAGTGTCAAAGTTTCCATTTTACTGGCGAGTCCAAAGACTTGTCTGTGACAGCACGGAGGCCGGGACACGTTTTCCATCATTTTCATTTCATTTTCTCTAATGAAATCCTCGTAATGGACTTGTCACAGCGGTCCAGGGACACTCAGCGACATCTTCTCTCACTTTCTGTCATTTCTCCTCGGATAGAAACACCACAGCTGACAGTCATTCTCACACAGTCTGCGAGCTCATTGTGCCCGATATATAACAACTAGCACATCTATTTCTACCTTTTCAGTGCTTTGACGCTGCAGCAAACGCTGTCAGTAGTCAATCCTACAAATATCTGCTTTCTCTGAAAACCGACACACACTGTGTGAAAGGCTTTTACAACACGAGTCTGTCTTGAGCTGCTGCCTCCTGTGTTTGATCCCAGTCCCACGTTAACACGTGTAATTACAGTTCAGAGCCGACGGGCTTCTCTGCACCTTGGCACCTTTTTTTTTTCTTTTTTTTTATGTGACAACACTTTGATGACAGTAATTTTAGCCTTTTGTAAAAGCACAAAAGATAAAGTCCCTTAAACACCGTCCATTATTGGCAAAAAAAGAAGATTATGACTCGAAAAGTGGGGAAAAAAACCTGCGGGCGTCTACAATGTGACACGAAACGCTAAGTTTTTAAGCTCCTCAACGACCAGAGAACGGTGGCGACTTTCTCATCTAATGCACAAAACAAGAAGAGCAACAATAAAACATTTCACTAACAAAATGAAATGCTTAGAAATCGTACTCTGCATCAAGAAGTTTGAATTAACTATCACAAGATCTCCAAGAGCAGACAAAGTTAATATCTGACATTTTAGAGAAGATTTTTACACCCTGGGTTGTTGCTTACTGCCAGGATTCGTGTTTGATTGATGTCAGGCTGAAGGCAAACATGGCTGAACTCTCTGCAGCTGATCTTGGGAGAGGTCAGAGGTCGCCCCTCTGTCCTCACCCACAGGTCAAAGCCACGGCTGAGTTGACCCAGAGCTTCCTCCCCGGCCGGGCCGTCATCTCCGGAGCTGGCCGGCCGGCCCGGCCCGGGAATACTTGCGATGCCTGGGAAAGCTGTGGCGGCTCAGGCGGAGGGAGTGAGAACACAGAGCGGCTAATGTGACAATACATCAGGCTTAGAGCGGGCGCTCGCAGCTCAGAGCTCAGAGCTCAGGTTTCTGGACTGTGTCTGCTGCAGCACAGAGACTTTAATCAGACGAGATCCCAAGCACAAAGTGACAGACGCATCGAAGGGAACACAGGCTGTCAATCTTTATCCGTGGTACTTAAATATTCTTTTTCTTACATCACTAAAGAGAAACTACAGATAAGCTTTGAGCGAATATGACGTTCTAATGTCCAGTAACTGGGAAGACTTGATGTGAGGGTTTGACTTGTCTGAGCTCTGGCCACCCAGATCGAAGCGATACAGTCTCCAAAATCATGCCTCATAGACGTGGACTCTCCTCCCATCAGCCAGCCTTCGAGACGACGTCCCGGTTTATCTCAGTTCTTGGCACGAGGTGACGAGGCGGGAGCCGTTTGGATTTCTGATCCGTGAGCTCTGCTGATGGAGCTCCTCACGTATTGTTCGGCTGCATGCCGTAAGCCGCCTGCGGCCTCGCTGTGCCGCTAATGAAGAGGAGTCAGACCAAGGTCTCAGAGCCGCACGTGGCCACGTAGCCGCCATGCCAGCGGCTCTGAGCGAGGAGGAGAAGGGAGGAGGAGAAGGGAGGAGGCGAAGGGAGGAGGCGAAGGGAGGGAAGGGAGGAAGTCTCACGTCTGCTGGTCCGATTAGAGAGCAATGAGGATGAAACAACCTCAGCAATGTCTGCAGCTCCTGTCATAAGATCCTCTCTCTCTCTCTCTCTCTCTCTCTCTCTCTCTCTCTCTCTCTCTCTCTATCTATCTATCTATCTATCTATCTCTCTCTCTCTCTCTCTCTATCTATCTATCTATCTATCTATCTATCTATCTATCTATCTATCTATCTATCTATCTATCTATCTATCTATCTATCTATCTATCTATCTATCTATCTATCTATCTATCTATCTATCTATCTATCTATCTATCTATCTATCTATCTATCTATCTATCTATCTATCTATCTATCTATCTATCTCTCTCTCTCTCTCTCTCTCTCTCTGTCTATCTATCTACCTACTTGCCTACCTACATCCCTGTCTATGTCTTTCTAACTATATCAAGAGTCTATGCTATCTATGCTATATGCTATCTATACCAAAATTGATGTATATGTGACGTATAAAAGCAGTTGTGTCGAAAAATGACTTAAGATGATTTGATTACTCCATGAGTTGCTCACACGCGTGTGTGTGTGTAAGGCGATTTGATGGAGGCTAAAGACGAGGTGTCAAACACATCAAGATCTTAGCCGCACGTGACGTAAAGCTCATCAATACTGCACTGAATATTAGAGCGGCTGAAGGTGTGGCACATGCAGGGATGGAGGCAGGAGCGTGGAGGAGGAGGAGGAGGAGGAGGAGGGGTGGGAGGATGTGGGAGCGGTAGGGGGTGGGGAAGCGGGTCTGTTTTTGCCAAAAAAGTCAACAAGGTCAACAGAGACGAAAAACAGCAGGTCGAAAACAAAAAGAAGTCGTATGGAGTCTCATTTTTCCTGTTTTTGATACTTGTGGAGTGTGGAGTTCCTAAAAGCTGAAACCTTTCTGACACGAATGAATCTCACAGCTGCGTGGGACTTCAGGCGAGTCCCGCTGCTCACCAACAAGCCAAATAAGATCCAGTTAATGACCCAACAACGTTTTAACCTAAACATGCATACGCCTCAACCATAGAGGGTCGTCAAACTGCACATGCACGTCTGCTCCACGTTCTCTGGATTCTGATCTTTGCAAATCAAATAATACAATATTATCTTTAAACGATAGCATCCAGAGCCAGAAAATTCACTGATTTTATTCCCGTTTGGTTAACATATTCCTGAGCTACACAGTGTGAGCGTGGTACGTATAGATCCTATAAGCTCGCAGCTTACGGCCTTTGGAGAAAATCCTTATATGTGCATTACATAACCAAACCCAGGCCCATCATTTTATCTGCAACATAAAATAGATGTCTTCCCCTTGAAGCAGCAAATGATGACAAGCACCGAACTAGCACTCACACAAAACATCGGCATCCTTTACATCATCATCATCTGCGTCACACTGTAAACAAACCTGAGACTCAAACTTCTCCCAAACTTCCTGTCACGCTGCCATTCAGCCCCTTCACAGCTCTTCTTAAAACCACTACGATGTTTGTTTTTCAGAAGCAACAGTTGTAGGAAAGCACGCGAAAGTTGGTGGAAAAGAAAAGTTTTCTTACCCGCCTGCAAGTTTGCAGTCGCCGAGCTGTTTAGTCCATTCAGTTGCACTGATCAGCTTGAGGAGGATCGGAGGATCGGCTTCAGGTGGATAATTTTAACTCTCTCTCTCCCTCCCTCTCCCTCTCTCTCTCTCTCTCTCTCCCTCTCTCTTACTTTCAATCTCTCTCTCTCTCTCACACACACACACATGCCTTTTCATGTCTTTTGTATGGTTGATCAGAACGATTAATTGAATCATTATGTTTCAAGTTTGGCTTCGAGCACATCAAACAAAGGACTCTTGGTTCTGACCTGCAAATGGCTCCTCACTCTCTGCTTAGAGAGACTTGAAGTCCATATTAAAAAGAAAAACAAAAACAGTATTACAGTTTTGACAGACTTAGGTAAGTATTCTATTCTGTTTGAAGCTCCTGAATTAGGTCTTATTCCTTATTCAAGACTTCCCAGCTAAGGAACTGGTGTTGTCCTAGTTTTCTGAATACAGTTCAGATGAAAATGTTTGGACTAGACTCAGTTTGGGGGCTGATGTGGAAGAGGAAGAGAGGAAGGGTGAAGGATATCAACAGGTTAGTGATTGGTTTGAGAAAAACAGTAATAAAAGTGAAAAATACATCTTCTTATGCCATGTATGTGGTAAGGGGAGAACCGTAGTCATGGCTTTGCTTGATACGGAGGGTTTTCCTGCTCTATAAACACCTCTCAGTGTCCTGAACTGGCCGTAGGCGCTCCCCATGACGTCCCGGAGCTGGGTCACGATGGATCTGGATCCCATCCAAACACTTTGGCGTCTGATTTCCCGTTAATTGAGGATTATCTTGAGCCCTCAGCCTGGGCTCGGCCCCCGTGCACGGACTCATAGTCACGCCCACATATTTACAATTTACAGTACAGCGCCTGGCAGAGGAGGACGGACACGGAGCTGCCCTCTGCTGAGGCAGAGGCGGCAGACAGGAAGAGCCCCACATACCTGATTGGCCGGAGGACAGACCTAGTAATGATGCAACCGCAGAAAACAGAGAGAGGAGGACGCTCTGAGACAATGTGAAGCAGATGCTGATTGGAATACTGTGACCAACTTCACCAACTTTCTGAAATTGCCTGTAAAGATATTCATCCTGCTGGCTGAGGTTGAGGTTTAAGAGCAAAATGATATAGTAGCAGCTTTAAGGGGAAGTTCAAGCTGATTCAGGTTATCATAATAACAAATGGTAGTGTTTTTTACACCAGACACGTAGAGTCCAGCCAGAAGCAGCGGTCACACTAATCTGCAAATACGAGGTCAGCTGTGCACAAACACACTCTTAAAACACACCCTCCTTTTGTCTGATTAGCACAGTCGAGACCTTCTTTGTTTTTCACGTTTGTTTGTCCTTTCAACCAGAGATGCAGTTTCTCTTTAATGCGTGGATCTCTGAACCTCAGATAGATAGATAGATAGATAGATAGATAGATAGATAGATAGATAGATAGATAGATAGATAGATAGATAGATAGATAGATAGATAGATAGATAGAAACATAATATACTCATCCAAACTACTCTCCTACAAAACACTCATACAATAAATGGAAGTGTGTGATGGAGACAGACCCCTGCTCTCCTTCTAAGCTGCAAACTGGGTGAGATAATGGATTAAAAGATACAAATGAGTGTGTGTGAATGTGCTGTTTGCATGTGCGTACAAGGCTCCTGGAGTCGGAGCGATCTTGGCACCGACCCCCTAGAAATGAGTGTTTACGCGACCTGTGAATCTCGTCCTATTTGGACCAGCGCTGAGGGATTAGCGTGCCTGTGAACGCCGTGATCTTCTTTGTTTCCACTTTGTTTCCGGCGTCCGAGGCGTCGCACCCGGGCGTGGGTTTCGCGGCGCAGCACACGTAGGTGTAGCAGAGAGAGGTTGTGATAGTAAGAACAGAAAGCGTGAAAGTTTAAGTGAGTTGCAGTCTGCAAAAAAAAACAAAAAAAAGTGAGATGTTCTGAAAAAGCGGTCTTGTGTCTGCACTGCGTTCGGGTCTATTTTCTGCCTGTGCCTGTGGGTGTAGAGAGTGCTCTCTGTGTTTCCTCCTCCCTGATGGATTCCTCCCTGCCTGTCTATATTGGTTGAACAAGGATTGTACAACCAACCATTGTTCCCACTTTGAGTTTGGAGACTCAGAGAGTTTAAATCTGAAATGAAACTCCAATGCAATGTTGCTGTAGACATTGTTTTTCGATCAGACGTGACTCAAAAATGCACCAGCAGATACTGCAAATGTGTGTGTAAAATACATGGAAAGGACTTTACAATGTTAGTTATGTTTCTATCTTTTTAGCAGTTTCTTTCTTTCTTTACACACACATCAAAGCAGGCATCCACATATAACACGGGTTAAATATTTGTATCAGGTTCTCAAATTGAGAATGTTTATCAATTTCTTATAATCCAGGGCTGGATTATAAACTCAGGACACAACAACATGATATATTTTAGGTGTTTACGCATGCAAGCAGAAATACTTTTTTTTTTACTAATGTTTACAGATCAGATCTCTGCCCGTGTTGCATTCAGGCCCTCAGGAAAGAACTGTGCGAGTCCTGTGTGTTCTGGAAACATTTTGACCCAGTTTTCCCTCATGCACACAAGTCAGATCCAAACAGAGTCCTCCTCTCGGTGTCTCCATGTGCCCTGTGTTACTGTATTTGACTACCGCTGCATTCGTAACTCTGTTACATGTAGCTGCACAACCTTGAACTCTCTTGTTCCGGATATTTTTGCAGGTCAGCTCGAACTGGTTTTCTCTGAAGTCATGATATCATCCGTGTGTCACGTTGAGCTGACGCAGTGGTCTGCAGTTACGATACATAAACAGATGGATGTGGACCTCCCCTCAGCTTAAGCATGTTTCATAAGCCTGTGTGAAGCTGACCTCCTAACCCCGGCGAGGCTAAATCCAGGTGCCTCCCCTGCCCTGACCTGTGTTTATTCCAGTTATGGCAGCAGAGTGACAGCCAGCCTCGCCACCGTTATTACTCTAACCCTGAGATTAGGCCATCATCGCAGCAAAGCTCTCAATGATTTGTTCCAGATATAGAAACGCGTTAAAAATAGACTCAAGTGTAGTTTAACAAGTCGAAGTGGCAGTCGGCTGTTACGGCACCTCATTAGAGAACAGTTGTTACCTCAGCTGTGAGTAAAACGTAACGTGTCTCAAAGCACACGTGAAGCAGCTTCGCTTCATTCTGGGCTTGAAAATCATTGCAATATCTGACAAAAAAACCCCTCAAAACATATGGAATTCTGTTACTTTTAGACAGAAATTTAACATGAATAAATAAGGAAAAGAACAGCATCTATATATGGTCATTCTGAAGGATTTTTAACACCTTGGTGAAATACTGTTATTGCATATAAGGCCGATCCTGGTTGCTGTTTGTTTTACCAACCCGGTCGAGTGTCTAAAAGCTGAAATGTAGTTGATCTTCTAAGCTGTCGGAGCTGAATGTCATTAACTCTAACACCACACAAACCTGCTGCACATCACCATCTTAACAGGCTTTAGCCGCTGCAAACCTCCTAAGTCGAGGCCCTGGAAGGAAGCTTCTTAGAAATGAGAAAAAGCACCTGGAGGAGGAGAGAGCAGAGGTGTGTAGATTGTTATATAACCGCCTCAGGGGATTTAAGGGCCGAAGGGCTCCAGGTCGTATCCGAGGAGCCGCTGCGGGATGTCAACCTGAGACCAACCGTAGTCATCTGTCAAGAGAATCACTGCATTTATCAACTCTGAACAAACTGCGGCCAATTAGGATTTTAACAGGATAAAAAGAGGAACCATTTGTCACAAATAAAGGCGTAAAAATTCCCTAATGAGCCACAGAATCAAAAGTCCTTTCTTTGGGTGGGGGTAACTTTGGGACCCTGAAAGTGTCATTGCTATGTAGATTTTGTGAGGTGAAGCTAGCTAGAGAGCTGTTTGACTAGCTGGATTTTGCTAGCTGAAGCTGGATAGCAAGCTAGCTGTAGCTAGCAACATGCACACACAAATACAAACATACACAGAAAGATAGAAACTGTTACCTGGGAGACAAGGATGGACACATCAGGACACATACAGGCACATATGTCAAGTGTGCCCTCCTCTTTTTAAAGAGGTAAATTGATCATCTATAATTTCAATCTGGCTAAGAATAAACACACAGATGTGCTCACTTATTGTGTTTAAAAGCTGCTTCTCTGGGATTTAGTTGCGACGTTGTGACATTATAGAAAGGGAAATAAAGCGAAATCAGAAACCATCACAAGTATGTCATGTTCAAAGCATCCCTGTCTCATGTGTCTGAAGCCATGAAGACATGATGGATTCTCCATGTCGTTTAATAACTCCAACTTCTCCAACGGACAAAACGAACGTTGGCTCTGAAAAATGATGTTCTTGCCACAGATCGGCTCCGTTTTCTGCAGCTGATGAGTGACGGCTGTCAGGAAATGATTTCGGTCCATTGTGAGGTTCGGTCGGAGCAGGACTGACACACATAAATGGCTTCCAGAGCCAGATAACAACGTTTTTCTTCCCTTTTTTTTTTTAAACACAGCCACACAGGAACAAAACTATGAATACATTTGAATATTTCCGTCCGAGCGGTGGATTAGAAAATGTTATCCTCCGATAGAACATTTGATGGACGGCTCGGGAGCCTCTACAAACGGCCTCACACAACCTCTGAGCCTTCCTCCGGAGGAGAGAGGCGAGGCGAGCCGGCAACAACCACAGCGTTTGAATATAAATGTGTCCGAGGTGTAAAACGCATGATTAAAATAAGAGCGGCCCTGGCCACGTCTGAAAAACAGTTGTTAGCATAATGACAGTGT